>JAWNOA010000141.1:2400000-3000000 GCA_035046345.1 Drosophila birchii | reverse complement strand
ATCCCAGGGAAGCCCTTAGCATGCCACCAGGAACCGGACTCCCAGGGAAGCTACCAGCGGGCCACCAGGAGGATACGAGGAGACAATCAGGAGGATTAACAAAGGAAACGCGTCAAAGAGTTAGACTCCCAGGGAAGCCACGAGAGGGCCACCAGGAGCCGGATCCCAGGGAAGCCCTTAGCATGCCACCAGGAACCGGACTCCCAGGGAAGCTACCAGCGGGCCACCAGGAGGATACGAGGAGACAATCAGGAGGATTAACAAAGGAAACGCGTCAAGGAGTTAGACTCCCAGGGAAGCCACGAGAGGGCCACCAGGAGCCGGATCCCAGGGAAGCCCTTAGCATGCCACCAGGAACCGGACTCCCAGGGAAGCTACCAGCGGGCCACCAGGAGGAGACGAGGAGACAATCGGGAGGATTGACAGAAGAAACGCATCAAGGATTTGGCACGGTTACCCAGGAGGGGCCGATTGCCATACAAGGACCAGTACCCAAGCCGCGTACTGTACAAAGACAACCGCCGACCCCTGCCCCGCGGGCAGCTAATAGGAATTCATACACGAGAACAGCCCGAAATATAGAGGTACCCTCAACCAGTCGGCCAAACAGTTGGAGCCATGTTTTGCCTGTGGCTAACGCCACCGCCGCGCAGCGAAACCCTTTTCGCACCTCCAAGAAGCGTGTCCACTTCCAGGATCACGCCGAGGAAACGCCGGAGCAGAACGCGCCCCTCTGCGGCACGGTCGACTCTGTGAGTCATACGCCCGAGGAACCGGACCAGCCGGAATCGGGACAAGGGTACCCAGAGCCCTGGGTGGAAAAATTCCTGGAGCAGGGATTGAGGAAATTTGAGGAAATTTGGGAAGAAAGCGGACCACTTTATCACCGCATAGGGTTACGGCCACCACCGGACCGGTGGAAATAACTCCACGTTCGGAGGACCCAGACCTAGGGACCGAGATAGGCACACTATAGGTAGGGATTGGCTAGGTAAACACAAACTAATCATCCCCTCTCCCACAGAAACCACTCCAGCCTGGGCAACAATACCAGGTTACGGCCGAGGAAGAGGCCGAGCTGAGGGCCTGTTTTGGCGAAGTATCGCCCCGCACCCTGGCCGACTTAGTGCCGGTCCCCGGACCATTGGGGGCCGTGTATGAGGAGGTGTCCGACGAGGACGCAGGGCCCCCACCGCTGGTGGGGAGGCCCTCGACGCCGCCACGGACGCACGGGCGGGACGGCACCCCGGCCTCTACAAGGGTGTACGACCCCACGTCGTCGCCCACCCCGGCCTCTACAAGGGTGTACGACCCCACGTCGTCGCCCACCCCGGCCGAAGTATTTGGCCCGGGACCCTTCATGGCCAGACGACCGGCCATCCGATGTGGGTCTGCCACAGTCGGCGACCCGCAGGCACAGCCACCGACAGAGGCACCGGCCCGGAGGAGGCGTCGCGCGCCCTGGGACGATTCACCCAGCAGCGCGTCGGAGGAGAAGGAACCGCGGGCACGGGACGTGCCCAGGAGCCGCCCGGAACCGTGGGTGACGGCCCCGGCGGAGTGTTCAACGCCGGATGGACGGCTACCGGCGCCCTTGATCAGGCGAGTCCCGGAGCGACTACGGACAAAGATACCAAAAAACCGCCGCTACCTGGATGAGGAGGCTGGTCAGCGCTTCCGGGTACAAATTAGCATACTGGGGAAGGTACGAGTCTTCCTCCGTTCCACCCGGAAGTAGGCGGGGGATGTGACGACGGTCACGAGGTGGCCGCCGTCACGATGTAAATACTCTGTAAATATATATATACCTCTAGTTTAAATGTAAATATTATTATTAAGATTATGTAGTCAGGGATTAGCTGTAAGGATAGGGTAAGATTAGGGATAAAAACGCTGTATAAATGAAGTCACTAATAGGTTAAGGCAAGGAGATAGGCGTTAGGAGGGGGCCGGGCGCTCACCATCGGTCACACCGGACCTGACATCACGGGCAACATTGCCCGCAACATTGCCCGCAACATTGCCCGCAACATTGCCCGCAACATTGCCCGCAACATTGCCCGCAACATTGCCCGCAACATTGCCCGCAACATTGCCCGCAACATTGCCCGCAACATTGCCCGCAACATTGCCCGCAACATTGCCCGCAACATTGCCCGCAACATTGCCCGCAACATTGCCCGCAACATTGCCCGCAACATTGCCCGCAACATTGCCCGCAACATTGCCCGCAACATTGCCCGCAACATTGCCCGCAACATTGCCCGCAACATTGCCCGCAACATTGCCCGCAACATTGCCCGCAACATTGCCCGCAACATTGCCCGCAACATTGCCCGCAACATTGCCCGCAACATTGCCCGCAACATTGCCCGCAACATTGCCCGCAACATTGCCCGCAACATTGCCCGCAACATTGCCCGCAACATTGCCCGCAACATTGCCCGCAACATTGCCCGCAACATTGCCCGCAACATTGCCCGCAACATTGCCCGCAACATTGCCCGCAACATTGCCCGCAACATTGCCGCAACATCGCCCGCAACACCTGCAAGGAACGGGACGAAATCGGCTGGAGGACCGGAACACGGATCCGCCAATCAGCGGCCAACCGAAGAGGCCAGAGAGCGCGATCCGGGCAGAGACCCGAGGCGCAGGCGCCGGCAGAGCGCAAAGAAATGCGATAGAATTCGCACCAGCCACCTGCCCGCTCAGGAGAGAGAGCGAGAGGGGAAGAGCGCAGGAATGCAGGAATGCGGAACGGCGCGTGCCAGCGATCGTGGCAGCGCTGCCGCCACAGGAACCGGCAGAATTAGGTCAAGGCAGAGTGGACAATAGGAATTGAGATCACTCGTAATTTGACCAGCAGCGCAGAGAGTTGACTAATTGATCAAGTGAAAAATACCCCACGCAGACACACACACGCATCGACACAAGGACAACGCAGGACCCCCCCCCCCACGATAAGGAGAAAGGAAACCAGGACAAAGACAAGGACAAAGGCAAGAAGAAGGATACACCGGGTGAGCAACTGCGCCCGACGCACTAAGTGGGGCGGGGAGAAATAAGAAAATAACGCAGGGTATATTCTTAGCGAGTAAGGAGCTAGAGTAGGCAAAACTAGACACTAAATAAAGAGAACAATATGAATATATGATTTTATCTACTCCTTACATTAACCAGCCATCCCTTTCACACCCCGCTGCGCCCCTCCTCCCCATCTCAGTCGCCATCGGGTAACACCAGGCGCGGACTTGGGCAGGACGGGAACAGGAGCACCCCGCTGCTGAGATTAATTCCGGGCGTGGGTGCGGGCGGCGACTCTTGGGTTCGCCAGGTCGCCTGCCCGATCTCAGAATGCGCCCCAGGGATTAGCCCGGGCGCCGCAGCTGGCGAATTGCGAGTCATAGGGACACTTTAGGGAAGGGCGTCGGCCGCCGTTGGGATACTACGGTGGAGCCGACGGGCCGCGGCAGCTCGGGCACGCCGGCGCCGTGGTCATAGGTCAGGGTTGCGGGCGCGGGAGCAGGCTGCCGGTATCACGCCAGCCACGGCTCCAGTCTTTAGTGGAGGGTCCGGCCGCTGGGAAACTCCAGGGCCGGTAGTGGAATCCAGCCCAGCGTGGGCAATAAAAATCTGGCAGTTGGAGTCGGAGAAACCCACCCTTAAAATACTCGAAAATCTCGGCCCCTCCATTTCTTGGCGTTTCCAAATTATAAATTTAACTGGAAAGGGACTCTGGGCCGCTGCGTTCATATCTCGGCCTTTGCATCCTTACACCACTATTTATCGCTCTTTATTTATTCTAGCATTTCCTTTTCCTTCTGTTTCTATTGTTGCCTTATTATTATTTTTTCTTATCCTTCTTCCGATTATTGATACTTAATTTTTCTTCTCTTATTTTAAATCTTTCTCACCGTTTATTATTTTTTCTTTTCCTTTCTATTTTTTATTTCCTCTCTTTTATTTTCCTCAGTGTGTTCTTTCCTTGCTTTCGACCCTTTCTTCCTTGATTTTCCATGATTTCGTTGATTTTTCCTTTCGCCTTCTTTCCCTTTTCTTTCTTTCTTTTCTCTAACTCCTTGACCTTCTTCTATTTATTTTCCTCAGTGTGTTTTTTTTTCTTGTTTGCGACCTTTATTTTTTTTTTCTTTGTCCTCCTATCTTATTTCTTTTCCTTCTATAGTTTTGTTCCTTCCTTTCTTTTATTTCTCGTTTCTCGCCGTATTCCTTTCCTTACACTTTTGCATTTGTCCTAAATAAATTCCCTTTTTTTTGTCATTTGATCCGTTTCTTATTTTATTTTTTTTTCTCTCGCTTGCCTGTCCTTATTTCTTTGTCTACTCTACTTGTCCTTCTTTATTAATTTAAAATTTATCTTATTGTACTTTATTATTTATATCGTATATTTTTTTTATTTCATTATTTATCATTTAATTATTTTATTTTTCTCCGTATATTTTCCTGGCCGCTTTTCTTCGTTTTGTCTCGTTTTATTTTTCCTTTATCTCTTCCTTTTTATACCCGCTACCCATAGGGTAGAAGGGTATTATAACTTTGTGCCGGCAGGAAATGTATGTAACAGGTAGAAGGAGGCATTTCCGACCCTATAAAGTATATATATTCTTGATCAGCGTCAACAGCCAAGACGATCTAGCCATGTCCGTCTGTCCGTCTGTCTGTCTGTCTGTCTGTCTGTCTGTCTGTCTGTCTGTCTGTCTGTCTGTCTGTCTGTCTGTCTGTCTGTCCGTCTGTCCGTATGAAACACTGGATCTCAGAGACTATAAGAGATAGAGCTCTAATTTTTTTTCGACAGTATTTGTTAGGCTTGCACGCAGATCAAGTTTGTTTCAAATTTTTACCACGCCCACTTCCGCCCCCGCAAATAATCAAAAAGCGTATCATTTTCATAATTTTAAAGCTAGAGTCACGAATTTTGGAATGTACATTAAGAACTGTCTGTGTGATTCCTGAAAATTTGGTTGCGATCAGATAAAAATTGTTGAAGTTATTAAAGAAATAATTTTGTATGGCCACAAACGGCCGCTGCAGCATGCCTCATTTGGTTGACCAACTAGACCAACTAAATATTCTTACCAGTTCTTGATTGGAATCGGAAAAGAATCTTATAAGAATTCGAGAATCAATTTTAATATATGGTAATAATTATTAGCCGTTCAAAAATGTATTAACTATTTATTATGGGTAGCGGGTATCTCACAGTCGAGCTCACTCGACTGTAGCTATCTTACTTGTTTTATTTCCTCTCAGTGTAACCGTCAATTCTTGATTTAATTCCCTCGCTCTATTTTATTTATTATTTATTTACTGTATTTTTATTATTTATTTTAGGGTGTAACCATCCTTGGTGTCTTTAATTTTCCTCAGTGTATCCTGAGTTTATTTTATTAATTTTTCCCTTTGTTTTATTTTATTATTTAATTATTTTGCTTTATTTTTATTTTATTATTATTATTTATTTATTATTTATTGTATTTTATTATTTATTTATTTATTTATTTTTTTTTAATTATTTTTATTTATTTTATTATTTATCATTTAATTATTTTTATTTTCCTTCGTTTTATCTCCCCTTTTTTCCAGTGTAGTCTGACTTTATTAATTTAATTTATCGCCTCGCTTTGTTTTATTATTTTTATTCCGCTTGCTCAATTTAATTGTTTCGTCTGTTTCATTTATTTTCCACGTGCTCGATTTTCCTATTAAATTCTCCCAGTGTATCGTTTAATTCAATTTATTCCGTTTGTTCCGTTTCCTTTTATTTAATTTCCTGTTCCGCTCGTTTTATTTGATTTATTTCCCTTTATTTTATTTTATTTAATTTATCGTTCAGTTTATTTTATTTTAATTTATTTGTTTTATTTTATTATTTTTTTGATTTTCCATTTATTTGATTTAATTAGTTTTTTAGTTTTATTTAATTCCGTTATTTATTTAATTAATTTCTTTTAGTTTACTTGTGTTTTTAAAATTTTTCTTCGAAAAAAAAAAAAAAAAAAAAAACGGAATCAAATTTTTTTTTTGTTTTTTTCGTCAACCAGTTTGGTCGTCTCGATTCATTCAGCTCTAAAAAAAAAAAAAAAAAAAAAAACCGAATCAAATTTTTTTTTTTTTTTTTTTTCGAAGAAAAATTCTAAAAACACACAATTTCTCCTGAAAATTTTTTAAACAGGAAAAATAAATAATAATAATAATTTGCTTCGTGAAGCTGCATTCCTTAAGTCTCAGTGGCTTGGCTTTCTGCTATGCAGGAGCCACCCACAGGTGGCTCCTCTATTCACAAGGGGACAAAAGGACCGAGGTCTCGTCGCTCCTTTCACGATCAAAAAATTAAGGAAATTCATGAAATGGGGTTATCTAGTGATAGTTCCAGATCGTCAACTCCGGCTCCAGCTCTGAGCGGCAGTGAACGACCATCATCTCCCAGGCAGTTGAGAGAGCACATTGATATACTACTAAATGCTGGTGATAAAGTTAAGAGTAAGTCTATTCTGAGCAATAGTTACTCGCTCCGCAGCAAGGAGGTAATCAAACCAAGCGCGGTACAAAACATGGACACTCCAAAATCTGAGGCACTTCCCCAATGGGCGTCGACGGTTCAAATTGATTCGGAGCAACCTTCAACCTCCCGACAAGCAAGGGAACGGCAATTTCAGCTCGTTCAGGCCAACAAGGGACTGGTGGGTAAGACGAACTCTGACGGAAAAAACCTGCTCTCCAGCAAAGCGTTGAGTAAGTTAAGCTCGGCACAAATTATGGACGCCATTGAGTCCACAGCACTTCCACAATGGAGAGGAGCCGCTCCTGGGGAACTCTTTCAAAATCCTCAGCCGAAATGGCAGACCGTCCAGAAGAAGTCGTCTAGTAAGAGGCGTGCCCCTGTTGTAAATGCAATGTGTACAAAGGCCAAAACCAGCAAACCGTATAATACAAATAGGTTTTCTGCCCTTGATATGGATGTTCTTCCGCAAAATATGGATGTTGTGGAAGATGTTGAGGTGAGGGCTGCTGTCTCCCAGCTGGCAGCTAGCCCTGCTCCTTTCGCTCTGGCCAAGCCAAAGCCGATCACAGTGCCAAATGTTAACAACGTGGAGGCGATGGAGAATGAGCTCCTCCAGGTGGTCGAAGATGATGGCTTCGAGCTTCGCATTGCTCGTTCAGGTGACCTACGTATTTGTGCTAAGGATTCCTCTACTCACCGTATCATAACGAGGTTTTTGACAGAAAAGAATGTTATTTATACTCATTTCTGTCTTAAGGAGGACAGGCCGTTCAGGATGGTTATCAAGAATTTGTCCAGCACCACGCCGAGGAACTTTATTATGGATGAGTTCTCTAAGTTGGGGCATACGATAGTTAATCTGTATAACCCCCCAAACCGTGCCCGGCGCCAAGGGAGTCAGGATGTAGTCACTGAGCAGGCCAGACAAAATGTCTGGTTCGTTGATCTCAAACATGCTGTAAACAACAGGGAGGCTCTGTTGATATCAAAGTTGGGTAGGCACCGAGTAACGGTGGAGCCCAAAAAGGACTCAAATAGACTGAAGCAATGTTTTAGGTGTTTTGGCTTCCATCACACAAAGAACTATTGTTTCAAGCCGCCTGTTTGCGGTAGATGTGCGAAGGATCATTGGACGGGATCGGAGAACTGCAGGGCTTTAGTTGCAGCTGACCTCTGCTGTGCCAATTGTGGTGACAATCATGCTGCATATGATAAAAAATGCCGCATTTATGCACTAAAGCTTAAGGGTGTTCTCCCTAAGGTGAAGCAGCAGCCTCATAATTCTACACGGTCTGCCTATAATAGGCAGTCTACGGTGCCCTCGGCTATGCTGCAGTCTGGGGTTTCTTATGCCAGTAGGACAAGAGCGCAGCAGTTCCAGCCTACTTCAAATCTGGGAGTAAGAAACAATCCTCCTGGATTTAAGCAGGCAGCCTATGACTTGCATGATGATTTCCCGTTGCTAGGAAGCCGTGGTAGGGCTAGCAATGACCAGCAGCCTCCCAACGCTGTCCCTGATTGGGATATGACAAGGGTAGTGACTATGCTTCTTTCCCTAAAGAACTCCGTGGAACAACTGGCCGCCTCCTTAACCACGATCTCGCTGGTGGTGCGAGATTTACAAGCTGGAAGGAATATCGCTCATGGGAATCATTAAGGTGGGCATATGGAATGCCAGAAGTCTCCTTGCCAATCGGGAGGAGCTTCTGGTGTACCTCTCTGGGCACAGCATTGATATAATGCTGGTGTCTGAGACCCACCTTAAGCACGGAGAGTACATAAGCTTTCCAGGATACAGTTTACACAGGGCGGACTTCCCGAGTGCGATTTCTAGGGGCGGAGCAGCTATTCTAGTTAAGCACGGCCTGACTTGTTACCAGCAAAGCCCGATACGATTGGGACTCCTACAGATGGCGAGGATTGTGCTCAGCACTGACATGGGTGAACTGGATGTATCTGCGGTTTACTTGCCGCCTCGTCCTGCCTGGACATGTGATGGCTTTGAGGCCATGCTTAACATTTGTGGAGACAAAGCCATTATCGGAGGTGATTTTAATGCTAAGCATCGCAGATGGGGTAGTGTCAGAGCGGATAGGAGAGGAGCTGCAATTGTGGAAGCTCTGGACAACTTGGGAGCGGATGTGTTGGCCACAGGAAGACCCACCTGTTTCCCCTGTAATGGCGGAACTCCCTCTGCTTTGGATTTCGCACTCTTGAAAGGTCTTCAAGGTCGTAGGTTGACTATTGAAGACTCCTTTGAGCTCAGCTCGGATCACATACCGCTTATTGTTAGTCTCCACCTCCCAGGAAGCTTCACTGTGCCTAGGAAGCTGCTCCTGCCCACTGGATCCGACATCAAGTCTTTCCAGAGGACGCTGGATGACTCCATTCACCTCAATATGGAGATATCCACTGCGGAGGATCTGGATGATGCTGCACTTCTGCTGGAGGCTAAAATCTGGGAAGCATCAGAGCAAGCGGCGCCTCCCTCGGGTATTCACCCCAGGAGAGCCTGCTCTCCACTACCACCGGAAGTTAGTGCTCTTCTGGCGATGAAACACCGACTTAGGAGGGAGTATGGCAGAACCCATGACCCAAGGACTTTGCGTATCTTCCGCAGGCTGGGAAATCGAGTTCGGAAGTTGCTCAACCAACTGAGGGAGGAGTTGTTGGACAAGGAGCTGGAGGAGGCTACTCCAGATAAGGATTCCGACTTCGCGCTGTGGAGAATCGCGGGCAGAAGTAAGAGGCAAGCCTCCCCCAAATACCCGGTGAAGAAAGCGGATGGGACTTGGGCCAAGTCTCCGCTTGAACGTGCCGAGGCGTTTGCCGAGAGTTTGGAGGAGCGGTTCACTCCATTCGAAACTGCGTCAAGGGAGAGAGTCGAAAAGGTTCATGCAGCACTAGAGGAACCTCACCAGATGACGCCTCCTATTCCCCCAATCCGGCTGCCTGAAGTCCAGGCCAAGATAAGGAAGCTGAAGCACCGGAAGTCGCCAGGAGCGGATGGCATTTCCAGCCGAGTAGCAAAACTCCTTCCGGAGAAGGCTCTCCTTTTCTTGGTCTTGATGTTCAACGCTGCACTCAGGCTGGGACATTTCCCGAAAAGCTGGAAGCATGCAAATGTTGTAATGATACACAAAAAGGGCAAGGACTCGAAGGATGTGGGCAATTATAGGCCGATTAGCCTCCTGCCGACCTTTGCTAAGGTCTTTGAACGGTGCATTCTGGAAAGATTACAAAGGATACCAGAAGTCACACAAGCGATCCCCAGGCACCAATTCGGCTTTCTCAAAGGACATGGCACCCCCGAGCAACTTCACCGTGTAGTGGACTTCGTCGTGGATGGATTTCAAAGAAGGCAATATACGGTGGCTGCCTTCCTGGACATCCAGCAGGCCTTTGATAGGGTCTGGCACCAAGGGCTCCCATCAAAGGTCAAGGAACTTCTGCCTCCTCAACTGTTCGAGTTAGTCAGAAGCTACCTCAGCGATCGAACCTTCCAAGTGGTGCAGGATGGAGTAGCCTCAACTACCAGGAGGATAACTGCCGGAGTTCCACAAGGTAGTGTACTGGGCCCTACACTATATAACTTGTTTGCGCACGATGCCCCACTTCATCTGAGCTCAAGAAGCGTGTGTGTAGCGACATATGCAGACGACACTGCAATCCTTGCAAGCTCCAGCTGCGTCTACAGTGCCACGGACAAACTTCAGATATTCCTGAAGAGGTTTGAGAACTGGGCCTGTAGATGGAATGTGGCCATCAACACAGACAAGTGTGCGGTGGTCACATTCGCCTTGAGAAGAGACACATGTCCAGGGGTCTTTCTTCATGGTCAGCTGTTGCCGCAACGCGAGGAGCACACATACCTGGGACTGGTCCTGGACAAGAGGCTGACGTTCGCGTCGCACATCAAAAAGACAAGGGCCAAGTTGGAAAACACTGCCAGGCGTCTAAGCTGGCTAACTTGCCCGAAGTCGAAGCTGAGTATTAGGTGCAAGACTCGCCTTTACCAGTCCCTGCTAGCACCGATTTGGCAATATGGAATGGCAATATACGGCAGTGCGGCCAGGACGCATTTGAATCGAATTCAAGCGTTCCAGGCGAAATTTCTCAGACGGATCACTGGAGCGGAGTGGTACATAAGAAATGCCGACATACGCAGGGAATTGCAAGTCCCTGCAATCGGAGACGCCGTGAACACCTTAGCTGCCAGACACAGAACCAGACTTTGGAGTCACCCAAACCCGCTGGCCAGGAGGATGAGCTGGACTAGGACCAGGAGACGCCTGAAGAGGGTCATAATCCGGGAGCTGCCAACCCGGCGTTTAAACTAATTTTTAATTAACATTGATACATATTCGATACATAAAATTTTTAAATAATAATAGATATGTAGCCAAATAAGTTTAGCAGCAAACTTGCATACAACCAAATAAACAAACAAAAAAAAAAAAAAAAAAAAATTTGATTTTCCATTTATTTGATTTAATTAGTTTTTTAGTTTTATTTAATTCCGTTATTTATTTAATTAATTTCTTTTGGTTTATTTTATCCTTCGATAATTTATTTAATTTGCGCAGGACCTCCTTCTTTTTTTTTCCACAGGATTCTATTTAATTTCGCGGCGATTTATTTTCTCAATTTTCCGATGTTTATTCAACGACGAGTATTCTCTGAGTGTGTTCATAGAAAATAAAAGGGCCAGTATATAAATTGGCTCCCGCCCTGATGGCGGCGCAACCAAGAGCGAAAATTAGTACTTGTATATGTATGTGAAACCGCAACTCGAGATCTGCACGTGCGGCGACGTTTTTTCTCTGCTCTGCTCTGCTCTGCCCTGCTCTGCCGACGTCGGCTTCGGCAGCGATTTGTAACTCTTCTTATTGACTACGAATTTGCGGCCTGTTTTGCCGAGACTGTATTTCTTTGACTTGAATGGAATTTTCCTATTGCGATTTCTTCTTTCCCCTGCTCTTCTTAGCTACCCGAAAAAAACAAGGTGCCGTTACGGCGGCTGCACGTGCGTCGCTAATATGGAATTTTCTGGAAATTTTTGGTCGTTTGCATGTGCATATATGTATGTATATATATATGTACATGTACGCACCGTTAAAATCTCGTTCGGCTGGTGGGGCTTTAATCCACCTTAGTAAGGGCTCCTACATCTCCCCATTTCCTGACGGTCCCTGTTTACGGGCGCCAAACTGTAAGGATGCAAAGGCCGAGATATGAACGCAGCGGCCCAGAGTCCCTTTCCAGTTAAATTTATAATTTGGAAACGCCAAGAAATGGAGGGGCCGAGATTTTCGAGTATTTTAAGGGTGGGTTTCTCCGACTCCAACTGCCAGATTTTTATTGCCCACGCTGGGCTGGATTCCACTACCGGCCCTGGAGTTTCCCAGCGGCCGGACCCTCCACTAAAGACTGGAGCCGTGGCTGGCGTGATACCGGCAGCCTGCTCCCGCGCCCGCAACCCTGACCTATGACCACGGCGCCGGCGTGCCCGATCTGCCGCGGCCCGTCGGCTCCACCGTAGTATCCCAACGGCGGCCGACGCCCTTCCCTTCCCTGGGGCGCATTCTGAGATCGGGCAGGCGACCTGGCGAACCCAAGAGTCGCCGCCCGCACCCACGCGTGGAATTAATCTCAGCAGCGGGGTGCTCCTGTTCCCGTCCTACCCAAATCCGCGCCTGGTGTTACCCGATGGCGACTGAGATGGGGAGGAGGGGCGCAGCGGGGTGTGAAAAGGATGGCTGGTTAATGTAAGGAGTAAATAAGATCATATGTTCACATTGTTCTCTTTATTTCGTATTTAGTTTTGCCTACGCTAGCTCCCTACTTGTTAAAAATATACCCTGTTTTATTTTCCTATTCTTCCCCCGCCCCACTGAGTGTGTCGGGCGCAGTTGGCTCACCCGATGTCTCCTTCTCCTTGTCCTTGTCCTTATCGTCTTTCTCCTGATCGTGGGGGGGGTCCTTCGTTGTCCTTGTATCCTGCGGGTCCTGGCCGATGTGTGTGTGTGTGTTTATCGCGGGGGGTACGTTGCACTTGATCAAACGGAACTTTCTGCGCTGCTGGTCAAATTACGAGTCACTTTTCCAAACTCCTCCTCCTGCTGCTGGTCAAATTGCGAGTGAATCAAATTCCTATTGTCCACTCTGCCTTGACCTAATTCTGCCGGTTCCTGTGGCGGCAGCGCTGCCACGATCGCTGGCACGCGCCGTTCCGCATTCTGCGTTCCGGCGCTCTTCCCCTCTCGCTCTCTCTCCTGAGCGGACAGGTGGCTGGTGCGAATTCCATCGCATTCCTTTGCGCTCTTCCCCTCTCGCTCTCTCTCCTGAGCGGGCGGGTGGCTGGTGCGAATTCCATCGCGTTCCTTTGCGCTCTGCCGGCGCCTGCGCCGTGGGTCTCTGCCCGGATCGCGCTCTCTGGCTTCTTCGGTTGGCCGCTGATTGGCGGATCCGTGTTTCGGTCCTCCAGCCTCTTTCGTCCCGTTCCTTGCAGATGTTGCGGGCGATGTTGCGGGCAACGTTGCGGGCAATGTTGCGGGCAATGTTGCGGGCAATGTTGCGGGCAATGTTGCGGGCAATGTTGCGGGCAATGTTGCGGGCAATGTTGCCCGTGATGTCAGGTCCGGTGTGACCGATGGTGAGCGCCCGGCCCCCTCCTAACGCCTATCTCCTTGCCTTAACCTATTAGCGACTTCATTTATACAGCGTTTTATCCCTAATCTTACCCTATCCTTACAGCTAATCCCTAACTACATAATCTTAACCTTTTATTTACACTTAACCTAAGGAGCATATATATTATTTACAAAGTATTTACATCTCGTGGCGGCGGCCACCTCGTGACCGTCGTCACATCCCCCACCTACTTCCGGGTGGAGCGGAGGAACACCCGAACTTTCCCCAGCACGCTGATCTGGACCCGGAAGCGCTGACCGGCCTCCTCATCCAGGTAGCGGCGGTTCTTGGGGATCCTCGTTAGTTGTCGCTCCTGGACTCGCTTGATCAATGGCGCCGGTAGTCGTCCGTCCGGCGTTGACCATTCCGCCGGGGCCGTCACCCACGGTTCCGGGCGGCTCCATGGCACGTCCCGTGCCCGCGGCTCCTCCTCCTCTGACGCGCTGCTGGGCGAATCATCCCAGGGCGCATGACGTCTCCTCCGGGTCAGTGCCTCTGTCGGCGGCCGTGTCGACGGGTCGCCGACTGTGGCAGATCCACATCTGATGGCCGGGCGTCTGGCCATGAATGGCCCTGGGCCAAATTCTTTAGCTGGGGTGGGCGAAGCCAGGGGGTCGTACACCCTTGTTGAGTCCTGGGTGCCGTCTCGCCCGTGCGTCCGTGGCGGCGTCGAGGTCCTCTCCACCAGCGGTGGGGCCCTGTGTCCTCGTCGGACACCTCCTCGTACACGGCCCCCAACGGTCCGGGGACCGGCACTAAGTCGGCCAGGGTGCGGGGCGATACTTCGCCGAAACAACTTCGCAGCTTGGCCTGCTGCTCCTCCGTGATGCGGGGGCGACGCTCCGGCTGGGGTGGGGCCTCCCACGGGAGCAGGGTGGGCGAATTTGGTGATGGCGGGGTCGACCACTCCCACGGGGTCGTTGCTGCCCCCCGCGGTGGGGTCGCCTCCCAACGCGTCCGGCCAAATCGGGCGTCCGGCTCCACTTCCTCGTCCTCCTCGTCCTCCGAGGTGCTGCTTAACACCACGACGTCCGGTGTCCTCTGGGGTACGCCGATGGCCGGCACCGTCATTACCAGCGGAGGCCCACGCTGTAGCCGTGGGTCCCGCTGTGTGGCACGGCCGACATTCACGGAGAGGGGCCGCAAGATGTTTTGGGGGGCGGCTGCCTCCAGTGGGTCATCCCCGGGAACTGGGCGCCTTCGTCCGTCCAAATGCAGCTCGCGAAAATGGTCCTCCACCGCCGCCGTCAGCCAGGAGTAATCCCTGACTGTCGGGGGGTCTCCTGGTCGCGGAGCGTGTACTGCCGACGTCAACGGCAGCGGGCCCATAAGTGCGGCCGTCACCCCCACTCGGGTGAGGGGTTGACCGGGTGGCCACAAGAATATGGGCATCCCGCGTCCTGCCATCGTCGGTGGTTTCTGTGGGAGAAAGGATGATTAGTTTGTGTTTACCTAGCCAATCCCTACCTATAGTGTGCCTAACTCGGTCCCTAGGTAGCCCTATCCATCTTCCCCGATGGAAATCTGACCTATACTCCTACTGTTGTGTGTTTTTCGCGTTTTTTTCCCCCGGCGGGGAGGCAGAGTGTTGGACGGGCGCACCCGTCATCAACTGACTCTACGAATTCTGTCTGTTGCGACAGAGTATTCCGGTGGCGATATCGCCTATCTGGGTCCTCCGAACGCGGAGTTGTTCTCGGCGATCGGGGTGTCGTCTTCGTTCTCTTCCTCTTCCGTATCGGCCTCCTCGCCGTGGTATGGCTTTAGTTGACTTAGACTGGCGGTCCGCCGTCTACGGCTGCCTGGTATGTGTAGTTGCACAATGTTTGGCGACGGGAACTTGGCGACCTTGAATGGCCCATCGTACTTTGCTGCCAGTTTCGCCGCGAATCCTTCCGTGGCGTTCGATAAAGCGTGTCGTCGTACCAGCACCAGTGATCCCACCGTCGGCTTCCATTCTCGCCGACGGAGATTATAATGTCGCCGCTGATCAGCCGAGGCTCGGTCGGCATTGTTTCTAGCGACTTCAAAGATGCGGTGCAATTGTCTACTTCGTTCCGTTGGGGTTACTTCGGGGGTTCCACGTCCCGGAGTAACTTCGTCATACAGGGCGTGAGGCAGCCGAGGTTCTCTTCCTTGAACCAGAAAAACTGGGCTGAATCCCGTCGTGTCGGAGATACTGCTGTTTATCGCCAACGATATTTCTGGGAGCAGCTTATCCCACTCGTTCTGGTCGTTCCCGTCCAGATACTGGGCAATCATGGTCTTGATTGTCCGATTCGCCCTTTCCGTCGGATTCTGTCTCGGAGTTTTTTTTGTATTCATAATTTATTCCCTTACTTCCTAGTACAGGTACGCTTACAATACTAACAACAATACTAACAATAGGGAAAGAGGGAAAAAAGGGAGGAAAAAGGGGGTGCGTGGACGCGGTATCACCGCCTGGCATTGCTTCGCGTACGCTGGGCCCCTTACTCCTGCTGCTCCTTCCGCCTACGCTCCAGGGCCCTCAGCTGCTTCATCACCCCCGCCGTGAAGGTGGCTGCTGCCTCCCACACTGTCCGGTCGTCCAGCATTCTCGGGACGAGCGTTTCCTCGCTGATAGCGCATCCGGCTACCGCCTCCAGCTCCTGTCGTTCGAGGCCGAACCTGCGGCACTCGAAGATCACGTGCCGCGCGTCTTCCACTATGCCGGTGCCGCATTCTGGGCACCAGTCCTCCGTCTCGTGGCCGAACCGCTTCAGGTACTGGCGGAAGCATCCGTGGCCACTTAGCACCTGCGTTAGGTAGAAGTCCACCATTCCATGGGATCGTTCCACCCAGCGCTTGATGTCCGGTATGAGGACGTGTGTCCAGCGGCCCTTGGACGAGGAGTCCCAGCTGGCCTGCCACCTCTCAATGCTTAGCCTCCTGGCGGCTATCTTGCGCTCGGCCCTGGTTGGCTGATCCGACCCACTGGTCGTCGGGGCAACGGCTGTCTCCTTCCGCTCCCTTACCAGCTCCGTAAGCGGAACTTGTCCCGCGATGGCCAGCACCGCGTCCTCCGAGATGGTCCGGAACGCTGATGCTGTCCTGACGGCGCATAGCCTGTAGGTCGCCTCCACACCCCGCATGTAGGTCTTCACCTTAGCGGCTTCCGACCACACCGGCGCAGCATACAAGATCTGCGAGGTTACCACCGTTGATAGCAGCAACCTCGTCGCCTGCTTGGGCCCTCTCGTATTGGGGAGCATCCTGGACAGTGCTCCTGCTGTCCCACTCGCCTTTTTGTGCGCATACTCCAAGTGCTCCTTAAACGACAGGCGCGTGTCGATGAACACTCCCAGGTATTTGATTGCCCGCTGCGACCGGATTGTGGTCCCTCCGACCCGCACGCTGGCCGTCTCCACGACCTTCCGGCTCGAGATCAGCACGGCCTCGGTTTTGTGCGCCGCCAACTCCAGTCCTGCGACCGCTAGCCACGACTCTACGGTCTGTATGGCCGCATCCGCGCGAGCCTCCGCCGCGGTCAGCTCCTTGGCTACCACCACTATAGCCACGTCGTCAGCAAAACCCACCAGGTTGGTACTGGCTGGCATCGGCAGCCGTAGGACTCCGTCGTACATGGAATTCCAGAGCAGGGTTCCCAAAACGGAGCCCTGCGGGACTCCGGCTGAGACTTTGTGTGCCCTGGAACCCATGCTAGTCTCCAGGAGGAGCACCCTGTTGCTGAAATAGCTGTGCGCTATCTTCAGCAGATATCCCGGAACATTGAAGTTCCTAAGGGACTCCAGCGTTCTGCCCCAGTCTGCCGAGTTGAAAGCGTTCCTGATGTCCAGAGTGACCACCAGGCAGTAGGACTTCGTCCCACATTTCCATCTGGCTCCTGCGATGGCATCCTCGGCCACCTTCACGACCCTCAAAATGGCGTCCAGTGTGGACTTCCCCTTTGTGAAGCCATATTGCTCCGGGGAGAGGCCACCGGCTGCTGCGATCGCCTGGCCCAGCCTAGTAGCGATTAGCCTCTCGAAAACCTTGCCTATAGTGTCCAGCAGGCAGATTGGCCTGTAGGAAGATGCCTCTCCTGGTGGCTTGCCAGGCTTGGCCAGCAGCAGCAGCCGTTGCTTTTTCCACCTGTCGGGAAACGTCCCCTCCAGGAAGCACCTGTTGAACAGGCTGGCTACTTCCGCCGGCAGCAGCGATAGGGCCAGCTTCGTCGCTCTGTTAGGGATCGCGTCGGGTCCGGGTGCCTTCCTGGGCTGCAGTTTCCTCCCGACTTGGAGGACTTCAGCCTCCGTGACCCAGTGGACGTCGCCTGCATCCATGCTCGGGGGGTCCACGATCTGCCGCCCCGTCGGGAACAGGACACTGACAATCCCCTCCAGCGTTGCCGGGTCGGTCGGGGCTTTGCCTCCCGCATTGAGCCTCTTCACCACCATCTTGTAGGCTCCTCCCCACGGGTCCTCTTCGGCGGCATCGCACAGCTTCAGGAAGCACTCCCTTTTGCTGTTGCTGATGGCGGTCTTAAGCTCCCTCTTGGCCGCTTTGTATCTGTCACTGCATGCGGGGAGGCGTGCGGTGCCTCTAGCGCGCTGCATCAGTCTTCTGGTGCGAAGGGCGATGCGGCGCAGCTCCGCAATCTCCTCGCTCCACCAGAACACCGGCGAGTGGTGCTTCCGGAACGGCTTCCTTTGGAGCATGCTTCGACTGCAGGCGCCTTCCACTGCCTCCGCCAGCTTTTCGGCCAGCACGTTTGCCCCATCGGACTCATCTGCCGAGAAGCCCTCAAGGGCGCTCGCAAAGACCAGCGGTCTGAAAGTGTCCTGGCGGAACGCCTTCCTAGGCTGTGGCTGTGTGCCCCTCGTCTGGCCTACGATGCCAATCGAGCACTCGATGGCTTCGTGGTCGCTGGCGGTATAGGCCTCGCTGACCCTCCATTGCGCTAGGCGGGCCAGCGCGCTGCTGGCGAACGTGAGGTCGATCACAGAACCGGCTCCCGCCCTGCTAAAGGTGTGCCGGGATCCTTCGTTCAGCAGGACCACGTCCAAAGAGGCAATGGACTCCAGCACTGCTCGGCCTCTGGCGTTGGTTTGAGGGGAGCCCCATTCCACGGCCCAGGCGTTGAAGTCGCCCCCGACGACCACCTTACTTCGTCCCCGCAAGTCGCAGCTCAGCTCGTCCAGGATCCTGCCGAAGGCCTCGAGCGTGAGACTTGGTGCCAAGTAGCAGCTATACAGCCAGATGCCACCCACATTGGCTCGTACGAAGCCCTCGGCTGCTCTGACTTCGCGCATCTCCGGCGCCTCCGCTCCGCACAGCCACAGGGCCGCTCTGCCCGTGCAGTCGGTGACCCAGCCACGGCCGCTACCAGTCCTGTATGGCTCGCTGAGGATTGCCACCTCCGAGCCTAGCTCGCGCACCGTCTGCCGCAGGAGATCCTGCGCAGCTCTGCAGTGATTCAGATTGAGCTGAATCAACCGCATCTGGGCCTCTGGATCCCGTTCCCGCTTGTAGAGCCTGGGCAGTCTCTACCGCCGGCCTGGTGCCTCGTCTCTTTCCTTCCGGCTGCTGAGCAGATGAAGCATGATGCCTCCTTAGTGCAAGAGGCTGCCCTGTGTCCCTGCTCCCCGCATTTTAAGCAGCATCCACTCCTGTCGACTGGGCTTTTGCAGTGCACGGCAATGTGCCCTGTTTCCAGGCATCTGAAGCACCTAGGTGGGCCTACTCTCTCCCTGATCCTGCAGATGGTCCAGCCTATCCGGACTTTGCCGCGCTGAAGGACAGTTTTGCCCAGGGAGACGGGCAAGCTGACCACCGCCGTCTGGGTTTCGGCGTAGCCACGGCGCATTCCTCGCAATTTAACCCTTCCAGCCTCGATGCTGAACTGGCCCGCGATCGCAGCGCAGACCTCCTGCTTGGTTGTGATCGTGTCCAATCCACGGATCTCCAAGATCTGTCTCGGCGTGTAAGGGGCTGTGTGCTGCAACTCCATCCCTAAGGATTTGCAGAAATTCCGGAATGAACGGCCCGTGAATTGGGTGCCGTTGTCGCAGACGAATACCCGTGGCACCCCGAAGCGGCTCAGGATCCGTTCCCGAAATGCACGCTCCAGGTGTGTACCCGTGGCTCTGCGTAATGGGATCAACTCCACCCATTTACTGAAAGAGTCAAGGAAAACTAGGAGCATCGTATTTCCTTGCTTCGATCGCGGCAGCGGACCGACGAAATCCGCGCAGAGAATGTGGAATGGCTCCTCCACTTGGCGTGTGAACATGTGTCCCGCAGGTTTCTCCTGATTGACCTTATACCTTTGGCAACTCTGGCAATTTCGTACGTAGCGGGCGACGTCGCGAAAAAGTCCTGGCCAATAATACCTCTGGGCCACGCGATTACTCGTTTTCCGGACTCCCAGATGTCCGGCAGCGGGAATATCGTGGTTTTCCTGTAGAACCCGATGGCGATAATCCGCTCCTACACACAGCTTCCATGGTGTGTACTCCTCTTCTTGTGGCCGTAGCCCGATGCGGCGATAAAGCTGTCCGCTTTCCTCCCTGTAATCCGGGAACCTAGCTGGTTCGGTCCGAACCTTCTTCAACATCTTTGCGAGCCACTTGCAGTTTGATCCTGTACCTGTGCCTGCTGTGCTACTGGCAGCGGTTGGCGTGAGAGGGCATCAGCCACTAAATTCTGGGCTCCCCTCCGGTAGTGGACGTCATACTGATACTGCTGCAGCTCGAGTGCCCATCGAGCGATTCTCCCAGTCGGATTATCTATGGAGTTCAGCCATTTCAAAGCCTGATGGTCGGTTATTACATCGAACCTGTATCCTTCGATGTAACATCGCATCTTCCGTACGGCCCATACGATGGCGAGACACTCCTTCTCACCGAGTAGTTTCTTTCCGCGCTATTTAGGCGTCGGCTGGCATAGGCCACCACTCGCTCCTGCCCGTCAATGGTCTGGGTCAGTACGGCTCCAATGCCGTACTCGCTGGCGTCTGTTTGTAGCACGAATTTCTGCTCAAAGTCCGGACAGTCTAAGACAGGTGCTTCCGTCAGTCGCGTTTTCAGCTCCTGGAACGCCTGATCCTGTTGCGGCGTCCAGTCCCATTTCTTGCCTTTCTTCAGCAAGGACGTCATCGGCTCCACGATATCGGCGAAGTTGGGGACAAATCGGCGATACCACGATGCGATTCCCAGGCATCTCCGAAGTTCCTTCAAACACGCAGCTACCTTATCCGGGTCTGTGTGAATCCCTTCCTCGCTTATTACATGCCCCAAGTAGGCGATGTATCGCTGAAAGAAATGGCATTTGTCCCTATTCAGCCGCAGGTTGGCTCTGCGTAATCGGCGAAATACCTCCCGAAGGTTCTCGACGTGTTCCTCCAGCGTCGACCCGATGACTATGATGTCGTCCAAATAAGCGAATGCATGCGGCTCCATATCCGGACCGATTACTGTGTCCAGGGCCCGCTGAAACGTCGCTGGGGCCGAGTGAAGTCCAAATGGCATCACTCGCCAATGGAATAGGCCCCGGCCAGGAACCGTGAAAGCCGTACATTCCCGACTCTCCAGAGCTACGGGAATTTGCCAGTATCCATTCTTCAAGTCCAAGGTCGAAATGAACTTGGCGTGTCGCAGTCGCTCCAAGATCTGGTGGATCCTTGGCAGCGGGTACGCATCCGGTACAGAGTTCTCGTTCAACTGCCTGTAGTCGATGCACATCCGTGCGTCACCGTTTTTCTTGGCCGCGATTACAATCGGGGCACTGTGCGGGCTCTTCGATGGCTCGATACGGCCATCCCTAAGCAGCTCGTCTATCTGCTTGTCGATGATGGCTCTCATGGCCGGATTTCGAGGAAAATACCTTTGTTTTAATGGGCGATCGTTGCGCATTACAATCCGGTGCTCCGCAATGTGGGATACTCCGGCCAGATTCTCGAATTTTTCCAATTCCTGCTCTAGGAATTCTTCCACCCAGGGCTCTGGGTATCCTTGTCCCGATTCCGGCTGGTCCGGTTCCTCGGGCGTATGACTCACAGAGTCGACCGTGCCGCAGAGGGGCGCGTTCTGCTCCGGCGTTTCCTCGGAGTGGTCCTGGAAGTGGACACGCTTCTTGGAGGTGCGAAAAGGGTTTCGCTGCGCGGCGGTGGCGTTAGCCACAGGCAAAACATGGCTCCAACTGTTTGGCCGACTGGTTGAGGGTACCTCTATATCTCGGGCTGTTCTCGTGCCTGAATTCCTATTTGCTGCCCGCGGGGCAGGGGTCGGCGGTTGTCTTTGTACAGTACGCGGCTTGGGTACTGGTCCTTGTATGGCGATCGGCCCCTCCTGGGTAACCGTGCCAAATCCTTGATGCGTTTCTTCTGTTAATCCTCCTGATTGTCTCCTCGTCTCCTCCTGGTGGCCCGCTGGTGACTTCCCTGGGAGTCCGGTTCCTGGTGGCATGCTAAGGGCTTCCCTGGGATCCGGCTCCTGGTGGCTCGCTCGTGGCTTCCCTGGGAGTCTAACTCCTTGACGAACTCCTGGTGGCATGCTAAGGGCTTCCCTGGGGGTTCGTCCTGATCGTGAGGCATCTTCTTGTGATCCTCCTTGTCGTCTTCCTGCTTGTATCCTTCCTCGCATCTCGTCTTCCTTCGATCCTTGTCGTATTCCGCGTTGTTCGTCGTCCCCTGTTCCCTGAGTCCGTGCCCACGGTGGCTTCGTATGTTCATCTGGCATCAAATCGAGGGTCTGTCCCCCGCACTGAATGGTGGCTCCAATTCCACACATGAAATCCATCCCTAATAATACGTCGTCTATGGTTGGTGCGCTGCGATTCCCGCAATGTATATTCGCCGCTAGTGCCCTGGTCAGCTCCCGGCATGTCCCATCGGCGAGCTTGACCTGTGTCCGTACATCCCTCGTGTTCCTTGTGTTACCCAATTCCTTCGCCAATTCCTCGCTGATGAAGCTATGTGTAGCTCCCGTGTCCAGGGTGGCCACGAATCTTCGCCCTCCCATAGTGATGGTGGCTCGGATGCGTCCCTGGCGTTGTTGGAGAGTCCTCTCCTCTAATTGTTCGGGTTGGCCGGGTTCCTCGGGTGATTCCCGGTCACTCGAGGCCCTTTTCCGTTTCCCGAAGTGTATCCCTGGGTTCCGGGATTCCGTTGAGAAATGCCCGGGCTGGCCGCAGTTCCTGCATGCTCCTCGCACGTTTACTGGTGCCTGCTCCGGCGTTGTTGCCCGGCTCGTATTTGCGTTCCTGCTAAAATTTCCCGGCATGGGGTTCGTCGGCGGCCTGCGGTCCGTGCGGTCCGCATCCGTGGTGGTACGCGAAGTGGGTGGTGCCCGTGAGTTCGGTTCCTGGTGGTTCTGAGCTCGTCCGCTCCTTCGGCGAGTCTCCTCGTGATCGACCACTAAGTGAGTCAATTCCGCTAGTGTGCGAAAATCCTGCCTCCTTATGAATAGTTGGTATTCCGGCGACATGTTGTCGTAGATCCTTTCCAGCTCTCGTTCCGCCGTAAATCCGGCCCGGCGCATCTGCAAGCGTAGGTCTACCAGATACTCCTTAAAGGGTTCGTTGGGCCTCTGAAAGTGAGTCCTAATCTCGTTCTCCAGTCGCTGATAGTAGCGCGGTGGCAGAAAGAAATCCAGAAACTCCCTGCGAACCTCCGTCCAAGTGGCGTTCCGTAGTCCACTTGTCCTATACCAGCTCTCAGCGCGGCCAGTCAGTAGTACTATTAAAGCTGGGGCGAGATACCTCTGATCGATCCGGCTAGTGTCGGCCCGTTCCTCAATATGCTCTATGAAGCAGAGCGGATCCGTCGTCCCGTCGAATGAGAGTCCCCACTTGGTCATCCGATCCAATAGTGCGGCTCCCGGGTCCCCATGGTAGCTCGTTGCACGCGAGGGTTCCTCCGTCTTCGTCGGCATGCGTCTCCCTGCAGCCGGAGAAGTACTCCTAGGCAGTAAAAGCGTAAGAGGCGCCGTCGGTGCCGCAGCTCCGGGCGAGTTTGCCTCCGAATCTAAATACATGGGCGACAGCAGCTTTGCGTCCCCGGTGGGAGCGTTCCCAAAATTCTCTCCAATTCTTCCAGACGGATCTGTACCGCCTCCGAATGGTCCTGCTGACGCACAAAGGCCGTCAGCCGCGATCGCATCTCCTCGACCGTGCCTCCTCGTTCCAATCCGAATTCCAGGAGTATGGTCTCCAGCTCCAACTTCTTCCTGTAGCTAATCCAGGTGACGCCCATGATTCTCTTTTTCGTTGTCTTATTATTTATATTTTATTATTTATTATTTATTATTTTATTATTTTTTTCCTTTTGTTATATCCTACTGTCCTTGTTTGATTTTTTCCCTTTACCACTATTTATCGCTCTTTATTTATTCTAGCATTTCCTTTTCCTTCTGTTTCTATTGTTGCCTTATTATTATTTTTTCTTATCCTTCTTCCGATTATTGATACTTAATTTTTCTTCTCTTATTTTAAATCTTTCTCGCCGTTTATTATTTTTTCTTTTCCTTTCTTTTTTTTATTTCCTCTCTTTTATTTTCCTCAGTGTGTTCTTTCCTTGCTTTCGACCCTTTCTTCCTTGATTTTCCTTGATTTCGTTGATTTTTCCTTTCGCCTTCTTTCCCTTTTCTTTCTTTCTTTTCTCTAACTCCTTGACCTTCTTCTATTTATTTTCCTCAGTGTGTTTTTTTTTCTTGTTTGCGACCTTTATTTTTTTTCTTTGTCCTCCTATCTTATTTCTTTTCCTTCTATAGTTTTGTTCTTTCTTTTCTTTTATTCCTCGTTTCTCGCCGTATTCTTTTCCTTACTCTTTTCCATTTGTCCTAAATAAATTCCCTTTTTCGTTTGTCTTAATTAAATTCCTTTCCTTAATTTTATTTCCTTATATCATTTCATTTGATCCGTTTCTTATTTTATTTTTTTTTCTCTCGCTTGCCTGTCCTTATTTCTTTGTCTACTCTACTTGTCCTTCTTTATTAATTTAAAATTTATCTTATTGTACTTTATTATTTATATCGTATATTTTTTGTATTTTATTATTTATCATTTAATTATTTTATTTTTCTCCGTATATTTTCCTGGCCGCTTTTCTTCGTTTTGTCTCGTTTTATTTTTCCTTTATCTCATCCTTTTTTTTATATCCTCTCAGTGTAACCGTCAATTCTTGATTTAATTCCCTCGCTCTATTTTATTTATTATTTATTTACTGTATTTTTATTATTTATTTTAGGGTGTAACCATCCTTGGTGTCTTTAATTTCCCTCAGTGTATCCTGAGTTTATTTTATTAATTTTTCCCTTTGTTTTATTTTATTATTTAATTATTTTGCTTTATTTTTATTTTATTATTATTATTTATTTATTATTTATTGTATTTTATTATTTATTTATTTATTTATTTTTTTTTAATTATTTTTATTTATTTTATTATTTATCATTTAATTATTTTTATTTTCCTTCGTTTTATCTCCCCTTTTTTCCAGTGTTGTCCGACTTTATTAATTTAATTTATCGCCTCGCTTTGTTTTATTATTTTTATTCCGCTTGCTCAATTTAATTGTTTCGTCTGTTTCATTTATTTTCCACGTGCTCGATTTTCCTATTAAATTCTCCCAGTGTATCGTTTAATTCAATTTATTCCGTTTGTTCCGTTTCCTTTTATTTAATTCCCTGTCCCGCTCGTTTTATTTGATTTATTTCCCTTTATTTTACTTTATTTAATTTATCGTTCAATTTATTTTATTTTAATTTATTTGTTTTATTTTATTATTTATTTGATTTTCCATTTATTTGATTTAATTAGTTTTTTAGTTTTATTTAATTCCGTTATTTATTTAATTAATTTCTTTTGGTTTATTTTATCCTTCGATAATTTATTTAATTTGCGCAGGACCTCCTTCTTTTTTTTTCCACAGGATTCTATTTAATTTCGCGGCGATTTATTTTCTCAATTTTCCGATGTTTATTCAACGACGAGTATTCTCTGAGTGTGTTCATAGAAAATAAAAGCGCCAGTATATAAATTGGCTCCCGCCCTGATGGCGGCGCAACCAAGAGCGAAAATTAGTACTTGTATATGTATGTATGTATGTGAAACCGCAACTCGAGATCTGCACGTGCGGCGACGTTTTTTCTCTGCTCTGCTCTGCTCTGCCCTGCTCTGCCGACGTCGGCTTCGGCAGCGATTTGTAACTCTTCTTATTGACTACGAATTTGCGGCCTGTTTTGCCGAGACTGTATTTCTTTGACTTGAATGGAATTTTCCTATTTCGATTTCTTCTTTCCCCTGCTCTTCTTAGCTACCCGAAAAAAACAAGGTGCCGTTACGGCGGCTGCACGTGCGTCGCTAATATGGAATTTTCTGGCAATTTTTGGTCGTTTGCATGTGCATATATGTATGTATATATATATGTACATGTACGCACCGTTAAAATCTCGTTCGGCTGGTGGGGCTTTAATCCACCTTAGTAAGGGCTCCTACATCTCCTCATTTCCTGACGGTCCCTGTTTACGGGCGCCAAACTGTAAGGATGCAAAGGCCGAGAAATGAACGCAGCGGCCCAGAGTCCCTTTCCAGTTAAATTTATAATTGGAAACGCCAAGAAATGGAGGGGCCGAGATTTTCGAGTATTTTAAGGGTGGGTTTCTCCGACTCCAACTGCCAGATTTTTATTGCCCACGCTGGGCTGGATTCCACTACCGGCCCTGGAGTTTCCCAGCGGCCGGACCCTCCACTAAAGACTGGAGCCGTGGCTGACGTGATACCGGCAGCCTGCTCCCGCGCCCGCAACCCTGACCTATGACCACGGCGCCGGCGTGCCCGAGCTGCCGCGGCCCGTCGGCTCCACCGTAGTATCCCAACGGCGGCCGACGCCCTCCCCTAAAACGCCCCTATGACTCGCAATTCGCCAACTGCGGCGCCCGGGCTAATCCCTGGGGCGCATTCTGAGATCGGGCAGGCGACTTGGCGAGCCCAAGAGTCGCCGCCCGCACCCACGGCCGGGATTAATCTCAGCAGCGGGGTGCTCCTGTTCCCGTCCTGCCCAAATCCGCGCCTGGTGTTACCCGATGGCGACTGAGATGGGGAGGAGGGGCGCAGCGTAGTGTGAAAAGGATGGCTGGTTAATGTAAGGAGTAAATAAGATCATATGTTCACATTGTTCTCTTTATTTCGTATTTAGTTTTGCCTGCGCTAGCTCCTTACTTGTTAAAAATATACCCTGTTTTATTTTCCTATTCTTCCCCTGCCCCACTGAGTGTGTCGGGCGCAGTTGGCTCACCCGATGTCTCCTTCTCCTTGTCCTTGTCCTTGTCTTCTTTCTCCTGATCGTGGGGGGGTCCTTCGTTGTCCTTGTATCCTGCGTGTCCTGGTGCCGATGTGTGTGTGTGTCTTTATCGCGGGGTTATGTTTTCACTGTTAATCTCAACTTTCTGCGCTGCTGGTCAAATTACGAGTGAATCAAATTCCTATTGTCCACTCTGCCTTGACCTAATTCTGCCGGTTCCTGTGGCGGCAGCGCTGCCACGATCGCTGGCACGCGCCGTTCCGCATTCTGCATTCCTGCGCTCTTCCCCTCTCGCTCTCTCTCCTGAGCGGGCAGGTGGCTGGTGCGAATTCCATCGCGTTCCTTTGCGCTCTGCCGGCGCCTGCGCCGCGGGTCTCTGCCCGGATCGCGCTCTCTGGCCTCTTCGGTTGGCCGCTGATTGACGGATCCGTGTTCCGGTCCTCCAGCCTCTTTCGTCCCGTTCCTTGCAGATGTTGCGGGCAACGTTGCGGACGATGTTGTGGGCAATGTCGCGGGCAATGTTGCCCGTGATGTCAGGTCCGGTGTGACCGATGGTGAGCGCCCGGCCCCCTCCTGATTTTCCCTAACGCCTATCTCTTTGCCTTAACCTATTAGCGACTTCATTTATACAGCGTTTTATCCCTAATCTTACCGTATTCTTACAGCTAATCCCTAACTACATAATCTTAACCTATTATTTACACTTAACCTAAGGAGTATATATATATTTACAAAGTATTTACATCTCGTGGCGGCGGCCACCTCGTGACCGTCGTCACATATTTAGCAATCTTATATGAGGTTCTTTGGTCTAATTATAAGCCTGTCTTCAGACGGCTTGAAGTCTAATTGACTGTTGTATGTATCTCTATATATATAAAAATGCTCTGTTCGTATCTACTTCCTTTATAGACTTGAAAAGTTCTGAACCGTTTAAGCCCAAATTTTGACACAACATGCGTTGAGATTCCAGCTCGGTTATTGTCTACTTTCGATGTAGATAGCTTATCTGCGTTGGCGAATATATCAGTTTTTTTCGCGTTTCCCCGTGCCCCTACTGCTGCGCCCTCTACAGGCAGCCAGCTGAACTCTCGCGCCAGTCGCCAAGGGCAACCGCCGACGCATATGAAACACGTGGCACGAGGCATCGTGTGCTCCCGATCGCATTTTCGCACAGGTCATTTTTTATTTATTCTTTTATTCACATTCCAGTATTTGAAAAATCTCAACGGCATCACGCATGCCACCTTCCGCAGTGCGTGCCAAGCCTTAAATTTGTTGGAGAACGACCAACAGTGGGATATCTGCATTCATGATGCGTGCAACACGGCACATCCGGACCAAATTCGCTCATTGTTTGCAATCATATTGACTGCTTGCTTCCCTTCATCTCCAACAGAGTTATGGGAAAGATATCGTTCGCATATGGCTGAGGATATTTTACACAGAGTACGTCTAGAAAATTCTGACATGACCATGGAATTGACAGAAGGAATTTACAATGAAACTTTAAGGATTGAAGACAAGTGCTTAGCTATTGCAAATAAAGTGCTAAGTCAATTGGGGATGCCAGCACCTGCCCGAACTGCGACTGCAGCATTTGATGTGGATTTGCGCCGTGAGCAGAATTACAACAGTCATGATCTCCAGTCATATGTCCAATCCAACATTACGAAATTAAACCATGAACAAAGAATGGTTTATGATCATGTCATGCAAAAGATAAATAGTGGGGCTGGGGGCATCTTCTTTTTGGATGCTCCAGGAAGAACGGGGAAAACATTCCTCATTACATTGATTCTGGCTACGGTTCGAGCTAACAAGGACATAGCTTTAGCTCTTGCTTCATCTGGAATTGCTGCGACATTGTTACCTGGTGGGAGGACTGCTCATTCAGCGCTGAAGTTGCCGTTGAACATGCAAATCATCGAGACTCCTACGTGCAACATTTCCAGAGCATCTGGCATGGGAAAAGTATTGCAAAGATGTAAACTCATTGTTTGGGATGAATGCACGATGGCACACAAAAAATCGCTGGAGGCTCTCGATCGATCATTGCGGGATTTGCGTGGAGCTGTCCAACCATTTGGGAATGCGTTAATATTGCTCGCAGGGGATTTCAGGCAAACGTTGCCTGTGATTTCCCGATCGACACCAGCTGACGAGATAAATGCTTGCCTGAAATATTCTATATTGTGGCAACATGTGCATACATTACAGTTGAAGACGAATATGCGTGTCCAGTTACAGAACGATGACTCAGCCGACGTATTCTCACGGCAGCTACTGGACATTGGGAACGGAAAGCTGCCAGTCAATGAGACGTCAAGAAAAATAGTATTGCCCGAGAATTTCTGTAATTTAGTTACATCGAAGGAAGGACTTATCCAAAAAGTGTTTCCCGATATCCGAATAAATTATGGGAATCACGATTGGCTCAGTGGACGAGCGATTCTCGCTGCCAAGAACAAAGATGTCTACCAGCTCAATCATGTAATCCAATCCAGCATAGAAACTGACGAAATTACATATAAGTCGATAGACACCGTTGTGGAGGCAGAGGAAGCAGTTAATTACCCTACGGAATTTCTAAACTCACTTGATCTGCCTGGAATGCCACCACACATATTGAAATTAAAAATAGGTGTGCCGATTATCATGCTCCGGAATATAAATCAGCCGAAACTCTGCAACGGTACGCGACTCGCAGTCAAGAAATTGATGAAATTGATAACTGATCCTTTCAAAGGTGAAGATGTCCTCATTCCTAGGATTCCTCTGATCCCGACTGATATATCGTTCCAGTTCAAGAGATTGCAGTTTCCCATTCGTTTGGCGTTCGCAATGACCATTAATAAAGCTCAAGGTCAATCGCTGGAGTTGTGTGGTCTAGATTTGGATGCAGATTGTTTTTCACACGGACAATTATATGTTGCGTGTTCCCGTGTCGGAAAACCAGATAGTCTTTATATTTACGCAGAGAATGGAGAAACGAAGAATATTGTATACCAACAAGTATTACAGAATTAAATGAATTTGAAAATTATTCTTTTTTGTTTGACTTATTTCTTATGCGTGCAACCACCATATGCCACAGCGAAGCGTGGCAGGGTACAGCTAGTTTTTTGATAAAATCGATTCCTAGTATTCCATCACATGGAATAGCGAATTGCAAATTTACGGTATGGAAATCATGTGGAATTATGTATTTAAAAGTTTGAATTTCAATTGAAGTTAAACCTTTTGATTTGGTAACTTCCTGACTTATACCCTATTTGTTTATGATGTGATTATATTGGATGTTTATTTTATCGAATTAAATTATCGAATTTTCCTTTAATATGAATATTTCCGCGCCTGTATCTAGTAGAAAAACTTATTCTTTTCCTGTTGCTACGTTCGTAAAGGTGACAAATGTGTTTTGACTAAGATTTAATGTGTGAATTTTAGTTTTGTTTACTGTCTTGTATCTATAGGGGTTTGGGAGTTTCCCGAATTCGTTTGGGCTACTCTCACGTTATTGTTGTGATTATTATTATTGTTGCTATTACCGTTGTTGTTCCCCCACGGCTAGTTCCACCGCGGTTGTTTCCATTACGGTTTTTGCTCCTACAATAATTATTTATTATTTTGGTTATTATTGTTACGATTATAACCATTGTTTTGGTTATATCCGTTGTTCTTGTAATATCCGTTGTTGTGATAATTATCTCTATTGTTATTTCTACCGCGAACATTGTTTTAATAATTACTACCGCGATAATTATTTCCTCCCTGGATGTACAATATGGAATTGGCATTGCCAGTTATTTCAGTACTACATTGTATTGTTTTAAGGCAGCCATGCTCACAATTTTTAACCATTGTGGTGATGGCTTCCTTTGTGCTGAATTTGTGAGAATGTTCGGCCGATAGGCCTTCATCAATGTAAGAAGCTTCAAGGAGCTTTCGTAAGTTGTCTATCTCTGTTGTGCATTTTTCTACTGTTTTGCCTTTCTGGCTTGTTTTTGCCATTTTGGCTTCAACTACATCGGATGTTTCGACGATTATAGTATCTTGCAGTTTTGTAATGATTGTTTGTATTGAGGTTTTATTTTGGACTTTGCATAATGTCGATCCAATTATCTTGGATTTAATGACTTCTACTGCCAAAGCCTCGAATGTGCCTTTCGTAAGATTTACCAACTTCAAAGCTGTTACAAATCTCTGAAGATGTATCCTTTGCCCGTAAAATTCCGGGATGGCATTTGATATTTCCTTAATGTTTGCCCTTTGGGCAATGGTTTCGTCAGCCATTGGGATAGGTTTTATTTCTACAATGCTGTCGTTAGTATCTGACTCTGTCGAGTCCTGGTCTATCAATTCATTGAATAAGGACTGCAGGAATAATGAGATTATTTATATATTTTTCCTTTATTTCGTGATCTGTAGAGAACTGATGACCCTCAGTTCCAGCCTGTTCAGGTGCTGGTGGATCTGATAATTTAATGGAATTCTTTCTAGATTCTTGAATGCATTAAGGGTGAAAAGGCTATATTGTACGTATTCTGGAAGTTTTGTTTCTTAGTAAGAGTGGTTATAATGCACTCTGCAATATTCATAGTTTATATTATTTTTTTTTTGGTTTCTTCACTTATTTTTAATTATACAGAAGATAAATTTAATAGGTAACATATATATATTTGAATTTAATATACACTCCTCGCCACTAGAATAGGACACCCCTTTGTACTCATATTTATTCCGCCATACCATCCAAATAAAGTGAGATAGAGAGATAAGTTTTTTTGAATAATAATGTATATTTTATTGAGATAATATAAACAAAAGATAAATTAATTTCGTTGCCTGCAACTAACTAAAAAAAAAATAAATAAAAAATTCTTCTAATTTCGGGCACGAATTTTTGCGCCACTTGAATAGGACATGTGTTAGTTTTATACTATTTCTCGGCGGGAGGAGGCGTACAATTTTTTCTTCAAACTTATTTTGTGAGTTTTTAGTAAAATACGTTAAAATATCTTAAAATGGGTCGTAGTAAAGCCCTGACTGAAGAGGAAAAAGGTAAAATTCAAGCGTATAATGGCGCTGGCTTTTTGATTGCCAAAATTACTAAAAATATTGGGCGGAGTCGGAATGTTATATCCTCATATTTAAGAAATAAATCGAAATATGGAAATAACATGAAAGGACGAACAAGTAGTGTGCTCACTAGTGCGGAAAAGCGGCCAATTCGCACGACTCTGTGGCTAAAATCAAAGAAAAGGCTGGAGTTAAAGCCAGTCTTACAAGAATACGACGAGTTATTTCAAATGCTAAACATTTAAAAAGACTAAAAATTAAAAAAAAACCCCCCCTTAACCCGTATCGTAAAGCGCAACGCCTCAGTTTCAGCCGTGCACATATCACGTGGGTGGCCGAATGGCAGAGAGTGGTCTTCTCCGATGAGAAAAAATTTAATTTAGAAGGACCGGATGGATATAGCTACTATTTCCATGATCTCCGTAAGGAAACTCATCATCATGGAAATAGTAGATATCCATCCGGTCCTTCTAAATTAAATTTTTTCTCATCGGAGAAGACCACTCTCTGCCATTCGGCCACCCACGTGATATGTGCACGGCTGAAACTGAGGCGTTGCGCTTTACGATACGGGTTAAGGGGGGGTTTTTTTTTAATTTTTAGTCTTTTTAAATGTTTAGCATTTGAAATAACTCGTCGTATTCTTGTAAGACTGGCTTTAACTCCAGCCTTTTCTTTGATTTTAGCCACAGAGTCGTGCGAATTGGCCGCTTTTCCGCACTAGTGAGCACACTACTTGTTCGTCCTTTCATGTTATTTCCATATTTCGATTTATTTCTTAAATATGAGGATATAACATTCCGACTCCGCCCAATATTTTTAGTAATTTTGGCAATCAAAAAGCCAGCGCCATTATACGCTTGAATTTTACCTTTTTCCTCTTCAGTCAGGGCTTTACTACGACCCATTTTAAGATATTTTAACGTATTTTACTAAAAACTCACAAAATAAGTTTGAAGAAAAAATTGTACGCCTCCTTCCGCCGAGAAATAGTATAAAACTAACACATGTCCTATTCAAGTGGCGCAAAAATTCGTGCCCGAAATTAGAAGAATTTTTTATTAATTTTTTTTTAGTTAGTTGCAGGCAACGAAATTAATTTATCTTTTGTTTATATTATCTCAATAAAATAGACATTATTATTCAAAAAAACTTATCTCTCTATCTCACTTTATTTGGATGGTATGGCGGAATAAATATGAGTACAAAGGGGTGTCCTATTCTAGTGGCGAGGAGTGTATATCACTATATGAATATACATATTTATTTCAGATGGACTGTCCGTTTTCATTTTAAAACATATTTTATTTATGGCTCTCTTAGATATACATTTGTTATGAAATCTATAGGCTTTGTACAAAATAAATGCGCTCATGATGAAAACAATAATTGATAATAAAATGCTTGTCAACTCCGTGTTCATTGTTTTAGACTCGATTTTATTTATCACGTTTGCCGTGGAATCTACTTCTTTAACATCTACCAAACCCATTTTGGGTGTCTTTTCAAGAATTGATATATGGTTTTTTACGTTAAGCGTATAATTTAGTCTATTATTTATTCGCCATTTATTTTGGCTCATTAGTTAAAGAGAAATTTTGCCTTATTGGGCTATAGATTTTTTATTAATCTTTTTGTTTTTTTTTTTATTTTTATAGTTATATTAAACGGGAAAATTTGTTTTAACATAGAGAAACCTGTCTAGTTTTTTGCATGGCCTTAAAGCCACACGCTAATCGGGCAACTTTAATGTCGCTCAATTTAACATCAATTTTTATAGTCTATAAAAAAATATGCATCGCAGTGCAATATTAAAAAATTTTGCAACACAGTGCATTGTAAATAAAATATGCGGATTAGGTGAAGATTGTTTTAGTGTGTTATAAATGGTTTTAATTGCCGGGTAAGTGGATGTGAGCGTGACTGTTTCTTTAATTTTATTTCTTCGGTTTTCTAGAATATCTTTTATGAATTCAACATCGGCATGTAATTTTACCGAGTTGTTCCAATTTAATGAGCTTTTATTGAGCTTTTTCAATAACTCAGCCTTTATGGCTTTTAATTTTAGCGCACATCTCATACTACTCACTGCGGTAATTTTTGATGTTGATTTTTCCAATTCATTACTTCTTTCCAAATGAGTGCGGATTTCCAGTAATATCTCCTTTCCCGATTAAAATTTCCAAGATCCAAGGCTTTTTGTCAAGCTTTTACGGTAGTAGATTCGATGTTCCAATATAATGTTCCGCCGGAGTTCATCCAAAAAGATTTGTAATTAGAGTTTTTAGTTCTTCATATTTATTATTGTGCATTCATTTAGGTTTTACAATAATTTGTTGAAGGGTAAGAGCAGCCGTTGTGGCCGCTCTGACTTCGTAGGAGGTTCTTGTTATGACAAATTTACTTATAAGCTAAGGAGATCTAAGTCTCGTAGCTGTGCTGCCAACAGCGGCGCGGTAGAGACGGCTATGTATTCTTAAGTATATAGCTATGCTCACCTAGTCTGGAACGCGGATGTATATGCACATACATAAGGTCCGCGCGTGTTGCATTTATCCTGACACTTGCACTTTCTGCGTGCGGGCCAATGCTTAGCGAGTGGCTCATATTTCGGCCTTTTAAATATAAGCGCCATTGGCGCCACCGGTGGGCTTGGCGCCACCGGGTGGTACTGGTGGCTGTTATGCCGACGCCACTTGCGATGGTACCTCGATTTAGGAATAGTACTTCACAAAAGTTTATCGATGTTTTGTTGGTATTAATTTATTATAGCTAAAAAATTAATGCCTATTTATATATATTTTCGTGTAGATTTTCCTTGTGTAGATTTTCCTCGAGTCGATGTTCCTCTGGTATGTTTCCCTCGTGTATATTTCCCTCTCGGTACGCGTTTTCTCGAGCGGTACGGTTTATTGTACGGTGGCATTTATTTTGAGTGTTTCCGATAAACCCAAAAAAAAAACCCTTGAGAAGGTGGAGTTGTTGTTGGTAGCACAGGTAAATTTCCCACAGTGCAAACGTAGGGTACCAGAGTCGGTGCGAAACAATAAGTCGGGGGCGTCGTGGGTATTTTCACAAGTGCGTAATAGCGTCAGCTGTATTAAGCTCCATACAGGGAACTATTTTGACTTAACATAAGGGCCGCGCTCCTGACCGCTAAGCTGAGCTTAACAGTATGGGAGCGGGCCCGAGTGGCGGATTGCGAAGCGCGAGAGCGAGAACAGCGACGACAGACCCGAGGATTTCAGCAAAAGGGCTCCGGCTCCGGACACGACGCATCCAAAAACGGTGCACAAATCGAGGAATAGCTTTCTTGACTAAGTAAGACGATTTTCAAATGAAGAGGAATTGGCTCATCCCAGTCTAATTTATTATGCCAAAGTTCTAGCAATAGGATCTTTTCTTTGATTACAATGGGACTTAATAAGCCGAGGGGGTCAAACAGCTTGGATGTTACTTATAAAATGTTCCGTTTTGTCGCTTCGAGACCTATGACCGAATTGACAATATTAAACTTGAAGGCATCTTCGCGAGGAAACCACGATTTTCTCAACGCTTTAGTTGACTCTGAGATAGGTATTGATTTAACTGTGCTCTCACATGCAGTGACCTCAGGTGAGTTTGAAAATTACTTTGTCAATTCAAATCCTACTTTTTGAAAAACCTGAGACACTTCAGACTTGATTGCCTGTAGCTCCTCTACGCATGCAGCACCAGTTAACATGTCAGCGACGTAAAAATCTGATCCAATTACGTCGTCAGCTCTAAAAAATTAATGTTTTACAGATTTACTCCACCTTTTTAAAACACCGAATAGCCAGAAAAGGGGTTGGTCTAGTACCATATGTAACGGTGTTGATGAGCCATCGAAAACGACGCGCAACTTTGTTGACGGGCTCTGGAGCCTTAACACACATTGATGGGGAATGACATTTTTAATTGATTAATGATATGCAGTTGAATAAGGCGCGCGCGCGCCTTACTGATGCGGTAACGCCCGGGACAAAGCGCGCGCGCATGTTATTCAATTGCATCAATTAAATGTAATCAATTGAAAATGTTTCCGATGAACATTTAAACGCGTTTAAATGTGATGTGATAGACCAATTCTGCTTCAGATTCGAAATCAGCGTGCAAAAATCTTTAAGAAAAGGTTTGCAAATCTAGCTCTACTATATGGATATGGATGTGCCAAGAATTGAAGCGAGATGCACTATTTCAGCACAAGACAATAAACAATTAATTTGTCTCAACTTTAAACCTTCAATTTTTTGCACAAATACCTCTGATCCTTCTATTTGTATGTATAAATGTATATGCTCCAGCTGCCACTTTCCTTTCCCTCTACTGATGAATCTCTCGGTGATGGCAACAATTAGGTGCAGGACAGAGGATTTCGCGACCGACACGATTATTTAATAATTGCACTTAACTACACTTTTATATATATGTTGTAAATATATGTTGTATATATGTTGTATATATATGTTGAATATGTGTGTTGTATGTATGTCACTGTCACTTTTCTTTTAGTTTGCTGCCACTTTTAATTATTATCTTGTCCACCCGGGGGCGCCATAAATTTTTTAATTAGTTTATTAAAATAAAAACAAACCGAAGACTTGGTGTCAAGAATAATTATAATTGGTGAAAAACGAAACGAAGAATAATGTTTGTATTGAGGCTTAGATGCCTGGCAAATAGTGCATGAACTATTGCCTACAGTTGTCGCAACTAGCACTTGGAACTAGTTGGACGGTTTGAAGTGTGTTTGGGTGTGTTTGATTGGTTTGATGGATTGGTTTGATTGGGGCATGGAAGACACGGCTAAGGTGTCGGGCGCATATGCATGAATAAAAGCTCTGTTGTGAGTTAGAACTCTTACTGACTTTATTAATGAAAACTTAACAGTATATATAGGTACAAAATGCTTATGGTAACAAATATCGTATAACAAAATAATGTGGGTTACTGTGAATGTGGGTTACTGTGTATGTGGGTTATTGTCAGATATATGACCTGACACTTATTGCTACTGTGTATGTAGGTTATTGCCAGTTATATGACCTGACACCTATTGCTCTAATTTACTTTCCTCATGTCCGCCAGTTATGCATATTCGCTTGACCTGGTAAATGATACTTTATTAACGACAAATGCATGTGGCTGCGACTGAAGAATTATTATGACGAATTCTAAATTATATTGCTTATGAGTAATGCTGCCGTGACTGAACATTCTCCCGGCCGTTGAACAGGTGTTCAACCTTCAGAAAGGTCGAACGAAAAACTTCGTGGGGTAGGTTCCGGTGCTGGTTGTTCCGTGCTCTGCTTGGGTTCCAATGTCCGGCGTAGAAATATCCGACGTCGTGGTGTCCATTTGCCGACCGTCCGGCTAAGAGCCCATACAATGCCTAGTAGGATTGACATCGCTAGGGCCACATAGGCAGCTACTTGATGATGTTGAGGAGCGACAAGTTGATCCTTCCAGGTAGTCTCCTTTAATTTGACCAACTGGCGTTGCAAAGCGCCCAGCTCCTCCAAACTGACTTCCTTGGTTGCCGTTCCTTGGGGTGGCTCAGATGGATCCTTACAGTCAACTTTCGAGATATTGCCAAATCGAACATATGTAGCCTTCGTTTCGCTGACCACAGTGCTGAATGTACTCACGCTAATTTTTGAATTGCGTGCAGTGCAACCTGGGGCCAATGACAATAAGCCCGTTCCGTTAAGTTGTACTGTAGAAGCGATTCCTTTGCACACCGCTTGAAGTTCTATGAGATTGCGGGTAGCAAACATCCATCTGTTTCGCTGATGCGTTGCCAGCCACAGCAGCTCGGATCTTGACTGAACGACCTCACATATAGTCTCAGTTTTGTTGTTAAATAACTGAAACTCGCACCGATTCTCCACGCTGAATGTGGCTTGGTGGTTGAAACATATGTGCTCGTCATTTGGCAGCTCCATACATTGGTTGAACTCGTCTTTAGTCAACCCTATGAACTGGTCTCTATGGGCATTGACGGCTATGATTTCGGTTCTTAGCTGGAATCGCTGCCAGCTTCCGGCTTTCCATGTTGGGATAGGCATGATGCTGAACACTTCCTGTTCTGTTACAGACACAGAGGTAACGATATCTTGAAGATGACGTGGTTGCTCGTTGTGGTGCCTTTGGCATGCATCATTTTGTATAGTTGGATTACATTATCAGACGATACTGGGAGCCGTTGATCCGGTGGGATATGTTCCCGTATCTGATCTAGTTGAACCCTGAGTTGCTTGGGGGATACTAGCATCGGACTGATCGTTCGATGGCGCACGTCAGTTAGCACGTTAGCTATTTCACTCTGCATCCGCTGCATTCCCGTAGCCACCAGAGTTAGCTGAGCTGTCAAAACCATAAACGCTTGCTGCAAGTGGTCGCCTTGGTACTTGCCTCTTTCTTGATTGATTGCACCTATCTGGTACTCTAGCGTTTTGATTCGCTCGTTGGTGGCTGAGCTGCTCTTTCTGACTATGTTTATCGTAGAGTCCAGAATTGATGTTTGATTTTTCAAGAGCATCATCAATACGTCCTCGTTAGACTTGACGTTGTTTATCGTTTCAGACATGTCGTCGGCGTACTTTGAGTCCAGAACGCCAAATAATGAACTCGCCACATTTCCGACTATATCAAGTGGTGCTCTTCGTTGTCGGGAATGATTAATCAACTCATTTCCTGCTTGTAGCTCGTCATATACATGTTGAAAATGTTCATATATAGACTTGCAGGCATTGACATTTCGTAACTCTGAACATTTGTGTTTTAGTTCAGATATCCCAGCAACCAATATCCGCATGTCGCTCCAGTATGGCTTCAAGTCATAATATGCAATTATGTTCCATTCCGAAATTGCCATTCTGGACGTGCCGAGCCGTTCGTAGAATATTCCCGGTTGACTTGCAAAAGGAGTTATGTTTACTGATTGTCCCGTTGCTACCGGTAGTATGAGTAGCATGGCCAGCAACGTTGGCAAGATCGGAAATGATATCTTCTTTTTCTGCGTGGGGGTCTCTTCTGCTCGTGCTGTATCCTCAACAGAGCTGTGTGGTCGTTTTGTGGCTACTTCTTCCTTTAACAAAGGTGCCAACCGAGAAACTGGTCGCTTGAATGTGCCTGATGCCGTCTTGACATCTACTACACGGACCTGATTGTCTTTGCCCGGATACGTTTTTACTATCCGCCCCATAGGCCAGCTCATTACCGGTACATTGTCTTCTTTTACTAGGACTAGTAGTCCTTCTTTGACATTCTGGGCCATGGTCTTCCATTTAGTCCGCATTTGCAGCTCTTGAAGATATTCCATGGACCACTGGTTCCAGAACGATTGCTTGAGTCTGGATACTAGCTCCCATCTTTTTACCAGAGTTTTTCCGGGTAGGGCAAGATTTGCATCAGGAGGCGCTACTAGAGGTTCACCAATTAAAAAGTGACCTGGAGTGAGCGCTGATGTATCCGTGGGATCAGATGACATTGGAGTGAGGGGCCTTGAATTGAGTATCGCCTCGACTTCAATGATTACTGTGTTGAGTTCTTCAAACGTTAGAGACGATGTGGCTGTAACTGATACCAGTAGCCTTTTCGCTGACTTTACTGCAGCTTCCCATAGGCCACCAAATGATGGCGCTCGAGGCGGAATGAACTTGAACTCCACCTGCTGCTTGCTGCATTGGTTTACAATCCTTGTCTGAGCCTGTTCTGTGAAGATTGTTTCTTCTAGCGCCTTTAACTGATTATTGGCACCTACAAAGTTTGTGGCGTTGTCACAATGAATTGTCTGACACTTTCCACGTCGACCCAAAAATCGCCGAAGAGCGGCTAGGAAAGCGTCTGTTGTCAGGTCGCTTACCAATTCAAGATGTACTGCTTTAGTGGCAAAACAGCAGAATACTGCAATGTACGCCTTATCTGGTCTTTTTCCACGGATTTTATGGTGAATCCAAAAGGGACCGCAGTAGCCAACTCCAGAGTTGGAGAATGGACGAGCCTGTGTTACTCGATCCGCAGGTAAATTACCCATGATTTGCTGCATCAATTTGGGTCGTGCCCTTGTGCATCTGACACAACTGTGTATGATGCTTCTGGCCATTGTTTTGTCATTCAGAATCCAGTATTGTTGTCTGGCTATTGCTCTCAATGATTGCGCTCCGCAATGCATGTTCTCTTCATGCATCTCTCGTAGCAGCATCTTTACAATTTGATCATTGTATGGAAGCAAGATCTGATGCTTTGCGGCATATGGTAGGTTAGATTCTTCCAATCTGCCTCCGACTCTGATGAGTCCGTCATGTCCTATTATTGGAGACAGCGACACAATTGAACTTCTTTTGTCCACTGTCCTGTGTATGCGCAGTTGTTTATGCTCAGCACTAAATTCAATTTTTTGAATAGTGCTTAAAATCAGTTTCCTAGCATAAGTTAGCTCACCTACACTTAGAGTCGTTGTAGGAGATCGGTTCTGCTTGTGACAGAAGCGCAGCATGTAAGCTACAATGCGTTGCAGCTTGTGAAAGGAGTTGCCGTGATTGCAACTGTATAGTTCGATCCCCAGTTAATCTTGGCATGTTGGCAAACTCACTTGCTTCACTCGTCGTTCTAGATCGCTGGGAGTGATGCTTGGTACCTTGGACCATTTGTCTCGGGAACCGTGTAGGAATAGCGGTCCGTACAGCCAGAGGCTGTGTCCCGCTAATTTGCTTGCCGCAATCCCTCTTGATAACACATCAGCTGGGTTATTCGCGGATGACACATGGCGCCACTGAGATTGATGCGACACCGCCTGGATTTTAGCTATCCGATTTGCCACAAACGTGTGGTATGATGACGCGGACGCATTTATCCAGGACAGGACTACAGTTGAATCAGTCCATAAGTATCCAGATGCCTTGTCTTCAGACATGCGCAAATCTTTTCTGACTCTATGGGTCAACTCGGCTCCTAACACTGCAGCACATAACTCTAGCCGCGGTAACGTTTCCTTAGCTGTCGGCGCAACTCTTGACTTTGAGCACAGCAAACGGACGGACACTTGATTATTTTTGTATGTGGCTCGAACATACACTGCTGCTCCATATGCTCGTTCTGAAGCATCGACAAATGTGTGCAATTCTTGTGAGACGGGTACCTGTCCTTCGAAGATGTGTCTTGGAATTTGCATGTTGTTTAGCGCTTGTAAGTCAGCGCGGTAATTTTTCCAATCCACCTGAAGGGACTGAGGAATCTCGTCGTCCCAGCCCATTTTTAATTCCCACAGGGTCTGCATAAACATCTTTGCCTTGACCACCACGGGAGCAAATAATCCTAGCGGATCGAATATTTGCGATGATTCCGAACTGACCACTCGTTTGGTGATGGTTGATGCTTCGCTTTTTTGAGATCGTCCACATAACTGATCTTTTTGTGGCATCCAAAGCAAACCCAAAGTCTTAACACTGTATTGTTGGAGTGTTTCGTCTAACTTGACGTTAGAGACGATATCCTCTTTAGGAATTTGGCTTAATACCTCTGAGTTATTGGAACACCATTTTCGGAGCTTGAATCCGGAAGGCAGCAGTATTTTGTTCAATTCTTGTTGAATTTGTACGGCCTCTGGGATACTGTCTGCTCCTGTGAGACAGTCATCCACGTAAAAGTCATGTTTTTAGTACGGATGATCCAAGCGGTAGATGATTCTTTGCCTTCTCGGACAGATAATCCAAGCATTTAGTAGCCAGGAATGGCGCTGATGTTGTACCATATGTGACCGTTTTAAGTCTGTAAAACTTTAGATCTTCTGATGGTTTCTTACGCCACACGATCAACTGATGGAAATGGTTGTCTGGATGCATCCACACCTGCCGATACATTTTTTCTATGTCTGCAGTAAACACATATCTGTGAGTGCGGAATCGTAGTAAAATTGCAAACAATTCGCTCTGCACAGTGGGTCCAGCGTACAATATATCATTCAATGATTTATTGCTTGTCGTTTTACAGGATGCATCAAAAACCACCCGCAGTTTTGTGGTACTGCTTTCGGGTTTCAATACACAGTGATGCGGAATGAAGTAGTGATCTGCAGGTACGTGTGTGGGTGGTACCAGCTTCATGTGTCCAAGACGTTCATATTCCTCCATGAAGTCTACATATCCTTTCCAGACTTCTGGTGGCGTTCGTCGCTCTAATGCCAAAAATCTGTTGGTTGCTGTTTTTTGAGATGCCCCCAGGGCTGAAGTTCCTTCAGAAAATGGAAGTTTCACAATGAATTTTCCATCTATTGCTACCTGTAGGTTCGCTACGAAATGAGATTCGCAATGAGCTTCTATTGGAGATCGAGCCTTTTCTTTGGTGTCTAGGTTTTCTAGTGTCCAGAATCGCTCTAGAAGCGTATCCACCTCCTCTTCTGTGGTTGCCGCTGCACAAAATGCCGCTGAGTCGTGCTCAGCAGGAATTTTTCCGGCTACAATCCATCCAAGCTTTGTATTTTGAAGAATTGGGCCATCTGGCGTCATCAGCATCTGATTTGGTAGGAGCAAAGAATAATAATGTTCTGCGCCAATAAGCATGTCAATTTTTCCTGGTTTGTCAAAGTTTGGATCAGCCAGAGTGACGTTGTTTGGGACTTGTAATTGTGAGGCACTTAATTCATGAGCTGGTTGATCAGCTATGATATGCGGCAGCACAAAGGCTTCTACTTGCTGAGCAAAATCATTATGCATCGACTTCATGAGAACGTTTGCTCTAGCTCGACTGGTTTTTGGGTTGCCTCCAATGCCCTCGATGCGCAATGATGCACCGTGGAGCTTTAATGAAAGCTTGGAGGCCATTCGCTCAGAGATCAGATTAATTTGTGATCCTGAGTCTAGCAAGGCTCGAAATGTGGCCATCTGGCCATTGCTTGCTTTGACCAATACCTTGACTGTGGCCAGCAGATTGTAACTTTTGTTACTTGCTGCACCTACAGAAGGTGATTTTGGCTCTGTTGCCGCACCTGACGTGGTCTCTAGGTGCAGCAATGTATGGTGTTTTTTGTCACATTTAAAACACGTACGGCCTCGGCAATCTTTCGCCTTGTGGTCACTGCTGAAACAGTTAACACACAATTTTTGTTTTTGAACCCAATTGACTCGATCGGGTATGGTTTTGCTGCGGAAATCATCGCATTTGTATAGCCAATGAGTCCGTTTGCAGAAAGGACAATTTGGTTGCCTTCCAGCGCTGGCAGAAGTGCATGATGGGCTCTTCTGCTCCTTTCTCAATTGTTGATTGCGTTTTCCTGTTCCCAGCACTCGGCTTCGCTGGTCCAGGAAGCTTAGCATTGTATCAAGACCTTGGAGTTCTCGTGATCCGTCTAACGATTGTTCGTAGAGGGCTCGATTTGCAAGATCCAGTTTTTGCTTGATGATGGCAATTATGATTGTATCCCAGCTGGATATATCAATGCCTAGTCCCTTTAATGATGCTAGAGACTCGATTGTAGTGATATACAACTCTTTTAATGACTTTGGATCGTCACTGTTTGTATGGTGCTGCAGGAGACGATTGAGAATCGTATCTGCTACATGGCGGGGATTGTTGTACGCGTCAACCAATATTTCCCATGCGCTCATGTAATTTTCTTTTTTAAGATCAATATGTCTTATTAATCTCTCTGCCTCTCCAGTTACGGTGGTTTTGAGGTACCACATCTTCCTGACTGTGGGCATATTGGTATCGTGAACCATGCATTTGAACAAGTCGAAGAACTGAGTCCATTTGAGTAGATCCCCATCGAACTTTGGGATGCTGACTCTGGGCAGATGTACATCTTCATTGTTTGATTCACTTGTTTGCGCCCCCAAGACTCTTTGAACTTCTCCTTCTAGTCGGAGGAACGACTGCATGTCGTATCCTTCTTCGACTGGGTCTTCGTATTCTTCGTGAACAGCAAAGTGGACATTCTGATATTGGGACCATAATGAGGTTATCGAATCCCTTGTTATGGCCCTTCCGGTTTCGGAAAATTCATTCAGGGCACGTTTGATTGATTCAGCAATCGCCCTTTGTCGCCGACAAGCTAATATCAGCTTGCTTGCAGGTTGCGTAAAGCTTGCAACGTCTGCATTTTTCGAAGCATTGATCGAGGTTGAATTTCCGGGGGCATTGCTCGAGGTTTGAGCCATTGCATCGGTTATTATCGTTCTATATTTGTCGTATGACTCACGACAGTCTACGTAGAACTTTAAATATTCTGCGGTTCTATATTCCGCTGGAATATTTTTGTCATTATCCGCAAATCGATTCCATACTTCATCGATTGCGGCCAACTTTGTTTTATAATACGTTGGATTTTGCTTTCTTTCCGCAGAGTCCTTTTTAAAATTGCGGATCAGCTTCGATATTTCTTGACTGATTTCTTCCTGCAAGTCTAACGCCTCTGTGACTGCTTGCTCCTCCTTTCTAGACATATTGAAAATTGTTTTGTTCCTGACCGTTGGGAGTGTTTTATTTGCTTTGACAGCTGGATACGCTCCTATTCGCAACCGTGATGTGGTCGAAGGAAAACAACAACTGTTCAAATAGACTTGGGGGATTTTAGAATTTGGAGTTTCTAAAAAACGGAATTTAGTCAAAATCGGAAAAATCCCAAGAGTTACGGATTTTTCCTTTTGTTTGTTGATATAAGTCGGAAAATCCCAAGAGTTACGGATATTTCCTTTTGTTTGTTGATATAAGTCGGAAAATCCCAAGAGTTACGGATATTTCCTTTTGTTTGTTGATGTAAATCGGAAAATCCCAAGAGTTACGGATATTTCCTTTTGACTAAACGTCGGTTGACGTGTTCGTCGGGGTCACCAAAATGTTTGTATTGAGGCTTAGATGCCTGGCAAATAGTGCATGAACTATTGCCTACAGTTGTCGCAACTAGCACTTGGAACTAGTTGGACGGTTTGAAGTGTGTTTGGGTGTGTTTGATTGGTTTGATGGATTGGTTTGATTGGGGCATGGAAGACACGGCTAAGGTGTCGGGCGCATATGCATGAATAAAAGCTCTGTTGTGAGATAAAACTCTTACTGACTTTATTAATGAAAACTTAACAGTATATATAGGTACAAAATGCTTATGGTAACAAATATCGTATAACAAAATAATGTGGGTTACTGTGAATGTGGGTTACTGTGTATGTGGGTTATTGTCAGATATATGACCTGACACTTATTGCTACTGTGTATGTAGGTTATTGCCAGTTATATGACCTGACACCTATTGCTCTAATTTACTTTCCTCATGTCCGCCAGTTATGCATATTCGCTTGACCTGGTAAATGATACTTTATTAACGACAAATGCATGTGGCTGCGACTGAAGAATTATTATGACGAATTCTAAATTATATTGCTTATGAGTAATGCTGCCGTGACTAAACAAATAAATTGATTTCAATTTGCGAGTGAGCTTTATTTTACATTACAGCTCTTATAGACTATCTTAACTAAGGTTCGCAACTAAACTAACTTTGTGACGAAGTCACTGTAATTATAATGTATATAATAGGTTTAAGTTTGTATATATTAGTTTAAGATAGGATAAGGATAGGTTAGTTTGTAAGTAGGTAGGGAATAGGGGATATGGAGTAGGGACGTACGCGTTGGCCGCCCACCGGCCACACACACTGGCCGCCCACCGGCCACACACACCGGCCACGCACCGGCAACGCTTTCCGGCAGCATCGGCTGGCAACAATTGGCCGGCCAAGATCGGCAACATAGTTGCAGAATATCGGCCCGGGAGCGGGACGGAGCGGTCCGCATCCCGGAGGACCGATGGGAGCCGCGGGACAAGAGCGGCGAAGAGAGCGTCGGGGGCAGAGGCCTACGACGCGGGCATCGACAGAGCAGCGGAATGCAGATCCGCATCCTGCCCGCTCAAGAAAGAGCGAGAGGCAGATAGGAACGACCTAAGAACAGGTGGAACCCGGAACGGCGCGTGCCAGCGACCGCGGCACGGAAGAGCCGAAAATAGGTCAAGGCGAGTTTGGCAATTAAATTTGCATTTACTCGCGATTTGGCCTTTGGAAGGAGCAACAGCAAGGTTTAAATTAAAAGTGCTAGTGCGCAGACGAAGTGAAAGTGAAAGAGAAGAGACAGAAGATCAGCAGCAGCAAGTACATAATTGGCTGAAGTTATATTTTGGTAAGCGAGGCGAGCCGCCAAATACTTTGTACAATAATCACAGATTTTCGCGGTGTGTGAAACATAAATAATAAATAAAAGAAAGAGTGGGAAGATAGAGCGAGGGAACAATTAGTAGAGCTAAGAGATTATAGTTATGTAAATAAACGACCCATTCATTGCCAACCATATCACCCTCTGCTCCCCTCTTTCCCGGCGGCCGTTGGGCAATCCCAGGGTCCGAATTGGGCAAGACGGGAACAGGAGCGCCCCGCTGCTGAGATTATTTCCGGGCGCGGGCGGCGGCTGTTGGGTTTCCCCAAGCCGCCTGTTTAATCTCAGAGAGCGCCATAGGGATTAGCCCGGGCGCCCTCAGGCAAGTCGCGAGTCACGGGGATTTTTAGGGAAGGGGCGACGGCCCGCTGGAAATTAATTACAGGCGGAGTCGGCGCGGCGCGGCTGTTGGGTTCGGACCACGGGGTTAGGTTTGGGTGGTTGTGGGCGCGGGAGCAGGCTGCTGGGCGATCCCGAGCCGGTTCCAGTCTCTAGCGGAGGGTACAGGCCGCTGGAAATTCCCGGCCGGTAGAAGTTTTGTCCCGCCCAGCGTGGGCAATTGGAAGTCGCGATTTCTAAGCTGAAAACCCACCCCTAAAAATGCTTGCAAAATCTCGGCCTCTCTCGTGTTCTGGCGTTTCCAAAAATATAAATTATTCTGGAAGGGACTCTGGGCCGCTGAGTTCTTATCTCGGCCTTTGCATCCTTACAGATGGCGCCCGAACAGAGACTCGTCAGGACATGGGGAGATGTAAGAATCCTTACTAAGGCGGATTAAAGCCCCGCCAACCGAACAAGAGATTTTTAGCGGTGAAAAACATATACATACATATGCACGTGCATGCATATGCAAAGGCTAGAAATTGCCAGAAACTTCCATAATTGCGACGCACATGCAGCCGCCACAACGGCGCCTCGTTTCTTCGGGCCGTTAACGAAAGACAAGGGGAAGAGGAGAAGACGATAGAAAAAATTCCATTCAGGGGACAAATAGTACAGCTTCGACAAAACAGGGCACCAAAGTTGAATTTTTTAGTCAATTTGAAAGATTTTATGTCGCTGCCTGCGCCGACGTTGGCAGAGCTGAGAGAACCGCCGCTGCACGTGCAGATCGGACGATCGGGGTACACATACATTAGAGCTGGGAAAACATCGATAGTTGGCATATTCGAGGTTTTCGAGGTTTTTCAAACAAATATTCGATAGTATCGATAGTATCGAACTAAAAAAATTATAAATCAAGTTTAAGTTGCATTTAGAGTAAATAATAAAAAAAACTTCTTAAGGCCATTCTTTATTCGAATAACAAAACATAACAAAATCTCATAATCATATTAAGTCGCTTATAATAAAGAAAGAAATGAAATAATTCACAGAAGATTCTTATGAATAGGATAATATATTCTAAATTTATACACTGACGACTAATATTGTAACATGAGTTCAATGCTATAGCCTCAACGGTTTGTATCTTCTGTTTTGAGTTACACATGCTATAACCTAGTCTAAGGATTTAGCAGGTATAACTTTGAACAGAAAATACTAACCGTTGAGGCTATAGCATTGAACTCATGTTACAGTATTAGTCTTCAGTGTAAATAGCTAACTATTCATTGATTGAATAGTTTGAGATCCACATATTTTTATTGAGAAAGGATAATATATCCACGTTTTTGGCTTTTAGTGATGCTCTCCTGGCAGAAATAATTTGTCCCGCCAACACCAATATTAACTTTCACGTGTAGATCTCCGCAGTTGTTCGCCAAAAGTAAAGATGTGCAAGCTTGCCACTATCGTTTACTATCGGCACTCAAACATCGATAGTGGTTCGCAAACCCAAATATTCGATATATCGATACTATCGTGAGTGGCCGACCCAGCTCTAACATACATATACATACACATGCTTATAAACATGCTTATACATATTATCTCTTATTAATGATTTTCGCTCTTGGTTGCGCCGCCATTAGGGCGGGAACCAATTTATATACTGGCCCTTTTTATTTCATGAATGACACTCAGAAAATACTCTTCGTTGAACAAACATCGAAAAATTAAGAAAAGTAAATCGCCGCGAATTTAAGGAAAGAATTTGATAGAAAGATCCTGTGAAAAAAGAGATCCTGCGCGAGTAAATTGAATAAAATAAAACGAATAAAATAAACTAAATGAAATTAATTTAATAAAATAACGGAATTAAATAAATTAAATAATAAAATAAAATAAAGGAATATAAATTAAATAAAATAAATCGAACAAAGAATTAAATAAATGGAATCGGAATAAATTAAAAATATGTTGCATTTCCAGTCGGAACGGGCTGAAAGAGTCAATCGATAGATCGATTAGGTCCCATAGAGTAGGGTCAGAGGGGGAAGTGCGGGAGGTCGGGAGCGAACCGGTAAAGGTGGCGGGGAATTTAAGAGAAGTGGAACTCCCCAGCAGGAGGAAGAGTAATCCGGGTACCAGAGTGGAGTTTTGGAGGTGGTTGAAAAAAGGCACGTGGCCACGGTTTGGCAGAAATTGTGAAAAAAGAAAAACTCCAGCAGCCAGCCTCCTTTGGAAGAGCTCCCACAGGCCGTTTCTACACGATCGTTGTGAAGGCCGAGTGGTCTACGAGTTTTCCGGAAAAATCCAAGTTTCTACCTCCAGTTTCACCGGTTCTTCAAGGCGGACAGGAAAAGCGACGCCAGCGGTGTGGACCCAGACCCAGACGCCAGCAGGGAACTAGAAGCCACCTCCCCGCCGTCAATATCCGGGATTTGTGGTGAGTCCGTGCCAATTGAGGGCCGGCGTGATCCGGCCGAGTCATACATTTGGCGGTCACATACATTTGGCGGTCACATACATTTGCGGTCACCTACATTTACCGCCGTCGCGGGCCGCCTTCCAGGCCGCGCACCGCACAGGAACCTGCAGTATTAGCAATATTAGTTTTATTAGTTTATTTATTAATTTGTTATTAGGTTTATGTGGTGTTAAAATTCTTGTTTGTTAAAACTATCTATTTATTCTATTTATTTTTGTTCTCCGCGTCTCCCACTTGTGCCGGAGATTTGTGCAACGCGAGCGCTGCATTTGGAAGAAAATTCGGCTTAGAAGAAGCTGGACCATATTTATTTACTAGAACTCACCCCCTGTTATTTCTTTTGGAGCTCCAGTAGGGATAATCAGTGCGATTAGGGAGTTATTAGTGCCCGGTTGGGGCACGGTTGCTTTAGCGGAGAGCCGCTTCTTCTCCGCTGCCGCAGTCTCGGTGCGAGCGCATCTCAGGCTAGGGTTGTGTTTCGCCGGGACGGGATGAATTAGAAGACAGCACAAGTCATGTTAGACGTAAGCCAAACTAAAATTATTATTGTGCATTAAAATATTGAATGATGAACGCTAATTGAGATCTTTACCTGGGGGAGATGAGCCGGTCGCAAGGCCGCCTGGAGTAGGCCCCGGTCCGCCGGAGATGGGTGGTGCCCCTCAATGAACCGGTGGCACCACAGGATGGGTGGGTGCGTCGTGGCGATTCCGTCTAAGCCACCAATTGTCGTAGTTGTCGTCCCATTTGTTTTGATTTTTGATTGTTTACCTTTGTTTTGTAGTGATGTGTAAATTTGTGTAGGTGAGACGTACGATATTTTAAATATCGATTGTTCGGACTGCGGGCATCGGGTCGGACCCGCCCTGGGAGCCTGAGCTAGCCGGCGTTGCCCAGGACATGCAGTTCCGCAACAATATGGCGCCCAAATTAAAACAAAAAAAAAAAAAAGATAGCGAAATGACGACGTCTCGTCAGGCCACGTCCTGGGTCATCAGCCCCGCAATCGGTGGCTTGTGAGGCCTATTTTACGGCCTGCAATTGCACCGAGGACCTGTGGACTGGTGGCCAAGGCGTAGGCAGTTGTTTTGGAGTAGGATGTTTGTTTTTTTTTGTTTTTGGCAGAACGGGAGACTTGAGTCGCAGGAAGGCGGACAATTGCTCCCGGACACAGTTCGCAGTAATTCTGCGGTGGCAAGGAGGTGGCATCCGGGCGCGAAGGCGACGGATTTGCATCCCTTGCGCCTCAGAACCGTGCAGGAAGCGCGTGAAAAAACTGTGATAAAAACTGTGATATAGAAGATAGGGATTGTTTATTTATATTCATGTACAGTAGTTTTTTTTCAATGTTAATTGTGTAGATGTGCAGGTCCAGGGGTTTTCCTGCCGTATGGGGGTTCCTGGAATCATCTTGGTGGTAAGGTCGTGACCCGCAGGTCTCGCTGCGCGTTGCACGGCTACCCCAAGGTGAGCCGCGAATCTCCAGGCGTCGAGGAAAATCCTACCGGATCCTGCGGTAGGCCGAGGTCCTTAACTGGCGATCTTCAGCCCAGCTGAAGGTTAGACCAGTTGACGAACGGCCGAGTTGAGGACGACAAGTGGCAATTGAAGACGCAGGAATCTGGCGCGGAGGCCACCGGCGGTCGATCGGTCATCTCCCCTGAAATTGAGAAAAAGGAACGTATTAACGAAAGAATTAAATTATTTATTTAGGCGAATTTATTTATTTATATATTTATTTATTATTTATTCGTTCAATTATTTATTTATTTATTTGTTATATTTACTTATTTATTCGTTATATTTATTTATTTATTCGTTCAATTATTTATCTATTTATTTGCTATATTTATTTATTGATATATTTATATATTTATTTATTTATTTGTTTATTTATTTACTCAATTATTTATTTACTTATTTGTCGTTATAAATTTGCACATAAATATTTATTAATTCATCGTTGGTCGTTAATTGTTAGGTGTTTAGGAGTAAGGTCAATAAAATGGCAGAGGGAGAAGGGCACGGTTACGGGCTTAGGTCGAAGGGTCTCTCAGCCCAGGAAGAGGAGATGTGGACCACGGATGCGGAGGGGGCTATGGGATACGCGCCGCCACGAGTGTCAATGGGTTTGGCCAGGACACCGCCGTCGCGACCACAAGACCAAAAGACGGAGGAGCACAAGCAGCCAAGAGCGTTGGATTTTGGGGCGATCGGAGCCGCAGCTGACCAACTGTTGGAGATGGATTCCGTTCCGAAGTCGGTCCAGTTCCAGGATCCGCCCGTGGATTCCGCTGCAAAGTCAGCAGTGAACCTTGCCCTGGCGCAGGCAGCGGAAACGTACCGCAAGTCTCAGGAGGCTGGGATCAGCCAGAGTCTGCGGGACGAGATGCGGGCAGGGTTCCTGGAGATGATGCAGCTGATGAACGAGGTGTTGAGACCAGCTGTCCCTCAGAGGCCCGTTCCAGGCGGGATCCAGAGCCAACGTCCGCAGCAGCAGCCACCATTTACAATGGGAAGACAGCAGCAGGCACCGCAGCAGCCACCGCAGCAGCCACCACCTCCAGTTGGGCGAGCGAGAGAAACCGGTCCGGATTCTCGCGGGGCGATACCCAGGCAGGGGCGGACAGCTGCCGCGCAACCGGCAAGGATGCCACTGCGGTTGCCATCCATGCAGGCCAGGGGTGCACCGGAGCTGGGCGAGACCTACAGCAGCAGCCCAGTAGACTCGACGGAAGCGGAGCAGGGGCGGCACGCCGACCGCGGTGACCGTAACTGGCGCGTGGAGTACCGTCGGGCTGGCGAGTTCCGGGACGAGCGGCTATATGCCAACTGGGGCGTGGGAGGCAATTCCCATGGCACCAGGGTGGACCGCTGGAACATCTCCTTCAGCGGCGAGGACGAGCGGAGTCATGTTGAGGGCTTCTTGTTTCGCCTGGAGTACCTACAGAGGCAGTCGCGCTGTCCGTGGGTGGAGGTGCTGCGGAACTTCCATACGCTGCTGACAGGAAGGGCGTTGGAGTGGTTCTGGATCCACGTGCAGCAGCACCGGCTGGACAACTGGAGCCAGCTGCGCAGGGCTCTGTTGGACAGGTTCCAGGGCCACGAGACGGAGCATCAGCGGATGCATCGGCTTCTGCAGCGGGAGCAACAGCCCGGGGAGTCAGTGGACGACTACCTTCACGCCATGCAAACCCTTGCGTCTCGGTTGAGGAAGCCAATGGCGGAGCGGCACCTGGTGAAGGTGATGAAGAAAGGCTTGAGAGAGGGAATTGCGCGCTTCATCTACGCGATGGAGCTACTTACGGTAGATGAGCTGCGCCAGGAGAGCCTCGAGGTGGAGCGTAGCTTCGGACGCCGTGCTCGGGCCCAATACCAGCCACCAGAGCGCTACCCAGGGCCAGAGCGGAACAGGGTCAGTGAAGCGTTTGCTGCAGAGCCGGACGAGGACGAGTACGAGGACTAGCACGCCCCGCAGGTAGAGGAGGTGCGGGAGAGGCCCCGAAATCCTTTCAGGAGCGGATGCTGGAACTGCGGAGCCATGGATCACGGCTTCCGGGACTGCGACCAGGAGCTGCGGAAGGTGTTTTGCTTCCGATGCGGAAAGGCAGACACCGTCGCCCCCAAATGCCCAAGGTGTGCGGGAAACGGACGGCAGGACGAACGACCGAGTTGGGGAGGAGCTCGTCCTGGGAGGAACCCCGCGAAGTAGGAAGGCTTACGGACGAGACGGTTAAGCATATAGATGCAAATAATGAAACTAAGTATAAGGATATAAATAATAAAACTAAGCTAAGATACTTACCCTATGAGGAGCGAATGCGCCGATATTTGGAGGCAAGGAGCCGGATTTTCGGGGCACACCAGCTGAGTGGCATGCGGAAGGTTTCCCGCACGGTCAGGAAGGCCCGAGATCGGTTCCGGAAACGGCAGGAGAAACGAAGGGAGGTCGTCGCAGCGGTAAAACGTGGTGGGATCCGAGATCCCAGGCCCTTCGCCAAGATAAAAGTCCTGGGTCAGCAGCTGACGGGCTTGTTGGACACCGGAGCGAGTGTCAGTCTGCTGGGCAGAGGTGGCAGGGAGCTGGTGGAAACGTTGGGCGTGCCAGTACAGCCGTATTTCTCCATGGTGCGAACGGCCGCGGGCGAAGATCGGTCCATCATCGGCCGGATTAAGGTACCGGTGGAGTATGGCGGAAGGGTAGAGGACGTGCTGTTCTATCTTTTCCCGTACCTGGAGCAGTCGGCGTATCTTGGCGTCGATTTCTGGCGGACGTTCGGTCTGGCGCCGGCGGTAGTGGGACCATGTGCCGGACACCAAGTGAAGAAGGCCGAAGAAGTCCACGCTAAGGAGATGGAACACTACGCGGACCAGGAGGACGACGACGAGGAGAAGCCAGACCCCGAATCCTGGGCGTTATCCGGGGCTGAGTTCCGGGAGCTGGAGGAAATTAAGCGGCGGTTTCTCACTTTTGAGAAGGATGGCCTGGGAACCACCGGCCTCGAGAAGCACACCATTGAGCTAGTGGAAGGCGCGCGGGTTTTCAAGGACCGGCCCTATCCGATGTCTCCGGCGAAGCAGAAGGTGGTCGAGGACGAAGTCGATAAGATGCTGGCCTTGGGAGTCATCGAGGAGAGCAAGAGCCCATGGAGCAACCGGACGACGGTAGTATCGAAGCCTGGAAAGGACAGGTTCTGTTCAGATGCCAGGAAGCTGAACGAGGTGATGGTGAAGGATGCTTACCCCTTGCTTAGTATCGATGGAATTCTGTCCAGAATCGATCAAACGCATTTCATCTCCAGCGTGGATTTGAAATTCGCGTTCTGGCAGATCGAGCTGGACGAGAAAAGCAAGGAGTTGACGGCGTTCACGGTCCCTGGTAGGCCCCTTTACCAGTTCAGGGTGATGCCCTTCGGACTCTGCAATGCGGCGCAGCGGTTGGTGAGACTCATGGATCGAGTAATCCCAGCCGAAATTCGATCCAATGTGTTCGTGTACCTGGATGATCTGCTCATACTGGCTCCGGACATCGAGACGCACTTCCGCTACCTACGACGAGTCGCCGAGTGCCTAAGGGAAGCGGGATTAACCATCGGCATGAGTAAGTCGAAGTTCTGCTTCAAGTCTTTAGCTTACCTTGGGTTCATCGTAGGTGGGGGTCGTCTGCTCATGGATCCGGGTAGGGTGGCAGCGATCCGGAGGATGCCGGAGCCAAGAACGATGAAGGAGGTGCGCGCATTTCTCGGCACAGCTGGCTGGTACCGGCGCTTCGTGAGGAACTTCGCGACGATGGCGGCGCCACTAACCGAAGCGCTCAAGAAAACGGGGAACCAGAAGTTTTCGTTGAGTCCGGAGGCGCAACTGGCTGTGGAAGCACTGAAGATGGCACTAACCACGGCGCCGGTCCTGGTGCATGCGGACTTCAAGCGGCATTTTTACATCCAGTGTGACGCGTCACACATCGGAGTGGGTGCCGTGCTCTTCCAAAAGGATGCGGACAACCAGGAGCAGCCGATCGCGTTCTTCTCGGCAAAGATGAACAGGCACCAGGTGAATTACACCGTCACCGAGAAGGAATGCCTCGCGGCGCTCCTGGCGATCCGGAAATTCCGGCCCTATGTGGAGGGCATGCCATTTACATGCATCACCGATCACGCCAGCCTTAAATGGCTGATGTCCATGAAGGACCTTTCAGGACGCCTGGCAAGGTGGTCGCTGCAGCTTCAGGGGTTTAACTTCAGCATCGAGCATCGGAAGGGTGGAACGTGGTGGCAGACACGCTCTCGCGATGCGTGGAGGAGATTTCCCTGGACCCAACGGAGTTGCTGGGTTTCGAGACCACGGAGTTTGCTGGGGATGAGTACCAGGAGTTAGTCCGAGAAGTGCAGGAGAACGCGGATAACTCACCGGATCTTAGGATCGAGGACGGGCTCATCTTCAAGCGAGTCTCCCCAGCAATGATGGAGGACGAGGTGAGCGGATCGGCGTGGAAGCTCTGGATACCGCAGAGTCTGACCCACAGCATCGTTGAGCGAGCCCATACGGACCCAAAGGCAGCTCACGGCGGAATGGGAAAGACTCTGGAGATCCTGCGACGGCAGTTCTACTGGCCTGGGATGATGCTGCAGGTGCGCGAGTTCGTCCGGAGATGCCAGGTGTGCAAGGAGTCGAAGGCGCCGAACCACCGGATGATGGTCGGGATCGGAGAACGGGTACAGACGGAGCGACCATTCCAGAAGCTGTACATCGACTTCCTTGGCAAGTATCCGAGGTCGAGGAAGGGGCATGCCTGGATATTCATCGTAGTGGACCACTTCTCCAAATATGCGTTTTTGAAGGCCATGAGAGACGCGACAGCCTCGAACGTGGTAGATTTCCTCATCAGCGAGGTGTTCTACAAGTTCGGGGTCCCAGAAGTGGTGCATTCGGATAATGGACGGCAGTTCACATCCAGGATCTTCGAGCAGGCGATGGAGAGTTTCGGTATCCGACACCTTAAGACGCCGATATACTCTCCACAGAGCAATGCAGCGGAGCGGGTGAACCGGAGCGTGCTGGCAGCGATTCGTGGGTTCCTGGAGAACGACCATCGGGAGTGGGACGCCTATCTCCCGGAGATCGAGGTGGCCCTCCGCAACGCAGTCCACTCGGCGACGGGCGAAGCGCCGTTCTTCACGCTGTTCGGGCATCATATGTTCCTGCATGGTTCCAGCTACCGACTGGCAAGGAAGCTGCAGTCGCTGTGTGACCACGAACTGGCCGGGATGGCAACGGCCGACAAACTCCGAGTCGTGCAGGAGAAGGTGCGTAAGAGCCTGGAGACCTCTTATGATCGCAGTCGCCAAAGGTACGACCAGAGAGCGAGGGTGTTCGCCGCAAAGCCAGGTCAGGAGGTGTACCGCCGGAACTTCGTCCTCAGTGACTTCGGGAAGCAGTTCAACGCAAAGTTTGCCAAGAAGTTCCTGAAGGCCAGGGTGGTGAAGGCGGTCGGCAGCAACGCATACGAGCTGGAGGATTTGCAGGGCAGGAGTTTGGGCGTGTATCACGCCAAGGACATCCGCGTGTGACCTGGAAAAGGAGAGCACAAAGTATACAAGGACAGACGACCGGATTTGGAGTACTTCCCGTAAGGCATGGGCCCCGCGTTGGGCACTGTTCGGAACTGCACTGTAGACGCCGATCCAAATGCTCCCAATGATCTTGTCGAGCCGCTGGAACCCGTAGCATCTCTCCAAATCCTTGGGTGGTGTTGCATTTCCAGTCGGAACGGGCTGAAAGAGTCAATCGATAGATCGATTAGGTCCCATAGAGTAGGGTCAGAGGGGGAAGTGCGGGAGGTCGGGAGCGAACCGGTAAAGGTGGCGGGGAATTTAAGAGAAGTGGAACTCCCCAGCAGGAGGAAGAGTAATCCGGGTACCAGAGTGGAGTTTTGGAGGTGGTTGAAAAAAGGCACGTGACCACGGTTTGGCAGAAATTGTGAAAAAAGAAAAACTCCAGCAGCCAGCCTCCTTTGGAAGAGCTCCCACAGGCCGTTTCTACACGATCGTTGTGAAGGCCGAGTGGTCTACTAGTTTTCCGGAAAAATCCAAGTTACTACCTATAGTTTCACCGGTTCTTCAAGGCGGACAGGAAAAGCGACGCCAGCGGTGTGGACCCAGACCCAGACGCCAGCAGGGAACTAGAAGCCACCTCCCCGCCGTCAATATCCGGGATTTGTGGTGAGTCCGTGCCAATTGAGGGCCGGCGTGATCCGGCCGAGTCGTACATTTGGCGGTCACATACATTTGGCGGTCACATACATTTGCGGTCACCTACATTTACCGCCGTCGCGGGCCGCCTTCCAGGCCGCGCACCGCACAGGAACCTGCAGTATTAGCAATATTAGTTTTATTAGTTTATTTATTAATTTGTTATTAGCTTTATGTGGTGTTAAAATTCTTGTTTGTTAAAACTATCTATTTATTCTATTTATTTTTGTTCTCCGCGTCTCCCACTTGTGCCGGAGATTTGTGCAACGCGAGCGCTGCATTTGGAAGAAAATTCGGCTTAGAAGAAGCTGGACCATATTTATTTACTAGAACTCACCCCCTGTTATTTCTTTTGGAGCTCCAGTAGGGATAATCAGTGCGATTAGGGAGTTATTAGTGCCCGGTTGGGGCACGGTTGCTTTAGCGGAGAGCCGCTTCTTCTCCGCTGCCGCAGTCTCGGTGCGAGCGCATCTCAGGCTAGGGTTGTGTTTCGCCGGGACGGGATGAATTAGAAGACAGCACAAGTCATGTTAGACGTAAGCCAAACTAAAATTATTATTGTGCATTAAAATATTGAATGATGAACGCTAATTGAGATCTTTACCTGGGGGAGATGAGCCGGTCGCAAGGCCGCCTGGAGTAGGCCCCGGTCCGCCGGAGATGGGTGGTGCCCCTCAATGAACCGGTGGCACCACAGGATGGGTGGGTGCGTCGTGGCGATTCCGTCTAAGCCACCAATTGTCGTAGTTGTCGTCCCATTTGTTTTGATTTTTGATTGTTTACCTTTGTTTTGTAGTGATGTGTAAATTTGTGTAGGTGAGACGTACGATATTTTAAATATCGATTGTTCGGACTGCGGGCATCGGGTCGGACCCGCCCTGGGAGCCTGAGCTAGCCGGCGTTGCCCAGGACATGCAGTTCCGCAACAAATAAATAATAAATTAAAAATATATAAATTGAATTTAACGAGACAAAAGGATACACTGGGAGAATTGAGCACGTGGAAAATAAATAAAACAGACGGAATAAATACATAATTAAAGGAGATAAATTGAGCAAGCGGAATAATAAAACGAAGCGAGGCATTGAATTAATAAAATAAAATCGGGCTACACTGGAAAAAAAAGATAAAACAAAGAAAATAATAAAATAAAATAGATAAGAAATAATAAAATAAAATAAAAATAAAGCAAAAGAAAGAAATAATAAAATAAAATAGAGGCAATAATTAATAAAATAAACTCAGGATACACTGAGAGAAATAAAAAACACAAAGGCTGGTTACACCCTGAAATAAATAATAAAAATACAATAAATAATAAAATAGAGGGAATTAAATCGAAAATTGACGGTTACACTGAGAAAAAAAGGAGGAAATAAAGGAAAAATAAAACGAGACAAAACAAGGAAAAGCGGCCAGGCTGAAGGAAAGGAAAATACAAAGAGAAAAATAAAATAAAATAATAAAATAATTAAAAAATAAAATAAAAATATACGATAAAGAATAAAATACAGTAAGATAAAGATTAAATAAACAAAGATAAATAGAGTAGACAAAGAAATAAGAATAGGCAAGCAAAAAAAAAGCACGGATTAGATGAAATGAAATAGGAAATAAAATTAAGAAAATAAATGGAATATGAAAATATTAAATTAAGGAAAGAAATTTAATTAGGACAAAGGAAAAGGAATAAGATATGAAGACAAAGGAAAATAAAGGTCGAAAGCGAGGAAAAGCGTAAACTGAGGAAAATAAATAGAGAAAAAAGGGCAAGGAAATAAAACAGCGAAAATAAAAGAGATAGAAAAAAAAGGAAAAGAGAAAAAAAAAATAAGCAGCGAGAAAGGTTCAAAATAAGGAAAAGAAATCAAATATTAATTATTGGAGAGAATAAGAGGAAAAAAATAAAAAAAAATATATATATATACTAATAAGGCAAAAATAAAAAGGAAAAGGGCTAGAACAAATAAGAGGAAAGTTTAAATAAGGAATAGGATAACCAGGCAATAGATCGAACGGTAGAATATAATAACAAATAAAAATAAATAATAAATACCCAATAAATAAATATAAAAAAGAGAATCATGGGCGTCACTTGGATCAGTTATCGCAAGAAGTTGGAGACCATCCTTCTCGAGTTTAATTTGGAACGCGGAGGCACAGTGGAGGAAATGCGATCGCGGCTGATTGCCTTTGCGCTTCAGCAGGAACAGCAGGAACGCCACTTGGACGGAGGTTCGTACCGCCGCGCTATTATCAGCGGTTGGAGGACGAAATTAGGACGCATTTTCAGAGACCCAATGAGCCGTTTAAAGAATATTTGGTGGACCTGCGACTGCAGATGCGACGGGCAGGAATCACAGCGGAACGAGAATTGAAGCGAGTCTACGACAATATGCTGCCAGAATATCAATTGTTTGTCAGGAGACAGAATTTTCGCACGTTGGCGGAACTGACTCATTTGGTGGTCGACCACGAGGAGACTCGCCGCAGGAGCGGACGGGCTCGGAATCAGCAGGACCCGAACCCACAGGCACCACCGATTTATCGCGCCACCACGGATGCGGACCGCACGGCCCGCAGGTCGCAGACGAACACAATGCAGGGAAATTTTAGCAGGAACGCGAATACGGGTCGGGCATCGACACCGGAGCAGGCACCAGTGAAAGTGCGGGAGGCATGCAGGAACTGCGGGCAACCAGGGCATTTCCCGACAGAATGCCGGAGCCAGAGATTGATTTACTGCTGGGATTGTGGACGACGAGGAGTACGAGCATCTGAATGCTGCCGAAGACGGGTTTCGGGAAACGGAAACGGGCCTCGCGTGACCGCGAATCACCCGAGGGACCCAGCAAACCCGAGCAATTAACAGAAGGAACCCTCCACCAACACCAGGGACGCATCCGAGCCGCCATAGAGATGGAAGGGCGACAAGGGAGCTATGCATAGCTTCATAAGTGAAGATTTGGCCAAGGAATTAGACAACAAACGGAACATGAGGGACATAAGGACGCAGGTCAAGCTCGCCAACGGGACATGCCGGGAGCTGACGAGAGCGCTAGCAGCAGTCATCCACTGCGGGGATCGCAGTACGCCGACCATCCTGCTGGTGATGACAGACGTTTTGGACGATGTGCTGCTGGGCATTGATTTTTTGTGCGGGATTGGAGCCACCATCCACTTGATGCCTGCCCCGCGGGCAGCGAGTCGGAATTTAAGAATGGGAGCAGCCCTGGATACGAAGATACCCACGGCTAGTTGAGCTAGCAGTTGGAGCCATGTTTTTCCTGTGGCTAATGCAACCGCCGCGCAGCAGAATCCATTTCGCACCTCCAAGATCACGCCAAGGAAACGCCGGAGCAGAACGCGCCCCTTTGCGGCATTGTCGACTCGGTGAACCATACACCGGAGGAACAGGACCCGCAGGAGTCGGGACAGAGATACCCAGAGCCCTGGGTGGAGAAATTCCTGGAGCAGGAATTGAGGAAATTTGAGAATTTAGCCGGAGTATCCCACATTGCGGAGCACCGGATTGTAATGCGCAACGACCGCCCGATAAAACAAAGGAATTTTCCCCGGGATCCGGCCATGAGAGCCGTTATTGATAAACAGTTAGATGAGCTTCTTAGGGACGGCCGCATCGAGCCGTCTAAGAGCCCGCACAGCCCCCCGATTGTGATCGCGGCCAAGAAGAACGGTGACGCACGGATGTGCATCGACTACAGGCAGTTAAATGAGAACTCTGTGCCGGATGCGTACCCGCTGCCAAGGATCCTCCAGATCTTGAAGCGACTACGGAACGCCAAGTTCATTTTAACGTTGGACTTGAAGAATGGTTTCTGGCAAATCCCCGTGGCTAGGATAACCGGAAATGTACGGCTTTCACGGTTCCGGGCCGAGGCCTATTCCATGTGCGAGTTATGCCATTTGGACTTCACTCGACACCGGCGACGTTTCAGCGGGCCCTGGATACGGTAATCGGTCCAGACATGGAGCCGCATGCGTTCGCCTACCTAGACATTATAGTCATCGGGTCGACGCTGGAGGAACACGTCGAGAACCTTCGGGAGGTGTTTAGCCGATTACGCAGAGCCAACCTGCGGCTAAATAGGGACAAATGTCATTTCTTTCAGCGGCATATCGCCTACTTGAGGCACGTAATAGGCGAGGAAGGGATCCACACGGATCCGGATAAGGTAGCCGCGATCCGCGAGCTGCAACCGCCAACTTGCTTGAAGGAACTTCGGAGATGCCTGGGAATCGCATCTTGGTATCCCCCAATTTCGCCGATATTGTGGAGCCGTTCACATCCTTGCTGAAGGAGGGCAAGAAATGGGATTGGACACCGCGGCAGGATCAGGCGTTTCAGGAGCTGAAAACGCGAATGACGGAAGCACCTGTCTTAGTCTGCCCGGACTTTGGGCAGGAATTCGTGCTGCAAACAGACGCCAGCGAATATGGCATTGGAGCCGTACTAACACAGACCATTGATGGGCAGGAGCGAGTGGTGGCTTATGCCAGCCGCCGCTTATATAGTGCGGAAAGGAACTATTCGGTGACCGAGAAGGAGTGTCTCGCCATCGTATGGGCCGTAAGGAAGATGCGGTGTTACATCGAAGGGTATAGGTTCGAGGTAATAGCCGATCATCAGGCCTTGAAATGGTTAAATTCCAAAGATAACCCGACTGGGAGAATCGCTCGATGGGCACTCGAGCTGCAACAGTATTAGTACGACGTCCACTACCGGAGGGGAGCCCAAAATCTAGTGGCCGACGCCCTCTCACGCCAACGGCTGCAAGTAGCGCAGCACGTACAGGTACAAGGGACAAACTGCGAGTGGCTCACGAGGATGTTGAAGAAGGTTCGGACCGAACCAGCAAAGTTCCCGGATTTTAGGGAGGAAAGCGGACAGCTTTATCGCCGCATTGGGCTACGGCCACAGGAGGAGGAGTACACACCATGGAAGCTGTGTATCGCCATCGTGGAGGAGCCATTCCACATTCTCTGGACGGATTTCGTCGGTCCGCTACCGCGTTCAAAACACGGAAACATAATGCTTTTAGTTTTCCTTGATTCTTTCAGCAAATGGGTGGAATTAATTCCACTACGCAAAGTCACGGGAAGACATCTGGAGCGCGCATTTCGGGAACGGATCTTGAGCCGTTTGGGAGTGCCACGAACGTTTATCTGCGACAACGGCACCCAATTTACGGGTCGATCGTTCCGGAATTTCTGTAAGTCCCTGTGGATGGAGTTGCAGCACACGGCTCCATATACACCGAGGCAGAATCCGACGGAAAGGGCCAACTGGACGATCAAGACGATGATCGCCCAGTATTTGGATGGGGGTGAGCAAAACGAATGGGACAAGCTGCTCCCCGAGATATCGCTGGCGATAAACAGCAGTATCTCCGACACGACGGGATTCAGCCAGCATTCCTGGTTCAGGGATGAGAACCTCGACTGCCTCACGCCCTTTACGACGAAGTTACTCCGGGACGTGGAATCTCCGAGGTAACCCCGACGGAACGAAGTAGGCAGCTGCGCCGAATTTTCGAAGTCGCTAGGAAAATTGCCGACCGAGCATCGGCTGATCAGCGACGGCACTATAATCTCCGCCGATGTGAATGGAAGCCGCCGTTGGGATCACTGGTGCTGGTTCGACGACACGCATTATCAAATGCCACTGAGGGATTCGCAGCAAAGCTGGCCGCGAAATATGAAGGGCCATTTAGGGTCGCTAAATTCCCTTCGCCGAACATTGTGCAGCTGCACATACCGGCAGCGGCCGACGGCGGACCGCCAGTTTGAACCAGCTCAAGCCGTATCATGGCGAGGACATGGATACGGAGGAGGACGAGAACGAAGAAGCCGATCCGACCGGTGGAAATAACTCCACGCTCGGAGGACGGAATTAGACGGTATCACCGGAGCTCACGGAGTCACTTGTTGACGGGTGCGCCCGTCCAACACTCCGCACCGCCAGGGGAATTAAGCAACGCGTAGCAAAAGGACGCGAATGGGATAGGTTGATGGGAAAAGGCAGGTCCGGGATAGGGCCAGGTTAAAGAAAACACACCGTTAGGTAGGGACTTCTGGTCAGCTGAGTATTAATCCCATTTTCTTCACAGAACAACGAAGACAGCAACCATGACCGGAAGAGGATTGCCGAGTTTTTTGTGGCCCGAGGGACGCCCCCTCACTCGTGTGGCAGTCACTGCGGAACTGATGCCGCCGCCACTCACCCACGCCCGACAGGCTGGCGACCCGCCGATCCGCCGCGATCTCTCGTGGTTGACGGCAGCCGTGGAAGAGGGCTTCCAGAGCCTGCATTTGGATGGGCGGGGTCGCCCGGTACCGGGAGACGATCCCCGGGAGCTGACGGCTCCGGAAGCTGAGATGCGGCCGCTTTATGTGGACGTGGGCCCGGCCGAAGGAAGGGACCCTCGCCGACCAAGAGGGCCATCCCTCTTGCCAATCATACCGACCGCCGGGGCGCGAGGTCCAGCGCCGCCGGAGGGTCCGGCTGAGACGACCATTGTCATCTCGGATGATGACGACAGCAACATAGCGCCAGATGGGCGCTTCGGCGGCATGCGTGCGGACGCCACGCCACCAGTCAGGTCGGCATCTCGAGCGGGGTCAACACCGCCATCGCCGGGATCGCCGACCCTGCTGCCCTGGGAGGACCCACGACTTGATGAGGGACCCAGGGTAGTCTCGGAGGAGCAGCAAGCAGAGCTCACCGCTTGCTTTGGGGTGTGGACCCCAGAATTGTTGGCCGAGCTGGTGCCAATCGCGGGACCATGGGGCTAGGCCCTACAGGATGAGTTTGGGCCGCCACCGCTGGTGGAAAGGCCAGCTACTCCGCCGACGCCCGACGCCCGACGCCGGGTACGACCCGGTAGACGACGACTACAGGGCACTGCAGGAGGTGCCCTACGCACCGCGGAACTGGACGGAAACATCGAGAAGAGCTCGATACAGCTCGACGAGGGAAGATTGGAGGCCCCAAACACCTCGCTCGCCGACCCCGGATCAATACACGGGCATCTTTGGTCCGGGGCCATATCAGGCCGGTTCAGCACCAATCCGGTGCGCAGTCAGCCGCGCGGCAGGCGCGGAGGCTGGAACACGGCGTGGGAGACGGCGTGCGGCGCCGTGGGATGACTCGCCGTCAGAGTCATCGGAGGAGGACGAGGAGGAGCCACCGGAGTCAAGCAGCATCCGGGGCGAGCCCTGGATCACGGCACCGGAGGAGTAGTCCACGCCCGGTAGGAGGTTGCCGGTGCGCCTCGTCGCCCGGATCAGGTCGCGGCTGGAGACGCGAGGGCGCCGTACGAGGAGATACCTGGACGAGGAACAGGGGCAAAGGTTCCGGGTGCAGATCAGCACGACCGGGAAGGTGCGGGTCTTCGTCCGCCCCCCGAAGTAGGGAGGGGGTGTGACGAAGTCACTGTAATTATAATGTATATAGTAGGTTTAAGTTTGTATATATTAGTTTAAAATAGAATAAGGATAGGTTAGTTTGTAATTAGGTAGGGAATAGTGGATAGGGAGTAGGGACGTACGCGTTGGCCGCCCACCGGCCACACACACCGGCCACGCACCGGCAACGCTTTCCGGCAACATCGACTGGCAACAATGGGCCGGCCAAGATCGGCAACATTGTTGCAGAACATCGGCCCGTGAGCGGGACGGAACGGTCCGCAAATCAAGGCTCACTATTTCATCTGTGCAAGCAAACTGATCATCTCTGACAAAGTCGGTATCGACAGAGCAAAGACCTCTGCCGCCGAAACGATGTAGCCGTAGCAAAGTACATGCAATAAATATCTGTGCTCTCGGTCGCTCGGCCAGCATGGCGGGGACCGACATTACCATGGAGGGACGAGGATTCGTGCCCATCCTGGATAAGCTAGAATCTGGTCAATGAACTGGACAACAAGAGAATCATCAGGGATATCCGGACGCAGGTGAAACTGGCCGATGGAACTTAACGCGACCGGATCCGGGCACTGGCGGCCAACATCCACCTCGGACGACTGATTCTCAGCATGTTGTCGGATGACCACAAATGCCAAATGCAGAGGGGTGGCGGACACACGGAGGCGGTGGCGGCTCTCGGAGGAATATAAAGCCAGAGAAGCTGGTGGAGACTTATGGCACCCGTCACCGCCCCTTGGAGAACATCACGCGAAAGAGGGCAGCCGTCCCAACAAAGATCTTAGCGCAACACCTTTACTAGCGAGATCTGCAGGGACATGTGCCCATTTGTGCAGCTTGGTGAACTGGGTTATCTTGGTTACCTGGTTGGTCACGAACGTTGTCCAGTGACACCCTGGCCTCTGCAACCAGGCGAGGACAATCGTCGAAGCCGTCCAACAGTATAGGCCATCCGCGGCCCCTGGCATTTTTGGAAGGACGGTGGTAGGCATTTTGGATAACAACAAGGTCATACACCACTCTAGCCGTGGAAGCGACACTTTTCTGACTGGGGCCACTCGCGTCTTTGCTGTTAGTAAAATCACTATTACCATCGTATATGGCTTTACGGGGGATCCCTCTTCAGGCGCTGTTTATTACGCAAAAACTGTGCAAAAGCAACAGGAAACTGGAACCCAACAATTTCCTAGGCTGTTTGAGCTAAATATCATGGTTAAACAGCTTGAAACGTCGCTTACAACAAACTCCCTGGTCGCTAGAGATCTACAAAGCGAGAGGAACTCCAGATCCCAGCAATGACTAGCATATAGATCGCTATATGGAATGTCAAAAGTCCTCTTGCCAACCGGGAGAAGCTTTTGATGTTTTTAAAAGAATTGATAAAACTAGCATCGATATTATGCTAGCCTCGGAAACACTTCGTCTTTGCTCTCTCTTACGCTACAGCATGCCTGATTACGACACGTACAGTGCGGATTATCTTGAAAATACAGCTAGAGGAGCTGCGAAAAGTAGCCTGATACATTACCATCATCGACCACTTTGCATAGTGCGGTGCAGCTAGCAAGGATAACGATATCCACTTGGACAAATCGTACCTTACATCAAGTCCCTCTTGGTCCTGTGAGAACATTGAGTGTGCGGTGATAATTTTATCCTTGATGGTGATTACAGAGATTACATATTAAAACAAAGGGAACCGGGAGTCTGGAAGGCAATTCCGAACCACCAGTTTGGCTTTAGTAAGAAGCAGCTACACCGTGTCGGAAAATATATCTTAGATGGCATTAAAAGTAAGAAGTATATGGTGGTGGACTTTTTTGAAATCCAGTAGGTGTTTAGCCGAGTGTGGCATTCATATCCAGTTCTAGGCGGGACCGCCATTCACCTCGGCTTACGGACGGCTTGGCCATCGAATCTGAGCCCCGAAGTGTCTTCGTTTAGGTCAAACGAATCAGACAACAGGCGCACGGGATCAGGTCGGCACCTAGGCTGACAGGACCTTCTCAACAGAATCCCGAACAGATCCCACACCCTTGATGGCGCGAACGCTGCTGGGTGGCGGAGGCGTTTCTCCTCAGTCGCACACGCGACATACTAGCGGCCATGGGCTCGAATGGTACTGTGATGAGAGGGCCGATCCTGGTCAGCGCAGCGTCGTAACAGAATTCTTATCAGATCCACAACCAAAGATCCACAGCGGATCCCTCCTTATTAACGATGCCTAAGAACTTCAGCCTCCATCCATCCATCCATCCATCCATATCCCTGTGAATATACGAATATTTCTGTGGAGGGCCTTGGTACGACCACTAACCATACAACATATAGACTACCCATTTCATACAACGATTTTGGACACAAAAATTTTCGAGCGACAGGCCCCCGGCGCTCACCGCTCTTGGGCCTGTCGCTTAGCTCTCTCAATCTTATGCTCGCACACTGATTGCGAGAGTTCGCTCGCTCAGTCGCAGAGTAGCGCATCTTCAAGAAGGTTGTTCTGTGCTTGCATTCTTCTTTATATGTATGCGTGCACATGCATTCACGTACACATGTGCATGTGTGCGATCATTTCATTTCGGCCCAGAAGAATATTTGGTCTTTTGCTACTTTTCATATTTGGTACCCTAACAATATGGGCATATTCACTATTGGGTTAATAATAAAAATAAGAATATTATATGTTTTATATATATTTCCTTATGTTTCAGCATACATTTTATATTTGTTTACAAATTCAAATTAGTGGCAGCAGTGAAATGTTTTGTAAATATAATGAATAAAAATCCATATACTGAGATAGAAACAGGGTATATGGCAGACGGTGTAACTGAAAACACCGACTGCGCTTAGGTGGTTGAGAAATCAAATCAGCTGTTATTGTTGTTCTGCGACACTTGGACACTAGGACACTTGTTTTGAAAGTTATGTTTTTGATTGATTTTTGGTTGATTTTTTTCTTAATGATTCGCAGCGTTATTTTAATTGTTATTTAGAATTGGCGCGAATTTTATCAGTCGGCCAATTGCTTGCATTGCCAATTACAACATCTTATAGAAATAGCAAAGGCAAATAACAATTAAAATAACGCTGCGAATCATTAAGAAAAAAATCAACCAAAAATCAATCAAAAACATAACTTTCAAAACAAGTGTCCTAGTGTCCAAGTGTCGCAGAACAACAATAACAGCTGATTTGATTTCTCAACCACCTAAGCGCAGTCGGTGTTTTCAGTTACACCGTCTGCCATATACCCTGTTTCTATCTCAGTATATGGATTTTTATTCATTATATTTACAAAACATTTCACTGCTGCCACTAATTTGAATTTGTAAACAAATATAAAATGTATGCTGAAACATAAGGAAATATATTAAAACATATAATATTCTTATTTTTATTATTAACCCAATAGTGAATATGCCCATATTGTTAGGGTACCAAATATGAAAAGTAGCAAAAGACCAAATATTCTTCTGGGCCGAAATGAAATGATCGCACACATGCACATGTGTACGTGAATGCATGTGCACGCATACATATAAAGAAGAATGCAAGCACAGAACAACCTTCTTGAAGATGCGCTACTCTGCGACTGAGCGAGCGAACTCTCGCAATCAGTGTGCGAGCATAAGATTGAGAGAGCTAAGCGACAGGCCCAAGAGCGGTGAGCGCCGGGGGCCTGTCGCTCGAAAATTTTTGTGTCCAAAATCGTTGTATGAAATGGGTAGTCTATATGTTGTATGGTTAGTGGTACGACTTTATATTTATCATGGTCCGAGATTAGCATCTAAACAAGTTGTTTAATTTAGGAATTTTATTAAATAGAATTTAATTTTTAATTAATAATTAAATAATTGATTTATTTAAATATTTTAGGATTTGATTATTACGGAACCGGAAAGGTGGAACTAAAAAACCTGGGCTTTTGTTTGAACGGAAAATTGATAATAAAATAATTAATTGTTTTCAAATTTAATTATGGAGCCTGAAGGGTGAAATTAAAAAATCTGGGCTTTTCGTTTGCGCGGAAAAACTCAATGGGTTACGTCGCCGGCAAAGCATTCTGTATGTGGGGGACACCAGAGAACCAAAAAGGTAACAACAACAACACGGAGGCTGCGACGGCTAAGTCAATCAATCAATTAAAATCAATCGCAGTGACACCCGTGTGGATTTATTGTTTGATGTTTTGTCAAGGGTTTGAAAAGAAGGCGCTGTCACTTTAACGAGAGCAGTAGCAGAGCCGTAGCAGTAAAATTTAAAACTTTGTGATATGCTCTGCTCCGAGTTTTCTGTCTTGCTAACTACAGCCTAGTGCTACAGCAGATAATTTTAGAAAATGCTCTGACGATAGTAGCCTTAGTAAAAGTTGTAGAGCAAGATGAGGGCAGAGCAAATAGAATTTTAGTATATGCTACACTCTCATATGTATTTGTTTTTGTTAATTGTTACATTTTATTAATATGCAACATTATTTTAATTTCCTTGGTTGTTTTCTGAATAATTAGAAAATTAGTTAAACTCTAGAAAAATATATACTTGGTGCGCCACTAAGTTCTCGCTGTTTTTTTCGATAAGAATGTAACTTTATTATAAAAAAAACGCATGCAATCATTTGGAAACGGCTTTACGGGTAACTCTTAATTCTGAAGCAAGCTCTTCTTGAGTTTGGCACGTGGATTGAGGATTGTGCAAGGCCTCCAATCCTAGGCTTGCTTATTGACTCAGGTTATTACAGAACGTAATCGTGGCTGCTAGTAGACTACAAAAGGAGTTGACCAAAATGGAGCTGAGCTCTAATTAGAGGCTCTAGGATGGAGCCACAACACATGAATCTAACTACCTACCAGTTCAAAGCAGCATTAAAAAATCGTTGAAAATTTAAAACATTTTTTTTTTATTCTCTGTTTATTATCCAAAGGCTGTATTTAAAAGGTTCATTCTAATTATAAAGCAAATCGCTATAATATTGTTTCTAGTGGCTCCTCTTTAATTATATTGTCCTCTTCAATTAGATTAAAGTTGTCAATCGCACCGTCCAAATGTGTTCAATTAAGCCAGACAAGAAGAATAACTTCAAGAGTTTCATGACAACCGATATCGGTTATCTGATAAAACCAGCTTTAAGGAGGAAAATACCCGCTCCATTGTTACCTATACATAATAAGACATTTAAGCACATGTTTATTTCAAATAAAAACAATTTCTTACTTGAGTTGGCGGTATAGACAAACCTTTTTTGCTTAGGGCGTAAAGCTCTAAATCGCTTTTCATTCTTTTCTTCCGAAAGACTAACTAACTAACTAACACTAGATCGTAAATGGCAATTGCAACGTTTCAATCTTCCCATGGACATCTATTGACTCAATTGATACAATGTTAGCACCTAAGAAGTCATCCAATAGATTAAAATTACTTTTTTATCTTCAATATCCGAAGCCATTGAATAAGTTGATGATATTAAATTTGGAGTGGGACAGTGGATGAACTTATATTTGAAAATAAGAAAAATATTTTTTCTAAACGCGTTTCTAAACCTTGTGAGAGCGTAGCACAAACTTAAATTCTATTTGCTCTGCTCTCCGTCCAGGCCCATATCCCTATGTACCACGTCCGGTTATGTTCAGATGGCACTTAACGATTCCGGCGAAAATAAACAACTTATATTATTTAAAAAAAAAAAAAAAAGCACTCATCTTGCTATCCAAACCCGCTGGCCAGGAGGATGGACAGGACTAGGACCAGGAGACGCCTGAAGAGGGTCATTATCCGGGAGCTGCCAACCCGGCGTATAAACAAATTTTTAATTAATATTGTTACATATTCGCTAAATAAAATTGATAAATAATAATAGATATGTAGTCAAATAAGTTTAGTAGCAAACTTGCTAACAACCACATAAACAAAAAAAAAACTTATCTTGCTCTAAAATGTTTACTAAGGCTACTAATCCACAGAGCATTTTTGTCAAATTTTCTGCTGTAGCACTTGGCTTGCAAGTCAGAACAGAGCATAACACAAAGTTTTAAATTTTACTGCTACGGCTCTGCTACTGCTATCGTTAAAGTGACAGCGCCTGCTATAGCATAGCAAAATTTTTATGAATCTCGGTGCTATGGAGCAGTAAATGCAAGCCCCGGTTTTTTATCGGAGTTTTATATCGCAGGTTACTTTATGGAATAGGAGGCAGAGAATAAATGGGCATGCATGTAAAGACGGAGATATGTAAGAACGTAGATATGTAAGGGCATGGTTTGGCACAGTAGAGCGTAGTAGAGGAGTGGACTATATATAAATTGGAGGAACAGAAAAATAATGCGGCGAACAATGTCACAAACAAGGAATAAATATCGCTATAGCGGCGGACAGCTCGCCGAACTTGGTAAACTCCCGAAACTAATTCCCACCGGTTGGCCAAAATTAAATATGGCTCTTTTTCTCACCACACAAGTTCAGAATTTATTTGAAAAATGTATTTTCGGAGTAATTGAACCACAAAATATGTGCTTAAGCTATCACACGTGTATGTGTGAATATGTAAGTATGGATGCACCTATGCCTCGACTGTTAGCAAGTAGATGGATAACGGGGGACCGAAAACGGTGAGGAATATGGCGACGCACACAAAGCAGGAACGAATGGAAAAATTTGTAGAGTTTTAAATACGAAGAGGAGTATGAAATTTTCAAACTGCCGTTCTATCGGAAAACTCGGAATTGACATATTTTTATCTTATCTGAGATATAATAATTTTTTATTATTTCCGAATGTCGTTTTTAATTTTTTCAATTGATTATATTATATAGCTATCATAGAAATAATCATTATATATAATATGTATATGTATTTTATATAATTCTTATTAGTTTTTCTTGATTAAATTGAATTAATCCTTAATGATCAAATCGAAAACTGTAAGGGTATACAATTTCGGCGTAACGAATTTAGGTTGCTTTCTGGTTTTCGATTAATTTTCCGATTGTTTTATATAATTCATATTATTTTAAATAGACCAATGCTGCCTCGCTAGATGATGCCTCAAAGAGAATGACAGCTGAACTAATCGCTTCCGCGAAATGCACCTCGACCCCCAAGGACTTCCAACCACGTAAACCACTCCAGGTCTATTCAAGGAAAAGTCTCCCGGGGTAACTGCGGGCCATACTGGCCTATGCGTGGCCCCCCATGAGGGCCACACGCACTAACCTAACCCTTTTTTTAATTTGATTAATTTGAATTAATTCTGAATGATTCAATCACAAACTGCAAGGGTATATAATTTTTGGCGTATAAAAGTTAGTTTCCTTTCTTGTTATCGATCAATATCCCGATCGTTCCAATGACAGCTATATGATATAGTCGTCCAATTTACTAGTTACGACATATAAACTAAGGAGAATAGAAATATTTTTAAATGGTGAAATTTATTCATATATCTCCAAAACAGAGAGTTTAGTTTGTACTTAGTTAGATGGACTCTGCCCACGATTCTAATAGCCAAAGACTTGTTTGTCATATATATATATTTTTTTTGGTATTATTAATATTTTATTTGAGCTAAATAACATTTGATACAAAATAATAGGTGTAGACAGTTAAAAAAAAAAACAGTATAAACTAATAAGTTTAAGGTTACAAACAACATTTTAAAACAATCATGTAAATACAATATATTCCTGTAAACATAATCACATAGCCAGCAATTGTTATAGTGTCTACCAGATCATCACAAAATTCTTTCTCCCTATCACCCCCTGAAGAACGTTTACGCTCTACAAGATAAGCAACATGTGATAAATGTCTTAAATAGCACAGCACAATATCTTCGTTTGGTCCAGATGTATTCATCATCGTTATATCATCATTTGCCCAATAGCCATAATTCCAGTAGTGGCAAGAATCTGAACTGCTTAGCTTGTAGCCTTTAGATTTTCGCATGATAAGTGGAATTGGTATAGGCAGGTTTGTACCGTACCTAGGTATTGATATTGATATTATACGACTGTAGATAATCTTATTACTATTGATCTGTTGAAAAAGTTTGTCATTAGAGTATACTTTAATGATTATTAGAGGAACGCTTTTATAATTCGATTTCGATAAATCTGATTTTAAACGGCCAAGAAGATCTTTTGATAGATATACTCCAAGTTGCAGGTTTGGCTCATTAAAAAAGTCACTTATTTTATGATTCGATTGCAGAAAACGATAATTTTCGTTTATTAACGAATTTTGAGATAGCATTCCAGAAAAATATTTTGAAAACAAAGCTATTCCAGAAACATTGGCAATAATTGGATTTATTAAGAAAAATAAAAGATTTTTTGAAACTTTGACTGACACCCCAATGTCTTGATAGTCTATAATATCATTGTTAAATACAAAACCAGCTTCTTCCCCACCAGAAATTGTTTCATTTGACAACGGTAAAATTGAAAGAGAGTCAATTGATTGTTCAAAAGACTCCAATAATTTGTTTGTTGAGTTTAATTTTGCTGACATCCTTAATATCTCCGTTTTAATATTTGTAACTGAATTGTAAACCTTTATAAGTGCACAAATCGCATTTTTTTTGGGAATCTGAGAGTTTAATAATGTAAGCCTTTTGAAATTTATTCTTATAATGTTGGAAATTATATTTATATCCGCAGCAGTTAAAGCATTCTTACTTTTAGAAATAATTTCAATAACTTTTCCTAAATTTTGTTCGGGTTTAGAAATAAGCAATTTTGAATTGTATATATCAATCAAAACTTTCGTAATATTTTTAGCCGTTTTACAAAGCACTGGTTGTGTTAATTTAAAGCTAGATGCTCCACGTATTAAGTAACCTTTGCATAAATGTGTATATGGCATACTATTATTTTGGTGGCATAATATATCTTCTTCCATTTTTAACATCATTTTTATTTCTGTTGAATTTATTGAGCCTATAATACTTTTACTTAGCGATTGAAGCCCATGAAAGCTTTTCTTAACACTGTTTAAAATCTTACATGTACATGACAATAACCTACATTTATTACCAAAATTATTATAAAAGAAATTAATAATAAAGTTTTTTTTTTTTCCTTTATTCCAAATATATTTGGATAATACACTTTTAAATAAATTGCATTTAGTAAAATATTTTTCAGTTTGAACGCAAAGATCTACAGTCCACCAATACATACAAAAGCATTCATTTGGTCGATATAACAGAGCACTAAATCGTTTAGGGTACCCTAAGGTATTAGTTGCTAAGTCATACTTAAAAACACAAGTCATATTTAAGGGAATCGTAGAGCTCTCAGTAAATAAAACAATATGATATTTATTTTTAAAAGAATATGCATGCTTTAAGCAGTGTTTGTCCGATTCGATAACTGATATTATTACATTATCTGTAGTTATATTTTTCCATAATTTTTCTGATAAACAAATTACAAATGCCATAAAGCTATTTTCTGTTCTATTTGGAGGCCAGTAATTACATATATTCCTTTTTATCAAAAACTGCAAAACCCTAGAAATATTTGGCTTTGACAAATCAATTAGAATAACTTTATTTAATTCATAGCTAAAATGTTCATTGTATTCTTGAATATTAAGTGAAATTTTCAAACAATGCATGCCGTTGTCAGGTAATTGAATTTCAAAAAAATTATCCGTAAAGTGAATTTCACAAAGTTTTAGTTTTTTACTGCATATTTTATCCGGGGTGAAATGACCAGTACTAATGTCGCACATAAATATTAAAATTTGGCCCATCTGTTTTAGGCAAAGAATATCTTTAGTTCTTAAATAATTCTTTTTTTTATATTTCCAGTAGTCAGTACCGTCACCAATTTTGGTGGTAACATCTTCACATTTTTCCAGCTATAATACAATTAAAAAAGATAAGATTTACACTTTAGGAATTTTGATTTGAAACTGTTTATTTTAGTCGCAGGCACGAAAAAAATGTTAAATTTCTATTAAAACTTAAATATATTACTTAATTTAAGATTTTGAATGTCATAATATTAATTTTTAAATATACCAGCTTTATAAATTAAAAAATACAGAAAACTGTTGCTAACTTATCAAATATTTTTATATATCTGGGCTGCATATTCTCACCAAATCGTTGTGCAAATCCATTGACGCAGTATATAAACATAAATAATAAATTACTCGAAAGTTGAGAAACATAATTAAATTCAATAGGAACACACTAGGTAAAATTTAAATAATCGTAATCTTTATTAATCATGTGATATGTCGATCTACATATGTATATTATCTTCTCTTATTAGGGTGGTCCGTATGATAACTTGAAATATTTCTTAATTAGCAAACCTGCCGAGAGCGTAACACAAAACATGTAACGTGCAACGGTAATAAGGCATAGTTCGGACCAAGATCTGAATTCGCCTGGGCACGCTATATGATCTGGCTCTAGCTCGTCGGCTTTGGGAGTGGAATTTTGCTAGTCCAGATCTGACATTGACTTATTATTATTAAACAAAAACTGAGCGTGCTTGCGACGGCATACGGAAATCAGATAAAGAAATCGGTATACGTAAATAAATTCAGAAAAAGATAGATAAAAGAAGAGGGAGGAAGAAAATTCGGTGGGGTGACGTAGATGTTCTTACGTCATCGGGGATCCGCCCTATCTACTATATGATCAACATCTTCGAGCTTCACTCGGGTGATCCCTTTGAATTCCTTTACGACCGCCAAATTATCTGTAGAGCTAAATTGAAGTAATTAGTTCATGATTTCTTTTACGTACATTTTAATAAAATAATTCACTTCTAACTTCATAAGGACTAACTTTGCTAAGACTAATAATATAATCTTCTGTTTCATAAGTAGTTATATAAATTTTATCTGAAAGGAAAAGAGACGTCCCAAATATTTATATGCAACAATATAATTTAATAAAATATAAAAAAAAAACTAATAATTCATTTGTTAAGATAGCATGATAGATTAAAAGTTAGTAATTCATTTTTTTAAGGTTTGTGTTAATAACCAGGAATATATAAAGAAATTTTATCGTTTCGCTCTTATATAAAATTTTAATTTAAGTTTTACTTAGTGTAAGGTTTCTCATTATCTTCTTGTGCAATATTTCATCGTTTTCTTTGTATTTACCACTTAAGTTAATTTAAAAGTTTTAAATTCTGATATATGTACTAATTTTCTTATATAATTCGTTTTGGGTTTGTTCGGTTTTAACGTAGTTTTATATTGTTTCATCTTGACTTTATATTTTTTAAAATTTTTATTTATTCTGATCTTAATTAGTATTCTTAAATTTTAAAGACGTAGTGTGAAAAAATTTATTTAACTTTTTAAATGTAAGGCAAACAAACATAATGTTTGTTTAGTTTTATAACTCACAGTGAAAAAAGATCCAGCGCCGAAAGATCGATCTCTCGAACAAAGGCTTTAATAGAATAGCGACTCAAGTTTGCTAAGGGTTATATAGATAAACAAGAAAGGAAGCTAACTTCGGCTTACCAAAGTTTATATATCCTTGCAGAATTTGAACAAAAAATTAAAACCGAAATTCTGCAATATTAATTAAATGCCAAATCTCAAATTTGATGAAAATGGTTTGAAAAACGGCTATGTTATGGTTTTTTTCCTGATTTTTCCTATGGAAGCTATAGGATATAGTCCACCGATTTTCATGAAATTAAAACCAAAATTCTATAATACAAGATGGCCAAATATCAAGTTTGGTGAAAATATCTTGAAAACTGATATAGTTATAATTTTTTTTTCGAAAATTTTTGCGATCGGTCCTATGGCAGCTATATGATATAGTCGTCCGACATATGTAGGAGTGAGAGTATATAGAAGACTAACTGCGAAGTTTCATTCAGATAGCTTTAAAACTGAGGGACTAGTTTGCGTATAATCGAACGGACATGGCTAGATCGACTCGGCTGTTGATCCTGATCAGGAATATATATACTTTATAGGGTCGGAGATTTCTCACTGCGTTGCAAACTTCTGATTGAAATTATAATACCCTGCATGTGTGTAAAAATGTCCACATAATTGCAAACTAATATTCATCTTTCCTTATCAACCTTAAAACCTTACTTTTACCACATATCAGCTATTCATATTTCTCTCAAATTTAGAATTTAAAAATTTAATAAATTTAATTTAATTCATTAAATACTTTTGTGTTCGAGAGATTAAGGATTCTAATTAGACTACAGTACTTTCATAAGCATCTCCATAAACACGCATTGCCAGCTTTACTCTCGTGATCCCTGAAAAAAGCCATTTTCCACGATCGACATCCTTTTAAGCTCCGCTAGCGAGAGATCACTGTAGCTGGCTGACGAGGCCGAAGGTTCCGTGAGTTGTGTATTCCTCCTTACTTCGGGACATGTGTCCGAGAGTGGGCACTACAAATTTAGATGTTTGACAAGTTAAGGCCCGTGGCCGGCTATACTAATAACCAAGTGGGAGTACATTTTCCCTATTTATTCAAAAATCTGCCTCGCTAGTGTCTGGCGGGTTAGCGGGTCGCTCCGCTGGCCTCGAAGATGTTGCGCTGGACGGAAATTTGGCCGACTAAGCGGTTAAAAGGCCCGCTAGATGTTGCTGCAAGAACGATTTACCCCGCTAACCCCTCCGAGGGTGGTCCTTTTCCTCACTGCAACTCGATGCGGCTCCTTTGACTGCTGAGCTTGGCAGCCGGTGCTGCCTCGACGCGGCGTAGTCTGATGGGTACTTCGCTGCCGCTGAAAAGGCAGTGGTCCTCGGATGCACTGACTGCTCCTTTGGACTTCGTTGCCAATATACAAAATGCTCCTCTGGCAAATACTTCTCTTCTAAAGCAATTATAACGCTGTCAATCCATGCGCCTTACCTTGGTCTTTAAGCGTTTGTAAATACAGGCGATATTATGGAGGAAAACGCACTGATTTTATAACACGTGATACTTTGTTACAATCGTAAATTTTATTTCAGATCGAGACCGGTACCCGGATTCGGACCCGTGAATTGGTTAATTGGAATTATTAATTTAATTGTATATACCCATTAAGTTTTTAGTGGGGTTGGCTCGGTTAAATTCGAAAGAAAGAAATAAAATAACACAGATTAGCAGATTTTCAAAATTATCATAGAAATTTACCGGCTGTTCCAATACTCTTGCAGGAAATTATCATTTGTTACAGAAACTTTAAACTCGGTGAAAGAGTTATTTCTGACTTCACATCACGTGGTGTTTCCCAAAGATTAGTCTGGGCCCGTTGTTGTTTTTTATATATGTAAATAATTTATGATTGCTGTGTAGGGGGGCGCTTGTGCCGCAAAAAGATATCCAGAAACGAAAGAAGGCCCAGAGGAAAAAATCCCACGTCGCGAACGGAAAATAGCCCAGAGGCGCAAAATGAAGAGTTGGGGGCGTCGTGGTAACTTCAAGGGCGCAGTAGCGTCAGCTTTATTTGGCAGCATGCATAGAACTAAGAACTAAATTAACATAAGGGCCGCGCTCCCGACCGATAAGCTCAGCTTAACAGCAGGGGAGTGGGCCCGAGTGGCGGACAGCAACGCACGAGAGCGGGAGCAGCGACGGTCGACCCGAGGGCCAGAGCACAAAAGGGGCGAGCGCGGGTGCGCTCTTAAGTTTCGGTGAGCCAAGGCGGCACAGCGGAGGCCTCTCACCTAAACATCCCGCCCCCCTTGCAATCACTCGGGTTGCAATTGGTCCCACGTCGTTATGGCTGGTGGCAGGCTCCGGACACGACCCATCCAAAAACGGTGCCGAACAAACTTGTTCGTCCCCCACGCTAGTAGTGGGCAGACGGAAACACGCCGCTAGCGAAGCATTAATGCAGCTAAAGGGCGTGCACGGGTCAATGAGGGCCCCCGTGTCGAAGATCCGGGTCCCGGTGTCAATCCGCACAAGCGCAGTCGGCAACACATTGACACTATTTCGCTGCAGCAGCGCCGCATTCTGCGGGGGCCCTTGCCGAGAGGCGGAAGCTTGCCTAGGCGCAGCTGGTGCGGGCGGACGAACAGTGGACGGCGCCCGATGAGTGGCGGACGACGGCCGTGGAGCGTCTGAAGACTGCCGGCCAGCGGCGGAAGAATGCCGAGAAGCTGCCGATGAGCGCCGGGATGCCGCCTGCCGTGGAGCGGTTCTTGAGAGCCGGAAAGTGGTGGCCGACGGCCGCGACCGGTGCTACTCCTGACGCGGCTGGCGCCGAGCCCGCGGCTTCTCCACGATGTGCAGCAGTGAGTGGTGATCCTGACCACACGTCTTGCAGCAGTCCCCTCGCCGACACGGTCCGTCGGAGTGCTCGTGGGCCAAGCAACTGGAGCAATACCGGTTGACGAGAACCGCCCGGAGCCGCTTCACGGCGCTTAACCGCGGAAAGCGACGGCACTTCTTCAGTGGGTGGATCCCATTGCAGACTCGGCATCGGTAGGACTGCGTACCTCGAGTACATCTGCTCTCCAGGGATTGGGCGTTGCGTTGAATGCGACTGGCGGAAATATGACGGAGAAACAAAACAACGTTATTAATAATGGTGTGAAGTACAACTAGGAACTACGGTCAGAGCTACGATACGGCACAGTAGACAGGAACATCGGAGCGGAAGAACGCATTGTTATTGTGGTCGGGTGGACTCTTCCATAGGAAGCAGCACGACCTTAGCTACGGGCCTCTTGATGAGGCCTCGCGCGGCAACAACAAGGCCCCGCACAACTCTAGCCGCGGGAGCGACACCGTTTTAACCGGGGCCACTCGCGTCTTTGCGGTTAGCAGGTTCACTATTACCGTCGACCCAAACTCGACACGGACGTAAATGGCGGCTCCGTACGCCTTCTGTGAAGCGTCGCAAAACCCGTGGTGCTCTACCTTCAGGTGCGGACGGAACGCGACCCAACGAGGAATACGGATCTGATCGAGCACGGAATAGTTCTTCAGAAAGTCAACCCATCGCTGACAGAAATCTTGAGGGAGGGCGTCGTCCCACCCTAGATCCAAGAGCCAGATGTCCTGCATGAACATCATCGCACAATTTGGGACAGGACTTGGCGCTTCGTGAAAGACGAGCCAGAACCCAATTCTGGCGGAATAAAAAAGAACTCGTCAGTCGTCGCCTTCCACCGCACGCCGAGTGGCTTGGCCGTGCTCTCTGCATCGATTTCGAGAAAGTCAGCACGAAGGAGGTGGTCGTTCGGAATGTCGGCTAGAATCGCCTTGCTATTAGACGTCCACTTCCTAAGTGGGAACCCTGCTGACTCTAGAGCCTCCTTCAACTCCCGAATCGCAACTTGGGCATCGGCTTTGGAGTCGGCCCCGGCGAGAACGTCATCCACGTACATAAAATGACGGATAATTCGGCTTGCTTGCGGATACCTCGACTCTTCGTCGTCCGCAAGCTGTTGCAGGATGCGGATCGCTAAGAACGGAGCACAATTGACTCCGAAGGTGACCGTTTTTAATTCGTAGTCGCGGATATCCCCATCAGGATTGCGAAACAATACGTTGGAACGAAGTATGCTTGGGGTCGATCCAAATTTGCCGATACATCTTCTCGATGTCGGCGTTAAAAACGAACCTAAAGTATCGCCACTTTAGGATCTGAATCGTTAGATCGGATTGCAAGACCGGCCCCGCGAACAGAATGTCGTTTAGACTGATCCCGTTCGCGGACGGTCTAGAAGCGTTGAAGACTACCCGCACCTTGGTAGTCGTGCTTTCTGGCTTGACAACGGCATGATGTGGAAGGTAATAGGTAGCGGAACTGCTTGCAGGAGAGACCTCGGTCATGTGGCCTAAGTCGATGTACTCCTGAATTACCGAGTCATAACGAGCCTTAAGGGGCGGATCCCTCTTCAGGCGCTGCTCATTACGCAGGAACTGAGCAAGAGCAAAGGACCGCGAAGACGCTAGCTCGGAACCCTTTTGCTCGGGGTCGCGTAAGGGGAGCGTCACAGCGTCTCTTCTTGTCGTCTGGACAAAATTGTGCTCGCAGACTGAATCCGATTCCGAGCTGACCTGTGCGGGCACATCTTCCACCTCCCAGAATTTGGTGAGGAGCTGATCCAATGAGTCATCGAGGCTGCGAGCAATTCGTGTGGAAAAAACGGATAAGCTGCGGGGGCTGGCCGGAGATAATGGGCCTGTCAGCATCCATCCAAAAATGGTCTCCTGACCGAGAAGCGACCCGCAAATGTTAGCCTTGGAATTACCAAGGAGAATAGACGGAAGAATGTCAGCTCCTATTAACACATCGACTTGGGAGCTCTCAAAGAACTTGGGGTCCGCCAGCGGAATGTTGGGGAACCCATTAAGAAGATTCCGCGGAATCGGATATGAGGGCAGATTCCCTGCCAACTGCGAAAGAACGTAAGCCGCAGTCTCTAATTGTAGCCCGGGTCTACACGGCGCACAGTGGCGCCATTGGCGCATTTGGCGTTGCATAAATCAAAAATTCATAATTAATTAATTTATAAGAAATCGACAGAGAATTTCACCACGATTCCAAATCCGTTGCCAAAACAAAAATCGGACCATTTTTATAGAAGTTATGAGCATTCACAGTCGAAAAATATTTCCGTTTTTGCGACACAAAAAAAAAAGAGAGAATTTGGTCGACTTTCAGGTAATATTACACAAAAACTAGACAACCAATCGGAATGATTTTGGTTTTAAATTATAGATACATTAATAAACTGTAAAGTGAAGCAAAAAAACCGGCAGTTTGGGTTTGGCTTCTACAGGTAAATCGTTACCTGCCAGGTGTCCATTTTTAAAAACTTTTTTTGCCTAAAATAGTCTAGAACTTTTTTGGCACTACAGAGCACTCAACTACACTATATAGGTCTGTTCCGTGTATCTTTCCTGAACCAGGATCCGTTTAGATAGTCTGCGTCTAGCTGCGACTCCACCTTTGGCAGCGATTTTAGTGAAACAACTCAGGGTCAAAAAACACGAAATATGGGTGAAAACGCTTCAGGGGTACCGGCAGCGCGCAAGGGCATTTGCAGTGTTAAAATCGTGATTTTTTGTTTTAAATAATATTAAGACGTGAAAGGATGAGGAATCAAATGTTTATAGTCCAGAAATGCTTCAGCTATTAGAAATTCCCTCAATATAGGTTTATTGTTAGCCAAAATGTTAGAAAAATGATCACCAAATAAAAAAAAATCTAAATTTAAAAAATTTTTTGTGTAAAATATTTTTTTACATTTTTTAAAATATTTTTATTTGAGCAAATCGATAAAAATAAAGCTAAAAAATTAAACAAATTTTTTTATTTAAAAATCGTTTTCTATGAGAAAATTCGATTTTTTCACTTTGACGCCCTAAAAATGGGCGAATGGGTGGGCGTGGCACATTGTCCACTAGATATATAAATTTTACATCAATTCAATGTCAAATGCCGTTTAAATTATTCGATTATCTTATTTGGTTCAAAAGTTATGATTTTTGCAAGGTCAAATGCCAGAAAAGCGCCACTGTGCGGCGGTCGGATGAAGAAATGGCACAATTTAGTAGACTGTGCGGACCGTGGCAGAACTTGCCTGGAGCCATTAGCCTTGACGTCGTCGATGGCCTCCAGAGTGCGATGCCGCTCCGTCAGGAAGTTATCCAACTCCTTCCATGTTGGAATTTCGGACTTATTGTGCACGGATTGCTCCCACATGGAAAGTGTGAGTTTGGGGAGATTTGAGGAAATCATAAACACCAGGAGACAGTCCCAAGCCTCAACATTGATAGAGGACATCTCCAGAGCTGTCAGACAACTCTGAATGGTGGCTTGGAGCTCCTTCAGCGCGACTCCGGACTCTTGAGGAACAGCCTGGATGTTGAAAAGGATCTTCAACTGGCTGTTGACCAAGAGCCGCCGGTTCTCAAAGCGGTCCGTGAGGCTTTGCCACGCCGCGACAAACCCCTCATGGGTAAGCGGAGCCTTGGAAACAATGGCGTGTGCGTCACCACTTGTTTTGGATAGCAAGTGGACCAACTTTTCTACCGGAGTGAGCCGCGAGTTCTGGATGTAAATGGCCGTGAACAAGTCTCTGAAGGTGGGCCATCGGTATCCACTAGCGGTAACCGGCAGCCTGTCGACAAGGGCGTGAGAACGTTGGCGGAAGCCTGAGTGGACTGAGAGGCAATTTTTGCCAAAGCTGGGCAGTACACATCGAATAGACGGAGTAACAGTAGCTGTACTTTGATTCCAGCACTGTCGAGGTGGCCGTTTTATCGTCGGATACGGCTAGCAAGTCGGAGCAGCTCTCGTAGGTCTTTTCTACCTTCTCCCACAGGGCCCTAATTTGGTCCCGATGGACTTCCAACATGTACTGGGAGCATTCCGTTTCTGGGGCGCCCGGAGTATTAATGTTGGCCTCAAATTGACTGATCCGATCTGTTGTGGCGATGAACTTTTTCAGTGCCACGTCGACCGCACTTTGAGCCATTCTTGCCACGGAGCGGGTCTGCCTTTGTGAAGGACAGGGGGTTTTATTGACGGATTCGTCGCTCTTTGCCCTTGAAATGGCACTGGTAGCCCTAGGCTTTAGAAAAGGCGCCCGCGGAGATGCGGATTTAGATCTGTCCAGACGAATGGATGGGATAGGACGCGGGCTCTAGTCTTCTCCCTTTGGCATTCTCAGAATAGAGCTCGCTGGTCAGCGCTTGTCGACTGACTTGCGCAATTAGTGCCTCGTCCGAAGCGGTGGCCGGTCACACTAATGTGCTGAGAATAGCGAGATCGCGGATGCAATGCTTACAAGGAACTCGTGGCAACTCGGCGCAGACGTCGAAAGACCAGTCGTGTTCGGCACGAACCGTAAGTGGAGGACACAGAAACAGTAGGAACCCAAACCCAAAAAAAAACCCAAAAGGCAAAGCGGCTTGGTGTGATTGCAGGCGGATGGTGCCTGATGCGGAGTAGAAACAGTGTTGGAGGCACGGAAAATGAAAAAGTATCGGAAAGTCCGTGCTCGTTCAGAAACAAGTGGATGACAATCAATGTGTGTAAAATTATGTATGTAGAAATATATGACACGTACGTATATAGTGTATCCTTAACTCACTCGGATTTATAGGGGCCTTCGAATAGCTGAATTTTTGTTTTTCGCAATAATATTAATTGCTTAGGTGTTTATAGGTATAATTGAACCCTCAATTATTTTCGAAATTAAATGTTGTGGAGCCGGAAAGGTGGAATTGACCTTGGCTTGAATTTGACACAAAAAAAAATAAATAAATACCTAATAATAATTAACCTTCTTTTCTGACTAATTATTGTCGGATTTAATTATTCTGGAGCCGGAAGGGTGGAATTGAAACCTTGGCCTCTTGTTCGGATGGAGAACTAATAAATAAATAATTAATAATATTTTAATTTAATTATTATGTGGCCGGAAAAGTGGAATAAAAGCTTTGGCTGCTTCCCGATCGACAATTTAATAATTAAATTATTTGTGGTATTTGCTCCACTAAATTATTTTAAGTTTACTTAGCCGGACGGATGGAATTAAAAAATTAATAATTTTCGAATTTAATTATGATGTGGCCGGAAACGTGGAATAAAACTTCGGCTTCTTCCCGATCGCAAAAATTAATAATTAAATGCGTTGTGGTATTTGCTCCACTAAATTATTTTAAATTTACTTAGCCGGACGGATGGAATTAAAAATTAATAATTTTCGTATTTAAATATTATGTGGCCGGAAACGTGGAATAAAACTTCGGCTTCTTCCCGATCGCAAAAATTAATAATCAAATGCGTTGTGGTTGTAGCGGGAAAAAAGTTCACTGGGTTACGCCGACGGCAGCGCAGTGGGTAAGTCACCAAAGGCAAAAAATAATAAAACAGCAACCCCACAAAAAAAAACACACGGCGCTGCGGCGGCTGAGTTAAATTTTTTGGAACACGGATTTTAAGTGAATATAATTTGTAGGTTTAATATTAGCTTTATTTATTTCTGAAATCGGAGGCAGAAAATATATGGGAATATATATGAGCATTTATTTTATACGGAGATATGTATATGCATATGTGTCAATTTCTGAAATCGGAGGCAGAAAATATATTGGAATATATGTATGTATGTATGTATGTATGTATGGGCATGCATTCACAGCGGAGCGGTCATAAGTGGACTGTATATATGTATGTATGTAACTGGGGGAACGGATGGTTATGCGGTGAAAAAATTACACTGATTGGAACAAAAAAAAAATATTGCGACAGCGGCGGACTGGTCGGCAAATTTGGAAATTTGCGGAACTAATGCACACCGGCTGGCCAATATTAATTATGCCTTTTTTATTCACCGCACAATTTCACTGTTCACTGTTTGCGAATCTTTCGCGGATTAATTGCACCAAAAAAAAATATATATATATGTGCGCAATTGTCATGAGTGTATATGTGTATGTATGTATGGATGCACATATGCCTCGACCGCCGGCAAGCGAATGGATAACGGGGAGACCGAAAACGGTGAGGAATATGGCGCACACAAAACGGAGACGGATGGAAAATTTTTCAGAGATTGAAGGCGAAGTTAAATAGAAAAAATGAATAATAGAAATTACTGCCGTTGTGTCGAAAAAACTCGGACTTGGAGCTGACACGGAAGGAAAAACAAATCTTACAGCAGTGTGAACGAAATTTAATGTTCGGACCACTGCTGAAGACCGGCAGCGAGACGAAGACGGAGAAATGTCGTACTTATCTTTTTGGCGGACCAATGCCGGGAACTGCTGGTAGAGAATCCACAAAAAAATCCGGCTCGAAGGACCAAAATGTGTAGGGGGGCGCTTGTGCCGCAAAAAGATATCCAGAAACGAAAGAAGGCCCAGAGGAAAAAATCCCAAGTCGCGAACGGTAAATAGCCCGGAGGCGCAAAATGAAGAGTTGGGGGCGTCGTGGTAACTTCAAGGGCGCAGTAGCGTCATCTTTATTTGGCTGTATGCATAGAACTTAAAACTAAATTAACATAAGGGCCGCGCTCCCGACCGATAAGCTCAGCTTAACAGCACGGGAGCGGGCCCGAGTGGCGGACAGCAACGCACGAGAGCGGGAGCAGCGACGGCCGACCCGAGGGCCTGAGCACAAAAGGGGCGAGCGCGGGTGCGCTCTTAAGTTTCGGTGAGCCAAGGCGGCACAGCGGCGGCCCCTCACCTAAACAATTGTGAAGTTCATTTATATGCAAATTTATGTTAGCAGTCCTTTCAAACTGTTAAATGTTTGTGTTAGTTCTAGTTATAATGTGTTTGTTTTAAAAGATAAATAAGCAAGAAGTAATGCCTTCTGTATACCAAATTTATTAATCAATAATATACCAATACAATTTGTAGAGCACGCAGTTAATTTAGGTTTTCATTCAGTAATACCCCTAGCTGGAGTAAACATATCTCCAAAGCTACAGAGCTGTGCCAGCTCTTATACTCAATGACTTTTCTTCAATAATTGAAATTTAAATAAGACTGTTAGTAGGTAATTTTTATTCCGACTATGTTTTATGGAGTATAAGTTTTTGGACACTGTGACTCGCGGGATATGATCAACCTAGTTGTAGCCTTACACTATATTCAATTATAGCCATAAGTATCCAGTAAGTTATAAGTTGAAGTTATAGTTAAAAATAGCCAAATAAACTAGAGCCGATAAGATTATCAAAGTATCGCGAACCGAATAAAAGACGGCACGTGCCGGCACGTCCCGCCAATGTCCCGCCAGTGTATCATAGTGCGCCCCGCCGACAAACCCCGGGAAAGTGCAAAATTTTATCGACAGAGACGGTCCGTACCAACAGAAACCTTGGTGCAGTCTCCGCGGAGAATCCGCGAGCCATTGTTCGGCTCCACCCACGTGTCCGCGGCAAATACTTGCGCCCTTCGCACTGTTCGCAAGCAGTATCGGCAATGCGGTGCAAGCAGTATAGGCTTTGCAACGCAAGCAGGATGTGCGGCCAGTTCGATACGCCGTACCGCATGTTGGCGAGGTTAGAGACATCTCGGCCAAGTCCGTAAGGCCGGATAGCTGCGGCCGAATTGGCGATCACGGCACATGAAATCGGGGTACGAGACCGATTTCTGGAGTGTCAGACACCTAATTAAAAAATTCCAACTATCACTCCCGTCCTTCTATACAAATGTGTTGTGTAGGTTCCGCAACTGAGACATACCCCGGCCAGAAAACTTCATTACAGAGACGTTGATAGGGATAAAAGCCCGGAAAATTAAAATCCACATTCCGAGGAGAACTTACCCACGGAAAATTTACACTCGGATAAACCGAGTACACACAGAGACTATGTATCCGAAGAACCCAACCACGGTAAATATACACACCGATAACGCGTGTACACCCAGAGACTATGATCTCAAAGAACCCACCCACCGAGAATATACACACGGATAACACGAACACTGCTAGCACGAACACTCACGGAAAACTTACACATGGAAAATACAGCACCGTCTGAAAGAAACAATGACACAGGAACCTTGGAACCACACGCGGAGAATGACGGCAATGGATTCCGGAAACCCATTCGTGGGCAGACCGGCGCTGACGAGATCGCCCTGCCTAGAAAGGAGGGCAGACGAAGAAGCACACACTGCGTTTAGGAGGAGCAGCAAGCTCCCTCGATTGCTACCTTGGGCGGAAACCCTAGAGGGCGGGCAGAGCTCGGCGCCAAGCTCCGAGCCGAAACCCAAGAGGACACGGGACTCATCCAGTCATGATAGCCCTCAAAGGAAAACGTCCACCAAAAATAGTAGGGCTACGAAAGAATCCAGCCTAGAAGACCTACTTGAGCATAGTAAACTGCTGCAGGAGGTATCCGTCAAGATGATGGATAAGACCGCACATCACCGTCTCGACGAGGGAGATGCTTGCCAAAAGAAAGGCTCTCGACTCGAGAGTCCTCGAGACAAGCTGAGCGACCATTAAAGGAGATGGGGACGGGTAGGAGTGCCAAGAAGCCGTCTTATCGTAACCAAATAGCGCCTAGTGCCCAAGCCGCGATGAACGCTTGGAGGGCACTAACAAGGGGAGCAGACAACAACTGTGTGGAGGAGGAGTGCCGCAGCCCAAACGGAGCCGTGGCCCAGGCTAAGCCAGCCGGATGGCCCCGGCTTGCGCGCGTCTGTGCCGCGCCCCATATTGCTGCGGTAACATCCTGGACAAGGCGCGCGCGCTCGCTTTATTCAATTGCATATCATTTGTCTATTAAAAATGTATCCGATGAATGAAAAGTGTTACGTGATAGACAAATTCTGATTACAGATTCGGATTCAGCGTCCTAAAATCTATAAGAAAATGTTTGTCTCGTTAGAGATACAGAAATCGTGTTGCACTGTGTAAACGACGTCCTTACTACTCTGGGCAAAAAGCAAGGTGAATTTTCCTAATTCTTAATTTTCCTGGGCTTGAGAAGGCGGACTAGTTCTTATTTTTTAGTTGCCGGGACTTTTAATGACATCTGGAGGTAATTTCATTCCAAAGTACTATATTTACGCTTGTGTTTCTCAAACGATCATGAGTACATTTGGCTGTTTTTACAATGCCTTATTTGATCAGAGAAGTTCCATCAAATTGTGATTGTAGTTTGTACATTTTGTAAAATAGATTTGCGCCCATAATAACAACTATGATTATCAAGAGTATATGTACCCAATATAGATTAATGTTGCTAGATTCTACCTTGTTGATGACATTGGTAGTGGAGTCCACTGTTTTTATGTACAACGTCATTTTGTTGGGTTTTGCATATACTTTTATTTTATGTTTATAAAAATTATTATGATCTTCTATTGCAAATTTACTTATCGCATTACTGCGCATTAAATTAACAAACTTCCTACCTTGTTTTTTGTATAGCTTTACGGGCTACACGTCTAATCGGCAGAAAAAGTTCCGTTCAAAAATACAAAATATTATATTCTATAAAAAAAATATGCATCGTAGTGCAATCAAAAAAAATTATCCAACGCAGTGCATGGGTGAAGAAAAAAAATTGTTGTTTCCAGCTTGGATGGTTCCTCTTTCTTCCCTCTACGTCAGCTGGTCGGCGCCGGTTTGGCTATGCTGATGTTCCCTCGAATGCGGCGGTCGTGCCTCCCGCGCTTGATATCTGCTGCTGCTGTCCTGGGCTATTTTCCTGGGCTGGTCTTCGCACTAGTCTTCGTCTTCATGCAGTCGGTCGGGAAGACTTGTGGTCGTTTTGGCAGTGGCTTGGGAATAATTGGTTGTGTTATTAGTTTTTGATTTAAAACTTGTATTTTGTTTTCTGAGTGAGTAGTGCCTTGTGGGGGACTCTATTTTGGAGGGTTTCCCTTAGGAATTTAAGCTCATTATACAGTTTTTGCGCCGTCGTCCATGCGGGCGGTGTTTTTGAGCAAATAGTAGGCACTTTATGCGGGCTATTCTTTTTTTAAATTTTATTCTTCTGACCTCCACGTCCCATTACGCACACTCTACTCACTCAGACGTGTTTTTGTGTATCCTCCTTTTGCTCCTTGTATTATTACCATTCCCGATCCGCTGCTCCTTGTGATTCTAGTCACGGTCGCCATGAAATATAATTGTCCAGTAGTTCCAATTTCCAAGCTGTTCCATGTTTCCCAATATTATTGACAAGGTCTCGTTTGTTTTATATTTGGGTTTTCTTTATTAAGTTGGAGCAGCAATGGTGCCGCTCCAACGATCGAAGTATCTCTCTTCTTTTACAATATTCTTTAAGTCTAATTAAGGCTAAGTCTCGTAGCTCGCAGGCGGCGGCAGAGAGACGGCTATGTACCTATATACTTATGTATAAAGGAATGTACTTGTATACATTGCTATGCGCTCTCAAGTAGAAGTGCGAGGGGTATGTATATGCTGTCCGTTCGTTACAATTATGCCGACGCTAGGACTTCCTGAGTGAGGGCTAAGCCATAGCGATCGGCCACTTAGAGTTTATGACCGGGGTTTTGAAATATGTAAACACTGCAACAAAGTGTTACAGTGCATACCCTTTAAGTACTTTCGGTACAGTGGGTATTCAATATATGTGCATACTACACAAGATTATAAGTCAAACCATTAAAAACTAGTGCTTATATTGAACATAATTGACTGAGAAAAAAAAACTTACGTCTAAATTTTTGAGATTTTTTTTCAATAAAAAATGTAATAATGTCATTTTATAAAGAAATTTTACAGCACTTTTGGCCGTCAAGCTTATTTAATGCGAATTTAGTTCTGAGCTATTGTCACCGTATCGATCTTAAGACAATAGTTGGGCACATTTTCTGAAAGCTTTTAGTGTCTAATTTACGGTGGTGTTAAAATTTTAAAGAAATATATCGTTTGATGTCAGTAGCACCGCCATAAGATCACAACTCGTATGTACACGCAAAGTTTTTATTATAAACTTGCATTATTTCTAAACTTCTGGATTTATCTAACCCAAATCTTCAAAATCTATATGAATTGCTGCAAATGGTGTATGTTCTGGTGTAATAGAATGGGATAGAATTATATACGTTTTTTTCCACCAACAATAGGAAACAAGACAAAAAACCATAACTTTTTGGAAAAAAATATTTTTGTTATTAAAAAGGCTGCACCCACTGATTACGCTATGCAATTGAAAAGACTAAACTTTGTCAACTGATGCTCGCTGCCCAATGCGAGTTTGCATGCATTTCTAACGTTCCACTTTAAAAATCTGTATCTTCAAAGCAAAAATTTTAAAATTTGTTTGGAATGTGATTTCCTCATAGTTGAACATTTCTAAAAGTGCAGCTTAAAGTGCATCATCGACAAAAATATATATTTTTTTGTTTTAGTAAAGGCGCTCTAGATTGGCAAAATCTAACACTGTGCACCGGCCCCACCAGCGACCGACGACCAATACTCTTGGGAGCAACAGGTGGAGCTCACCGCCGGCTGGACCACCGATCCACCCGGACGCCCGATCCCTCAAGCCCTATGGTGGGATATCGCGGGAGGGATACGTCCTGCCCAGAACGCTCGCTACCGCTTCCGCCGGACCACACCCAAAGGGATATACCAGGTCACGGTGAGGGCCCGAGGAGAGGGGGGCACATAGGCCTTGCCCCCCAGGATTAAGGAGACCGAGACGCAGGGAGACAGCGGCCTCTTTACCGCACTGCCGCTGCCTCTCCCAACGACACCGTGGCCCCATGTGCCACCATCACCGCAGCCCCGCCGCAGACACCACCACCGCCGAAGGAAGAGCCGGACCCCTCGACGCTGGCCTTTTTCCGCGCGGGTCCGCGAGTGCGCCGTTGCCGAGCCGTCCACCGTCTGTGCGCAGCCGCCACGACCGCAGGTGCAACCGCCCGTGTGCCTCCGCACGTGTGACGCCCGCCGCGACCTACGCCTACGCGCAGTTAGTACGGCTAGCATAAGCCTAACATACAAGCACCGGCTGCATACACACGCAGCGACTGAGGCCGCACCAATCAACGACGACGCCTACAGCAACAACTCTGAGAGCCGAAGGGCGCGGAACAGCGCCAAAAGCATGGCACGTAAGCAGTGGAAAAATACTCGGACACTCGTGTCAGGCACGAGACGCCCGAGAGACCAAAGCCTTGTCGCCGCAGTACGGACGCAAAATATAGAGAAATATAGAACTCAAATCAACAAGGCCAGGACGGCCATAAATGCAGAGGTCAGCATTCCCACACTTCTACTTATGCAAGTTAACTCCAAACGAATTCGCAAACGAATTCACAAATGTAGTTGGACACGCGCATCCGGCATTGCACAAGCCTGTAGTATGCTCACATTGAATACCCACTGTAAAATAAATACTTAAAGAATGCATACTGTGACTAATTGTTGCAATGTAAACAATCCTCAAATTTCCCGGTCATAAAACTCAAGCCGGCATATGAAAGAGCTAACGCATGCACTTCTGTAACATGAGCTGACCTCATGAAAATATACCCTCGCGCGTCCGTGTAGGAACGCATAGCCTATATACATAAGCATATACATAAGCCGTCGCTCTGCCGCCGTCTACGGGCAGCGCAGCGATGAAACCTAGCCCTAATTTAAATTAAAAGAATATTGTAAAATCAATCACGACAAACTGGTCGAAGCGGCACCTTCGCTGCTTCACCAAAAATTAATAAACAACTAATAAAGAATAAATAATATTCATAATTCTACATGGTGTTCATAATTCTAATAAAGAATAAATAAGGTTCATAAATCTACAAGCCATCAAAAGTGCAATGGCAACTTCCCGGCTTCGGTCAATAATGAGGGATGAAGAGGGAGAGAGTACACAAGAGCGCAAGAGTCAGAATTTGAGCAGCAGAAATCACAAGAGCGATGAGAGCTATGAACCGCTTAGATGCAGCTTACAGCAAACGACACTCGAGCGGGGGAGAGAAAAATAAAAACGGGATAAGAACAAAGAGGAAAAATAAGATAAGATAACCATGTTAGCACAAACTAAAAAGTGATTATTAATGCAATTTAATTACACAGAAAAGTGCATGCACGCGCAGTAGCTAAACGGAAACCCCGGTGGTTTGAAGTCAAAATTAACACAAAAGTCGGAGCGCAAAACAAAAACACGTCCGTCCGCTACGAAGAGAAAGATCGATGAGCTCCAAAAATGTACTGGCAAGTAGGGAAGCACTAGATACCCTAAGAACGAAAACGTCAGTGAGGATCTATTGGTTTCCCAGCCACCAGGGCATCGATCCCTAAGAACGCTCCAAAGCGAGCCAGAGAGTCAGGCAGACGCACGCGCAAGAAGCTGATGGAGAAAGAACAGAGAGCGCAACGAAAAACTCAGCCGCTACGTTCTGCACCTCTCAAGCAAGGACTGCAGACTACTAGTGGGAATACTCACAGTCAAGCTGAGCATAACCGACAACGGCAACTGCAGCAAATGTGATGAATTCGAGGCAACCGAAACCTTGGAGCAACTCATCTGCAAGGTAACCATCTTAGCACAAACTAAAAAGTGATTATTAATGCAATTTAACTACACAGAAAAGTGCATGCACGCACAGTAGCTAAACGGAAACCCCGGTGGTTTGAAGTCAAAATTAACACAAAAGTCGGAGCGCAAAACAAAAACACGTCCGTCCGCTACGAAGAGAAAGATCGATGTGCTCCAAAAATGTACTGGCAAGTAGGGAAGCACTAGATACCCTAAGAACGAAAACGTCAGTGCGGATCTATTGGTTTCCCAGCCACCAGGGCATCGATCCCTAAGAACGCTCCAAAGCGAGCCAGAGAGTCAGGCAGACGCACGCGCAAGAAGCAGATGGAGAAAGAACAGGGAGCGCAACGAAAAACTCAGCCGCTACGTTCTGCACCTCTCAAGAAAGGACTGCAGACTACTAGTGGGAATACTCACAGTCAAGCTGAGCATAACCGGCAACGGCAACTGCAGCAAATGTGATGAATTCGAGGCAACCGAAACCTTGGAGCAACTCATCTGCAAGGTAACCATCTTAGCACAAACTAAAAAGTGATTATTAATGCAATTTAATTACACAGAAAAGTGCATGCACACGCAGTAGCTAAACGGAAACCCCGGTAGTTTGAAGTCAAAATTAACACAAAAGTCGGAGCGCAAAACAAAAACACGTCCGTCCGCTACGAAGAGAAAGATCGATGTGCTCCAAAAATGTACTGGCAAGTAGGGAAGCACTAGATACCCTAAGAACGAAAACGTCAGTGAGGATCTATTGGTTTCCCAGCCACCAGGGCATCGATCCCTAAGAACGCTCCAAAGCGAGCCAGAGAGTCAGGCAGACGCACGCGCAAGAAGCTGATGGAGAAAGAACAGAGAGCGCAACAAAAACTCAGCCGCTACGTTCTGCACCTCTCAAGAAAGGACTGCAGACTACTAGTGGGAATACTCACAGGAAATTGCCTGGCTGCGGCACATGCAGTCAAGCTGAGCATAACCGACAACGACAACTGCAGCAAATGTGATGAATTCGAGGCAACCGAAACCTTGGAGCAACTCATCTGCAAGTGCCCGGCCTTGACACGGGTGAGGTACTCAGGTACTTAGGTACTTAGACGCACCTATGCTGGCCTCGCTACGAGAGACCTCAAAGAGAACGCCAGGTGAACTGCTTGCCTTCGCGAATTGCGCATTTATCCTCAAGGACTTCGAAACCGCGTAAACCACTCCAGGTCTATTCAAGGAAAAGTTTATTTAATAATAACAATTACTTCTTCTTAAGTTGATATTTGAACTAAGTTGCGAACCTAATTGTCTTATATATATGTGGAAGGTTTTTCACAGTATTATATCTTGCGCATATAAAATTAAAGTAGCAGATATGAAGTCAAGTTTAGGTCTAGAATTTTATAAGTTAGGTGCGATATATGGTCAAGTCGATTCAAATTTTAAAAAATCTAACAATTGCAACGATGTTTTCCGGCCGGGGTATGATAGCTGGAATGTTGTAATTAGGTGTCTGACACTCCGGGAATCGGTCTTCTACCCCGATTTCATGTGCCGGGATCGCAAATTCGGTCGCAGCTATCCGCCCTTTCAGAGTTGTCCGAGGTGCCTCTAATCTCGCCAACCTACCTATGGTGGACGGCGTTGCCAGATAGGGCGCAGCTGATCGGACCCAGGAAAACTTTCCGGGTGGACTCGGAGGCTAGCTATGGGTCGACGGAAGGGGTCAGCGGCAGCTCAGGGTGGGCTCGGAGACTGGTGGTAACAAGCACCAGAAGGGGGGAGTCCTCCGGATGGGCGCGAATGCTAGTTGCAGTTGGCGGCCGCAAGACGTGGCTCGCAGCAGCGAGGAAAGAGAGAGGAAGAGCAAAAAGGGAGAAGAAGACAAATTCCCCAGCACGAATAGTACCCAACTGAAAGGTTACAGCGTTCACGGTGTCCAGGGGCTAATTATAATTTATTTTATAATTTTTCCTAGGGGAAAGGGTCAACTCCAACCATAGAAAGGGCAATAGTTTAAGTAGTGTATATATTTATATAGATATATAAATATATATAGTGACATATCCACAGTCCCACAGACTTAGCACATGCCTACTTATAATTACACACTACATGTATAATCATCATACTCTTGCTACCCTACAATTGTACAAACACATAAGACATACACCCCATGCTACCCCACAATTATGAATCATTATCGGATGATAAGCATACAGTCATAGGACACCACAACTTCACATAAGTCCCCAGCAGTAGACTAAACAACTTTTATTGTCTAAACATTCTGCCCCAACTTGTATTGTCTAAACATCCTGCCCCATTTTTCACACACTCAAAGTTCGGACTCGCTAACTCGAAATCTAAATTATCAAATTACAAAAGAGCAATTGAATTCAATATAAATCAAAGAGTCAATAAAAGCCATCACGATCCATAATTAAGCTTTCCCTCAGAATCTTCGAGATTCACCGAAGATCCACTAAAGCTCGAGACCGAGGCTTGAACGTCAACCCTAGCTCTTCAATTAGATAAATTCAGTTTGAGACACGAAATTAATCGGTCGGTGTTCTTGAATATTATAAAAAAACTTGTGTTGTATCTTGTATTGTATATAAAAATAAAATATATTTCTTTAACTTACGAATTATCCGAGTATTTAGTTAGCGCAGTCGGTAGGATCAAAATTAAAAACAGTCCTTTTAGTTCGTGTTCAGTCACGGCAGGGTTTATTCCGCATAGCATGCGGACATGAGGAAAATGGAATAGGGCAATAAGAGTCAGGTCACTTATAGCTGGCAATAACACACATTAACAGTACCCCACATTCACAGTAACCCACGTTCACAGTAACCCACATTATTATACCCTGTACCAAAGGTACACAGGTATTATAGTTTTGTGCGAGTGCGATATTCTGTAACAGGCAGAAGAAGGCATGGCAGACCCCCAAAAGTTACCTAAATATTGATCAGGACCACTAAAGGAGTCGATATAACCATGTCCGTCTGTCTGTCTGACTGTCTGTCTGTCTGTCTGTCCGTCCGTCTGTATGAACGACTAGTTCTCAGAGACTATAAGAGCTAGAGACACGAAACTTGGGATTTAGACTTCTTATATCTGCACGCAGATCAAGTTTGTTTTAAATTTTTGCTGCTCCCCTTTTTGGTGGAGCTATTCGAAAAAAACCATATATCTCCCAAATTTATAAAGCTATGTAAACCATATTCAAAACCTTGATGTATTTTATCAATATACACAGATTGCGATCGTGCCATAAATAGCGTAGATATAGGCTTTTTACTTTATACATTATGTGTACAAGAGGCAGCCCAGGCAGAGGGCTCCAAATAAAACAAAACGTTTATTATACATTTTAGTTATGTTCACATTATTATGAAATTAAGAATACCAATTTCAAGTTGGTTAGTGATGCAGCTGTCTAAACTGCAGTCTACCCGAAAGGCTTTTTCTGAACAAAGATTAGTTCGAATACCGGCTGCGACGGATGAAAAATTTTTTTGTATACATTTAGCAATTTTTTTTTTTTATTTTTCCCTGTAAATCAAAATAATTACAGTATTTAATAATAAGAAATAAAAAAATTTAAGCAAAGGACTATCTCAATTTTTTTAATGAAAACAATTTTCTTATGCGGCAGGACCCGAACCCAGGTCAGTTGCTTACACGCAAAACACGTGCAGCTTTACCCACTGAGCCATCAACTGTGCTTCTAAAATTAAAGACATTTGCAATACATGTACCATACATTTTTCTCCGTTTTTAATTTTTTATTCTCCTTCTTTTATATAATTTTGACACACGCGTTTTAATGGTACAGGGTATTCTACTGTCGGGGCACCCGACTGTATGTCCATCTTGTTTGTTATACGATAGTTCTGTTACTATAAGCATTTTGTGCCTATATATACTGGAGGGGTGAGGGGAGGGTTTTGGGTTTGGGTTGGTGTGGGTTTGTCACGTCTATGTGCGTTCACGCTTAACCTTCTCATGAACGAATTAAAATGGCGTGGCTAATATTTTTTTGAATAGACTTATAAGCAAGAGTTGTGTTATATATTTAAAGTGAGATTTAAAGGTGAGATTTAAATGTTGCGTATATGCAACAGCAGGCATGATAGAGGTTAAGAGAACTGCTAATCGACACAGAGAGAGAAAGGGAAGAAGGATAGAAAATTCAAGTGAGTTAGAGCAGGATAGAGTTTAACGCTTTTTGCAATCACGATTTTTCTCCTTTTACTCCCTAGATATTTTTTGCCAGACCGTCTATAAAAAAACTTCGTTTCAAAAATATTTTGATGTTAAAAGTAGCACAGCCTTTTTGTCATTTAGCGTTGCGAAAATCATAACTTTTGAACCAAATAAGATAATCAAATAATTTAAACGGCATTTGACAGTGATTTCACGCCCACCGATTCGCCCATTTATAGGGTATCAAAGTGAAAAAACGAATTTTCTCGTAGAAAACGATTTAAAAAACAAATGTATTAAATTTTTTAGCTTTATTTTTATCGCATTGATCAAATAAAAATATTAAAAAAAAAGTAAAAAATATTTTACAAAAATTTTTTTAATTTTGATTTTTTTTAAGTTTTGATGATTAATTTTTTATCATTTTGACTAACAATAAACCAATATTAAGGGAATTTTTAATAGCTCTAGCATTTCTGGACTATAAACATTAGATTCCTCATCCTTTCGGGCGTTTAAATCATTCAAAACGAAAAAAATCACGATTTTAACGCTGCAAATGCCCTTGCGCGCAAGGGTACCCCTGAAGCGTGTTCATCCATTTTTCGTGTTTTTGACCGTGAGTTGTTTTACTAGATTTGCTGTCAAAGGTTCTGGTTCAGGAAAGATAGGCGCAACTGACCTATATAGTGCAGTTGAGTGCTTCGGTGGGCTTCAGAAGTTATAGACTACTTTAGGCAGAAAAAAAGGTAGCAGGTAACGATTTACCTGTACAAGCCAGACCCAAACTGCGGTTTTTTGGTTTAATTTACAGTTTATGAATGTATCCATAATTTAAAACCAAAATAAGTCCGATTGGTTGCCTAGCTTTGGTGTACTATTACCTAAAAGTCAACCAATTGCACTTTTTGTTTTGTGTGTTGCAAAAACGGAAATATTTTTCAATTTTGAATGCTTATAACTTCTATAATACAAAAATGGTTGTTTTCTCAACGGATTTGGAAACTTTGTGAAATACTCTCTTGATGAAGTATAGTTTAAATCGTTTTTGCGACTATGACTTTTTTGATTTTCGCAAATGTTCGAAATTAAAAATCCCGAGAGTGCTGACGAAGAAAATACCGCCATAAATTTTAATAAATAAAAATCGTTCGGAAAGTAAAATTTGCAAGCCAGCCTTCGACTAACAACTAATAAAAAATATAGGTATTGATTAATTATACGAACTAAAGCAAAAGATAGTTCACAATATTGAAAAAGAGCATTCAAAGATAAATATTCAAATTCCTTTTAGAACAGAACCAATATACATGAAACAATATCCGTATGCATTGTCTGTCACCGACTTTGTAAATAGCAAAATCAGTAGATTGCTATCAGAAGAAATGATAATTCACCAGTTCTGATAGTCTCAAAGAAATAAGAGAATAAAGACGCAAGCCGTACATTAACCCCCGTCATTGACTACAAAAAAATAATTGAAAGTACGGCAGTACTTGACAGTTACGCAATGCAAGACCCATTAGTAATTGTATCTAATTAGGGCAAAGCAAGATATATTTCCACAATAGAATTAGAATCAGATTTGTATCAGATATTAATGAAAGAATCTGATATCGAAAAAACACTTTTTTTTTAAATAAAAAAAAACGAATTTTTAAGAATGTCAATCGGAATAACAAATGCACCAAGAATTTTTCAACGAGCAGTGGACGACATCCTAAGAGAACAAATAGGGAAAACATGTCTACATGGACGTCAACATAATACATGGAAGTCTCTTAGCAGCCGACAGCGACTGGAAGTAGTAAGCTTCTTAGCAGCACAATTCCAAGTAGTCAGCAGCCAAAGTCATTTTTTGGGCGAACCGGATCTTCTGATCTGGTTGGCAATACATTCTTAGCTTCGCTAAGCATTTTTTTTGGTTCGCCGACAGACTTTCTAATCGCGCAACCGCCGAATTCTCTCATTGCAGGCTTTCGAGTCCGCCGGGAGATTTCCTCTGAAGACTCTCCCCCCGCAGACTTTCGAATTTGCTAACCTCTCTCGTGGAAGTCCTTGAGTACGTCGGGAGATTCTCTCTGAAGACTTTCGAGTCCGCAAACATCTCTCCCCCTCTGAATACTTTCGAGTCCGTCGAGTCCGTCGAGTCCGCAAACTTCTCTCTCGTGGAAAACTTTCGAGTCCGCCAAAGTGCTCTCTCCGAAGTCTTTCGAGTCCGCCAAACTACTCTCTTTGAAGACTTTTGAGTCCGCCCAGAGTACTCGGGGAAGACTTTCGAGTCCGGAGCGATCGTCTGCCGCGACTCACAGGCTCGGCCTACGACGCCCAGCCAAGACGACCCTCCCGGCCGGACACGGTCGGAAGCAGCGCATCAAAAACTATGTCAACAAAACGCTTAATAATCATCCGAATCTACAAGTTTAACCGAATTCTCTTCACTGCTCTCACTGGGAAACGGGCAAACTTCTCTTTCAACAACCACTCGGACCAAATAAATTCGCTGAGCGGACCCTGGCCATCCCTGCGCTACCTGGGAACCTGGCAGACCGTCATAACCCTTCAGTACCAAATTTCCCTTCCCTGCCTTACGAGAAAAAGGCATGTCCGAAAAACAAAAACAAATTGTATTGGCTTTATTAACAGCTTTCGGTCACTGACGATGATTCTAGAAGCTACTGCATATTTTCAGAGCAGCGGCACGGAACAGTCCCGCAAATTAGAGAGAGATGTATATGGAGAGAAGGGAGGGAGAAAAAACTGTGTCGAACACCAATTGAGTGGCAGCGACGTGAGAATACTCTTTATAAAGTAAGTAGGAATATTTATAAATATTGAAGATTATATTTAATTCATTTGTACTTATTTAATCGTATGGCATGTTGGCATATTTTTATAATTTGCATAAGGAATAGCCAAAATGTTAGTTTTCGATAATTTGCCTAATTTAGCTCTAAAAAATCTAGGATTGACTTTAGCCAACTCTCCGATAAAATTCCTAATATACAAATGAAACGTTGGTACTCTTTCATAGTAAACTCCTTAACTATTTTAAGCTATAATCGCTTTCAGCACCAGGAGAGTATACATCACACGAGTCGGTTAATATATTCGAAAATACCAGACATAGAATTTGACACCCCCGAGAATGTTGCCCATCGACGCACCCGAATTTCTTATTTCGACTTACTTTTCTAACTTTTTGTTAAAGACGTGAGAATTTCCTGTGGGCTGGAATCTTTTTTCGGTAAATTAAATTCCGTTCACTCTGCTGCAAGATTTTTTTCGTGTGAACACCAAGGCCGAGTTTTCGACACAATGGCAGTCTTGAGCATTTCTACTAAAAAAAATTTTGCAAAATTTTGCATCCGTCTTCGTTTTGTGTGCGTCACCATATTCCTCGCCGTTTTCGTGAATAAAAGAAGAAGAAAGGAAGAAGTTTGAGTTTGAATGAGCGCGAATTTTGTACTGCGGATCGGAACTAACTAAAAAAATAAACACGGACACGATGTTTTGGGTTTTAGTGGCGAATTATAACTGAATTCTCTTTATTGAAAAAGTCATATTTAAAGGTTTTACATTTGGGTTACAATTGGTTTGTGTTGGTGTACTTAAATGGAATTCTGATTTAGCTTATTCTATATGCTTATGTAGTTATTGCGAAACTTATGCTGATTAGACTTATTCTATCTGCAGTTGGTTTCGTTGCGAAACAGGATGCATACAAGAGGTTGTTAACTCTTGTCGCGAAATTGTTTACTGTAGGGCAATGAATTTAGGTTTCGGTTGTGAAACCGGATGCTTACAAGAGTTTATTAACTCGTGTCGCGAAAATAACTCTTGAACTGTCTGGCTAATTGGTTTTATTTGGGTATTATGTACTGGGAGTGAAGTTGATCTGTACATAACTTCTCCCCCCTTTAGAAAAGAATTCTCCTGAATTCTAATACTGTTCAGTTGAATCTTAATTTTTTTGTGTTTTAATACAATCAGGATTATTAATATGATTATTAATACAATTACAGCGGCATTAAAGGAGTATATTATATCTTTGTGTGTTTTTAATTGTTTAATGTTTACCCAGTTCATTTTGTTGTTTTCTAATATGCTTTCAAAAGTAATTTGTTTTGTAAAATTTTGGACTTGTTCCTTTTTTTGGAATAATATTTTTTCATTTTCTTCTTCGAATGTGTTGGTAAAGTAATTATTATCTATACCTATTGTATAATTTACAAAATGTATTAAGGTGTTATTTAAGATTTGTATTGTTTTGTTGTTACAGTTTTGATATAATGTTTCGTTATTTGCATTATTTATTACTATGGTTTCTTCGTCTAGTTCTATTATTTCCATCTCTTCTCTTTTTATTAGTTTACAATTATTTTTAATTATACAATGCTTGCTGTTTTTAATTTCTTTTAATTTTTTATTTATTTCGTATGTGTATGTAATGTTTTTATATTTAAATATAACTTCGGGCTTATGATCTATTTCAAAATTTTCATTATTAGGTACTGGAATTATTTGTTGAATTTTTATTGTAATAAAGTTTGTAGGAATTTCGATAGCAAATATTAATAGATTATTTTTAAATACTGCTGTAGCTAGCTTGATATTATTTAGTTTGTTGAAATTTATATTATATTTTGTGATCTCATGATCCGTCAATATGCTAGGGTGTAGGATATTGTATCTAGCAGATGCAACGTTGTCTTGTAAATGTTCTATTTTATTTCTTATTAATTGAATTTTTATTTGTTGGTCATAATATAAGTTCTCCTGATTTCTCTTATTTTCATATTTATTAATTGAATTTAGCTGACTTTCTATAGCTCTTCTATCTGATTGGATTAATTGCCTTATGTAACTGATTGTATCGTTGAAATATGTATTAATATAAATTTATTTGTTTACTAACTCATTGGTTTCTTGCATGTTTTCCTTGAAATTGGATAAGTGATTTTCTATTACTTTTCTGTCGTCTTCGTCCATTGTTCCAAACAACCATTTTGCTCCACTGCCTACTGCATTAACTAGTCCTCTTCTTCTACGTGTATGATTTCCATATAATGTATATAATTTATGTTTTGTCTCTGTTAGTTGTGTCTCTAATATATGTTTGTTGTCATTGTTTAACATTTGTATGTTGATTTCTAGATCACCTAACGTGTCGTCAATATCTTTTAAATTAATTATGTGAACTATTATGTCTGTTGTCGTTACTATAGCTTGGTTCTTTATATCTATTAGTGCGTATCCGTCTTGGTCAAGTATCTGTTGGGTCGTCAATGTTCATGATATTGTCGTTATTGTTAATAGCATTAATATTGTCGTCATCAGCGTTTTCTGTAAATTTGTAAGCTCGTTTAATATTCTTTGGATCAATGCCTTTAAGTTTTGCTTTTTTGTATTTTGGCACTTCTTTGTGTCTTACTGCCTTGTAATTTTTTATGAATCCTTCTTCTCTTTTTTCTTCGCAGTTTTCCCTGTTGGCATTGTTCTTTTCTAACATTTTCTCCTTAGCACTTTCTATATTTTCTTTAATTTTTTTCAAGTCTACCTTATTGTTCTGAGCTTCGTTAGGAGTGCATTTGATTGTAGAGTGATATCTGTCATTGTAATTTCTAATGGCCTTTTGCAATAATTGTTTTATCGTCATGTTTGATGTTTCTGTTTTTAGCGTTACCCTGAGTTTTTCTGCTAATGAATTGTGTAACCTTTCTATGTCCGAATTTCCCGTGTGACTATTTGGTTTAGTTAGGTGTAATTCTATTCCTTCTTGCATTAATAATTCTTTAATTCTGATCGAATTAAATTCGTTGTCAGCTATAATTTTATCTGGTTTACCTAGTTTTGTGAAATGCTCTTCTAGTTGTTCTACTATGGTCATATGATTTCGATCATTTAGTGCATATGCTGCTGCAAACTTGGTAAATTTGTCTATAATTGTTAAAAAATGTGTATTTCTTACTACGTATGTGTCTATATGGACAACTTGATTCTTATCTGATGGGGTTTCGGTTTTTTTGAATTTGTTCTTTATAGGGTTTCTATCGTATTTTATTTCTTTGCACAAGTCACATTGGTTAATAACTATCTGTACCAATTCTAGTAGTTTGGGATAGTATATTTTATTTTTTAATTGGTTGTACGTTTCCTGAATGCCTGAATGCATACTTTCTTTTACGTGATAAAAAGATATTTGTTTGACTGCTTCTGCTTCGGATTCCATGTCCTGAGCTCTAATAGTGCATTTTATGAATTCTATTTGTTTGTCATTTGAAAACATTTCTATTAATTTTTCCTGTACTATATTGTATTCGTGGTATGGTAGATACGAGTAAATTCCAATTTTTCCTTTGCCTATATATTTCTTAAAAATCTCTCCCATCGTTGGAAAGTCATGTTTAGCTATAAAAATTATTCTTTTAGCATATATGGTTTTAAATTCTTCTGTTTTACAATTTGTAATTATTATTTGCGTTCTGTATTTATTAACTATTTCCTCCTTTATGAAAAAATGATTGTGAAGGTTTTCTTCAGCTGAGTGTACTGTCGCGTTTGACGAATTATCTTCTTCGTCTTCTAAATTTGCTATTATATTTCTCTGACATGTTTTCGTTTTTTTCGTCCAGTGCGTCATTTTTGTTCTTAATAACGTAGTCATTGTCATCGAGTCTGCTCAAAAAATCGGCTACTTTATTTTCCTTTCCTTTTAAATAGTCAATCTCAAATTGATATTCTCCTAATTTTAATAACCATCTTTGATGTCTAGGCGAGATATCTTTCCCTTTATGTTTCGAATGCAAAAATTTTATGGGTTGGTGATCTGTGAGTATCTTAAATTTCCTTCCATACAAATATGGTCTAAGATAATTCACGCTCCAAAGGATTGCCAAAAATTCTTTGTCAGTGGCTGAATAATTTCTTTCATGCGTATTAAGTGTTCTCGACGCGAAACAAATTGGGTGGCCCTCTTGTGATAATACTGCACCTATTGCATAATTCGACGCATCCGTCGTAAGTGTAAATGTTTTCTCAAAATTGGGAAATCTAAGTATTGGGTGTGAACTGATCATATGTTTTAATTTTTCAAATGCTTCTACATAAGTTGGATCTTTTGGGTTTATTTTCACATTTTTCTTTAAATATTTCGTTATAGGTTGCGCTACTTTAGCATAATCCTTAATAAATTTTCTGTAATAACCAGTTATACCTAGGAAACTTTTTATCTGTTTTTCTGTCCAAGGTAGTACTAATTTTTCTATAATCGCTATTTTATTGGGATTAGGTTTAATACCTTCCTTTGTCAAAATATGCCCAAGGAATTCTGTTTCCCTTTTCATAAAATTGCATTTATCTATCTAGATCTTTAGATTTTTCTCTTCCAAGATTTTAAAGATTTCTTTAATTGTCTGAATGTGTTCTTTAAGTGACGTGCTGAAAATTAGTATGTCGTCTAGATAAACGACACATTTTTTATTTATATGGTCTCTCAAAATTTCGTTCATAAGTCTCTGGAATGTGGCTGGGGCATTTTTTAACCCGAATGGCATTCTTATAAACTCATATAAGCCGTGTGGCGTTACAAAGGCTGTTTTCTTTCTATCTTCCTCTTTAACTAAGATTTGATGGTAGCCTTTGGCTAAATCTAACGTTGTAAAATATTGAGCTCTTCCGAGTTTGTCCAAAATTGATTCGATATTTGGTATTGGAAACTTGTCATCTATCGTGATTTCGTTTAGCTTTCTATAGTCAATTACTATTCGATATTTCTTTTTACCTGAATTGTCAATTTTTTTCGGTATCACTATTAAGGGGCTTGAATATCTTGAATTACTTTTTCTTATTATACCCTGTTCTGTCATTTCTTTAATTTGTCTCCTTACTTCTTCTTCAGGTGGTGGATACCTATAAAGTTTTGAATTTAGCTGTTCGTCCGTGGTTGTCCGTATCTCATGCTCTATTTCTGTCGTACTTGTCAATATGTCTCCCTTGTAAGGATGCAAAGGCCGAGATATGAACTCAGCGGCCCAGAGTCCCTTTCCAGTTAAATTTATAGTTGGAAACGCCAAGAAATGGAGGGGCCGAGGTTTTCGAGTATTTTAAGGGGGGGTTTCGCCGACTCCAACTGCCAGATTTTTATTGCCCACGCTGGGCGGGATCCCGCTACCGGCCCTGGAGTTTCCCAGCGGCCGGACCCTCCACTAAAGACTGGAGCCATGGCTGGCGTGATACCGGCAGCCTGCTCCCGCGCCCGCAACCCTGACCTATGACCACGACGCCGGCGTGCCCGAGCTGCCGCGGCCCGTCGGCTCCACCGTAGTATCCCAACGGCGGCCGACGCCCTCCCCTATGACTCGCAATTCGCCAGCTGCGGCGCCCGGGCTAATCCCTGGGGCGCATTCTGAGATCGGGCAGGCGACCTGGCGAACCCAAGAGTCGCCGCCCGCACCCACGCCCGTAATTAATCTCAGCAGCGGGGTGCTCCTGTTCCCGTCCTGCCCAAGTCCGCGCCTGGTGTTACCCGATGGCGACTGAGATGGGGAGGAGGGGCGCAGCGGGGTGTGAAAGGGATGGCTGGTTAATGTAAGGAGTAGATAAAATCATATATTCATATTGTTCTCTTTATTTAGTGTCTAGTTTTGCCTACTCTAGCTCCTTACTCGCTAAGAATATACCCTGCGTTATTTTCTTATTTCTCCCCGCCCCACTTAGTGCGTCGGGCGCAGTTGCTCACCCGGTGTATCCTTCTTCTTGCCTTTGTCCTTGTCTTTGTCCTGGTTTCCTTTCTCCTTATCGTGGGGGGGGGGGGGGTCCTGCGTTGTCCTTGTGTCGATGCGTGTGTGTGTCTGCGTGGGGTATTTTTCACTGGTTAATTAGTCAACTCTCTGCGCTGCTGGTCAAATTACGAGTGATCTCAATTCCTATTGTCCACTCTGCCTTGACCTAATTCTGCCGGTCCCTGTGGCGGCAGCGCTGCCACGATCGCTGGCACGCGCCGTTCCGCATTCCTGCATTCCTGCGCTCTTCCCCTCTCGCTCTCTCTCCTGAGTGGGCAGGTGGCTGGTGCGAATTCCATCGCATTCCTTTGCGCTCTTCCCCTCTCGCTCTCTCTCCTGAGCGGGCGGGTGGCTGGTGCGAATTCCATCGCGTTCCTTTGCGCTCTGCCGGCGCCTGCGCCGCGGGTCTCTGCCCGGTTCGCTCTCTGGCCTCTTCGGTTGGCCGCTGATTGGCGGATCCGTGTTCTGGTCCTCCAGCCGATTTCGTCCCGTTCCTTGCAGGTGTTGCGGGCGATGTTGCTGGCAACGTTGCGGACGGTGTTGCGGGCAATTGTTGCGGGCGGTGTTGCGGGCAATGTTGCCCGTGATGTCAGGTCCGGTGTGACCGATGGTGAGCGCCCGGCCCCCTCCTAATTTTCCCTAACGCCTATCTCCTAATCTTAGCCTATTGGCAACTTCATTTATACAGCGTTTTTATCCCTAATCTTACCCTATCCTTACAGCTAATCCCTAACTACATAATCTTAATAATAACATTTACACTTAAACTAGGGGTATACATATATTTACAGCTTATTTACATCGTGACGGCGGCCACCTCGTGACCGTCGTCACATCCCCCGCCTACTTCCGGGTGGAACGGAGGAAGACTCGCACCTTCCCCAGGATGCTGATTTGCACCCGGAAGCGCTGGCCAGCCTCCTCCTCTAGGTAGCGGCGGTTTTTGGGGATGTTTGTTCGTAGCCGCTCCTGGACTCGCCTGATCAGGGGCGCCGGTAGCCGTCCATCCGGCGTTGACCACTCCGCCGGGGCCGTCACCCACGGTTCCGGGCGGCTCCTGGGCACGTCCCGTGCCCGCGGCTCCTCCTCCTCCGACGCGTTGCTGGGTGAATCGTCCCAGGGCGCGTGGCGCCTCCTCCGGGCCGGTGCCTCTGTCGGCGGCCGTGCCTGCGGGTCGCTGACTGTGGCCGACCCACATCGGATGGCCGGTCGTCTGGCCGTGAAGGGTCCTGGGCCAAATACTTCGGCCGGGGTGGGCGACGACGTGGGGTCGTACACCCTTGTAGAGGCCGGGGTGGGCGACGACGTGGGGTCGTACACCCTTGTAGAGGCCGGGGTGCCGTCCCGCCCGTGCGTCCGTGGCGGCGTCGAGGGCCTCTCCACCAGCGGTGGGGGCCCTGCGTCCTCGTCGGACACCTCCTCATAGACGGCCCCCAATGGTCCGGGGACCGGCACTAAGTCGGCCAGGGTGCGGGGCGATACTTCCCCGAAGCAGCTTCGCAGCTCGGCCTGCTGCTCCTCCGTAATGCGGGGGCGACGCTCCGGCTGGGGCGGGGCCTCCCACGGGAGCAGGGTGGGCGAGTTCGGCGATGGCGGGCTCGACCACTCCCACGGGGTCGTTGCTGCCCCCCGCGGTGGGGTCGCCTCCCAACGAGTCCGGCCAAATCGGGCGTCCGTCTCCACTTCCTCGTCCTCCTCGTCTTCCGAGGTGCTGCTTAGCACCACGACGTCCGGTGTCCGCTGTGGTACGCCGGTGGCCGGCACCGTCATTACCAGCGGAGGCCCACGCTGTAGCCGTGGGTCCCGCTGTGTGGTGCGGCCGACATCTATGGAGAGGGGCCGCAAGATGTTTTGGGGGGCGGCTGCCTCCAGGGGATCATCCCCGAGAACTGGGCGCCTTCGTCCGTCCAGATGCAGCTCTCGAAAATGTTCTTCCACCGCCGCCGTCAGCCAGGAGTAATCCCTGACTGCTGGGGGGTCTCCTGGTCGCCGAGCGTGTATCGCGGCCGTCAATGGCGGCGGGCCCATGAGCGCGGCCGTCACCCCCACTCGGGTGAGGGGTTGACCGGGTGGCCACAAAAATATGGGCATCCCGCGTCCTGCCATCGTCGGTGGTTTCTGTGGGAGAGAGGATGGTTAGTGTGTGTTTACCTAGCCAATCCCTACCTATAGTGTGCCTATCTCGGCCCCTAGGTAGCCCTATCTATCTCCCCGCGATGGGAAGTCTGACCTATCCTGTGTATATTTTTCGCGAATTTTCCCCCGGCGGGGAGGCAGAGTGTTGGACGGGCGCACCCGTCATCAAGTGACTCTACGAATTCTGTCTGTTGCGGCAGAGTATTCCGGTGGCGATGTCGCCTATCTGGGTCCTCCGAACGCGGAGTTATTTCCACCGGTCCGGTGGTGGCCGTAACGCTATGCGGTGATAAAGCGGTCCGCTTTCTTTCCACATTTCCTCAAATTTCCTCAATTCCTGCTCCAGGAATTTTTCCACCCAGGGCTCTGGGTATCCTTGTCCCGATTCCGGCTGGTCCGGTTCCTCGGGCGTATGACTCACAGAGTCGACCGTGCCGCAGAGGGGCGCGTTCTGCTCCGGCGTTTCCTCGACGTGATCCTGGAAGTGGACACGCTTCTTGGAGGTGCGAAAAGGGTTTCGCTGCGCGGCGGTGGCGTTAGCCACAGGCAAAACATGGCTCCAACTGGTTGAGGGTACCTCTATATCTCGGGCTGTTCTCGTGCATGAATTCCTATTTGCTGCCCGCGGGGCAGGGGTCGGCGGTTGTCTTTGTACAGTACGCGGCTTGGGTACTGGTCCTTGCATGGCGATCGGCCCCTTCTGGGTAACCGTGCCAAATCCTTGATGCGTTTCCTCAGTTAATCCTACTGATTGTCTCCTCGTCTTCTCCTGGTGGCCCGCTGGTAGCTTCCCTGGGAGTCCGGTTCCCGGTGGCATGCTAAGGGCTTCCCTGGGATCCGGCTCCTGGTGGCCCGCTCGTGGCTTCCCTGGGAGTCTAACTCCTTGACGAACTCCTGGTGGCATGCTAAGGGCTTCCCTGGGGGTTCGTCCTGGTCGTCTTTCCGCTTGTATCCTCTCCCGCATCTCGTCTTCCTGCGATCCTTGACGAACTCCTGGTGGCATGCTAAGGGCTTCCCTGGGGGTTCGTCCTGATCGTGAGGCATCTTCCTGTGATCCTCCTTGTCGTCTTCCTGCTTGTATCCTTCCGCGCATCTCGTCTTCCTGCGATCCTTGACGAACTCCTGGTGGCATGCTAAGGGCTTCCCTGGGGGTTCGTCCTGATCGTGAGGCATCTTCTTGTGATCCTCCTTGTCGTCTTCCTGCTTGTATCCTTCCTCGCATCTCGTCTTCCTGCGATCCTTGTCGCATTCCGCGTTGTTCGTCGTCCCCTGTTCCCTGAGTCCGTGCCCACGGTGGCTTCGTGTGTTCATCTGGCATCAAATCGAGGGTCTGTCCCCCGCACTGAATGGTGGCTCCAATTCCACACATGAAATCCATTCCTAATAGTACGTCGTCCAGCGCATCCGCCATGACCAGTAGGATGGTCGGTGCGCTGCGATTCCCGCAATGTATATTCGCCGCTAGTGCCCTGGTCAGCTCCCGGCATGTCCCATCGGCGAGCTTGACCTGTGTCCGTACATCCCTCGTGTTCCTTGTGTTACCCAATTCCTTCGCCAATTCCTCGCTGATGAAGCTATGTGTAGCTCCCGTGTCCAGGGTGGCCACGAATCTTCGCCCTCCCATAGTGATGGTGGCTCGGATGCGTCCCTGGCGTTGTTGGAGAGTCCTCTCCTCTAATTGTTCGGGTTGGTCGGGTTCCTCGGGTGATTCCCGGTCGCTCGAGGCCCGTTTCCGTTTCCCGAAACCTGTCGTCGGCAGCATGCAAACGTCCGCACTCCTCGTCGTCCGCATTCCCAGCAGAAGTGTATCCCTGGGTTCCGGCATTCCGTTGAGAAATGCCCGGGCTGGCCGCAGTTCCTGCATGCTCCTCGCACGTTTACTGGTGCCTGCTCCGGCGTTGTTGCCCGGCTCGTATTTGCGTTCCTGCTAAAATTTCCCGGCATGGGGTTCGTCGGCGGCCTGCGGGCCGTGCGGTCCGCATCCGTGGTGGTACGCGAAGTGGGTGGTGCCCATGAGTTCGGTTCCTGGTGGTTCTGAGCTCGTCCGCTCCCTCGGCGAGTCTCCTCGTGATCGACTGCCAAGTGAGTCAATTCCGCTAGTGTGCGAAAATCCTGCCTCCTTATGAATAGTTGATATTCCGGCGACATGTTGTCGTAGATCCTTTCCAGCTCTCGTTCCGCTGTAAATCCGGCCCGGCGCATCTGCAAGCGTAGGTCTACCAGATACTCCTTAAAGGGTTCGTTGGGCCTCTGAAAGTGAGTCCTAATCTCGTCTTCCAGTCGCTGATAGTAGCGCGGCGGCAGGAAGAAATCCAGAAACTCCCTGCGAACCTCCGTCCAAGTGGCGTTCCCTAGTCCACTTGTCCTATACCAGCTCTCCGCGCGGCCAGTCAGTAGTACTATTAAAGCTGGGGCGAGATACTTCTGTTCGATCCGGCTAGTATCGGCCCGTTCCTCGATATGCTCTATGAAGCAGAGCGGATCCGTCGTCCCGTCGAAGGAGAGTCCCCACTTGGTCATCCGATCCAATAGTGCGGCTCCCGGGTCCCCATGGTAGCTCGTTGCACGCGAGGGTTCCTCCGTCTTCGTCGGCATGCGTCTCCCTGCAGCCGGAGAAGTACTCCTAGGCAGTAAAAGCGTAAGAGGCGCCGTCGGTGCCGCAGCTCCGGGCGAATTTGCCTCCGAATCTAAATACATGGGCGACAGCAGCTTTGCGTCCCCGGTGGGAGCGTTCCCAAAATTCATCTCTAGCTCCTCCAGACGGATCTGTACCGCCTCCGAATGGTCCTGCTGACGCACAAAGGCAATCAGCCGCGATCGCATCTCCTCGACTGTGCCTCCTCGTTCCAATCCGAATTCCAGGAGTATGGTCTCCAGCTCCAACTTCTTCCTGTAGCTAATCCAGGTGACGCCCATGATTCTCTTTTTTCTTTGTTGTCTTATTATTTAAATTTTATTATTTTATTATTTTTGTTATTTTTTCTTCTGTTATATCCTACTGTCCTTATTTAATTTTTCCCTTTTCCGCTATTTATCGCTATTTATTTATTCTAGTATTTCCTTTTCCTTCAGTTTCTATTGTTGCCTTATTATTATTTTTTTTTTCTTATCTCTCTTAATTTTCCTTCTCTTATATTAAACCTTTCTCGCCGTTTATTATTTTTTTTCTTTTCCTTTTTTTTTTCTTTTACTTTCGCTGTTTTATTTCCTGGACCTTCTTCCTCTATTTATTTTCCTCAGTGTGTTCTTTCCTTGCTTTCGACCCTTTCTTCCTTGGTTTTCCTTGATTTCGTTGATTTTTCCTTGGTTTTCCTTGTTTTCGCCTTCCTTCCCTTTTCTTTCTTTCTTTTCTCTAACTCCTTGACCTTCTTCTTCTATTTATTTTCCTCAGTGTGCTTTTTTTTTTTCCTTCTTGTTTGCGACCTTTATTTTTTTCTTTGTCTTCCTATCTTATTTCTTTTCCTTCTATAGTTTTGTTCTTTCCTTTCTTTTATTCCTCGTTTCTCGCCGTATTCTTTTCCTTACTCTTTTCCATTTGTCCTAAATAAATTCCCTTTTTCGTTTGTCTTAATTAAATTCCTTTCCTTAATTTTATTTCCTTATTCCATTTCATTTGATCCGTTTCTTATTTTATTTTCTTTTCACGCTTGCCTATCCTTATTTCTTTTCTACCCTATTTGTCCTTCTTTATTTATTTAACCTTTATCTTATTGTATTTTATTATTTATATCGTATATTTTTATTTTATTATTTATCATTTAATTATTTTATTTTATTTTTTTCTCCGTGTATTCTCTTTCCTTCAGCCTGGCCGCTTTTCCTTGTTTTGTCTCGTTTTATTTTTCTTTTCTTCCCTTTTGTTTAATTTAATTATTCTTTCTTTATTTCTTTCTTTTTTTCCCTCAGTGTAGTCGTCGATTTTCGATATAATTCCCTCGCTTTATTTTAAATTATTTTATTATTTATTTACTGTATTTTTTATTTCCTTCAGTGTATCCTGAGTTTATTTTATTAATTCACTGCCTCGCTTTATTTTATTATTTTATTCCGTTTATTTAATTTAATTGTTTCGCCTGTTTCATTTATTTTCCACGTGCTCGATTTTTCTATTAAATTCTCCCAGTGTATCGTTTAATTCAATTTATTCCGTTTCGTTCCGTTTTCTTTTATTTAATTCCCTGTTCCGCTCGTTTTATTTATTATTTTATTTATTCCCTTTATTTTATTTTATTTAATTTATCGCTCAATTTATTTTATTTTAATTTATTTGCTTTATTTTATTATTTATTTGATTTTCCATTTATTCGATTTAATTAGTTTATTAGTTTTATTTAATTCCGTTATTTTTTTAATTAATTTCTTTTAGTTTATTTTATCCTTCGATAATTTATTTAATTTGCGCAGGACCTCCTTCTTTTTCTTTTCCACAGGATTCTATTTAATTTCGCGGCGATTTATTTTTCTCAATTTTCCGATGTTTATTCAACGACGAGTATTCTCTATAAAAGGGCCAGTATATAAATTGGCTCCCGCCCTGATGGCGGCGCAACCAAGAGCGAAAATTAGTGCTCGTGTATGTAGATATATGCATATATGTGTGTATGAATGACCGCGACTCGTGATCTGCACGTGCGGCGACGTTTTTTTCTCTGCTCTGCTCTGCTCTGCTCTGCCCTGCTCTGCTCTGCCGACGTCGGCTTCGGCAGCGGTTTGTAACTCTTCTTATTGACTACAAATTTGCGGCCTGTTTTGCCGAGACTGTATTTCTTTGACTTGAATGGTATTTTTTTATTGCGATTTCTTCTTTCCCCTTCTCTTCTTAGCTACCCGAAAAAACAAGGTGCCGTTACGGCGGCTGCACGTGCGTCGCTACTATGGAATTTTCTGGCAATTTCTGGTCGTTTGCATGTGCATATATGTATGTATATATATGTACATGTACGCACCGTTAAAATCTCGATCGGCTGGTGGGGCTTTAATCCACCTTAGTAAGGGCTCCTACATCTCCCCATTTCCTGACGGTCCCTGCTCGGGCGCCAAACTGTAAGGATGCAAAGGCCGAGATATGAACTCAGCGGCCCAGAGTCCTTTCCAGTTAAATTTATAGTTGGAAACGCCAAGAAATGGAGGGGCCGAGGTTTTCGAGTATTTTAAGGGTGGGTTTCGCCGACTCCAACTGCCAGATTTTTATTGCCCACGCTGGGCGGGATCCCGCTACCGGCCCTGGAGTTTCCCAGCGGCCGGACCCTCCACTAAAGACTGGAGCCGTGGCTGGCGTGATACCGGCAGCCTGCTCCCGCGCCCGCAACCCTGACCTATGACCACGACGCCGGCGTGCCCGAGCTGCCGCGGCCCGTCGGCTCCACCGTAGTATCCCAACGGCGGCCGACGCCCTCCCTTATGACTCGCAATTCGCCAGCTGCGGCGCCCGGGCTAATCCCTGGGGCGCATTCTGAGATCGGGCAGGCGACCTGGCGAACCCAAGAGTCGCCGCCCGCACCCACGCCCGTAATTAATCTCAGCAGCGGGGTGCTCCTGTTCCCGTCCTGCCCAAGTCCGCGCCTGGTGTTACCCGATGGCGACTGAGATGGGGAGGAGGGGCGCAGCGGGGTGTGAAAGGGATGGCTGGTTAATGTAAGGAGTAGATAAAATCATATATTCATATTGTTCTCTTTATTTAGTGTCTAGTTTTGCCTACTCTAGCTCCTTACTCGCTAAGAATATACCCTGCGTTATTTTCTTATTGTTCCCGCCCCACTGAGTGCGTCGGGCGCAGTTGCTCACCCGGTGTATCCTTCTTCTTGCCTTTGTCCTTGTCTTTGTCCTGGTTTCCTTTCTCCTTATCGTGGGGGGGGGGGGGGGGTCCTGCGTTGTCCTTCTGTCGATGCGTGTGTGTGTCTGCGTGGGGTATTTTTCACTGGTTAATTAGTCAACTCTCTGCGCTGCTGGTCAAATTACGAGTGATCTCAATTCCTATTGTCCACTCTGCCTTGACCTAATTCTGCCGGTCCCTGTGGCGGCAGCGCTGCCACGATCGCTGGCACGCGCCGTTCCGCATTCCTGCATTCCTGCGCTCTTCCCCTCTCGCTCTCTCTCCTGAGTGGGCAGGTGGCTGGTGCGAATTCCATCGCATTCCTTTGCGCTCTTCCCCTCTCGCTCTCTCTCCTGAGCGGGCGGGTGGCTGGTGCGAATTCCATCGCGTTCCTTTGCGCTCTGCCGGCGCCTGCGCCGCGGGTCTCTGCCCGGATCTCTCTCTGGCCTCTTCGGTTGGCCGCTGATTGGCGGATCCGTGTTCTGGTCCTCCAGCCGATTTCGTCCCGTTCCTTGCAGGTGTTGCGGGCGATGTTGCTGGCAACGTTGCGGACGGTGTTGCGGGCAATTGTTGCGGGCGGTGTTGCGGGCAATGTTGCCCGTGATGTCAGGTCCGGTGTGACCGATGGTGAGCGCCCGGCCCCCTCCTAATTTTCCCTAACGCCTATCTCCTAATCTTAGCCTATTGGCAACTTCATTTATACAGCGTTTTTATCCCTAATCTTACCCTATCCTTACAGCTAATCCCTAACTACATAATCTTAATAATAACATTTACACTTAAACTAGGGGTATACATATATTTACAGCTTATTTACATCGTGACGGCGGCCACCTCGTGACCGTCGTCACACCCTCTTTAAAAAATAATTTACTGAATCTTTGTATAATAATTTCAATTTCTTTGCGTTCTTCTTTATTTAAATGATCAAGTTTTAAAGTATCCAGGTTTCCTTCGTTACTTTCTAAAGTACACACTTCTTTATATTGGTAAGGGTTATTTATTATTGAGTTTTCTTTATGATTTTGCGTTAAAGTTCTTTGTTCCAGATTAATGTAAGCGTTTAAAAAATTCAATAGGTCTATTCCTATAATGAAACTATATTTCCTTCCTGTTAGTGCGGCTACTTTCCATCGTACCCTAGCGTTACTTGGTAAATTAAATTCTTTTGGTGCTGTTGTATGAATTTCTTGCTCTATAACGTCTTTGCTATTTATCGTACTGTAGGGTATTGGCCTGCTTAGTTTTCTTTTTGGGTAGTCATTGAGTTGGTCATTTACCAGACTTAACGTGGCTCTTGTATCTATTAATGCAACATACTTTTCTTTATTTATATTTAATTCTATTAGTGGTAGGCATTCCGAGGCTGTTTCATAAAAAAAACTGTATTATTCACCTCTGCCTGTTGGTCGCACTGATGGTTTAAATCGTTGTTTTCGTAATAGTCGTTGTTTGTTCTATTTTGGTCTGTCTCTATATTGTCAATTTCCATTGGCTCTACATTTCCTGGTCTGTACTGCCTAGTTTGATGTGAACCTGGTTGTTTATAGATTTGTTGTTGCCTACTCTGTCCTGAGTTATTACTTCTTACATTTTGTTGGGCATTGTTTTGCCTAAATTGGCCTGAATTATTATATCTGTAATTCTGTTGTAAGTTCCTGTTATTTTGATTCCCATCTTGATTTCTTAGATTTTGCTGATAGTTTGTTATCTGACCATTGTTTTGATTAAAATTCCTATAATTTTGGTGTTGATAAATCTGATTATTTTGTTGTGTATTAAAATTTTTATAGTGTTGTTGTGGATTAAGGTTTCCCTGATTTTTGTTGAAAGTCCCTGTCTCTGGATTGTTTCGGCTTGTCTTGCCTTTTCTATATTGGAATCTGATACAACTATTTTCGTATCTGCGTAGCATCATTATTTTTAAAATTTCTCCTAATCCTCTTTCTTCATATATTTTATCTAGTAATGTACCCTGTGTTATTTCTTTAGCTGCATTTACTAGCAAGCTTTCTACATTACTTAAATCTATGAAGTTGTCTTGCTTATGGTAGACTATTAATTCATCAGTTTTATATTTAATGTTCTGCAGCTCCACTGCTAGTTCGCTCACCGTGTTCACTCTCAGGTCGCAGATTCTTCGGTAAATTTGGTGTGGTTCTGTATCCGGTCTGTAACGTAGCTTCAGCGTCGCACAGTGGCGCTTTTCTGGCATTTGACCTTGCAAAAATCATAACTTTTGAACCAAATAAGATAATCGAATAATTTAAACGGCATTTGACAGTGAATTGATGTAAAATTTATATATCTAGTGGCCAATGTGCCACGCCCACCCATTCGCCCATTTATAGGGCGTCAAAGTGAAAAAATCGAATTTTCTCATAGAAAACGATTTTTAAATAAAAAAATTTGTTTAATTTTTTAGCTTTATTTTTATCGATTTGCTCAAATAAAAATATTTTAAAAAATGTAAAAAAATATTTTACATAAAAATTTGTTAAATTTCGATTTTTTTTTATTTGTTGATCATTTTTCAAACATTTTGACTAACAATAAACCTATATTGAGGGAATGTCTAATAGCTGAAGCATTTCTGGACTATAAACATTTGATTCCTCATCCTTTCACGTCTTAATATTATTTAAAACAAAAAATCACGATTTTAACACTGCAAATGCCCTTGCGCGCTGCCGGTACCCCTGAAGCGTTTTCACCCATATTTCGTGTTTTTTGACCCTGAGTTGTTTCACTAAAATCGCTGCCAAAGGTGGAGTCGCAGCTAGACGCAGACTATCTAAACGGATCCTTGTTCAGGAAAGATACACGGAACAGACCTATATAGTGTAGTTGAGTGCTCTGTAGTGCCAAAAAAGTTCTAGACTATTTTAGGCAAAAAAAGTTTTTAAAAATGGACACCTGGCAGGTAACGATTTACCTGTAGAAGCCAAACCCAAACTGCCGTTTTTTTTGCTTTATTTTACAGTTTATGAATGTATATATAATTTAAAACCAAAATCATTCCGATTGGTTGTCTAGTTTTTGTGTAATATTACCTGAAAGTCGACCAAATTCTCTTTTTTTTTTTGTGTCGCAAAAACGGAAATATTTTTCGACTTTGAATGCTCATAACTTCTTTTTGTTTTGGCAACGGATTTGGAATCGTGGTGAAATTCTCTGTCGATTTCTTATAAATTAAATTGTTTTTGCGACTATGAATTTTTGATTTATGCAAGGCCAAATGCGCCAATGGCGCCACTGTGCGTCGCCTTGATCAGTTCCCAGTTGTCTGGTTCCGGTACGTTTATCACTACATCCTTCGCTTGTCCTTGAATCGTCCTATAGAATATGGTCCTGGTGGCTTCTCGTTTAAGTTCCGGATCTTGAATTGATTGGAGCAGATATTCGACGCTGCTGAAGAATGAGTTGATCGAGATGTCCCCTGTTCCTGTGAACGTCGTTTATAGTTTTGAACAGCCGTTCTTGCTGTGCAGGGTTGGCCGGGGGGTTGTTTTGTAGTTGTAGATAGGCTTGTTGTAGTTGCTCCAACTGCTTTTCCCTGATTGCCAGTTGCTCCAGTAGGTCTGCCTGTGGCATCTGGGGGTTTTCTTGTGCCATTCTTGCCTCGTCGTATTTATTCGCTCGGTTTCGTCTTCTCGATGCCGTTTTGGATGCTGGATCAATTTTAGCTTGACTTAGAAGTCCACTTATTTTTAGTTGAACTCCCTCGACGTTTTTGTCAACTGATTTTTAGTTGAGCTTCCTGGGATTCCTTGGCTTTAGAAGTCCACTTATTTTTAGCTGAACTCCTTCTAAGCCTTTGTCAACTGATTTTTAGTTGAGCTTCCTGGGATTCCTTGGCTTTAGAAGTCCACTTATTTTTAGCTGAACTCCTTCTAAGCCTTTGTCAACTGATTTTTAGTTGAGCTTCCTGGGATTCCTTGGCTTTAGAAGTTCACTTATTTTTAGCTGAACTCCTTCTAAGCCTTTGTCAACTGATTTTTAGTTGACCTCCCTGGGATTCCTTGGCAACTTATTTTTAGTTGCACTTTGTGAGTTATTTCACTGCACTATTTTTGTCGGCCGGTTGTAAATTTAAAATTTTATTTTCCGATTCTCCGTTTAGTTAAATTTATTTATTTGTTCGGTTCGATCACTGGATCCTTTTTAATAAAAAAGAATCCTACCGGCTGCGCCAATTTTGTACTGCGGATCGGAATTAACTAAAAAAATAAACACGGACACGATGTTTTGGGTTTTAGTGGCGAATTATAACTGAATTCTCTTTATTGAAAAAGTCATATTTAAAGGTTTTACATTTGGGTTACAATTGGTTTGTGTTGGTGTACTTAAATGGAATTCTGATTTAGCTTATCTAAATACTTATGTAGTTATTGCGAAACTTATGCTGATTAGACTTATTCTATCTGCAGTTGGTTTCGTTGCGAAACCGGATGCATATAAGAGGTTGTTAACTCTTGTCGCGAAATTGTTTACTGTAGGGCAATGAATTTAGGTTTCGGTTGCGAAACCGGATGCTTACAAGAGTTTATTAACTCGTGTCGCGAAAATGCTTATTTTACATTTATAGAGTCCAATAACTCTTGAACTGTCTGGCTAATTGGTTTTATTTGGGTATTATGTACTGGGAGTGAAGTGGATCTGTACATAACTCGCGCGCCCTAAGGGAGGGTCACACTCGCAACGAGAAAAGGTTACACCGGAACGAAGAGGAGGGTCACACTAAGACCGCAGAGCCGATCGTGGCGGGCACACTGAATCATATATAATGCGGGCCGCGGGCCTCAGGAAAGACACTTAGCAGCCGACAGCGATTGGAAATAGTAGCCTCTTAGTAGCACAATTTATACTAGCTTGCAAGCGAAGTTATTTTGGAGCAGACTGGGTCCCTGAACCCGGTTTGCCACATACATTTAAGTTTAGATTTTAAGTTATTCTTTATCGGCCTGCCGAAAGACTTTCGAGTCGCGGCAGACGATTCGGTCCACCGAATCGAGACGCTTGGGGGACTTCCGAGTCTTCTGCGAAGCCTATCGAGTCCCACCATATCCTCTCTAGCGAAGACATTCGAGTCCAGCCATATTTCTCTGCGAAGACTTCCGAGTCCAACAATACTCCCTCTTACGAAGACTTCCGAAGTCTTCTTACGAAGACTTGCGAGTCCAGACCTCTTTTATGGCGACCGAGCAGATTGGATTGGTTGCAAGAGATAAACCGACGCCAGGAGAGTATGTCGTGTTGGGTATATATGGAAAAAATCTCGGACTGCCAGAATACGCTAGAAAATTCGAGTTAGACCCGTTAGGCAAGACGGAAGAGTTACGGAACGTACTATCAGCATTCTCAAACAGACAATGCGGAAAGTGTGAAACAAAACTTGTTGCTCTTGGCAGAAGAATATAAGAAAGAGAAAAGCCTTACAAAATTACCAGTAATTGTACTAACAGCAATGGAGAACACCGCGATGGACAGCCAGAAACCGGACAGGCAGGAAAAGATGGAAAAAGAAGAGAACGTTTTTTATATTTATTTTATAAATAAATATTAAACGGAAAATTTATTTATTTAAATATCGCACATACGTCTAAATTTTTGTTATTTTTTTTTTTGGCTCTCGATTTTGTGTGTTATAACATTAAATATTTTTTTAGGTTTTTTTTTACTTCAGACTTATATTCGGCTCTTTTGTTCTATTTTATATTTGTGTTTCACGATTTAGCTTAGACAAAAATGTTCCTTACATAAAACACTTAATACCACTGTTTTCCATACCCTGCAGTGTCACATGTCATCAATATGCCAATGTCATCAACGTTTCTTCAACGTGCCAATCTTAACTTCTACAAAAAAAAGAAATAATAAAACATTTTTTCGGCTTAATTGTTAATTGCGTATTAATTTAATGTTCATGTTAATATACTATATGATTTTAGTACTACATTTGTATGTATGGGACCAACGTGTATACAGGGCAGTAGTTTTTTGCTGTTTATAGAATTTGGCGACCATATCGTGAAGCTATTATATCAATTAAAAGCAATATCTTAAAGTATATATTTAGCTTTCTATCTAACTAACATAAAAGAATTTCGAGTTATATACAATGTCATTATCTCATTAATTTTGTACAGGGAATCTCATTGTCGAGGCCCTTTACATTTTTATGTTTGCTTATATCTATGTATGTATCAAAGAAAATAAACAAGTCCATTCCAGATTGATTTGTTGTTGACTGCCAATGCTGATGATTATTTTTATTATCACGTTTTAGACAACAAGAACGCAAAGTGTGACATTTGGATGTAGCTTAACTCGTTCAGATATTTTTTTGAGTTGATGATGGATCGCTTTGTCAAAAAAAGTTTAGTTTCGATATATATAAAACTAGGGTTTAATAATTTTGAAGAAAAATAGTCAACTTTAAAAGAATATAATTATTTTTTCTATTAATTATAAATACATAAATATAACATGGGTGATAAAAGTGACGAAAGTGCGACAATTAAAAAGATAAATCAATTCAGTTCTTTTAGTATTGACAATATATTACATACTTCAAATTCTAATGCTAATGATAAAAATATTAGCTATACATCTGCTGGACTTATATTTTCAAGTATGAATAAATTAGTTTATAAGCTTAGACTATGCAAAATAAAATCCTAAATTATACATGTGAAGGAAAATTCTGCGCAAAGTCTCATAAATCAATTGGTTATTGCAGAAGTTAAACACGCAAAGACACTTTCTTAGAAAACATTACTACATGTTATTTGATTTGAATTTAGGTTAATTACAGGTTTTTATGATTTGTGATGACGAAGGGCAAATTGGATCTATAACTTGATATGCAAGTTATAGATACATACAATATAACAAGAAATTAAACTAAGCTCACCGATGTTTGTTTACCCTTGCAGAATTTAAACAAGAAATTAAAACCAAAAATCTGGAATAATAATTAGTTGCCAAATCTCAAATTTGATGAAAATGGTTTGAAAAACGGCTAAGTTATGGTTTATTTTATTTTCCTGATTGTTTCTATGAAAGCTATTGGATATAGTCAACCGATTTTTATGAAATTAAAATCGAAATTCAGAAGTAATATAAGATGGCCAAATATCAAGGACCATGGGACCTATGGCAGCTATATGATATAGTCGTCCGATTCGTCCGATCCCGTTCCGACATATGTAGGAGTGAGAGCTTACAAAAGACTAACTGCAAAGATTCATTCAGATAGCTTTAGAACTGATGGACTAGTTCGCATATAATCGGACAGACGGACGGACAGACGGACATGGCTAGTTCGACTCGGCTGTTGATCCTAATCAAGAATATATATACTTTATAGGGTCGGAGATGTCTCCTTCACTGCGTTCCAAACTTCTGACTGAAATTATAATACCCTGCAAGGGTATAATAAACATGTTCTCACCAAATTTAGCAATATTAGTCTCATTGATTTCCACGATCAGACGGATGGTCATGAACATTTTTTTTCTTTTTTTTCGTTGTTTACGATGTGGATCAAGGCACATGAAAACATAACAAGAAGTAAATAACAGTTCATTACTGCCTTAGAACTTGGGAGACTCTTGTCCATAGATCACAGGGGGCCGTCGTTTGAGTCTTCTTCTTCTCGTAACCGCCAAGTTGGCCGAGGTAGCTGCAAGGCGATTACTGAGGGCTGCAAGGCGTTCGTTGTACCGACTCGAGTGTCGGTTGATCTGCTCCCTAACCGAGCGGATGTGGAAGTCACTTGCTAGGTCGTTTTTCCTGACATACCAAGGCGCATTTGCAATCAGCGCTCGGTTTTGCACCCTTTGAATTTTCATAACGTTTGAGTCTGAAGCCGTGCTTGAACATGCCTCCTTTTGCTTTTTACACGTATGTACGTATGTATTATGTGTATGTATGTAGATTTAACATTTTTGTATTCAATTAATCTGTTATTTTATTATCGTTATGAAGGAGCTTAGCTCTGCTGGTACTGACGCCAAAGGCTTTATAACATATATTCGAATAAATACCATATGTACATGCACCCATAATGGCAAATGAATCACTTATTCTAAAAATCGGAAAATGTAAACAAGGTAAAATTGCATTGACAGAAAGTGTTCTTACTCACTCCAAAGTTGTCAAGCTTTTAATGAGCACATAAAAAATGGTATTAACTTCATACTGCATTATGTTTTGATGGACAGTTACTGTACAATGATATAAACTTCATAAGTAGTATGTCATATGGAGGCAGAAAATAATATATCTTTTGTTATAAAAAATTCTATATTTAAGTTACTAATATTTAAATGGAGAAACCTTCTTTGTTTGGTTGCATTTTTCGATATGTTTTTGCTTAATTAATTTATTGGCACAGAGAACAATAAAATTGTTGTGCTATATTTTTCTGGCCTTCTCTATGTATTGCACAGCAAGGAATATTTTTTATACCCGCTACCCATAGGGTAGAAGGGTATTATAACTTTGTGCCGGCAGGAAATGTATGTAACAGGTAGAAGGAGGCATTTCCGACCCTATAAAGTATATATATTCTTGATCAGCGTCAACAGCCGAGCCGATCTAGCCATGTCCGTCTGTCTGTCTGTCTGTCTGTCTGTCTGTCTGTCTGTCTGTCTGTCTGTCTGTCTGTCTGTCTGTCTGTCTGTCTGTCTGTCAGTCTGTCAGTCTGTCTGTCTGTCTGTCTGTCTGTCTGTCTGTCTGTCTGTCTGTCTGTCTGTCTGTCTGTCTGTCTGTCTGTCTGTCTGTCTGTCTGTCTGTCTGTCTGTCTGTCTGTCTGTCTGTCTGTCTGTCTGTCTGTCTGTCTGTCTGTCTGTCTGTCTGTCTGTCTGTCTGTCTGTCTGTCTGTCTGTCTGTCTGTCTGTCTGTCTGTCTGTCTGTCTGTCTGTCTGTCTGTCTGTCTGTCTGTCTGTCTGTCTGTCTGTCTGTCTGTCTGTCTGTCTGTCTGTCTGTCTGTCTGTCTGTCTGTCTGTCTGTCTGTCTGTCTGTCTGTCTGTCTGTCTGTCTGTCTGTCTGTCTGTCTGTCTGTCTGTCTGTCTGTCTGTCTGTCTGTTGTCTATCTATCTGTCTGTCTGTCTGTCTGTCTGTCTGTCTGTCTGTCTGTCTGTCTGTCTGTCTGTCTGTCTGTCTGTCTGTCTGTCTGTCTGTCTGTCTGTCTGTCTGTCTGTCTGTCTGTCTGTCTGTCTGTCTGTCTGTCTATCTGTCTGTCTGTCTGTCTGTCTGTCTGTCTGTCTGTCTGTCTGTCTGTCTGTCTGTCTGTCTGTCTGTCCGTCTGTCCGTATGAAACACTGGGTCTCAGAGACTATACGAGATAGAGCTCTAATTTTTTTTCGACAGTATTTGTTATGCTTGCACGCAGATCAAGTTTGTTTCAAATTTTTACCACGCCCACTTCCGCCCCCGCAAATCATTAAAATGCGTATAATTTTCATAATAAAAGCTAGAGTCACGAATTTTGGAATGTACATTAAGAACTATAGTCTGTGTGATTCCTGAAAATTTGGTTGCGATCAGATAAAAAGGACGAAGTAATAACTAATAATAAATAATTTTGTATGGCCACAAACGGCCGCTGCAGCATGCCTCATTTGGTTGACCAACTAGACCAACTAAATATTCTTACCAGTTCTTGATTGGAATCGGAAAAGAATCTTATAAGAATTCGATAAGCAATTTTAATATATGGTAATTATTATTAGCCGTTCAAAAATGTATTAACTATTTATTATGGGTAGCGGGTATCTCACAGTCGAGCTCACTCGACTGTAGCTTTCTTACTTGTTTATTTACATAATTAACCATAATACATAATAAAATTAAAGCAAATTATCGCGGCGAGCACTAGCAACAAGACCTTCAGCTCTGTTTTTCTTTTTACATTTTAAATATTAAGATAGTTGCATTCTTACAAAATGTACAGATTTTATTAATATTGGTAATGGATATTTTGAGATGGGATGATGAATGGGAATTTGGGAAGTGGCGTTTCCTAATACTTGCTAATCTTGGGCAGGTGTCAAACAGGTGGGCGGTGGACAGGATTTGTCCACAGAGTTGGCAGTTAGGTCGGTCTTCCCCCGAGAGGAGGTGGCTGTGTGTGGCTTTGCAGTGTCCAATACGGAGGCGAACGAAGACCGTAGATTTGGCGCAACTGCAGTTTGCAGGGTACCGAACTATCTCTAAGTTGGAATTTACTTTTTTGTACCCTGCTGCAGCGTCCGCGAGCTCGTTGCCTTTTATACCCTTGTGGCTGGGCACCCAGAACAGCACCAGCTTCGTGGGCCTCTGTATTAATGCATCTCTGATGTTGCAGATCGTTGGATTTCTGTTTTCAATGTTTCGAACTGCTTCTAGCGATGATAGGCTATATCACAAATCTGTCGCGTCTCCCTTGGGTGTAGGTTATGGCTGAATGTATGGCTGCTGCCTCTGCTGAGAATATTGAGTAGTAGTCTGGTAGGCGGCCGGCAACAATGATGTGTCCATCCGGATCTACACATGCGAATGAGATGTTGTGTTCGCTTTTGTGAATAGCCACGTTCGGTTTTTAAATGTCGGCTTGCTCGATTCTTCGGCAAACCTTTGCGGTAGGACTCCCCAGGGGACAGCAAGAAATAAATTCAGCAATTTTACTGTGTTCTGCCCTTGAAAGCCTACGTTTAACTGCCTGGCAGCCTTTTTGCCTCAACCCTTCACACCACTACTAGAATAACTTTACAATTCAGTCGGAACACAACACACTTTCAAAAGCTTCCATAGCAACAAGACTCAGCAGTCAACTCCAAATGCAATAGCCCACTAAGACCTGCCAATACACACACCCTTTATTTTGTGTAACTCATTAAAGAAATTCCAATTTAATATTTATTTTAAGACAACAAACCTAATATAGTCACATTCCCTTTAATAATATTTTTTAAAATATATTTTCTGTTCTGTTTAATACGAATCAGATAATATTAAACATATTATTATCATATTAGAGCCCAAATAACACAACTTGACTCTTTTTTCGTTTTTCTTTTTTTTTTAGCAATAGCAAGTCAACGTTACATTGCTTTATTCTTTTTAAACAACTTTCTAACTCTCGTATACGTACCACCAACATAATGGCTTCGCGACTTTAGCCCATCGCCAATATCAAATTTACAAATCTCTCGAAATCTTTTGATCAAAATAAATCCCTCCATCACCAAATACATGACTTCACCTCCTCGTCCATCGCCAACTCATGGATTCACGAGTATCACTTATAGCTTCACGAATCACGTCCATCGTCAACTTCCCGATCATCAGTTAGGCGGTGCGTGAAGTCAGGAAGTTGACGAAGGCACCTCGTCTATCACTAACTCCATGGCTTCACGAATCTTATTCTTATTCTCATAACTACCAGCCTCTCGCATGTTCTGGGCGGATTGATCTCTTAATCTCTTAATCAATTTCAATTTTAGGATCACTAATAAAAATCAACCCCAGTAGCCTCGCATCTTCACCGATCGAAATTTCTAAAGGCCTTCACTTCGTACTTCGATTAACAGTGCACTTAAAAGCGAGCTATATTGTATCTATTGCACTATTGCATTTTGACACGATCTACCACATGTTGCTGCCTTAATTTTGCCAAATCTATATTTGCCATAACCAGCCTTGATATTTTTACTCAAGGTGCCAACCTTATATGCATTACCACTGTGCAAGTTAACGCAAGTTGCACATCGCAAAGTGAATCCTGAATCATCACTGATTGACTGACTGCACTGCATGCAAGAGCTTTTTGATATCCTAGCATACAGTGATAGAAAAAACAAGAATTTTGGCCATTAAATCGTGACCATTCGTTTACAAAAATAGCGCTAGCATATTTCGGTCTTCTTTTGATATTTTTGTTCTTTTTTCAAGAGTTTTTGCATTCTTTTTAAATCTTATTTCAAACAATATTAGTTCAATTCAAAAAAACAAAAAGATTTCCTTTATGATTTTTTGTTGCATTTTATTTATATATTATTCAATTGATTATCTTAATTCGTATACCTTGTACCAAGTTTTATAGTTTTGTGCGAGTGCGATTTTCTGTAACAGGCAGAAGAAGGCGTGGCAGACCTCAAATGTTACCTAAATATTGGTCATGACCACTAAAGAAGTCGATATAGCCATGTCTGTATGAACGCCTAGATCTCAGAGACTATAAGAGCTAGAGACACCAAGCTTGGGACTTAGACTTCTTATATCTGCACGCAGATCAAGTTTGTTTTTAATTTTTGCTGCTTCCCCTTTGGAAGGAGCTATTAAAAAAAACCGTATTTCTCCTAAAATTATTTAGTTATGTATTCATAACCTGTATTCCAAACCTGTATGTATTTTATCAAAATTCATTGCGATCGTGTCATAAATAGAGTTGATATTGGCTTTTTACTTCATACATATTATGTATACCAGAGCCAGCGTAGGCAGAGGGCTCCAAATAAATCAAAATGAACACATTTTCATGAAATTAAGACAACTGATTTAGAATTGGTTGATGGTGCAGCTGACTAAACTGAAATCTACTCGAAGTGTTTTAATTTAAAATAAAACAAGAAAGGAAGCTAACTTCGGATCACCGAAGTTTATATACCCTTGCAGAACTTTAACAAAAAATTAAAACCGAAAATCTGGAATAATTATTAGTTGCCAAATCTCAAGTTTGATAAAAATGGTTTGAAAATCGGCTAAGTTATGGGTTTTGTTTTATTTTCCTGATTGTTCCTATAGAAGCTATAGGATATAGTCGACCGATTCTCACGAAATTAAAACCAAAATTCTGAAATAATATAAGATCAAGTTTGGTGAAAATATCTTGAAAACTGACAAAGTTATGGTTTTTTCTTTTATTTTTCTGATTGTTCCTATGGAAGCTATAGGATATAGTTGGCCGATTTTCATGAAATTAAAACCGAAATTCAGAAATAGTAAAAAACGGCCAAATACCAACTTTAATGAAAATATGTTGAAAACTGACAAAGTTAAATTTTTTTTACTAAAAATTTTTCGATTGTTCCTATGGCAGCTATATGATATAGTCGTCAGATCCGGCTCGTTCCGACATATATACGAGTGAGAGTATATAGAAGACTAACTACAAAGTTTCATTCAGATAGCTTCAAAACTGAGGGACTAGTTTGCGTAGAAACGGACAGACGGACAGACGGACAGACGGACATGGCTAGATCGACTCGGCTGTTGATCCTGATCAAGAATATATATACTTTATAGGGTCGGAGATGTCTCCTTCACTGCGTTGCAAACTTCTGACTGAAATTATAATACCCTGCAAGGGTATAATAAGTTGTTCGATTCCAGCCGGCAACGAGTCAACAACTTTTTTTGTTGTTTTTATTTTTAACTGTAAATCAATATTATTTTAGTATTTTATACTTAAAAATAAAAAAAAAATCAATAAAAGAACTATACTAATTTATTAAAAATAAAAAATATTCTTATGCCTTGCGGCTGAATCGAACCCAGGCCAATTGCTTACAAAAATGCATGCGCAGTTTTAACCACTGAGCTATCGACTGGTTTAGCTGACATTTGCATTATATGTCAATTTGTCTCCGTTTTTCAGTTTTTGGCTTCTTATTCTCGGGAACAAAATCGAGAGGCGACTTGTAATGGTACAGGGTATTCTACTGTGGGACACCGGACTGTATGTCCATCTTGTTATTTTATATATTTCTGTGTTTCTCAGACCAGTCGCTTACTCAACGCGCCACGTAGCCAGCTTGAACTATGACACCGATGTGCACTGTGAACTAAGAATCACATAAAACTAATATTGGCAAAAATTTTAATTTAAGACATTTATTTTAATACTAATTATTTTTGGTATTGTTTTACGAATATTTCGTATTGTTTTGAGTATATTTGGTATTTTTTAAAGCTTTTTTTAAAATTGTGGAATGTGTGTCTCTACTCACAGACTGAGCCCTACTCATAGACATTGCGGTGATAAAACATCGCATTGTATGGTATGCACCGTCGCTGTATACATACGTATAGTGCTAAAATCAGGCCACAATTTCAGAGAGAAAAAATAATGTGTCGTTATTGAATTGTTAAAGTCTAATTTTTAGCTTTCATTTCGATTCTCTCTCATGTTTGTTAATGTTCTTAATAAAGAAAATACATTTTTGAAAAATAAAAGTAAATATCTCAAAAAGTATTATTCCTAATTCGGCAAGAAGGTTTTTTCATTGTTTTTCGCATTTTTATTAACGTTCTTCCTTAATGGGACCACATTTATTTTAATTGTGGTTCCATTAGCTGATCTTATCCTACTATCAGTGTATTTCAACTATATAAACGAGAAAGTGAACAATACTAACATATAATAACATACAAATTTGTATTATTTTGAATATTTTCAGATAACATAAGAGCATTGGAATTTACCTATTGCCATACATTTAAAAATAAGGAATTCTTACCAATTAATAATAATAGTCAAGTTGAAAAAAATGATGAATTCCCATTCACCTTAAAAAGAACCTGCGTTCCTATATTTGATGTCCAATCACAAAGTACTATCAGTTCGTGTGGAAACTATTTTCAAAATAATTCAGGTAATTATTTAAATTAAAAAAGGTTCTTTTGAACATTGAAATTAAATCATATAATTTTTATTTCTAGAAAAACCATTTAAGAAACAATTTATCAACAGAAAACCGCGTCAGGCCTATAGTACTTTTCAATTGGAACGTTTAGAAAACGAATTCAATATAGATAAATATCTTAGCGTTAGCAAACGCATTGAGCTTTCAAAGTCGCTGTTTTTGACGGAGGTTCAAATAAAAACATGGTTTCAAAATCGTCGAACCAAATGGAAGAAGCAATTTACATCACGTTTAAAAGTGGCGCAAAAACATCAATTGTGGTTACCAATAACGCCTGTAGCACCACTGATGATTTATCCAAAATATCGAAAATTTGATATCCAGCCGTGTCTCTCACAATTTTAAATTCTTAACCATAAAAAAAAAATAAATATATGATTCGGCTTAACTGAGATATCGACATTTTTACTTATCAATGAATGCAATGGAATGAATCGGAATTGTATTGCTGTTTGTTGAATGTTGCCCGAGTCCGAGTGTGTCCGTGTGGGAGCAAAGCCACCTCGAGATCAACTGATAAAGAAAGATCGGAGCGGTTTCTACCCTGATTTATTTCTTGAACACCCACAGAATGTATATGTTTTTTTTGGTGCATTTAAAGTTATATAACCGTTCATTTTAGAATAAACAAATTATCAAGACATCTCTTTGTTCATATCGCAGAATACTAAAGTTTTTTTTTACTCTCGTATTATGAAATCAGTCTGAGATTCTTTCGCCTTTATGTCTGACGTCATCCTAAGTTTAGGGTTGTAATTTTTTTGGCTCCTGATTTTGTGTGTAATAACCTGAGTTGTATTCAAATCTTTTTTTTAAAGTATGTTTTTACTTCGGGCTTGTATTTGGCTCTTTTGTGCTGTTTATTATTTGTGTTAGACAAAAATGTTCCTCACATAAAACACTTAATACCACTGTTTTCCATACCAATGTCATCAACGTTTTTTCAACGAGCCAACCTTAACTTCTACAACAAAAAAAAGGAATAATAAAACATTTTTTCGGCTTAATTATTAATTGCGTATTAATTGAATGTTCATGTTAATATACTATATGCTGATTTTAGTACTAGATTTGTATGTACAGGACCAACGAGTATACAGGGCAGTAGTTTATTTGCTGTTTATATAAAATTTTGCGACCATATCGTGAAGCTATTATATCAATTAGAAGCAATATCTTAAAGTATATCTTTAGCTTTCTATCTATCTAACATGATAGAATTTCGAGTTATAAACAATATAATTTTCTTATTAATTTTGTACAGGGAACCACATTGTCGAGCCCCTTTACATTTCAATGTTTGCTTATATCTATGTATGTATCAAAGAAAGTAAACAAGACCATTCCAGATTGATTTGTTGTTGACTGCCAATGCTGATGATTATTTTTATTATCACGTTTTAGACAACAAGAACGCAAAGTGTGACATTTGGATGGAGCTTAACTCGTTCAGATATATTTTTAAAATTGAGGATGGACCGCTTTGTCAAAAAAGTTTAGTTTTCGATATATATAAAACTAAGGTTTAATAATATTCAAGAAAAATAGTCAACTTTGAAATAACATAATTATTATTTCGATTAATTATAAATACATAAATATAATATAATAGTGATGAAATTGTGACAATTAAAAAGAAAAATCAATTCAGTCGTTTTAGTATTGACAATATATTGCTAATCTACGAAGACCGTAGATTTGGCGCGGCTGCAGTTTGCAGGGTACCGAACCATCTCTAAGTTGGAATTTACTTTTTTGTACCCATGATGGAAGGATGCCCAGCCATCGATCCTGATGTCATTTAGGTAGTTGGAAAGGGCTTTTCTTATGTCCTTTTGGCATGATGGGATAAACGATATGGTTGGGGATATTGCTGTCAACTTAGCTGCAGCGCTCGCGAGCTCGTTGCCTTTTATACCCTTGTTTCTGGGCACCCAGAACAGCACCAGCTTCGTGGGCTTCTGTATTAATGCATCTCTGATGTTGCAGATCGTTGGATTTCTGATTTCAATGTTTCGAACTGCTTCTAGCGATGATAAGCTATATCACAAATCTGCCGCCTCTCCCTTGGGTGTAGGTTATGGCTGAGAATATTGAGTAGTAGTCTGGTAGGCGGCCGGCAACAATGATGTGTCCATCCGGATCTACACATGCGAATGAGATGTTGTGTTCGCTTTTGTGAATAGCCACGTTCGGTTTTTAAATGTCGGCTTGCTCGATTCTTAGGCAAACCTTTGCAGTAGGACTCCTCAGGGAACAGCAAGAAATAAATTCAGCAATTTTACTGTGTTCTGCCCTTGAAAGCCTACGTTTAACTGCCTGGCAGCCTTTTTGCCTCAACCCTTCACTCCACTACTAAAATAATTTTACAATTCAGTCGTAACACAACACCCTTTCAAAAGCTTCCATAGCAACAAGACTCAGCAGTCAACTCCAAATGCAATAGCCCACTAAGACCTGCCAATACACACACCCTTTATTTTGTGTAACTCATTAAAGAAATTCCAATTTAATATTTATTTTAAGACAACAAACCTAATATAGTCACATTCCCTTTAATAATATTTTTTAAAATATATTTTCTGTTCTGTTTAATACAAATCAGATAATATTAAACATATTATTATCATATTAGAGCCCAAATAACACAACTTGACTCTTTTTTCGTTTTTCTTTTTTTTTTTAGCATTAGCAAGTCAACGTTACATTGCTTTATTCTTTTTAAACAACTTTCTAACACTCGTAAACGTACTACCAACATAATGGCTTCGCGACTTTAGCCCATCGCCAATATCAAATTTACAAATCTCTCGAAATCTATTGATCAAAATAAATCCCTCCATCACCAAATACATGACTTCACCTCCTCGTCCATCGCCAACTCATGGATTCACGAGTATCACTTATAGCTTCACGAATCACGTCCATCGTCAACTTCCTGACTTCACGCACCGCCTCATCAGTTAGTCATCAGTCATCAGTCATACAGCGCCTTAGGCATCTTGTCTATCACTAACTCCATGGCTTCACGAATCTTATTCTTATTCTCATAACTACCAGCCTCTGGCATGTTCTGGGCGGATTTATCTCTTAATCTCTTAATCAATTTCAATTTTAGGATCACTAATAAAAATCAACCCCAGTGGCCTCGCATCTTTACCGATCGAAATTTCTAAAGGCCTTCACTTCGTACTTCGATTAACAGTGCACTTAAAAGCGAGCTATATTGTATCTATTGCACTATTGCATTTTGACACGATCTACAACATGTTGCTGCCTTAATTTTGCCAAATCTATATTTGCCATAACCAGCCTTGATATTTTTACTCAAGGTGCCAACCTTATATGCATTACCACTGTGCAAATTAACGCAAGTTGCACATCGCAAGGTGAATCCTGAATAATCACTGATTGACTGACTCCACTGCATGCAAGAGCTTTTTGATATCCTAGCATACAGTGATAGAAAAAACAAGAATTTTGGTTCATTAAATCGTGACCATTCGTTTACAAAAATAGCGCTAGCATATTTCGGTCTTCTTTTGAGATATTTGTTTTTTTTTTCAAGAATTTTTTCAGTCTCTTTCAAACGATAAAAAATTGGGATCGAGGCTTCTTATATCTGCGCGCGCGCCTTATTCAATTGCATATCATTAATCAATTACAAATGTTTCTGATGAACGACCACTGGGTCATAATTTTAGAAGTATTTAGCTGTAGTTTGCGAAAAGAACGAAGTTTCTAGCACATCTTGCCACCGAGATATATTACTGTAAAGTAGGGCAAAAACAGCGTTTTTGGCAACTTTAAACGCGTTTTTTGCATGTGATGTGATAGACAAATTCTGCTTGCAGATTCGGATTCAGCGTGCAAAAATCTATTAGAAAAGGTTTGCCTCATATAAGATACAAAAATCGTGTTGCACTGTGTAATTTCTTGGTGTGCTCTTTGAATAGTTTTAAAATCTACATCGCTCTCAATATAAATAGTAATGTTTCTATGAATAAAATGATCAAGTAAAATTTGTTTGGCTTTTTCGAGTGTCATTACATTATATTGAATTGTGGTAATGGAATTATTTAATATTGTTGAATTCTCTACTATATTTTCATCAGGTTTGTTTTTTGAAAAAGTTTATTGGTTTTTCAGTTAAATGAGTAAGGTTGCTATTGTCTTCTTCTGCAACTATTGAGTAACTTCACTATGATGATTTTCTTCGATTTTAATTCTTGATAATGAGTCGGCAACTGAATTTTCCTTTCCTTTAATATAGTCGATATTGAATTGGTATTCGTTTAATTTGGCTCTCCATCTTTGTAATTTGGCATTTGGTTCATTTAAGGTATCCAGCCATCTAAGAGATTGATGGTCACTAGCAATGAGAAAATGTCGTCCTAGTAAAATTGTCGAAAAGTTTTAGTTGCCCAAACTATGGTGAGTAATTCCTTTTCGATAGCGCTGTAATTTAATTCATGTTCGTTAAGTGTTCTGCTAATAGAGGATTGCATGATCATTTTGCGGGCCCAAGGGCTAAATTACTGGCATCCGTGATTAAGGTGAATTTTTTTCGAAATCGGATAATTGGAGAATGATTCTCTAATTATTAAAGCTTTAAGTTTTTTGAATGCTTTCATGTAGTCGAGATTTTGTGTATCTATCGCTGCGCCTTTTTTAAACATTTGGTCATTGGTTTTGCTATGCCTGCGTAATTTGGAATAAATTTACAATAATAACCGGTAAATCCAAGGAAAGCTCTAATCTCTTTTACTTTAGTAGGAATTGGATATGAGACTATGGCTTTAACTTTAAGTGGATTTGGTTTTATGCCATTAGGGGTTACAATGTGTTTTTTTTTCTTAAGGGGGGAGACACATATAAACAGTCAAAATATGGACATGTTTTGTAAATTTTTTTTTTTAGGAAATAGTTAATCAATTCTTGTGAAACTTTAGAGATATATTAAAATAATATCAAAGATGATAAAAACAATTTTCAAATAGCGACATTTTACAAAATGGCGGACTTGCGGCAGCGCAATCGCAGCTTCGAGATTTTCGAGGTGCCTCTACTATGGACACGATTCAGCCCGTAATCCAAGTCAGAAATTCAAAAATAAAATTTATTTGAATTAACAATAGGTATATCTTCTATTTGAACCAAAAAAAACTTAAATGAAATGAAGTCAAAAAAATTCAGCACAGTTTCAACATATAATTTCGTTTTTCAGAGGGTAGGTTTGACTTTTAACCCTCTTAAAACATATTATAACTTATTATTTTTTTAAACATTTAGGTTCATATAGAAGATACATTCATGTCGCATAGTTTTTCGTGAATCGTGTCCATAGCATAGGTAATATTTCAAAAATGCTAAGTGTAGAAAAGGCCGTTTGAAGTTTTTGACGTGCGTACTTTTACACTTGTGTACCTTGCGTAAGCGCTTCATTTGAAGCACTTAGAGTTTGAATACTGTAATAAAACTTTTACTGTGTATTCTAAAAACTATAAACTATTTATTAAAGCAAAAAAAAATTTTAGGAAAAATTTTCGATTTATATGTGTCTCCCCCCTTAAGAATTCACATTTGTCTAACTGCAACTTTAAAATAGCTTCTGCAAGTTTGGAAAAAACTAATTGTAACGAATTTAGATGTTCAGTAAGGGATGTGGAAAAATTATAATGTCGTCTAAATACACTAAACCGTGTTTATTGAGCAACGGTCGATGGATATCGTTCATGCATCTCTGAAAGGTAGCGGGTGCATTTCTAAGGCCAAATGGCGTTCGAAGGTATTCGTAATGACCACTTTTAGTAGAAAATACAGTTTTATATATTGATTCTGGGTCCATTTCTATTTGATAAAATCCCTTTGCCAAATCGTTGTTGTTTGTTGTTCGCGCCAAAAGGGCGGTTATTTTCGAGAGGCAGTGTAAGTCCACTTACAGCCTCAAAGTGTCCACTCTCTCAAAGTGTCCACTCTCCCTCTTCCCCCGGGGTCCCAAGACAGAGCTTCCAATCCGCTCTCCCAGCTAGGTTTAAATTTAATGAATGTTAGTTCGAATTTACCTACGTCTAAATAAAGGTCACCGACGCTCGTCGCGTAACACCCCGCAAAGTTCTTCCGTGTTTTTCTGCCGAGTGATTTTCAGCCACCCCCCTCCAGAACAGTTGTAAAATATTGGCATTTTCCTAATTTACCAAGGATTTCGTTATTTCGTTAAGCTTCCTATAGTCGATTACTACTCTATACTTAATTTTGCCGGAAGCATCTGTTTTTTTTTTGGTACTACCCAGGTAGGACTATTGTATGGAGAACTACTTCCCTAATTAATCCCTGATTAAGCATTTCTTGCACTTGGTTTTGGACTTCGATTTCGTACGTTTGAGGAAGTGGGTACTGTTTTGAATAAATTGGGGAGATATGCGTTGTGTTTTGTACATGTTTAATGGTATTTGTGAATGTTAGACGGTCTCCATCTTCATATTGAAGATTTTTGAATTTATTTAATAAACTCTTCAACCGTAAAATTTTCTCCTGATTCAGATGATGACCTCCTGCTTGGTTGTGATCGAGTCCATTCCGCGGGTCTCCATGATGTCCACTGAGTCCTCCGTTGTGGCGCGCACAGACGCCGAGTCGCCGAGCACTTTCTCGATGCTCTCTTTTAAGTTCTCTGCACTCTCGGCTCCCTGGCGGGGCAAGAGTTGCCACAGCTTCCTTTGCATCCCGCTGAGGATTCTTGGGGGGCTTCGGCGGCGCCTTCGGGCCCTTTCGCTGTGCTGTGCGGGCCGGTGGTGGGGCCGCTACCGCCAGGGGCAAGCCGGGGCCGTCCGGCTGACTTAGCCTGCGCCACGGCTCTGTTTGGGCTGTTGGTGGTCTGCACATGGTGGTCTGCAGCCCCCTGTCCGCGCTCTCCGCGCGTTCTGCTCGACCTGAGTCTTGGGCGCAGTTCGCGCAGTTGGAGCACCGGGTTGCGGCTCCCTGCCTCTCCTGCCCATCCGCATCCCCTTGGATGGCCGCTCTGCTTGCCTCAAGGACACTCGAGTGGAGTGCCCTAATTTTGGCAAACATCTCCCTCGTCGAGACGGTGATGTGCCGCGTGGTCTTGTCCATCATCCTGACGGACACCTCCTGCAGCAGCTTGCCAAGCTCTAACAAATCTGCTAGGCTGGTTTCATCCGCTGCCCTGCTCTTTTCGGCAGGCGTCACTCTTTGAGGACTAGCAGGACTGGATGGGTACGTATCCTCTTGGGAGTCGGCTCGTGGCAAGGCTCTGCCAAACCTCTTGGCCTCTCGTGGCGATCGAGGGAGCTTGCTGCTTCCCCTGAACGCCGCTGCTTCACCATCAGCACTCCCTTCTTGACAGGGCGATCTCGCCAGCGCAGATCTGCCCACAAAGGGGTTTACGACTTCCATTGCCGGATCGTCGGACCACACGGGGCTCCCACGATGGCCACGGATTTCCCCTTGGCGTGCGACGGGGGTTATACCACCCCTTCTCGGCCACCGACGCCCCGGTCGGGGCACCGCATAAGCGGGGGATCGGCTTTTGGTTAAATATTGTAAAATATCTTGTAAATATTAGGTTAAGGTTAAGATTAAGATTAGGTTAATTATGTAAATATTAGGGGTTAGGAATTAGGGAGTAGGGACGTAGGCGTATGCCAGATACACACCGGCCACACCAGGGCAACATTACCGGCAGCATTACCGGCAACTTTATCGGCAGCATCACCGGCAGCGTCACCGGCAACATTATCGGCAACATCGCCGGGGACCGCTGCCCAGGGAGCGGTACGGAACGACGGTACCGCATCCCAAAGGACCGGAACAGGAGAGCCGCCAACCAGCGAGCGGCGGAGAGCGCGTTCGGGGGCAGAGGCCTACGACGCGGGCGCCGGCAGAGCCCGAAGGAATGCGACGGAATTCGTACCAACCACCTGCTCGCTCAGGAGAGAGCGAGAGGGGAAGAGCGCAGGCAAGCAGAATGCATGGAATGCGGAACGGCGCGTGCCAGCGATCGTGGCAGCGCTGCCGCCAGAGGGACCGGCAGAATTAGCTCAAGGCGGAGTGAACAATAAGATTTTGAATCACTCGTGAATCGACCAGGAGAACAATTAGAAGTGAAATTAAAAGTGACAAGTGGAAAGACGACAAGAAAGAGAACCGATCAAGGAACAGAAGTAAAACCTTTCGAACAATTTATTTGGGTGAGCGAGGCGAAGCCGCCCTACAATTAAACATATATATATAAAGATTTCGGGGTTGTGTGTGCTAGGCAGGGGAAAGAGGAGTGGGAAATACAACTACGTAGCTAATACTAAGAAACAAATGCAATGAAATAAACCCACAATGAACATATCCACTCTCGACTACCTTTTTACCCTATTCCTAGTGAATTTTATCACCCTCTGCTCCCCTCCTCCCCATCTCGGCTGCCGTTGGGTAATTCCAGGCGCCAAATTGGGCAGGACGGGAACAGGAGCGCCACGCTGCTGAGATTAATTCCGGGCATGGGCGCGGGCGGCGTCTGTTGGGTCATCCCAAGCCGTCTGTCCAATCTCAGAGTGCGCCGTAGGAATTAGCCCAGGCGCCCTCACTGGCGATCGCGAGTCACGGGAAATATTTTGAGGAAGGGGCGACTGCCGGCCGTTGGGACATCCCAGGCGGAGCCGCCGAGCCGCGGCCGTTGGGTTCGGACCAGGCCGTGGCTTTAGGTTTGGGTTGCGGGAGCAGGCTGCTGGGTAAATCCCGAGCCCATCTCCAGTCTTTAGTGGAGGTTTCGGCCGCTGGAAAATTCCCCGGCCGGTAGTATTATATTAAAAGCTGCCGTCGTATTTCTGCTTTTTCGCACAATGCTCGTGAAACATGTCCGTCCAAGTTTCTTTCAATGGCTCCAAGTAGAATTCTCTGTTGTCGCAAATCATTAGTTTGGTAGAGCGAAATTACAAAGTCCACTCTGCTTTTTTTTTTTTTTTTTTTTTTTTGTTTGTTTATTTGTTTGTATGCAAGTTTGCTGCTAAACTTATTTGGCTACATATCTATTATTATTTAACAATTTTATGTATCGAATATGTATCAATGTTAATTAAAAATTAGTTTAAACGCCGGGTTGGCAGCTCCCGGATTATGACCCTCTTCAGGCGTCTCCTGGTCCTAGTCCAGCTCATCCTCCTGGCCAGCGGGTTTGGGTGACTCCAAAGTCTGGTTCTGTGTCTGGCAGCTAAGGTGTTCACGGCGTCTCCGATTGCAGGGACTTGCAATTCCCTGCGTATGTCGGCATTTCTTATGTACCACTCCGCTCCAGTGATACGTCTGAGAAATTTCGCCTGAAACGCTTGAATTCGATTCAAATGCGTCCTGGCCGCACTGCCGTATATTGCCATTCCATATTGCCAAATCGGTGCTAGCAGGGACTGGTAAAGGCGAGTCTTGCACCTAATACTCAGCTTCGACTTCGGGCAAGTTAGCCAGCTTAGACGCCTGGCAGTGTTTTCCAACTTGGCCCTTGTCTTTTTGATGTGCGACGCGAACGTCAGCCTCTTGTCCAGGACCAGTCCCAGGTATGTGTGCTCCTCGCGTTGCGGCAACAGCTGACCATGAAGAAAGACCCCTGGACATGTGTCTCTTCTCAAGGCGAATGTGACCACCGCACACTTGTCTGTGTTGATGGCCACATTCCATCTACAGGCCCAGTTCTCAAACCTCTTCAGAAGTATCTGAAGTTTGTCCGTAGCACTGTAGACGCAGCTGGACCTTGCAAGGATTGCAGTGTCGTCTGCATATGTCGCTACACACACGCTTCTTGAGCTCAGATGAAGTGGGGCATCGTGCGCAAACAAGTTATATAGTGTAGGGCCCAGTACACTACCTTGTGGAACTCCGGCAGCTATCCTCCTTGTAGTTGAGGCTCCTCCATCCTGCACCACTTGCAAGGTTCGATCGCTGAGGTAGCTTCTGACTAACTCGAACAGTTGAGGAGACAGCAGTTCCTTGACTTTTGATAGGAGCCCTTGGTGCCAGACCCTATCAAAGGCCTGCTGGATGTCCAGGAAGGCAGCCACCGTATATTGCCTTCTTTGAAATCCATCCACGACGAAGTCCACTACGCGGTGAAGTTGCTCGGGGGTGCCATGTCCTTTGAGAAAGCCGAATTGGTGCCTGTGGATCGCTTGTGTGACTTCTGGTATCCTTTGAAATCTTTTCAGAATGCACCGTTCATAGACCTTAGCAAAGGTCGGCAGGAGGCTAATCGGCCTATAATTGCCCACATCCTTCGAGTCCTTGCCCTTTTTGTGTATCATAACAACATTTGCATGCTTCCAGCTTTTCGGGAAATGTTCCAGCCTGAGTGCAGCGTTGAACAGCAGGACCAAGAAAAGGAGAGCCTTCTCCGGAAGGAGTTTTGATACTTTCCTGATTATTCCTATGCCAGCTATAGAATATAGTTGTCTGAAATTAAAACCAAAATTCTAAAATAATACTAAAAGGCCAAATATAAAATTTATATAAGATTTATATAAAGTTTGGTAAAAATTTGTTGAAAACATATATAGTCGTCCAATCCGGCCCGTTCTGACATATGTGCGAGTAAAAATGTGTAAAAGATTAACTGCGAAATTTCATTAAAATATCCTTAAAACTGAGGAACTAGTTTGCGTATATTCGGACTGACGGACATGTTGATCCTGTTCAAGAATGTATACTTTATAGTGTCGGAAATGTCTCCTACCCTGCATTGCAAGCTTCTGGCGGAAACTATAATACCCTGCAATGGTATGAAATTATGTCAAAAATATATAAGTCGGAGGGTCGTTTATCTTTTCGATTTCTTTGTTGAATTGATTTTTCAGCAGCAAGTTCTGTTCGTTTTTTTTGCGCTTTCTGATTTAATTTTCCAAACGTCAACTTTCAATTTTTCTACTTTATACTCAATTTATCTACATTGTTAGTCGTCTCTTTCTAACATGTACGTCAGCGCTTAACGAACAGACCTCACCTGGCAGCAGTCGATATCTGTCCTGCTCTGCCATGCTTTCACTCAATTTCTTACTTCCTTTTTCAATAGGCCCTGCTTCACATTAAAGAAGGCACCGCTTCACATGCTCTGACCAAATGAATAAAGTAGGCCCCGTTTCATTTGATCCGACATGGCCTTCCTGACGAATTACACGTCCTCGTGTGTTACCTTAAAATCACAGTATTCTCAAACCTCAGTTCTCATTACATTTTATTATCAACAAACATTTCATTACATCTCGATCTTTCTCTTCGTAGCGGACGGTCGTGTTTTTGTTTTGCGCTCCGACTTTTGTGTTATTTTGATTCTAAACCACCGGGGTTTCATCTAAACTTATCACCTAATATTTATAACGATATACCGTTTTGCTACCGCGCGTGCATGCACTTTTCTGTGTAGTTAATTTGCATAAATAATTACTTGTTAGTTTTGTGCTAAGACGGTTTATCTTATTTTATATTTCCTCTTTGCGCTTTTACCGTTTCTATTTTTCTCTCCCCCGCTCGAGTGCCGTTTGCTATTAGCTGCATCCAAGCTGTTCATAGCTCTCACCGCTCTTGTGATTTTCTGCTGCTCTAACTCTTGCGCTCTTTTATCTCTCTCTTTATCTCTTTACTTTTTTGGTATTGATAGTGTGCACAGTGGTTCTAGGGTTGTGAATATGTCCCAGAATATCGTCTGCGTAATTAAAAACTGCCAAAAAAATGTTTTGGCAGACCAGCCCAGTTTCCATTGCTGGCTTTGCGAGGCAGTTGTGCACGCTAAGTGCATCGAGATGACGGGTCGAATGGCTGACGCAGTGTCTAGCAAAAAGGGCCTGCGTTATTGCTGTGAGGCCTGTCGACCGGTTGAGAAGGAAATATCATCCTTCATGCGTCAGACAAGGAGTGGATTTTCTGAGATCATGGCCACTTTTCGCAAGGCGAATGACCTGTTCTCCGCGCTGGACGCTCAATTTAATAGTATGAAGCTATTAAATGAGTCGAAACGCAAAAAACCCGCTGCTAGTCGGCTGCAACTGTGTGAGACACAGCAACCGATTTCCTGCCACTCTCCGTCGCCTCAGCTCCTGGTCCCCGTTCCAATGGTTCTGAGGTCAGGAACGATCAAAGATTCGGTAACCGAATCGGTCGTAGAGGTGTCGGAAGCCGCACAGCCAGCAATTTCCGCGTCGTCCGTGGTGTCTGATGCGCAGCCCAATTCTTTGGCTCCGCAAACAACCGTAGAAAATTCTACCCAGGGTCCAACATTGCCCGGAATACCGGCCGTTGTTGGTAACAATTCGTTACATAAGACCCTAACAGCAGTCCCACCTTCGAAAACTATATTTGTTTCGAGGCTTGCCCCTGATCTCGCATCGGAAGATGTTCTAGCCTATATTCAAGGCAAAACACAAGCTGGCAATATCAAGGTGGAAAAATTCAAATTTCCGTATGCCAGAGACATTTCGTCATTTAAGATAAATGTCTCATTCCAGCTCTTTGACACTATTTGCTCGGGTGACTTCTGGCCCGAGTACGTTGTAGTCAAGGAGTACGAGGCACGGAAGAAAAGAAATCGGCCTGTGGGAGTTCAACTCCCCAAGCCGTCACAACCTTCAGTGTCCACTCAAGCACCTTCTGTCCCAAAAAACTAACCTCTTCCCTACTACTTTCCTATCAGAATACTAGGGGCTTGCGCAGTAAGCTCTCTAGATTATATTCAGATAGCCTTTCTTTCGCATCCCAGGTGATTGTATTTACAGAAACCTGGTTGAAGCCGGAGATCCTCTGCTCCGAAATTCTTCCATGTAAGTACACTATTTAAAGATTAGACCGTCCTCTCCAGCGTGGTGGCGGAGTTTTAATTGCCGTTGACTCCAGCCTCATCTCGGAACGGGTGGTATCTAATGACTTTTTGGACATCGAATTCATCTGCGTTAAACTATCTTTCACAGGTAGTTTAATTTATGTAACCTGCTCTTACATCCCTCCATCTTCGGAAGAGCCAATTTATTGGAAACACCTTTCGGCAATTCGGGCAGTTTCCAATAGGCTTTCTGATAGGGACCAATTAGTGGCTTTGGGTGACTTCAACAGACCCGAAGCTCACTGGTCTTCTGATGGGGTGTCTAACGTTCTTAACACTGCGGCACAGAATGACCTTCTTAATGGCTTGCTTGATTTATCCTTATCGCAAGTTAACCATATTTTTAATTCTTTAAACCGCTTACTTGATCTATGCTTTGTCTCTGATCCTGCAGGTGTAAACCTAATTAGAGTTCCTCCATTGACGCAACCTGAAGATCCTTATCATCCAACTTTCGATGTGACTATCGACACTGGGACAGTCTTAGCTACTACACCTGATAGCAGTTTAAACAGAGTCCGCTGTTTCCGAAAGGCTGACTATCAGAGGCTAAGCTCTTTAATAGCAGAATTTGATTGGTCTAATCTTTACATGAGCTCTGACATGGCATCTGCCGTTGACATTTTTTACAATGCCATGAATTCATTCTTCTCTTTATGTGTTCCTAAATGCTACCCGTTGGTCTCTAATAAACCACTTTGGTTTACCAAGGAGCTGACGCGTCTAAAAAACGTAAAATCTAGGCTTTATAATAAATATAAACTCACTGGTTCAAAAACGGCTTTCTCATCTTATCTTAGTGCTCGATCTAACTTTACCGTGCTTAACGCTCAGTGTTACAAAAATTATTTGACTCGTTGTAAGGTCCAGTTCACGCAGGACCCTAAACAGTTTTATAACTTTGTTAACTCTAAACGTAAACCCACGTTATATCCTCCCTCGCTGTCTTTTAAGAATACTACAGTAAATTCTGATCAAGCAATTGCTAATCTCTTTGCTGAGTTTTTTAAAACGACATATTCGCCCTCAACATCTTCAGATCATACATTTTCTACAGCTATGCCCAGTTCGTCCCTAATCTTCAGTCCTATTTTAAACGAAAGCTCACTTATTCTTGATCTTCAACGTGTTAAGCCAGTTTATTCGCCAGGTCCCGATGGTATACCTGGCTCTGTGCTTAGGTATTGCTCCGAGGCGCTGTGTAACCCCCTTCTTAAATTGTTTACCTTGTCTTTAGAATCCTCAGAATTTCCCCTTATTTGGAGGGAATCATTTGTTATTCCTCTCCACAAAAAAGGTAGCAAATCGGATGCCAGTAACTATAGGGGTATCTCTAAGTTATCGGCTATCCCCAAACTTTTCGAGAATGTAATCACTCCTCACTTGCAACATCTATGCAGATCCGTCATTTCTCCATGCCAGCATGGTTTTATGAGGCGAAGATCAACCACGACCAATCTTCTGGAACTTACCTCTTTCGTTATAAGGGGCTTCCAACAAAACTTTCAAACCGATGTCATATACACGGACTTTAGTAAAGCTTTCGACTCGGTTAATCATTCTCTTCTGGTTAGGAAACTCAATTCAATGGGGTTTCCTAGTGATCTTCTTAAATGGATTTCGAGTTATCTAAGTGACAGGACCCAAAAGGTTCTGTTCAGAAACGTTCAATCCAATAGCCTTAGGGTCACATCTGGCGTCCCACAGGGTAGTCATCTTGGACCACTTCTGTTCACATTGTTTATCAATGATTTGCCGCAGGTTCTAACCAATTCCAGAGTACTTATGTACGCTGATGACGTTAAACTTTGCTTGCAATATAGGGACATTTCTTGCCAATCTGACCTACAATCGGATCTTGATAACTTTCAAGCATGGTGTCATGCTAACGATTTACATCTCAACAGCTCAAAATGCAAACTGATGACATTTTCACGTGTTACTCCCCTGCTTGCAACCTATATGCTTAACGACTGCTCTTTGGAAAGAATTTCTATTGTTGATGATCTGGGTGTCCGCCTGGATCCTAAACTTTCGTTCGCTGAACATATTTCTTGTATGGTTAACAAAGCCAGAGGCATGCTGGGATTCATTAAGGCATGATGTCTTTTAGCTGCCGACGAGCTTCAGCAAGGTTGGTGTCACCTAGCGTCACGATTTGTGGTGCGGTGTTAATTGGTTGTGCCATTATTGTTTAGTTATAATTTTGTCGTTACAGTAAAAAAAATAATATTAGGTTTTATTTATGTTAAAATTTGTTTTATTTATTTTATTTTTATGTTTTATTTCACTTGAATCACGATGTCATATTGCTCTTTTAGGGGAAAGTCTCTTTTCAAATTATCGTTGCTAACGCAATGGACCTAGAGTATCCTACATTGGATCCGAAATTTTCGGGGATTCACAATGGGAGCGTTACCACGTACCTCCCGTTTGCTTCTTTCTTCGAAGTTTGGAGAAAGTTCCTTTTAAGGTACGAATCGGGCTCTTTTACCATCTGGACTGGTAGATCCTCCACCTCCCAGAACTTGCAGTCTGGGGTTTCTTATGCCAGTAGGACAAGAGCGCAGCAGTTCCAGCCTACTTCAAATCTGGGAGTAAGAAACAATCCTCCTGGATTTAAGCAGGCAGCCTATGACTTGCACGATGATTTCCCGTTGCTAGGAAGCCGTGGTAGGGCTAGCAATGACCAGCAGCCTCCCAACGCTGTCCCTGATTGGGATATGACAAGGGTAGTGACTATGCTTCTTTCCCTAAAGAACTCCGTGGAACAACTGGCCGCCTCCTTAACCACGATCTCGCTGGTGGTGCGAGATTTACAAGCTGGAAGGAATATCGCTCATGGGAATCATTAAGGTGGGCATATGGAATGCCAGAAGTCTCCTTGCCAATCGGGAGGAGCTTCTGGTGTACCTCTCTGGGCACAGCATTGATATAATGCTGGTGTCTGAGACCCACCTTAAGCACGGAGAGTACATAAGCTTTCCAGGATACAGTTTACACAGGGCGGACTTCCCGAGTGCGATTTCTAGGGGCGGAGCAGCTATTCTAGTTAAGCACGGCCTGACTTGTTACCAGCAAAGCCCGATACGATTGGGACTCCTACAGATGGCGAGGATTGTGCTCAGCACTGACATGGGTGAACTGGATGTATCTGCGGTTTACTTGCCGCTTCGTCCTGCCTGGACATGTGATGGCTTTGAGGCCATGCTTAACATTTGTGGAGACAAAGCCATTATCGGAGGTGATTTTAATGCAAAGCATCGCAGATGGGGTAGTGTCAGAGCGGATAGGAGAGGAGCTGCAATTGTGGAAGCTCTGGACAACTTGGGAGCGGATGTGTTGGCCACAGGAAGACCCACCTGTTTCCCCTGTAATGGCGGAACTCCCTCTGCTTTGGATTTCGCACTCTTGAAAGGTCTTCAAGGTCGTAGGTTGACTATTGAAGACTCCTTTGAGCTCAGCTCGGATCACATACCGCTTATTGTTAGTCTCCACCTCCCAGGAAGCTTCACTGTGCCTAGGAAGCTGCTCCTGCCCACTGGATCCGACATCAGGTCTTTCCAGAGGACGCTGGATGACTCCATTCACCTCAATATGGAGATATGCACTGCGGAGGATCTGGATGATGCTGCACTTCTGCTGGAGGCTAAAATCTGGGAAGCATCAGAGCAAGCGGCGCCTCCCTCGGGTATTCACCCCAGGAGAGCCTGCTCTCCACTACCACCGGAAGTTAGTGCTCTTCTGGCGATGAAACACCGACTTAGGAGGGAGTATGGCAGAACCCATGACCTAAGGACTTTGCGTATCTTCCGCAGGCTGGGAAATCGAGTTCGGAAGTTGCTCAACCAACTGAGGGAGGAGTTGTTGGACAAGGAGCTGGAGGAGGCTACTCCAGATAAGGATTCCGACTTCGCGCTGTGGAGAATCGCGGGCAGAAGTAAGAGGCAAGCCTCCCCCAAATACCCGGTGAAGAAAGCGGATGGGACTTGGGCCAAGTCTCCGCTTGAACGTGCCGAGGCGTTTGCCGAGAGTTTGGAGGAGCGGTTCACTCCATTCGAAACTGCGTCGAGGGAGAGGGTCGAAAAGGTTCATGCAGCACTAGAGGAACCTCACCAGATGACGCCTCCTATTCCCCCAATTCGGCTGCCTGAAGTCCAGGCCAAGATAAGGAAGCTGAAGCACCGGAAGTCGCCAGGAGCGGATGGCATTTCCAGCCGAGTAGCAAAACTCCTTCCGGAGAAGGCTCTCCTTTTCTTGGTCTTGATGTTCAACGCTGCACTCAGGCTGGGACATTTCCCGAAAAGCTGGAAGCATGCAAATGTTGTAATGATACACAAAAAGGGCAAGGACTCGAAGGATGTGGGCAATTATAGGCCTATTAGCCTCCTGCCGACCTTTGCTAAGGTCTTTGAACGGTGCATTCTGGAAAGATTACAAAGGATACCAGAAGTCACACAAGCGATCCACAGGCACCAATTCGGCTTTCTCAAAGGACATGGCACCCCCGAGCAACTTCACCGTGTAGTGGACTTCGTCGTGGATGGATTTCAAAGAAGGCAATATACGGTGGCTGCCTTCCTGGACATCCAGCAGGCCTTTGATAGGGTCTGGCACCAAGGGCTCCTATCAAAGGTCAAGGAACTGCTGCGTCCTCAACTGTTCGAGTTAGTCAGAAGCTACCTCAGCGATCGAACCTTCCATGTGGTGCAGGATGGAGTAGCCTCAACTACCAGGAGGATAGCTGCCGGAGTTCCACAAGGTAGTGTACTGGGCCCTACACTATATAACTTGTTTGCGCACGATGCCCCACTTCATCTGAGCTCAAGAAGCGTGTGTGTAGCGACATATGCAGATGACACTGCAATCCTTGCAAGGTCCAGCTGCGTCTACAGTGCCACGGACAAACTTCAGATACTCCTGAAGAGGTTTGAAAACTGGGCCTGTAGATGGAATGTGGCCATCAACACAGACAAGTGTGCGGTGGTCACATTCGCCTTGAGAAGAGACACATGTCCAGGGGTCTTTCTTCATGGTCAGCTGTTGCCGCAACGCGAGGAGCACACATACCTGGGACTGGTCCTGGACAAGAGGCTGACTTTCGCGTCGCACATCAAAAAGACAAGGGCCAAGTTGGAAAACACTGCCAGGCGTCTTAGCTGGCTAACTTGCCCGAAGTCGAAGCTGAGTATTAGGTGCAAGACTCGCCTTTACCAGTCCCTGCTAGCACCGATTTGGCAATATGGAATGGCAATATACGGCAGTGCGGCCAGGACGCATTTGAATCGAATTCAAGCGTTCCAGGCGAAATTTCTCAGACGTATCACTGGAGCGGAGTGGTACATAAGAAATGCCGACATACGCAGGGAATTGCAAGTCCCTGCAATCGGAGACGCCGTGAACACCTTAGCTGCCAGACACAGAACCAGACTTTGGAGTCACCCAAACCCGCTGGCCAGGAGGATGAGCTGGACTAGGACCAGGAGACGCCTGAAGAGGGTCATAATCCGGGAGCTGCCAACCTGGCGTTTAAACTAATTTTTAATTAACATTGATACATATTCGATACATAAAATTGTTAAATAATAATAGATATGTAGCCAAATAAGTTTAGCAGCAAACTTGCATACAACCAAATAAACAAACAAAAAAAAAAAAAAAAAAAAAAAAACGTGATAAAATGTTAATGTTTGTTTAACTTAAAAGTTATTTGCCTTTGAACTTATTGTTTTATTTATTCTTCCACTTTTTTATTGGACAACCGAATTGGAACTATAATACAAGTTGAAGGGTTTTTAAATGTGTATTGCGTAATTATTATTCGAGATCTGAATTATAAAATTTAAATTATTTTTCACTCGAGGTTCTTTTTTTCGGATACTTTTTGTATCCTACCGACTGCGCCAGTTAAATGTTTATTTTTATTATCGTTGAGTCGAATAAATGCCTTCGACTTTTGGACTAAGGACAACGCGAAAGCTAATTAAAACACGGAATCACTGTTGGAGCGTGGCGTTCTTTATTTGATTAACTCTGGCTTAAGACTAAAATCTTATGTCAGAAAATATTCTCTTCATGTTGGTTGTACATGATTTTGGTTGTATACAATAAGTTCTAAGAATTGTTTATGTTATTAGAGAACGCATCACCTGCTCTGGATGTAGATAGCTTGCATTGGCTTAGCGTGGGATCTTGAATTCATATTTCTTGGTATTGAAGAGCGGAACACGTGCAGTGGTTCAGCGTGGGAGCGCCTACGCTGCATATTCTTATTCTTTAAATATAACTAAATATGTGAATATGTCACTATATATATACATAATGCAGCCGCTCCGCTGCTGGCTTTACCGGCCGAGCAGCGACGCGGCTTAGCCTAAGCATAGCCTTAATGATTTTGTACATAACAGATAATGTCCTACAATTGGAGCGACACGTACATGTTGCTCCTAAATAAAGATCACCAAACTAAACCCTTGTGTTTTACACTACAAAGGATATTATTAAATATATGGCATCAATATTTCACCACATAGCGACCGTGACAGTGGTATTGTAAGACCAAGAACAGGAGTAACATCAACAACAACAGCGACATGGGCAAAGGAAGCTGGACAAAAAGAGAAAAACCACATCTGTGTGAGTAGAGTTGAGTAATGGGCAAGCAGCGCGGTGGTGTAAGCCACAAAATAATTAAAAGAATAGCCAAACTAAAGTGGCTAATATACAAACAATCGCCACCGCCTGCATGGTCTACAGCCCAGAAGTTACAAACTGAGCTTTACCATCTTATAGAGACCCTACGGGTTAAAAAAGAAGCCTCTCACTCTAACTCGCCAGATAATAATAATCAAATAAAGAACTTGTTAAAACTAAAACCTATCCACATATCAGCAGTACTGCCAAAACTAAAGAAGAGATGTCCAGTTAACTGCGAGGGACCACTATTCTCACCACATTGTGTTGCGACGTGCAACCAGAACGAGCAATAGCCTGTGCCAACCCAGCACCGGCAACGCCACGCAAATCAAGCTGGCCAAAGAACCACGGAGGGCACAGAAGCTGGCCGCACTACAAAGAGTGTAGGAAACATCAAATGTTAAATATAGAATACTAATAGAATATTAATAATATAAAACATAATTGTAAAATCGTGCGAAACCCTTTTTGCTCTATAGCAGTGCAGCCCGTATAGCTGTACGAAAATTAGTTAGGAAACTGTCAAAGCAAATATAATAAAAAAAATTCAAATGAAAATTATCAATTAAAATGTAGTTTATGAATAACAACAGCATAAGTAAATATCCAGACTCTCAAATGAGCCAGAAAGAATACCGATATACAAATAAAATTACATTAATAGAAATTAATTATCCAACTGATATGGGTAAAACAGTCGACTCCACTGCAAAGGTCATTAACAAAGTCGAGAATAAAGACATGGGTTTAATAACCACATTATTGATTATCATCGTTGTCATAATGTGTGCTAATGTATTTTTAAAAATCTATAAATTGCACAATAAGTGCCTAAGAAAAAAATATTTAAGCCAGGCAAATGACCTGGATAAAATTTAAGAAAATTTTAAAAATATAAAACAGCAACAAAGATTGCATAAAACAAAATGTTAAATATATTTTTGCATTCTAACAATATATATATATATATAATTGAATTCAATTTACAATACTAAAAAATTCTTATCCAATCTATGTTTGTTCTTTCGTTTGACACAATTTATATCGAAGACTCTATACACATGAAATGGAATGGCATCAATTGAATGCCGAATTAGTTGAAACCAAATTAAAATTTGACAAATCATACAAATGTTTAACGCAAAATAGGAATATTACAAACGTGACTATAAGTAAGAACGCAATGATATTAGTTGCCTGTTTCAATTAAGCACGATCATTGATACACGACAACAGAGAAAAACTAAATACTCACCATTGGTCGTATGTATCAAGATTTTTACATAGATTAAAAAATAATCTAAATAGTATTAAAACAAAGTACTCACTGGATATAACAATACCTTCAATATTAAACACTCCAGCAGTAGTCGAAGAAGAATATAGATTTTGCTAGCGATTCCGGAGTAGCAAGCGATTCAGAAAATATAATAAAAAAAGTAGATTTACATGATCTAACAATACCAGCGGTAATAATTTTACCAGAGCCATCCGAATCTGAATCAGAATCCGTAATCGAAAAAACAGTAAACATGGCTATGACACAATTAGAATATCTAAAGTTAGCATCATCGATAATACCTGAGTTCGATGGAAAGGCAGAAAACCTAACGAGTTTCATAGACGGTTTGAGTCAAATTGATTCAATGAAAGGTTCTCATGAAACAGTTGCTATTAGTCTAATAAAGAAGCTACCGAGGAAGGGCCAATTACAACAACTACGGCAATCGCCGATACAATAACAATAATAGAGACAGAGGACAGTACAGAGGAAATTACAGGGGTCGCGGTAACTCAAGTCGCGGCCACGGTAACAATAACCCATCTAACGTACGTGTAACACAGTGCAGTTCGGAAAACTGCCAGACACCTTTAGGTACCCAAAATTAAATAAAAAGTACACACAATAAACTTTAGTCTGAATATGTTTGTAACCTTTAAGAACACTTCTACAAACAGTACTCTCACATTTCTGCTAGACACAGGAGCATATATATCACTAATTAAAGAAAACTCGGATATCTTTAATAACATCGAAAAAGAAAAAAACTGTAAATATTTAAGGCATTGGACATAGCATTTTCACGTCCAATGGCTAAATCCAAATTGAGCTACAGACAGACAGATATATTATTCCACATAATTTCCATTTAGTCCCTACAATACCATGTGATGGAATAATAGGAGTTGACTTCATAAAAACCTTTAATTGCAAACTAGACTGTGAACCAGAAAATAATTGGTTCATACTAAGACCAAATAACCTAAAATACCAAATTGTATGTTCCAATAAAATTCAGCTCCGGTAATAACTTAATACTATTACCAGCAAGTCTGAAGTTGTCCGAAAGCTAGACATTAACTCAACAGAAGATAATGTCTTAATTCCTAACCAAGAAATTACATCTGGTATTTATGCTGCAAATACAGTGACAACATCTAATAACGCATTTGTACGTTTACTGAATACAACCAGAAACGACCAATTAGACATAACTAATATCAATTATGAACCTCTTTCGAATTATGAAATAATTCAACCAAACAAAAGTTCGAGAACAGAAGAAGTAATAGCTCAATTACAGAAACATTTTCCTAAACAATTTAAGTCACAACTCACTGAAATATGTTCAAAATATAGTGATATATTCGGACTTGAAACCGAATCATCACAACAAATAATTTTTACAAACAAAAATTAAGACTAAAGGATAAAGAACCAGTATACATAAAAAATTACAGAACACCGCATAGTCATCAAGAAGAGATAAAGAAACAAGTAAATAAGCTAATAAAAGACAATATAGTTGAAGAATCTGTATCCGAGTATAATAGCCCTCTTTTAAGACCTTAAGAAATGGAGATTAGTAATATACTATCGCCAAATAAATAAACAATTACTGTCCGATAAATTTCCCCTACCCCGATCAACTAGGTAGAGCTAAATACTTTTCATGCCTTGACCTTATGTCAGGATTTCATCAAATAGAGCTAGAAGAAAGCTCAAGAAATATAACGTCATTTTCAACAAACAATGGATCATGTCGCTTCACGCGACTGCCATTTGGTTTAAAAATAGCACCAAATTCATTTCAGAGAATGATGACAATAGCATTCTCGGGTCTAGAACCATCACAAGCATTCCTTTATATGGACGATCTAATCGTCATTGGATGTTCAGAGCAACATATTGAACTCTGTAGAAAAAATATCCTCAAATTACATCCACAAAAATGTTCATTCTTTATGCACGAAATTACATTTCTTGGTCACAAGTGCACAGATAAAGGAATACTTCCAGATGACAAAAGGTATTATGTGATCATGAATTATACCGTACCACATGATGCGGACAGTGCTAGACGATTTGTTGCATTTTGCAACTATTATCGACGTTTTATAAAAAACTTCGTCGACTATTCACGGCACATAACAAGATTATGTAAAAAGAATGTCCCATTTTTATGAACAGACGAACATAGATGATTATGCTAGAGAAAGTAAATATAGATTAGAAGTAGCTTATAAAAGAGCAAGAAATATGCTTGACTTAAATAAACATAAAAATAAGAAATTATATGATAAAGTAAATATAGATTAGAAGTAGCTTATAAAAGAGCAAGAAATATGCTTGACTTAAATAAACATAAAAATAAGAAATTATATGATTCAAAAGCGTAGGGGATACTTTTATAGGAGATAAAGTTTTACTAAGAAATGAAGTGGGACATAAACTAGATTTAAAATATACAGGGGAGAATAGAAAAACTCGAAGACAGAGATAATATAATTATATCCGGAAACAACAAAAAACAAACAGTTCATAAGGATAGATTAAAAATTTTTTAATTCTTAACTGTAAAATATTAACTGCATTAAATTTAAATAAAAACCCAATACAATGCAAATATATATATATAAAAATTTACATAAAAATAAAAATAACAAAAAAAAAATAATAATCAAATTTTTACATTTATAATAATCAAATATATAACATAAAATAATAATAAGTCTAATATTGAGAATTATAGATGCATTGCTAAACTTAGTGCGATTCCCAAACTTTTCGAACTCATAATTACTGGTCAACTACAACACCAATGCAGTTCACTTATGTCCTCCTCGCAGCATGGTATAAAACAAAAATCTACCACAACCAACCTTTTGGAGTTCTTAGCTGTTATTAGAAATTCTTTTAAAGACAATACCCAGACAGACGTTATCTTCACTGATTTTAGCAAAGCGTTCGATTCAGTAAATCACCAGTTATTATTATTTATTGGGCTTCCCCCTTTGTTGTCCGGCTGGATCGCAACATATCTATCTAACCGCACTCAGAGAGTTGCTTTTAAGGCTGCGTATTCCGATATTGTGCACGTTACTTCCTGATGTTGTTGCTCATTCCCAGGTGATGATGTACGCCGATGATGTAAAATTATGCTTGCCTCTAACAAACTCATCGTCACATATGCTTCTACAAACAGATCTGAACAACATGGAATCTTGGTGCTCCAACAATTTGTTGGTTCTCAACAACTCAAAATGCAAATTCATGTCTTTTTATCGGAAAAACTGATTTCTCGCCAATTACTCTCTAGGGACGGGCGGTCTTGAACGCATCCATTCAGTTACAGACCTTGGAGTTTTGTTTACCCACAATCTAAACTTCAATAATCATATCAGCGTAATTGTTGGCAAGGCTAAGGGCGTCTTTGCCTTTGTTAAGCGCTGGTCTAAAGAATTTGACGATCCCTATACCACTAAACTCCTATTCATCTCTCTTGTTCGGCCCATTCTTGAATACTGCTCGTGTGTATGGTCTCCCCAGTACGCGAAGTATCAGGACCTTATTGAATCGGTACAGAAACAATTCCTTATGTTTGCTCTTCGCGGCTTAAATTGGGATCAACACCGTCGTCTACCGGCTTACATGGATAGACTGCGGCTTTTAGGCCTGCCCTCGCTGAAGGACCGTCGGACCTGCCATGGAGTGATGTTCATGCATAAACTTATTCACGGTCATATCACTTCCATCTATCTTCTAAACCTCGTTAGGCTCTCGGTCCCTAGTAGGCCTTCCCGTCATTTTCGTCCCATTGCCCTTGATATTTGTAAGTCTAACTTCGAGATGCACGGGTCTTTTCGTGTTTTATGTTCTTTGTACAATGAATTTTATCACTTGTTAAATGTTGAGATGTCCTTATATTTTAATGCAAACGCTGTCTTACGATACCTATCCTTACCTCGGCCTACCTGATGTGAGTCGGAGCACATCTTTGGAAAACACTCCCTTCCTCGGCCAGAGGTAAGGGTAGGGTCTTTATATAGCAGTTATTTGCTATTTTCTCAATAAATAAAAATAACTTCAATTAGTTACGTTATTTTTCAAAAGGAGGGGGATGTACTATGCGCACTTATCGAATCCCTACTGTACTTATCCTGCAGTACCAGTCATCAACGTTTAATCAACAATTCATCAACAGCCGAAGTGCTGTTGTTGATGAATCATCGGTGAATTATTATACAAATTGTTGATGAATTTAACATGGTAATGTCCTAGGCTGTCATCAAAAACATTTCATCAACAATTAATCGATGAAATGTTAATGAATTGTTGATAAATTGTTGATGAAATGTTTATGAATTGTTGATGAATTGTTGATAAAATGTTGATGAAATGTTGATTAAATGTTGATGACATGTTGATTAAATGTTGATGACATGTTGATTAAATAATGATGACATGTTGATTAAACGTTGCTGACATGTTGATTACATGTTGATTTCTATATAATATCACTCATTTTATATAATCCCACTGTTTTTAATACAATTCCATTGATTTTCATATAACTGCACTAACTAGTTAGTTAGCTATTTAGTGTTAGTAATTGCTACAAACTTTCAAACTATAAATGGAATTTTTAAACAATTTAACTTTAACTTTCACTTTTGCCATCTAAGATGTTTTACTCCTAACTTATTCAGAAGCTAAGAAGAGAGAAGAGTGCATGTCAAATTTTTCATCAACAATTAATCAACAATTCATCAACTGAGTGGAAATAAGAGCGCGAGAGCGTTGGCTTCGACACGATTGCCGAATGAGAGTGTCGATTCTGGCGACGTCGCAGTCGGCATGTTGATGAAATGTTGATATTATATGTTTGTGCTTGCAGGAATATGTATGTTGGTATTATATGTTTGTGCTTGCAGGAAATGTATGTCACATGTAGAAGGAGGCATTTTCGACCTTATAAAGTATATACATTTTTGATCAGCGTCAACAGTCGAGACGATCTGTGTGTGTCTGTCCGTCTGTCTGTGTAAAACACTGGATCTCTGAGACTTTAAGAGATAGAGCTCTAATTTGTATTTGTTATCCTTGATCTGCATATGATCAAGTTTATTTTAAATTTCTACCACGCTCACTTCCACCACCGCAAATCATTAAAAACGAAGTCAAATCATCAAATTTTATATTTTATGTACATTAAGAACTATAGTCCGTGTGATTCCTCAAAATTTGGTTGCGATCAGATAAAAATTGTCGAAGTTATTAAAGAAATAATTTTGTATGGCCACAAACGGCTGCTGCAGCATGCCTTATTTGGTTGACCAACTAGACCAACTAAATATTCTTACCACTTCTTTATTGTGATCTGTGCTGGAGGGGGTGGCTTTATCTGAAAATCACTCGGAATAAAAACTCGGAAGAACTTTTCGGGGTGTTACGCGACGAGCGTCAAAGATCTTTATTAGGATGTAGGTAAATTAGAACTAACATACATTAAATTTAAACCTAGCTGGGAGAGCGGATTGGAAGCTCTGTCTTGGAAGCCCGGAGGAAGAGGGAGAGAGAGAGTGTACGGGACACTTTGAGGCTGTAATTCGAATTACACTGCCTCTCGAAAATAAGTGTCCTTTTGGCGCGAACATTCTCCCCCCCCTTGCGAGGATACGCAGCAAAAATATTTGGAGGGCTTAGCTCGGGATACGCTGAGCGTTCGTCGACATGTAGAAGAGTGTGGTGATCCTGTCCACACGACTGGCATCGGCCGCTACTGCGGCAAGATCCTGCGGAATGGTGGTGGGCCAGACAGTTGACGCAGTATTTCTTCTCGATGACTGTATGGAGCCGTTTCTCAGCACTTAGCCTAAGAAAACGGTGGTATTTCCGAAGAGGATGGTTTCCTTGGCAGACTCGGCATGGGTAGGATAAAATACCTCGGGAACGTCTGCTTTTGATGTCCTCGTATGGCACCCAGTAATTGAAGGACTCGGGGTGAGTCGTAACTCGTGTGGAGAACGAGGAAATCCTTTGGATCGGCGCGGATTCTGGCCTTGAAGCTTTGGAAGGATTCGGGACACTACCGGAATTGCTTGGAAGCAGCAAAGTGTGATGCCGACCGTGGCACGTAAAACAGTTGTGGGCGCTTGTGCAATCGTGAAGTTGATGACCACTTGCAAAGCAATTTAAGCACAACTGTTTTCTTTGGAGATAAGATGTACGATCGTTTATCGTCATCTGTAGGAAACGTGGGCATAACCGCAGTGGTTGGTTCTCTTTTGAACACAAATCGCATATTTTCAATATTGGAACAATCTTGGTACTAAAGGATTTTAGCATTCGGGGCGACACGTTGAAGGGTGTCGGTTTGGATGGACCGGAGCTGAACGTAGGAGTTTGAATTGAATCTATAGATTCTAGAGTTCTATGGCGCTCCGTCAGAAAGGAATCCAGATCTTGCCACGTTGGAATTTCGGTTTTATCCGGGATGGATTGCTCCCATAATGCGAGTGTCAACTTTGGGAGATTTGTAGAGCACAAATAAACTAGGAGACAATCCCAGTTTCCAGTAGAGAGGCCGGACAGTTTAAGGGCCGTAAGGCAATTGCGGATAGTTTCTCTCTTTTAAGGCTGCCGAAGATTCTTGTACGGCGGATTGCATGTTCAATAATTTTCCCAGTTGGCTGTTCTGAAGTATAAAATTATTCAAAACATGGTCTCAATATTGGTCGTAGCAGCGAAGGTGCCGCTTCGACAGTTTTGTCGTAATTAACTTTACATTAATCTTTTACTAACAAGTAAGGCTAGGTCCCATCGCTGCGCTGCCCGCAGACGACGGCAGAGCGACGGTTTATGTATATGCTTATGTATGTAGGCTATGCGTTCCTATACGGACGCGCGAGGGTCAGCTCGTGTTACAATTGTGCATGCGTTAACTCTTTCATATTCCGGCTTACGTTTGATGACCGGAATTTGAGAAATGTTTACGTTACACCAATTAGTTACAGTACATACTCTTTAAGTATTGTTATTTCAGTGGGTATTTAATGTGTGCAAACTAAAGTACACCAGCGATCGTTTATTTTCGAAACGCTCAGTTAGCCTTTGTCAGGCTGAGCGGAAACCATCGTTGGTGAGTGGTGAAATGAAAACAATGGAATGAGCTTCATTACTTGTCTTGGCATTTAGATAAAAGAACTTTTCTACAGGGGTCAGCACAGGATTGTCAATGTATACCGCTGTGAAAATGTCTCGGAGAGTCGGCCAGCGAAGATAATCGCCTGAGAAAACTTCCGTATCGCACGGAGGAAGCCGACAGCCAGATGGAGAGGAATTTAGGGGCGGACCGGGCGGCACACCTTTCATACGTAGAATAGGCATCCTCGTATCTTGCCCTCATCAATTGAAATTGGATCATACAAGCTTCGTACTCCTTCTCGACCTTAGCCCAAAGGGCTCAGATTTGATCGAGATGAATTTTGTACGTATACTGAGATTGGATGGGCTCTGCTGGATTACAGAATTAGGATTCGAAGCGACTCAGAAGTTAAACTGAATTTGTCTTAAGCGGATGGAGCCATACGGTCGAGATAGCTAATACTCGGCCGAGATCGCTACGGAAAGCCGAGCGGAACCTTGTTTTTATTTAGCAGGTGTGGCTGCCAGGAATTCGGCCGTGCCAATTTAAGGAGAGCAAACGCTTACTTTCGGGGTTATATCTTGGGCTTTATTTTTCTTATTCCAATAGGCGTGTTTTTGTCGGAAGCGACCGTCAAGAAGAAAAGAGATGAAAAACAAAGAAACCGGACATCCCGGCTGTCAAATCCTCATAATTGTGCTCCTTGGCTCCTTTTTGTAGATCCGAGTTGGCACACTAACTATCGCTCAGCTGCCCGCGCTGTCCACTGACTTGAGGGTCGAAAGCCCCTTGGATTTGGCGGCTTTCGTTATTTCGTTATGTTTTCGTAAATCTGGATTGTTTATATAGATAGTTTCTGATTATTTATAAATGTCGAAACTGGATTTGGAATTTAGGAACCAATCGGAAACAGAACAAATATTTCTAAATATATTTTTCTGAAATTGTCAATTTTATTGGATGCATACGTTGGAAATAGCTCAATAATTAATCTCAGTAGAAAAGATATACGGTCACACTAATGCGGAAATGGAAGCGCATGCAAGTTTCTAACTGAATTAGTTAGTTGGAATTTTATAAAAAATAATTCAACAATTATTTTATGTGTCCGGACTTATTTCGTTGACCGCTGCTGTAATTGTCGCGGTACTGTTTTCGGAGTTAATGCAGAATAGCGGAGATAACAAGAGGCGGAAAATTTGCTAAAGATCGGAGCGTCGACATGCCGACGCTTATGCTTGTGACACATAGTCATGTGGATATGGATGTAACTCAGGTCAGATTGTATTTATGTCGGATCTCACCATCGGCTGCTGGCTGTGTGACAACATTTTGCATGCAAAGTGCATTGGGGTTGCCGGCCGGACTGCTGATGACGTGAGAAAAAACATCGGCTCGCGCTACTGTTGCGATGCCTGTCGTGACGTTGAAAGGCAAATGATGTCTTTCATGCGACAAATCAAGGGCAGTTTTAAGGAGTTGTTATCGAGGTACAACAAAATTCATAACATCTTTTTTGCGCTTGATATGCAATTTAATAGCCTTACGCTATTAAATAAGTCTCCAAGGCGTTAAAAACTGCAGCTGGAGTGAATGATTGTGACGGATCCGTACAACCCGTAGCGGGCTCTCAACAGAAGCCCATGACACAGCCCTCGACCTCAGAATTAAATCCCAGAATTTTAAGATCGAGTGTTAGGAAAGAGTCGGAATCCGAAGATGCTGGAGGACTGATTGTTCCCCCGTTAATCTCCTTTTCGTCACCCATGGGACCACAAATTCTGACCCCTCATAGTCCCATCAAAAGATCGCCCAGGAATTATCGGCCGACAATTGAACGGCAGGCACTCAGTCTGTCTCGCCACAAGCCCTCATTGCTATCCCACCTACGAAACAGATTTTTGTTTCGCCTAAGTTGTATTCTGATAGTTTTGCACTCTCATCCCATGTTATTGTGTTCACAGAAACCTGGTTAAAGCCGGAGATTCTTAGCTCCGAAGTTTTCCCAGCTGCGTTCACGATTTATCGGCTAGATCGGCCTGTCAGGCGCGGGGGTGGGGTCCTCATAGCGGTCAACTCCACTCAGAATTAGTAACTTTCGAAGAAAACAACAAAGTTGAAATCCTTTGTGTGAAGCTATCATTTAATGGTCGCTTTGTTTTTAGAGATCATTTAGTAGTCTTGGGTGATTTTAATATCCCTGGGGCTATTTGGTCCCTAAATAGCTCCTCTAACACACTTCAATCCTCAACACAACATGATTTTATTGCTGGCTTGTTGGACATTGCGCTGTCTCAAGTCAACCATGTACGAAATTCCTTAGAGTACTTGCTTGATCTTTGTTTTGTCTCAGATCCTCTCTAACAATATATATTTCGCTCAGTCAAACTTCTCCGTTCTGAACGCACAGTGTTACAAAAACTATTTGACTCGTTGCAGGGTCCAATTTTCTCAGGATACTAAAGATTTTTATAATTTTGTTAATACTAACTCATCCTTCATAGCTTTCTTCTGAAAACGCAACTGTGAAGGGCGATCAGGCAATTGCCGATCTTTTTGCCCAGTTGCCCCAGCTTGCCCAGATCGAACCAAATTTCTTGTCCACGTTTAAACGAAAGCTCTCTCCTTTTAGATCTTCATTATGTAAAGCCAGTTTATCTGCCAAGTCCCGACGGAATACCTAGCTGCGTGCTTAGGTATTGTGCCAATGCCTGTACTCACCCCTTGAAATTGTTTACCTTATCCTTAGAAACCTTGCACTTTCCCTTATTTGAAAGGAATCATTCATTATTCCTCTCCACAAAAAGGTAACAAATCGGAGGCCAATAACTATAGAGAAATCTGTAAGCTTTTGGCCATCCCTAAACTTTTTGAAAACATTATTACTTCACATTTGCAGCACCATTGTAGATCAGTAATTTCTCCATGTCATTGATTAATTATATTTAAACGGTGGTGGAAAGAATTCGATGACCCCAATGTAACTAAAACTTGATATACATATTTCATTAGTTCGTCCTATCTTAGAATATGGATCTTGCGTTTGGAGCCCCCAGTATGGGGTCCACAGTAAACGCATTGAATCGGTTAAAATGAATCTGTTGCATGCAAACATTCAGGCAGCTCGACGGTATTTTATTTCCTCGTATTCTTTTCTATATTTTCCATCGCGTCTACTCTAATCCTAACAGGGCCACTTGAGTGTACTGACCGTAGTGCATCAACGTCCATAAGATAAACTAAACTGCAAAGTCTGTAGCTGAATGAATGCATTCAAGATCACCCGTCCCTATGGAATATGTTCTGGAGGGGGGTTGCTCTGGCTAAAAATCACTCGAAATAAAAACACGGAAGAACTTTGCGGAGTGTTACGCGACGAGCGTCGGTGGTCTTTATTTATACGTAGGTAAATACGAACTAAATACATTACATTTTAATCTACCTGGGAGAGCGGATTGGAAGCTCTGTCTTGGAAGCCCGGAGGAAGAGGGATAGAGAGAGTGTACGGGACACTTTGAGGCTGTAAGTGGTCTTACGCTGCCTCTCGAAAATAAGCGCCCTTTTGGCGCGATATAATGTATGTATGCAATGATGTTTGTCGTTTTGTATTTATGTGGAAATGTATTTCTTTATATAGGGACTGTTGACTGTAATAATTAATAACACGTAGTTTCTTAATTTATAGTTCTTATTTCTTGGATGTATGTTTGTGTGTCAATTATTTATACTTGAATAATTGAAGTAAATATAAGGGTATGTCTTTTTAAGTTTCGAAAGCGGCAGTAGATCAGTGGAGTGGACTGTATCGATTATGTGAGTATAAAAGTGAAAATAAATGCAAGCGCTGGAACACAGTGAACGAAAAGGAACTAAGTAAGAACTACTCGAAGAAATTTCACTGTGGCATTTGCCTTTATTTAAACACGCACTTTGAATTTCGGAACTCACAGAAATTGTTTCGAGATTAATTCGGAAATTTTATTTATTTAGTTGATGGATAAATTTTGTGTTTTTTTTTTATTATTTAGGAATCCGTGGCGGTATATTTGTGTTTGTATAAATTTTGATAATTTATGTTGAATATGGGTGTCTGTACATATGCGTGTATATATTTACATAAATTTGTTAAATATGTTTTGCGGGAAATGAAGTGGACTGTATTGGGCATCTGTATGTGTAAATAAATGCAAGCGAAACACAGTTAACGAAAGGGAGCACGAACTATTCGGAGTTAAATGTTTAACTGTGGCTTTTGGCATTTATTTATAAATAAACTTTAGGAAGTCGGAAATGAATTGGATGTGGATTTGGAAGCTGCCGGAGTGTCGGATCAATCGGACTTGGATTTAGACAATCATACAGAGAGGTTTGGCAAACTGAGTTTCGCTATAACCTCTTTGTATGACCGGCAGCAATAGTATAAATAAAACTTATCTGAGCGATTTTAAAGCCACCGGAGCTGCTGAAAAAGGAGTTATCCAGCTCGAAGGACCAATGTCCTGGAGGGGGTGGCTTTATCTGAAAATCACTCGGAATAAAAACTCGGAAGAACTTTTCGGGGTGTTACGCGACGAGCGTCAAAGATCTTTATTAGGATGTAGGTAAATTAGAACTAACATACATTAAATTTAAACCTAGCTGGGAGAGCGGATTGGAAGCTCTGTCTTGGAAGCCCGGAGGAAGAGGGAGAGAGAGAGTGGACGGGACACTTTGAGGCTGTAAGTGGTCTTACGCTGCCTCTCGAAAATAAGCGTCCTTTTGGCGCGAACATGATCGGAAATGAATCTTATAAGATATTCGAGAAGCAATTTTAATAAATGGTAATAATTATTATCCGCTTTAATGCAATAATAACGCATTTTTACACACATAGATACATACATGTGGATGTATTTTTGTATGCATGGATTATATTACACTTGCATTTGCATTGTCCGTTATGTTAAAAAATGGATTAACTATTTACTATGCGTAGCGGCTATCTCACCGTCGAGCTCTCTCGGCTGTAGCTTTTATACTAGTTTTACATCGAGCTGGGCTCAAGTTTCCCTCCCGCCGCACTTTTTTGGGTACCTAAAGGGAAGGAAAGCTCAGCTCAGAGATAGGCGAGATCCCAAACAAGCCCCTAAGTCCCAATTATTCAGGTTCGCAAACGGACCGCCGAGTTCCGAGAGTCCAAAGTCAGGCTAAAAGCAACAAGCAACCCAGAAGTCGGATCGAAGGGCCCTCCGGAAGTACCCAAAAAAAAAAGAGTTAGATTAAATTAGTTACAGTTTCGTTATAATAAGGTCAAGGTAGGGCATCGGAACCCGAGAAGAAAAAAAAAGCAAAGAGCAAAAAGCGAAAAAAAACCGAGGCAAGCAAGACAGTTTCGCTCGGAGTGCAGCCTAAAGTGGAAAGAGCAAAAGAACAGAAAAGATAGTGCTGAAATGACAGCCTAAATAGGGAACATCTGGCCCAGTTGTTTATGCATGATTTTTTTTATTTCACTTCTACAAATCGTGCGGCTGATCTACGGAAGTGCTTTCGTCGATGGATCCCCAGCAAAAATAATAAAAAAAGTGATTGGATGATCAAAAGAAAAGAATTGTAATATGAAAACAATATGCTGCTGTATGAAATGCACCCTAAACAAGAAAAAAAATAATAAAGTAGAAATAGTCATACATTTAGCGACTTGCCTCACTGTTAAAAAACAATAATACTTGTCGCCGAGCGAAGGCGAAGGCTTGCTAGACGAGAGCAATTGTTTTGTTGTTTTATTTTCTGCGCCTTTGTTTATCAGTTTTTTGCGACTGCCTATTGCAGATTCCTTTTTATTTGGCTTGAATATACATTTATGTTAAATCGTCTGATATGTAGTATAAACTAAATTTTTTGTCATTTGTAGTCTTTATATTTATGAACATGCAGTTATGATTATGTCCAATAGTTTATAGGTTATTTTTGTAGATTTAAAGAACGAAATTACAATGTGCTAATTCCCCCTGTATTTTGCCTTCAGAAGGGGGCAAGATCACCACCCCGGTTGCATCTCCCCAACACCAAGGCCTAGGGCTGTAATTCGTTACAAAGTGGTCCAATTATGTTATTTATATTCGTTTCTGAAATCGGAGGAATATATTGTAACATATGGTATATTAAAATACGCATTAAAATATATGGACGTTGATGCACTACGGTCAGTACACTCAAGTGGCCCTTATGAAACCAGGCACGTGCCTATTAGGGTTAGGTATTAGTAGACGCGATGGAAAATAAAGAAAAGAATGCGAGGAAATAAACTACCGGCGAGCAGCCTGAGTGTTTGCATGCATGCGATCTAAGTGGGTAAGGATTAAAGTTTTTAGTTTAGGAAGACTATCGACATGTGAGATCACCGAATACAAATCATTATAACTTGCACACAGTACTCTAAAGGGATCATGCAGTTCATAGGAGGTTCTACAATGGCGCAAAACTAAGGGAATGTACGATCTAGTATTTCTACTGGGAACATGGAAATTTAGCTGACCTAACAGTACTTTCCACATCGCCGTGAATTAGGTTATAAATAAAGGTAATACCAAGCATAGTTCTACGATTAGCCAAGGAGGGTAAGTTAATTAGGAGAAGTCTACTATAATAGGAGGGTAATCTCTGTTCAGCATCCCAGTTTAAGCCGCGTAAAGCGAAAAGCAAAAAGTTCTTTTGAACCGATTCGATGCGTTTACTGTGGACCCCATACTGGGGGCTCCAAACGCAAGATCCATATTCTAAGATAGGACGAACTAGTGAAATATATAAAGTTTTTGTTACATAGGGGTCATCAAATTCTTTCGACCACCGTTTAATAAATCCCAGCATACCTCTGGCTTTATTCGCCATGCACGAAATATGATCGATAAAGTCAAGTTTGGGATCCAAGCGGACACCCAAGTCATCAACTGAGTTAATTCTTTCCAAAGAGCAGCAGTTAAGCGTGTAAGTTGCAAGCTTGGGAACGACACGAGAGAATGTCATTAGCTTACATTTAGAGCCATTTAAGTTTAGTAGGTTTATGCAGCACCAGGTTTGGAAGCTATCAAGATCTGTTTGTAAATCAGACTGGTAAGCAACGTCCTTGTATTGCACGCAAAGCTTGACATCATCAGCGTACATAAGTACTCTAGAATTAGTCAAAACTTCGGGCAGATCATTAATAAATAATGTAAACAACAAAGGACCCAGGTGACTTCCTTGCGGGACACCTGAGGTGACTTGGAGAGCATTAGATAAATTATTTTTAAAGAGGACTTTTTGCGTCCTGCCAGTCAGATAACAAGAGATCCACCTAAGAAGATCAATTGGAAAACCCATTAAGTCGAGTTTCCTGAGGAGAAGGGAATGATTAACGGAATCAAATGCTTTACTGAAGTCAGTATAAATTACATCCGTTTGAAGGTTATTCTGGAAGCCCCTTATAATGAAGGAAGTGAGCTCCAGAAGATTTGTGGTTGTTGATCTTCGCTTAACAAATCCATGCTGACATGGAGAAATTACTGATCTAGAAAGGTGCTGCAAATGAGGAGTAATAATGTTCTCGAAAAGTTTAGGGATGGCCGAAAGCTTAGAGATTCCTCTATAGTTATTGGCCTCCGATTTGTTACCTTTTTTGTGGAGAGGAATAATGAATGATTCCTTCCAAATAAGGGGAAAGTGCGAGGTTTCTAAGGATAAGGTAAACAATTTCAGAAGGGGCGAGCACAGGGCATCGGCACAATAACTAAGCACACAGCCCGGTATTCCGTCGGGACCTGGCAGATAAACAGGCTTTACACGATGCAGATCTAAAAGGAGAGAGCTTTCGTTTAAACATGGACTGAAAATTAAGTTCGATCTGGGCAAGCTATAAGAATACGTCTGATTTAGGTCAGTGGAAGTGGAATATGTTGTTTGAAAAAATTGGGCAAAAAGATCGGCAATTGCCTGATCGCCCTTCACAGTTGCGTTTGCAAACGAAAGTGATGAAGGATGTGTTACCGCCTTACGTTTAGTATTAACAAAATTATAAAACTGTTTAGGATCCTGAGAAAATTGGACCCTGCAACGAGTCAAATAGTTTTTATAACACTGTGCGTTCAGTACGGTGAAGTTTGACCGAGCCGATAAATAGTTAGAGAGGTCAGAACGAGAACCGGTTTTTTTAAATTTCGTGTACCGCCTTGACTTTACATTTTTTAAGCGACTCAATTCTTTAGTAAACCAAGGAGGTTTATTTGAAATAGAGGGATAGTATAAGGGAACACATTCCGAGAAGAATGAATTCATCGCATTGTAAAAAATGTCCACGGCATCAGCCATGTCAGTGCAATTGTACAAATCAGACCAGTTAAAGTCCGAAATAAGATTATTTAGCCGGTCGAAATCAGACTTGCGAAAGCAGTAAACTCTTTTGGCTGGTCTATCAGATTTCTTCAGTATATCAGCACCAATGTCGAGTGTCACATCGAAAGTAGGATGATAGGGATCTTCAGGTTGCGTCAGCGGCGCCACCCTCAGTAAACTGACACTCGCCGGATCAGAGACAAAACAAAGATCAAGCAAGCGCTCTAAGGAATTTCGTACATGGTTGACTTGAGACAGCGAAATGTCGAACAAGCCAGCAATAAAATCATGTTGTGTTGAGGATTGAAGTGTGTTAGAGGAGCTATTTAGGGACCAAATAGCCCCAGGGATATTAAAATCACCCAAGACTACTAAATGATCTCTATCAGAAAGCATATTGGAAACCATCCGAATGGCGGAAAGGTGGTTCCAAAAAACAGGTAGTTCCGACAATGGAGGAATGTAGGAACATGTAATAAAAACAAAGCGACCATGAAATGATAGCTTCACACAAAGGAATTCAACTTCGTTGTTTTCCTCGAAAGTTAATAATTCTGACGTGAGAGTGGAGTTGACCGCTATGAGGACCCCACCCCCGCGCCTGACAGGCCGATCTAGCCGATAAATCGTGAACGCAGCTGGGAAAACTTCGGAGCTAAGAATCTCCGGCTTTAACCAGGTTTCTGTGAACACAATAACATGGGATGAGAATGCAAAACTATCAGAATACAACTTAGACAGCTTACTACGCAAGCCTCTTGCATTCTGATAGGAGATTAACAGAGAGGTATTTAGTTTTTTTGAACAGAGGCAGAGGATGTAGTGGGCACAGTGGTCAGATCGGGTTTAGGAAGAGTTATCCCGACAGGCCGTTTCTTTTTCTTAGCTTCATATTCTTTGACGACAACATACTCAGGCCAGAATTTGGTTGAGCATATCGTGCCAAAGAATTCATTTGGGACATTTATTTTGAAAGATGAAATGTCCCTAGCGTAAGAAAATTTAAATTTTTCCACCTTTAATTTTAAATTTTCAGCTCTAACTTTGCCTCGTATTAAGGCAATTACATCTTCAGATGTTTGACCAGGGGAGAGCCGCGAAACAAATATCTGTTTCGTATGTGGGATAGCGATGAGGGCTTGAGGGGGGACAGACAGAGTGCCTGAAGTGCCCATATTGGCCGGTAGTTCCTGCGGGGATAAATTTAAATTTACGGGACTATGGGGGGTCAAAATTTGTGCTCCCGTAGGAGACGAAATTGAAATAGGCGGTGGAACGTTTAGTCCCACTGCCCCTTCAGATACCGCCTCTTTCCTAACGCTTGACCTCAGAATTCTGGGATTCGATTCTGAGGTCGTAGGCAGTGTCAACGGCGGCTGCTGTTGAGCGCCCACCGCAGGTTGTAGGGATCCGTCGCCCTGCTGCACTCCAGTTGCAGTTTTTTTGCGCCTTGGAGACTCATTTAATAGCGTAAGGCTATTAATTTGTTTATCAAGCGCTAAGAAGATGTTATGAGTTTTGTTGAAACTCGATAACAACTCCTTAAAACTGCCCTTGGTTTGCCGCATGAAAGACATCATTTCCCTTTCAACGTCACGACAGGCATCGCAACAGTAGCGCAAGCCGATGTTTTTTCTCACATCATCAACAGTCCGACCGGCAACCCCAATGCACTTGGCGTGCAAAATGTTGTCGCACAGCCAGCAGCCGATGGTAAGATCCGTAGACAAAACTGCCTTTTTACAGGTTTTGGAGAAGCAGACGATATCGGAAGACATTATTTTAGACTTACCACTGTACTTGTAGCAATAGATGAGGGGGCGAAAGATATGAAAAGAAAAGTGCAGCTGCACCAAGAGAGTTGAAGCGCTAGAGAGCAGGGGAGTGTGAGAGTAAGCGAGCTTAGAGAAACGTTTAGCTGTCGCGACAGAGCAACAACGGCTAAACGAGAGAGGTGTAAAGAAGAAATGCAAAAAAACACAAGAACAACAAACACTGGCAGCTCACTTAAGTTGTGAAATAAAGGTTTTTAATAAGTTAATATAGTTAATAAAGATGCATGCACACGCGAAGTGAACGGGAGCTATGTATATAGAACACAAAGTAGAAGTTTTAAACAAACCCCGGCGGTTTTTACGTAAATAATTTTACAAAAACGAGAGCGCAAGAAAAAAACACGACCGTTCACTTTGAAGCGAGAAAGAAAAAAAAAATAAAAAAATACCGCGTTATGCATGTGTTGGTATCTGAATTGGGGGAACAAAATAAATTTGTGTTGTAAAATGGCAAAGAATGAAAGAAAAATTATCACGGTAGCGGTGGACTGTTCGGCATTATTCGACAAACAGACAGAAGGGTCAGGAATCAAGATGGAAGGAGTAAACAAAAGATGGGAAAGATTGAAGAACATCAGACGAGAAGCTACAACCAATATGATCGAGGCGGCAGAACGACAACCACGTTGTAATGCAAATTCGTTGAACCTAACCAAAACGACATCGGTAACCGAACCCAGTTAATAGCGGCGGGGGAGGTACCCGGAAGGACCAGGAAACCCACCCAACCGGCGAAAATGGGACGACATGCACAGCCAGCCAACACTCCGGAACCACCAGCCAAGCCCACGGTGTCAGCTTAAAGAAGCTGGGTTCGCATTTTTTTTGAAATTTAATAGTTGGAATGTTTAGTTTTAAAGGGTGGGCATTTTATATTTTGTAGTTTTAAGAGATGGGCAGAAGTTTTTTTTTATTTTTTAGTTTTAAGGATTTTTTTTTTATTTTTAAGTATTTATCGATGAAAATGTTTAGTTTTAAAGGGTGGACATTTTATATTATGTAGTTTTAAGAGATGGGCAGAAGTTTTTTTTAAATTTTTTAGTTTTAAGGGGCGGAAAAACGATTTTTTTTAGTTTTAAGAAATTTTTTGTTAAAATATTTTTGTTTTAAAGGGTGGGCATTTTATATTTTGTAGTTTTAGGAGATGGGCAGTTTTTTTTTAATTTTTGAGTTTTAAGCGGTGGAAAAACGATTTTTTTTTTTTGGAAATTTTTTCCAATTTTCAAAAATTCATATTTTTTAAAGTTTTTATTTTTTTTAATTCTAAAGGGTGGGAATTTTTTGACATTTAGTTACGAATTCAAGAAAAAAATTTGAGAAAGGTTAATTTTCTATGGCAAACAGGAGGAAATCTTTAAGGCTCCATATTTTTTTAAGTGTACTTTTTTTTAAATTCTAAAAGGTGGGCAAACGTGGGCAAACGAAGTTATTGCGATTTCCAAAAAAAAATTGAAGAAAGTCAACTTTTTATTTTTTCAAAGAAGTGATGTAAAGTTACATCATATTTTCCAAACCGGAAGTGGAAAAAAAAACTAAAAGGTGGGCAAACATGGGCAAACGATGGACAATCGATTCCAACTGTCAAATTTCAAAAAAAAAAAAAATGCGAACCCAGCTTCTTTAAGCTCGCGGTGGCCAGGACGGCACAGGGCCACCGACCAGCACAAGTGGCCCACAGCGAGTCGGGGGCAGCCGCAGAACAAAGGCGAAGCGCATAAGACAACCCTCCTCATCCCTACCGGTGCGCCAACAGCAAGGATTTGCGAGCCGGCTCAGGTGAGAACGCATCTGAGAGGGAACGCTAACCCGGACCAGCCCAGGCCGAGCGTCAGAAGCGCACATGGCAATAACCGCCAGAAGCCAACAATCGTCGAAAAACGTCCGGAGGAAGAACAACCGGCGGCAACCAGACAAACAACACCTTCGCCGGACCGGGATGTGCTGCACTTAAATACGGACGCAGGGATCAGCTGGGTCTGGAGGATCTCTATCGGAGCGGAGGTGTTACCGGCGGCCATGGCGGATATAAGGCAGAGACTGGCAAAAAAGCAATTTGGAAAACAACAGGCATGCCTAATTCAGGATGGGGTCAAGATCTGGGGGGTCACTTTCTCCAGATCAAACGCAGTCCGGATCTAGGAACACCAGCCCAAATGAAAGGAGAGAGGAGTGTGACGCCCAGGGCGCACAAGAAGAGGTCTATATATATAAATATATAATTGACAGAATAAGAATGTAACCAAAACCCAAAAGGAGACATAAACCATGAATAAAGAATAACTGTAAATAAATGTACAAACATAAAAAACTAATGAGAGGCATAATATGGAAACGGGAACTCGAATTCAAATCAGGTACGCGCGCGCGACCTGGAAGGGTCACACTGAACAACGCGAATGAACACACCAAATAAAACCGATAGGGCCAAACGAGGAAGCCATACCAGACCACCGAAGACCGCAATTGAAAGCGAGTCAGACCCCTGGGAGGATCATTCAGTGCGAGCAGCAAAGCGAGCGACATCATTTCCCAAGGACCACGACGGATCACCGGGTAAGCAAGAATAGAAGTAAAGGCCGCCCAAGCCAAGGTAACTTGCCAACTAATCCTTGTCGGAGGACCGACTGATCAGGAACAAAAATTGTTCTCACCTATAGTAGACGTGAAAAGCCTCTAACAATTCTCACTACTTAGTAGACCTTAAAGGCCTCTAAGCATGTCCTCATTTATAGAAGCCCCTGCCTAAACTGCCCTCATCCATAGTAGACCTTAAAGGCCTCTAAGCTATTCCCACTGCTAGTAGACCTGAAGGGCCTCTAAAAAACGATCGCTCTAATTGGCAGACCTTAAAGGGCTCTAATCGTCCCTTAACCAGCAGCTCTTCACCTCCGCAGACGACCAGACACGACAGAGACGACGTCGACTTAAGGAGCAGCGGGACCCGAGCCATTGGAGTTTATAACCATTGTTACTGTAGTTCTCTTTGCATATTTCCCCTTATTGTCACTCATAAATTTGGCTCTCGCCCAATAAACTTTGGTAAACCAATTACTGTGTAATTCCTCACGCCTTCACCTCTGGGAATGGATCGGGATCTATTTTAGCAACTCTACCTGACTTAAACAAAAAAAATGAATTTCTGAGACGACCCCTGGCCACCCGCAAGACCCGGAGCATTGAACAAACCGTCACAAAGGAAGTTCTCGAATAGTTTAAAGCTGGGAAGTTCTTTACGGTATTGGATTTGGAGAATGGATTCTTTCACGTTCCATTTGAGAAAAGTAGTCATGCTTATACTGCAATCGTTATACGTGAAGAGCTCTGCGGGTTTAATAGAGCTCCGTTTGGTTTTCGAAACTCCTCAGCTACTTTTATACGATTTGTAAGCCACATTTTTCAAGGCCGATAAATAAAGACATCATACAACTTTACATGGACGACATAATTGTGTTCGCAGTCTCCGAAAAGGAATGTTTGCAGAAGATTCAGCAGGGTTTGGAAACAGCTGCCAAAAACAATCTGAAAATGAAATGGAGAAAGTGCAGTTTCCTTCAGCAGCGAATATTTTTCTTGGGTCATTTTGTTGGGAATGGTAGAGTTTGGCCGGAACGGAGAAAACTATTGCAATAAATTACTTCCGCATGCCCAAAAATATCAATGCGGTGCAATCTTTCCTGGGTCTGAAAGATTTTTTAGAAAGTTTATGCCAAACTATACTGAAATAGCGCGTCCACTAACGATCCTGTTGAAAAAAGATTTTGAATTCAAGATTTGGACAGAAGAATCGGAGGCGATAGATCAGCTGAAAGGTTTTCTCGCAAGGGAACCAGACCTTCATATATATTTACAAAGTGCCCCAACTGAATTGCACACTGATGTCACAGATTGTATTGCGTTTAAAGAAACTACTGCTAAGCAAGATTTAGCACGAAAAAAAAGGGCACAGTGGGTCCTTTATATACAGGGTCTTAGCGTTGACATGGAACATCGAGCAGAAAGCAGTATCAACACGTGTATCCCTTGAAGATAATTCTAGTTGCGCCAGAAAAAAGATTAAAACAATTATTAAGATTCTTAAAAACTCGCTTGTTAATAACTACAAGCTTCAAGCTACAAAGCTGGTCATCCAGCAGCTCATAAGCAGCAGTTTTACATTCCACTCCCTAAAGGAGAAGTAGCCAGCTGTATTATCCATAACAAAATGTTTGGTAAGCAAGAAGGTTTACTGCATTGCATAGATAAGGGGGGTGTTCCTCTGCATACAAAGCACATCGATCACTGATGGTAAAGCAGTATAAATTCATTCTAGCTTCTGTAGACGCTTCTCAACGTTTGTCTGGCTGTTCACAACGAAGACAACGGGATATGAAGAAGTAATCAGAAAGCTGGTTGAATGGGTACACATATTCGGTTATTCAAAGCGAATCATAAGTTCTACGTTCACATCCAATGTTTTTGCGGACTTTGTGCACGTATGGGTCACGACGGGTGTTGCAAGAGGCAATGGGCAAGATAGAGAGTTAATCGGCCAATTGCATTCATTCTGTCGAAATTATCTTCAGATTAGCCGAGTAAGTGGAACAAATACGGACCACAAGTTCAGAGGGCGCAAAACTCTCAAATGTTCTCAACAACAAAGTCGTCACCACTCGAATTGTCGTTTGGAACAAAAATGTTCATCAGAGCTGAGGATCGACTCCTAAAAATCTTCACGAAGAGCTTGTCCAACAATTTAACGTCAAGCGTGCCAAGATGCGAGACACAGCCAAGAAAAATATTAAGGAGGATCAGATGACATATAAGAAATTATAATCATAAAACCCTAAAGGGTTCATGTACGGGGAACATGGAAATTGAGCTGGCCTAGCAGGTAGGGGCTCTCCACATCACCGTGAATAAGTTTATGTAAAAAGACGAAGGCAAGCATCGTCCTACGGTTAGCTAAAGAAGGTAGATTAAGTAGGAGAAATCTACTAGAGTAAGACGGTAATCTAAGGTTGGCATCCCAGGGTAGGTCACGAAGGGCAAAAAGCAAAAAGTTCTTTTGGACACATTCAATGCGGCTACTGTGGACTCCAAATTGAGGACTCCAGACGCACGAACCATACTCCAATATAGGACAAACTAACGAAGTAAAGAGAGTCTTCGTTACATAAGGAGAATCGAATTCCTTCGCCCACCTTTTAACGAATCCCAGCATGCCTCTGGCTTTGTTAACCATACAAGAAATGTGTTCAGAGAACGAAAGTTTAGGATCCAGGCGGACACCCAGATCATCAACGATAGTAATTCTTTTAAAAGAGCAATCGTTAAGCATATAGGTGGCAAGCAGGGGAGTGACACGTGAAAATGTCATCTGTTTGCATTTTGAGCTGTTGAGATGTAAATCGTTAGCATGACACCATGCTTGGAAGTTATCAAGATCCGATTGTAGGTCTGATTGGCACGAACTGTCCCTATACTGCAAGCAAACTTTAACGTCATCAGCGTACATGAGTACTCTGGATTTGGTTAGAACCTGCGGCAAATCATTGATAAACAATGTGAAAAGCAGTGGTCCAAGGTGGCTACCCTGTGGGACGCTAGATGTGACCCTGAGGCTATTGGATAGGACGTTTCTAAACAGAACCTTTTGGGTCCTGTCACTTAGATAACTCGAAATCCACTTAAGAGGATCACTAGGAAACCCCATTGAATCAAGTTTCCTAACCAGAAGAGAATGATTAACCCAGTCGAAAGCTTTACTAAAGTCCGTGTAAATAACATCGGTTTGAAAGTTTTGTTGGAAGCCCCTAATAACGAAAGAGGTAAGTTCCAGAAGATTGGTCGTGGTTGATCTTCGCTTCATAAAATCATGCTGGCATGGAGAGATGACGGATCTGCATAGATGTTGGAAGTGAGGAGTGATTACATTCTCGAAAAGTTTGGGGATAGCCGATAACTTAAAGATACCCCTATAGTTACTGGCATCCGATTTGCTACCTTTTTTGTGGAGAGGAATAACAAAAGATTCCCTCCAAATAAGGGGAAATTCTGAGGATTCTAAAGATAAGGTAAACAATTTAAGAAGGGGGTTACACAGCGCCTCGGAGCAATACCTAAGCACAGAGTCAGGTATACCATCGGGACCTGGCGAATAAACTGGCTTAACACGTTGAAGATCAAGAATAAGTGAGCTTTCGTTTAAAATGGGACTGAAGATTAAGGACGAACTGGGAATAGCTGGAGAAAATGTATGATCTGAAGATGTTGAGGGCAAATATGTCGTTTTAAAAAACTCAGCAAAGAGATTAGCAATTGCTTGATCAGAATTTACTGTAGTATTTTTAAATTACAGCGAGGGAGGGTATAACGTGGGTTTATATTTAGAGTTAACAAAGTTATAAAACTGTTTAGGATACTGCGTGAACTGGACCTTACAACGAGTCAAATAATTTGTATAACACTGAGCGTTAAGCACGGTAAAGTTAGATCGAGCACTAAGATAAGATGAGAAAGCCGTTTTTAAACCAGTAAGTTTATATTTATTATAAAGCCTAGATTTTACGTTTTTGAAACGCGTCAGCTCCTTGTTAAACCAAAGTGGTTTATTAGAGACCGACGGGTAGGTTTTAGGAACACAGGGGAGAAAAATGAGTTCATAACGTGGCGGATAACATGTCAGAGCTCGTGTAAATTCAATCAAATTCTACTATTAAAGTGTTTAGCCTTTGATAGTCAGCCTTTCGGAAACAGCGGACTCTGTTTAAACTGCTATCAGGTGTAGTAGCTAAAACTGTCCCAGTGTCGATAGTCGCATCGAAAGTTGGTTGATATGGATCTTCAGGTTGCGTCATTGGAGAAACTCTTATTAGGTTTACGCCTTCGGGATCGGAGACAAAGCATAGATCCAGTAAGCGGTTTAAGGAATTAAGGATATGTTTTACTTGAGATAATGATAAATCAAGCAAGCCATTTATGAGGTCGTGCTGTGCCGCCGGGTCAAGGACGTTAGACACACCATCAGAAGACCAGTGAGCTCCGGGTATGTTGAAGTCACCCAAAGCCACTAATTGGTCCCTATCAGAAAGCCTATTGGAAACTGCCCGAATTGCCGAAAGGTGTTTCCAATAAATTGGCTCTTCCGAAGATAGAGGGATGTAAGATCAGGTTACATAAATGCAACTACCTGTAAATGGTAGTTTAACGCAGATAAATTCGATGTCCAAAAAGTCATTAGATACCACCCGTTCCGAGATGAGGCAGGAGTCAACGGCAATTAAAACTCCGCCACCACGCTGGAGAAGACGGTCTAATCTATAAATGGTGTACTTACAAGGAAGAATTTCGGAGCAGAGGATCTCCGGCTTCAACCAGGTTTCTGTAAATACAATCACCTGGGATGCGAAAGAAAGGCTATCCGAATATAATCTAGAAAGCTAACTGCGTAAGCCCCTAGTATTCTGATAGGAAAGTAGAAGGGAAGAGGTTAGTTTTTTGGGACAGAAGGTACTGCAGTGGACACTGAGGGTTATGACGGCTTGGGCAGTTGAACGCAGGCCGATTTCTCTTCTATCGTGCCTCGTACTCCTTGACTACAACGTACTCGGGTCAGATGTCACCCGAGCAAATAGTGTCAAAGAGCTGGAATGAAACATTTATCTTAAATGACGAAATGTCTCTAACATACGAAAATTTGAATTTTTCCACCTTGATATTGCCAGCTTGGGTTTTGCCTTGAATATAGGCTAGAACATCTTCCGATGCGAGATCAGGGGCAAGCCTCGAAGCAAATATAGTTTTTCGAAGGTGGGACTGCTGTTAGGGTCTCACGTAACGTATAGTTACCAACAACGGCCGGTATTCCGGGCAATGTTGGACCCTGGGTAGAATTTTCTACGGGGATTTGCGGAGCCAAAGAATTGGGCTGCGCATCAGATACAACGGACGACGCGGAAAGTGCTGGCTGTGCGGCTTCCGACACCTCAACGACCGATTCGGTTACCGAATCTTTGATCGTTCCTGATCTCAGAACCATTGGAACGTGAACCAGGAGCTGTGGCGACGGAGAGTGGCAGGAAATCGGTAGCTGTGTCTCACACAGTTGCAGCCGACTAGCAGCGGATTTTTTGCGTTTCGGTGACTCATTTAATAGCTTCATACTATTAAATTGAGCGTCTAGCGCGGAGAACAGGTCATTCGCCTTGCGAAAAGTGGCCATGATCTCAGAAAATCCACTCCTTGTCTGACGCATGAAGGATGATATTTCCTTCTCAACCGGTCGACAGCCCTCACAGCAATAACGCAGGCCCTTTTTGCTAGACACTACGTCAGCCATTCGACCCGTCATCTCAATGCACTTAGCGTGCACAACTGCCTCGCAAAGCCAGCAATGGAAACTGGGCTGGTCTGCCAAAACATTTTTTTGGCAATTCTTAATAACACAGACAATATTCTGGGACATGTTCACTGACCCTAGAACCACTGTGCACACTATCAATACCAAAAAAGTAAAGAGATGAAGAGAGAGAACAAGAGAGCACAAGAGTTAGAGCTGCAGAAAATCACAAGAGCGGTGAGAGCTATGAACAGCTTAAATGCAGGTTATAGCAAACGACACTTGAGCGGGGTAGAGAAAAATAAAAACGGTAAAAGAGCAAAGAGGAAAAATAAGATAAGATAACCGTCTTAGCACAAAACTAAAAAGTTATTGTTAATTCAAATTAACTACACAGAAAAGTGCCTGCACGTGCGGTAGCAAAACGGTATATCGTTATAAATATTAGGTGATAAATTAGAGGAAACCCCGGTGGTTTAGATTTAAAATAAACACAAAAGTCGGAGCGCAAAACAAAAACACGACCGTCCGCTACGAAGAGAAAGATCGAAATCGAAATCTAACATAATATAAATAAACCTATCCTTATTAATAAATACTCTACATTTTTAAATTATGTGATTAACACAGTGGCATTTAAAACAAAACAAACAAAAGCAGTGACGGCACGTTTATCGATCTAAACAATACATATAATTGTGTTAATTTGAAATATTTAAAAATAATGTTAGATCGTGAACATTTTTTAAATGTTTTAGTGGAAGATCAGGCAAAAATCGTACATGTTTGTATGGCACAGGGGTCCTGTTTATCACCCCTTATGTTTAATGTGTCTATAAAAAAAATACCTCAAATAAATGATATCCAGACGCATGTAATACAGTTTGCCGACGACTTTACAATCATATCTTGGGGACATGACTTAAAACGTGCCAAGAATAACCTGAAAAACAAAAATAATTACTTTAATCTGCTATGTAAGGACTTAGGTTCAAGCCTACCTAAGTCCTTACATAGCCATATTTTTTGAGAGTTTCGAGGGAAAGTTCCATTCTATTTACTACTGGAGCAAGAAGACATCGACAGCAGAATCCGAATAGCACAATTACATCTTAGAAGTTCTGCCACTATCTTCTTGGAATTCTATTATAGCTGGTCACAGATTGTATTGCGTTTAAAGAAACTACTGCTAAGCAAGATTTAGCACGAAAAAAAAGGGCACAGTGGGTCCTTTATATACAGGGTCTTAGCGTTGACATGGAACATCGAGCAGAAAGCAGTATCAACACGTGTATCCCTTGAAGATAATTCTAGTTGCGCCAGAAAAAAGATTAAAACAATTATTAAGATTCTTAAAAACTCGCTTGTTAATAACTACAAGCTTCAAGCTACAAAGCTGGTCATCCAGCAGCTCATAAGCAGCAGTTTTACATTCCACTCCCTAAAGGAGAAGTAGCCAGCTGTATTATCCATAACAAAATGTTTGGTAAGCAAGAAGGTTTACTGCATTGCATAGACAAGGGGGGTGTTCCTCTGCATACAAAGCACATCGATCACTGATGGTAAAGCAGTATAAATTCATTCTAGCTTCTGTAGACGCTTCTCAACGTTTGTCTGGCTGTTCACAACGAAGACAACGGGATATGAAGAAGTAATCAGAAAGCTGGTTGAATGGGTACACATATTCGGTTATTCAAAGCGAATCATAAGTTCTACGTTCACATCCAATGTTTTTGCGGACTTTGTGCACGTATGGGTCACGACGGGTGTTGCAAGAGGCAATGGGCAAGATAGAGAGTTAATCGGCCAATTGCATTCATTCTGTCGAAATTATCTTCAGATTAGCCGAGTAAGTGGAACAAATACGGACCACAAGTACAGAGGGCGCAAAACTCTCAAATGTACTCAACAACAAAGTCGTCACCACTCGAATTGTCGTTTGGAACAAAAATGTTCATCAGAGCTGAGGATCGACTCCTAAAAATCTTCACGAAGAGCTTGTCCAACAATTTAACGTCAAGCGTGCCAAGATGCGTGACACAGCCAAGAAAAATATTAAGGAGGCTCAGATGACATATAAGCGGAACCACGATAAGAATTGAAAGCGCGACCCTACTTGGGTCCATACGAAGTAACGAAGTCGTCGCAGTGGTCCGCATTTAAATATAATTTTTCAATCATTGTCTATTGAATCGCGCGTTGCCCACGCCCACCTCTCGCCCAACCGACCGAGGGGCGCAGCCGTGTGACGTACGGCAAGAAACGCGTCCTAGATAGACGCGAGAGAAGAAAAAAATATAATAGAACGAGGAAAAATTAGGATACTCTACGGGCTAGTACTACAAGCAATACAGTTTTCAGTTTTTGAAGGCTTTCAATGCCTTCAATACTACTAAGAAGACGATTGTAATCAGTAAAAATTATAATCATAAAACCCTAAAGGGTTCATGTACGGGGAACATGGAAATTGAGCTGGCCTAGCAGGTAGGGGCTCTCCACATCACCGTGAATAAGTTTATGTAAAAAGACGAAGGCAAGCATCGTCCTACGGTTAGCTAAAGAAGGTAGATTAAGTAGGAGAAATCTACTAGAGTAAGACGGTAATCTAAGGTTGGCATCCCAGGGTAGGTCACGAAGGGCAAAAAGCAAAAAGTTCTTTTGGACACATTCAATGCGGCTACTGTGGACTCCAAATTGAGGACTCCAGACGCACGAACCATACTCCAATATAGGACAAACTAACGAAGTAAAGAGAGTCTTCGTTACATAAGGAGAATCGAATTCCTTCGCCCACCTTTTAATGAATCCCAGCATGCCTCTGGCTTTGTTAACCATACAAGAAATGTGTTCAGAGAACGAAAGTTTAGGATCCAGGCGGACACCCAGATCATCAACGATAGTAATTCTTTTAAAAGAGCAATCGTTAAGCATATAGGTGGCAAGCAGGGGAGTGACACGTGAAAATGTCATCAGTTTGCATTTTGAGCTGTTGAGATGTAAATCGTTAGCATGACACCATGCTTGGATTCGATTGTAGGTCTGATTGGCACGAACTGTCCCTATACTGCAAGCAAACTTTAACGTCATCAGCGTACATGAGTACTCTGGATTTGGTTAGAACCTGCGGCAAATCATTGATAAACAATGTGAAAAGCAGTGGTCCAAGGTGGCTACCCTGTGGGACGCTAGATGTGACCCTGAGGCTATTGGATAGGACGTTTCTAAACAGAACCTTTTGGGTCCTGTCACTTAGATAACTCGAAATCCACTTAAGAGGATCACTAGGAAACCCCATTGAATAAAGTTTCCTAACCAGAAGAGAATGATTAACCCAGTCGAAAGCTTTACTAAAGTCCGTGTAAATAACATCGGTTTGAAAGTTTTGTTGGAAGCCCCTAATAACGAAAGAGGTAAGTTCCAGAAGATTGGTCGTGGTTGATCTTCGCTTCATAAAACCATGCTGGCATGGAGAGATGACGGATCTGCATAGATGTTGGAAGTGAGGAGTGATTACATTCTCGAAAAGTTTGGTGATAGCCGATAACTTAAAGATACCCCTATAGTTACTGGCATCCGATTTGCTACCTTTTTTGTGGAGAGGAATAACAAAAGATTCCCTCCAAATAAGGGGAAATTCTGAGGATTCTAAAGATAAGGTAAACAATTTAAGAAGGGGGTTACACAGCGCCTCGGAGCAATACCTAAGCACAGAGTCAGGTATACCATCGGGACCTGGCGAATAAACTGGCTTAACACGTTGAAGATCAAGAATAAGTGAGCTTTCGTTTAAAATGGGACTGAAGATTAAGGACGAACTGGGAATAGCTGGAGAAAATGTATGATCTGAAGATGTTGAGGGCAAATATGTCGTTTTAAAAAACTCAGCAAAGAGATTAGCAATTGCTTGATCAGAATTTACTGTAGTATTTTTAAATTACAGCGAGGGAGGGTATAACGTGGGTTTATATTTAGAGTTAACAAAGTTATAAAACTGTTTAGGGTACTGCGTGAACTGGACCTTACAACGAGTCAAATAATTTGTATAACACTGAGCGTTAAGCACGGTAAAGTTAGATCGAGCACTAAGATAAGATGAGAAAGCCGTTTTTAAACCAGTAAGTTTATATTTATTATAAAGCCTAGATTTTACGTTTTTGAAACGCGTCAGCTCCTTGTTAAACCAAAGTGGTTTATTAGAGACCGACGGGTAGGTTTTAGGAACACAGGGGAGAAAAATGAGTTCATAACGTGGCGGATAACATGTCAGAGCTCGTGTAAATTCAATCAAATTCTACTATTAAAGTGTTTAGCCTTTGATAGTCAGCCTTTCGGAAACAGCAGACTCTGTTTAAACTGCTATCAGGTGTAGTAGCTAAAACTGTCCCAGTGTCGATAGTCGCATCGAAAGTTGGTTGATATGGATCTTCAGGTTGCGTCATTGGAGAAACTCTTATTAGGTTTACGCCTTCGGGATCGGAGACAAAGCATAGATCCAGTAAGCGGTTTAAGGAATTAAGGATATGTTTTACTTGAGATAATGATAAATCAAGCAAGCCATTTATGAGGTCATGCTGTGCCGCCGGGTCAAGGACGTTAGACGTTACACTGACCCTAGAACCACTGTGCACACTATCAATACCAAAAAAGTAAAGAGATGAAGAGAGAGAACAAGAGAGCACAAGAGTTAGAGCTGCAGAAAATCACAAGAGCGGTGAGAGCTATGAACAGCTTAAATGCAGGTAATAGCAAACGACACTTGAGCGGGGTAGAGAAAAATAAAAACGGTAAAAGAGCAAAGAGGAAAAATAAGATAAGATAACCGTCTTAGCACAAAACTAAAAAGTTATTGTTAATTCAAATTAACTACACAGAAAAGTGCGGTAGCAAAATGGTATATCGTTATAAATATTAGGTGATAAATTAGAGGAAACCCCGGTGGTTTAGATTTAAAATAAACACAAAAGTCGGAGCGCAAAACAAAAACACGACCGTCCGCTACGAAGAGAAAGATCGAAATCGAAATCTAACATAATATAAATAAACCTATCCTTATTAATAAATACTCTACATTTTTAAATTATGTGATTAACACAGTGGCATTTAAAACAAAACAAACAAAAGCAGTGACGGCACGTTTATCGATCTAAACAATACATATAATTGTGTTAATTTGAAATATTTAAAAATAATGTTAGATCGTGAACATTTTTTAAATGTTTTAGTGGAAGATCAGGCAAAAATCGTACATGTTTGTATGGCACAGGGGTCCTGTTTATCACCCCTTATGTTTAATGTGTCTATAAAAAAAATACCTCAAATAAATGATATCCAGACGCATGTTTGCCGACGACTTTACAATCATATCTTGGGGACATGACTTAAAACGTGCCAAGAATAACCTGAAAAACAAAAATAATTACTTTAATCTGCTATGTAAGGACTTAGGTTCAAGCCTACCTAAGTCCTTACATAGCAGATTAAAGTAATTATTTTTGTTCTGGTGGGAATAATATGGGAAGGATAGAAGAAATTTAATATGTATAAGAGTTGACAATATAGACATCCCCTGCAGGAAGTACATTACCTTTCTGGGCAGAGTTATAAACTCAAACATGTCCAGTGTAACACACATTAAGGAACTACTCCAGACAAACTACTCCTTCAATCCGGACTTGGAAGAACTGGATTGGACAGATCATGAGACAAGATTAAAAAAAAAAATAAAAATATTACACATATAAATATAATTGAAAAACTAAGAATTAAACAAGAAAGGAAGTAATCTAAGCTAATCGCTATATCTTTCTCTCTTCCAAGTGAACGGTAGTGTTTTTTTCTTGCGCTCTCGTTTTTGTGTAATAACGTTACGTTAAAACCACCGGGGCTTACCTAAAAATTCTACTTTGTGTTCTATAAAGTTTCCGTTTCCCTTCGCGTGTGCATGCAGCTTTATAAATTTATTTTAATCCCTTTACTTTCAATATTTAATTGTGCTGCCAGTGTTTGTTCTTCTTGTTATTTTTGTATTTCCTCTTTGCACCTCTCCCGTTTAGCCGTTATTGCTCTGTCGCGACAGCTAAACGTTTATCTAAGCTCGCTTACTCTCATACTCCCCTGCTCTCTATCGCTACAACTCTCTCGGTGCATCTGCACTTTTCTTTTCATATCTGTCGCCCCCTCATCCTATAGTAACAAGAACAGTGGTAAGTTTGTAATAAAGTCTTCCGATATTGTCTTCTCTTCCAAAACATGCAAAAAGGCTGTTTTGTCTACCGATCTTACCATCGGCTGCTGGCTGTGTGACAACATTTTGCATGCAAAGTGCATTGGTGTTGCCGGCCGGACTGTTGATGACGCGGAGAAAAACATCGGTTTGCGCTACTGTTGCAATGCCTGTCGTGACGTTTGTAAAGATTGATCCCTTCAGTTTCTATCAGAGTTTCCCGCTCCAAGTAATAATGTATTAGTTCAGTTGTTGAAGTTTTATTATAGTTTTATTTGTATCTTTAATTTTGTGTTTTGCTTCGGAGCAACCATGGTCGCTCCAAAGTCAGAATTGGTTCTTGTCTTATAGATATAAGCTTAAGACTCTGGAAGTCTAATTCTTAAAGCTGCGCTGCCAATAGCGGCAGCGAAGAGACGTTTATATATAAGATAAATACATAGCCATGCTCGCTTAAGCTGAGCGCGGAGGTGTATACACATATTCATATACATTGGTCCGCTCGTGTTGTGCGGGCCAATGTATAAGTTGGGCGATTCATATTTTGTCTAGAGGTTTATGACCGGCAACTTATATTGCGTAAACACTGCAACAAAGTGTTACAGTGTGGACCCTTTAAGTACAATGGGTATTCGATATATGTGCATACTACATCTCCCTCCTATTGAAAAATAACGTAATATAATATAGTTATTTTATAATTATATATATATTTTATATAAGATTTTTTTTTTTTAATGCATTTTTTTTTTTTTAGTTATCTTATTTATTCTTATGTTATTCATATAGTTGTAATATACTTTTTATGCTATGTATGGCCATACGTGAAATATAAAAAGAATCAAATTAATTATGAAATAAATTGTTTTAATCTATCCTTGTGTACTACTTGTTTCTTATTTTTAATATTTGTTATAGTTATGTTATCTCTATCTCCTATTTGTTCTACCTTATAAGGACCTGTATATTGGAAATCTAGTTTATGCCCTGTTTTATTTTTCAATGAAACCTGGTCTCCTATTTCTAATTCAAAATCTAAACTAATTTTGTCGTACTTATATTTTTGTTTTTGTTTATTATCATCTAGCATTATTCTAGCTCGCTTATATGCCTGTTCTAATCTAAATTTAGATTCCTTAGCATAATCTTCTATGTTAGAAAGGGATTCAATTCTATCTATGCTATTGAAGTGTTTTGGCAAATTTGAAATTTTACCAAAAACTAGCTCGTATGGACAGTAATTGTGTGCCATAGAGGGGGTTGTGTTAAAGCAATATACGAAGTATTGTATCCATGTATCCCAATCAGTTTTGTCTACTGAGATGTAGGAACGGATGAACTCATTAAATGTTCTGTGGCTTCGCTCCACGGTACCTACAGTCTGGTGGTGGTGTGCAGTTGAAGTTATGTTTTTAATATTTAAATATTTACATAGATCTTCAATGATTGAATTTTTGTATTCTGTTCCCATGTCCGTAATGAACGTCTTCATTGGACCGTACTTCAGAATGAAATTTTCAAAAATAGCTTTAGCTACTGTGTTTGCACTTGTATTTGGTATTGGTATTGCTACCAAATACTTTGTCAAATCGCATATTAATGTAATTGCGTATTCATTTCCGCATTCCGATTTCGGTAGTGGACCAATTGTATCCCCAATTACCCTGTCGAAGTCTTTTTCTGGTGTCTCTGTTATTGACAGTGGGGTCTTTGTGTGTTTAGTCGTTTTAGACTTTTGGCATTTAGGACATTTTCTTATGTACTCTTTTATGTCTTTGGACATATTTTTCCTGTAGTAGTGTCTCTGGACCTTGGCCAAGGTTTTTGTAATGCCAGTGTGACAGTATAGCTTCTTCTTCATTTTTCTTCTTTCTCTTTCATTTCTCTGGACCTTGGCCAAGGTTTTTGTAATGCCAGTGTGACAGTATAGCTTCTTCTTCATTTTTCGTATTTATTACGGTCACCGGGTTGAGTAGCGCTACTCTTAATGATTTCAGTATTTTATTGCCCATTATTTTAAAATTATCAATTGAAACGAGTTCAAAGATATTTTCCCACGGTGCCACTTTGAGTTGGCTGATCTTGTTAATACCGGCCTGCTTTTCAAGCCTTTGGATAAATTGACCTAAGTCAAGGGTTCCATTAGTATACAAATCGCTAACATCATAACTTGCAGTAATTTTCTTTTCGTGTTTGAATAAACACATTTTATTATTTACATTCAAGGTCACTACTTTACGTACTTCATCATTATTAATGACTTCATATACGTTGGGCTTTGAAGCTTTCTCATCAGATTTCCTAGGCAATTCTCTTTCTTTTTCTCCTGCGAAGGATTTCTGTCTACTTTGATTTCTTGTCGTGACTTTATTTATAGTTCCGGTAATGTTTTGTAATTCCTTGATGGTTATTCTGGATAACGCATCAGCGATAAAATTATCTTTCCCCTTCAGGTATTCTACCGTAAAATCAAATTCCTTTAATTCAAGCCTCATACGTGTTAATTTTGAACTGGGATTCACCATTGAATACAAATAAGTTAATGGTCTATGGTCTGTTTTAACCGTGAAATGGTTACCATAAATATATGGTCGGTAATGTTTTATAGCCCAATGTATAGCAGCTAGTTCCTGCTCAGTAGTACTCTTGTTACTTTCTCCTTTAGTAAAGGATCTTGATGCGTAAGCATCAAGTCCATTATGGCTTTGAGTTAAATCCGTTCCACATGCTTGCTTACTTGCATCGGTTATTATGCAGAATTCTTCAGTGAAATCTGGATATTGTAACAAGGTTGGGTTTATAAGTGCCGTTTTGAGATGATCGAAGGCATTCTGGCATTCAGATGTCCATTCGAATTTTACATCCTTTTTACATAACCTGGTTATGTGGCGAGAATAATCGGCAGTTTTTTATAAAGCGCCTATAGTAATTGCAAAATGCAACGAATCGTCTAGCGCTGTCCGCATCATGTGGGACTGGATAGTTTTTTATGACGTCATATTTTTTGTCATCTGGTAAGATTCCTTTATCAGTGCATTTATGTCCCAAAAATGTGACTTCATGTATGAAAAATGAACATTTTTCAGGATGTAGCTTTAGGTTATGTTGCCTACATTTCTCGAAGACATCAGTTAAGTTCTTGAGCATATGCTTTTCGGAACATCCTACGACTATTAAGTCATCCATATAAAGAAATGCTTGTGACGGCTCTAATCCGGAGAAAGCGAAAGTCATCATTCTCTGGAATGAATTTGGGGCCATTTTCAAGCCAAATGGTAATCGCGTAAAGCGATACGAGCCATTGCTCGTCGAAAATGACGTTATATACCTGGAAGTTTTTTCAAGTTCAATTTGGTGACATTAAGTCAAGGCATGAGAAGTATTTTGCTCTACCTAGTTGATCTAGAATGTCATCAATTCTAGGGAGCGGAAATTTATCAGACAAGAGTTTTTTATTAATTTGACGATAGTCGATTACTAATCGCCATTTTTTCTTGTCAGAGTCCGGAAGAGACTTCTTCGGAACTAATAAAAGTGGGCTATTATATGCTGAGACTGATGGTTCAAATATGTTATCGTCTATTAATTTCGTCTACTTGGCTGTGAGGATTTCTATAGTTCTTGATATATACGGGCTCATCATCCTTCACTCTAAGTCTTTGTTTGTAAAAATTGTTTGTTGTTATCGAATCGGTTTCTAGTCCGAATATATCTGTATACTTGGTGCATAGATCTTTCAATTGAGTTTTGAACATAGGCGGAAAATTTTTAGTTAGCTTTTCCATAACGAAGTGATCTCTTTCTTCGTTAGTTCCTATTATTTTATCATAATTATTTAGGGTTTCGAATTTAATTTTATTTAAATTTACAATTCTATTATTATTTGTTGAGTTTATAATACGGACATAAGTGTTTTTTGGGTTGGATATCGTATTTGCGATATAAATACCTTTTTCAATTTCTTGGTTTAGTATCAGAATTGGATTTTCTATTGAGGGGATCTGTATTTCACGGACAACTTCGGAACGTCACTCTAAGTCTTTGTTTGTAAAAATTGTTTGTTGTTATCGATTCGGTTTCTAGTCCGAATATATCTGTATACTTGGTGCATAGATCTTTCAATTGAGTTTTGAACATAGACGGAAAATTTTAAATTAGCTTTTCCATAACGAAGTGATCTCTTTCTTCGTTAGTTCCTTTTATTTTATTTCGTATTTAGGGTTTCGAATTGTTGAGTTTATTTGTTGAGTTTATAATACGGACATAAGTGTTTTTTGGGTTGGATATCGTATTTGCGATATAAATACCTTCCTCAATTTCTTGGTTTAGTATCAGAATTTGATTTTCTATTGAGGGGATCTGTATTTCACGGACAACTTCGGAACGAGCTGAGAGTACAGTGACATTATTTTCGCAAGTGTGTACTAATTGTAATTTAGTTGGATAGTTTATGTTTTTTTTTGGCGAAGAATCAGTGAGTCGCCACTCTGAGTGTGATCTAGGTTGGAATTATATCGATTCATGAAATCTAAACCTAGTATGCCATCACTAGGTATTGGGAAATTTTGCTCGACTAAATAGAAGTCGTGCGGAATAATATATTTGCCTGTAGTGAGTTCTATAAAGGCTAAGCCTTTAGAAGAGATTGTACCTTCTCCGATTCCTGATATTTGAGTATGAATATTATTATTAATATGTTCAAACTGATCTATGTTTTCTTTTAAAATTGATATATCTGCACCAGTATCAAGCAACAGAGTATATGGTTTACCTGTCCTTTAATTGTTCATTTTTCCAAAGATACTTAGGTTAAGCTTGATTGTTTTTATTGAGCTGGTGGACGGCTCTAAACATCTGAAGGGTTCTGCTGGTTTCCCGAATTGCTTTGGGCAGCTCGGACATTGTTGTTATTGTTTCTGTTACCGTTGTTGTTTCCCCCACGGCTATTTCCGCCGCGGTTGTTTCCATTACGCTTGTCATTTCTATAATAATTATTATTTTGGTTATAATTATTATTATTATTATTATTATTACGGTTATAACCATTGTTTTGGTTATATCCGCTGCTTTGGTAATGTCCTCTATTATTGCTTCTACCGCGATAATTATTTGTATAATTATTACCGCGAGAGCTATTTCCCCTTCTGGTATACAATATTGTGTTGGGATTGCCCGTCATTTCAGAAATACATTGTATGTACTTAGTGACGGCTTCATTCATGTTATTGAAGTTTCCTGCCTCCAATATTGTTTTAAGTCGGCCATGCTCACAATTTTTAACCATTGTGGTGATGGCTTCCTTTGTGCTGAATTTATCAGCGTGTTCGGCCGAAAGGCCTTCGTCAATATACGAAGCTTCAAGGAGCTTTCGTAAGTTGTCCACTTCCGTCGTGGTTTCTGGACGGTTTTTGCCATTTTCGCTTTGATTACGTCAGATGTTTCGCCGACTATAGTGTCTTGCAGTTTTGTAATTATTCCATTTATCGTGATTTCATTCTGTATACTTGTACAGTGTTCATCCCACAATTTTGGATTTGATTACTTCGACAGCTATGTTCTCATAAGTACCCTTCGTTAGATTGACTAACTTCAAAGCTGTTTTAAATCTCTGTAGGTGCAGTTTTTGTCCGTTAAATTCCGGAATAGCACACGAAATTTCTTTGATGTTTGCCCTTTGGGCAACAGCTTCGTCAGCTATTGTGGTTGGTTTAACTTATACATTGCTGTCGTTATTGTCCGAGTCAGATAGGTCCTGATCTGATGTTTCAGATTCAGACCGCAGGGATTGTGAGGTTATTTATGTCTTTTTCCTCTATTTCAGGATCCGTTGAGACCGGGTTATCTATCTCTGCTGGCTCGAGAGCTGGCAAATCTGATGATTCCGGTTTGTCTCCAGTTTCTACTGTCAATGGGGTATTTAATATAGTTGGCACTGAAATGGCCAAATTATATCTTAGCTTTATGTATATTAAGTTCTCTCTTAATTTTAGCAAGAATTTAGATACTCTAGACCAATTGGCTTTGTCCAGCCGGTCCCTCTGCTCATGTATTAGTATATGCGCTGTGTTAAAGCGGTCTACTAATATTTCGGCATGCTTATTCACAGTATTTTGCTGTGCTAGCCGAGTCCTTGATAAAGACCTATAGGATTTGTCGAAATCAATCTTAAGGTTATTTAGTTCTTTGTAAAGCTCATCCCATTCAATTAATTAATGGAATTTCGTTTGGAACATTAATCGAATGTAGTCCCAGAATTAAGCAAGTGGAATGGCTCTTTTTATTAACTTCTTTTGAATAACAGAATAGCTAACTCTCCTGTATAGAAATATATGAAGTGATCAGGCTGGTGGGACACACATGACCCGAATTCTGTACCTACAATGCAATGCCATTTGCCTTTGAATTTCGAATCAAACTCAGTTTTCATATGCTTTGCGATATCTACTTCCATATCGTATTTTTTGATAGCCTGTGTTGTGCATTCAATGGCGCTCTTCTGCATTTCCTGACTCATGACAGTATGCCGAATATCTGCCTCGCTATTGGACATTTAGCTGATTGTAAGATATACCTGATTTGGTTATATGTATTTATTTGATTCAAGGATAATTATGGTCGATTGGTTTTCTTTTTATTAATTCTTAATATATTTCACATAGGTATGTATACAATATTTAATGGGTGTAATATGTTTCGAAACACTTTATTATCAATTACTGCCGGTGCCTCTTTATATTTTGTCCAGGTTGTTAGCCTGGCTTTTATTTATAGCCCTTTTTGATATGCATTTATTGTGGAAGATATAGGCTTTATACAAAATAAAAGCGCTCATTATGGCAACTATAATTGACAATAAAATATTTGTTAGATTTGAGTCAACAGTGCTCTATTCAATTTTATTGATTACGTTTGCAGTGGAGTCCACTGACTTTGTTTCGATAATGGCCATGTTAGAGTTTATTTCTTCTAATTGTATGCCATTGACATGTTGCTTAGGTTTATAATTTATTGTCCAATCATTGAACATATCAAATTGTAAGATTTATATATGTGTAAAGATTTATATTAACAAAAAGATACCTGCCTAGTTTTTTGCATGGCTTTACAGGCCAAGCTCTAATCGGCAAAAAGGTTCCGCTCAATTTTACAAAATTTTACTGCATCGCAGTGCAATCAAAAAAATTATGCAACGCAGTGCATGGGTTGTTTTTATTTTTTCTGCAAGGATCAGCAAGGATGGTTCCTCCTGCTCGACTTCCTTCTCCGTCAGTTGGTCGTCGCCGGTTTGGCTGTGCTGACGCTCCCTCGAAGGCGCAGGCGGCGGTCGTGCCTCCCGCGCTTGATGCTGTTACTGCTGTCCTGGCTATTTTCCTGAGCTGGTCTTCATCTTCATTCATTCATAGTTGCATGCAGCAGAGTAGAGGGGTCCGGGGCAGTCTGTCGGACAAACTTCTGGTCTTCTTGGCAGTGGCTTTGGGGCAATTTGTTGCGTTGTTAGTATTTGATTTACAATTTGTATTTTCTTCTCTGAGTGAGTTGTGCTTTTTTGGGTTATATTTTGGAGTGTTTCTTTCAGATATTCTAGCTCATTATTTAGTTTCTACGCCGTCGACCATGTGGGCGGCGTCTTTTGAGCGAAAAGTAGCCACTTTATGCGGGCTATTCTTTTTCTTATCTTATTTTTTTTCCTCCACGTCCCATTGCACACTCTACTCACTCAGACGTGTTTCTATATATCCTTCTTGGGTCATTCCCGATATTTGCTGCTCCTTGTCTTCCTTCAAGGTAGGTTGTACATTTAGATTGCTTGCTCCTTCGTCACGGTCGCCATGTAAAGATTGATCCTATCAGTTTCCATCAGAGTTTCCCGCTCCAAGTAATAATGTATTAGTTTAGTTGTTGAAGTTTTATTCTAGTTTTATTTGTATCTTTAATTTTGTGTTTTGCTTTGGAGCAACCATAGTTGTCGCTCCAAAGTCAGAATTGGTTCTTGTCTTATAGATATAAGCTTAAGAGTCATTGTTGAATTGAGGCTTAGATGCCTGGCAAATAGTGCATGAACTATTGCCTACAGTTGCCGCAACTAGCACTTGGAACTAGTTGGACGGGTTGAAGTGTGTTTGGGTGTGGTTGATTGGTTTGATAAATTGGTTGTATGAGTTTGGTTGGGGCATGGAAGACACGGCTATGGTGTCGGGCACATGTGCATGAATAAAAGCTTGTTGTGAGGTAGAACTCTTACTGACTTTATTAATGAAAACTTAACAGTATATATAGGTACAAAATGCTTATGGTAACAAATATCGTATAACAAAAAAATGTGGGTTACTGTGAATGTGAGTTATTGTCAGATATATGACCTGACACTTATTGCTCTATTTCGCTTTCCTTATGTCCGCCAACTATGCATATTCGCTTGACCTGGTAACTGATACTTTATTAACGACAAATGCATGTGGCTGCGACTGAAGAATTATTATGTTGAATTCTAAATGTTATTGCTTATGAATAAATGCTGCCGTGACTGAACATTCTCCCGGCCGTTAAACAGGTGTTCAACCTTCAGAAAGGTCGAACGAAAAACTTCGTGGGGTAGGTTCTGGTGCTGGTTGTTCCGTGCTCTCCTTGGATTCCGGAGTCCGGCGTAGAAATATCCGACGTCGTGGTGTCCATTTGCCGACCGTCCGGCTAAGAACCCATACAATGCCTTGTAGGATTGACATAGCTAGGGCCACATAGGCAGCTACTTGATGATGTTGAGGAGCGACAAGTTGATCCTTCCAGGTAGTCTCTTTTAATTTGACCAACTGGCGCTGCAAAGCGCCCAGTTCCTCCAAGCTGACCTCCTTGGCTGCCATTCCTTGGAGTGGCTCTGGTGGATCCTTACAGTCAATCTTTAAGATATTGCCAAACCGAACATATGTAGCCTTCGTTTCGCTGACCACAGGGCTGAATGTGCTCACGCTAATCTTTGAATTGCGTGCAGTGCAACCTGGGGCGAATGACAATAAGCCCGTCCCGTTAAGTTGCACTGTAGAAGCGATTCCTTTGCACAACGCTTGAAGTTCTATGAGACTGCGTGTGGCAAACATCCATCTGTTTCGCTGATGCGTTGCCAGCCACAGCAGATCGGATCTTGACTAAAAGACCTCAGATATAGTCTCAGTTTTTTTATTAAATAACTGAAACTCACACCGATTATCCACGCTGAATGTGGCTTGGTGGTTGAAACATATGTGCTCGTTATTTGGCAGCTCCAGCGCAGGAAAATTGCCCAGGACAGCAGCAGCAGATATCCAGCGCTGGAGGCACGACCGCCGCCTGCGCCTTCGAGGGAGCGTCAGCGTAGCCAAACCGGCTACGACCAGCTGACAATGAGGGAAGAAGGAGGAACCATCCATGCTGAAAAAAAATCACCCATGCACTGCGTTGCATAATTTTTTTTTATAGAATATAATTTTTTGTAAAATTGAGCGGAACTTTTTCTGCCGATTAGAGCTTGGCCTGTAGAGCCATGCAAAAACTAGGCAGGTATCCTTCTGTTAATATAAATCTTACCTCTTGATATGTCCAATGATTGGACAATAAATTATAAACCAATACCTAAGCCATATGTTAATGGCATAAAATTAAAAGAAAGAAATTCAAATATTGCAATTATTGAAACAAAGTCAGTGGAACAAAATTGAATCGAGCATTGTTGACTCGAATTTAACAAATATTTTATTGTCAATTATTGTTGCCATAATGTGGGCTTATATTTTGTATAAAGCCTATATTTTCCATAATAAATGTATATCAAAAAGGGCTATAAATAAAAGCCAGGCTAACGACCAGGACAAAATATAAAGAGGCACCGGCAGTAATTGAGAATAAAGTGTTTAAAAACATATTACATCTATTCAACATTGTATGCATACCTTTAAGAAATGTATTAAAAACTAATAAAAAGAGAATCAATTATCCTTGAAATAAATAAATACAAATAATCGAACTAAAATCAGGTATATTTTATGAATACAGTCAGCAAAATATCTAATAGCTGTAGTGTACGTAGTTTGAGGGATGTTCCTATTTGGCCTTTTTATAGTGGGTGGTAGTTACAACAAAAGAGGACCTGGTACTTCCTTTGCTGGGGATGCGCAATCTTGCTGCTAAATCATAATCAAAGCTGAACTAGCGAAATAATGTGAGAAAATGAAATTATAAATATACTGCGGATACACGCCGACTCGCGTAAATATGCACTAAGGATTCTGATATGTATTGGGAATTAGGGTGTTCATAATTCCACGATTCCTTACCCTCCCTATCATGACAATGTTGCTAAACTTCCTCATTGTCCCTTGGCCGAGTTCAAATAACCCTACCACATAATAAAAAAAATGTCCGACTCAAGTACTCGACAAACCAGTATACTCATTTATTCAACCTTCATATTCAATAGATCTATATTTCTCTTGTGATTCCATTTTTTCCAAATTTATCTTCATTGATTCTTCATGTTAAATTTAAGTTGCAAATAACAAATCTTAACCTATCTTCTATTCTTTCCTATTTATTCCCTAACCCATAGCTTAATTTCTAGTATTTTATATAGTTAATAAAAAGGTAGTAATAAGGTGGTAATAAGAGCTGTTGGTCAAAATTTATAGAACCCTAAGTCAAACTTCTACCGTATGCCATACTCCAGTTGCTCTGCGAGTGTTTAAATCATTAATACTTAGAAATATAATAATCAAATATATATAATCAAAACAAAACGAAAGAAAATTCAACTCCAACACCTGTGGGTGTTCGTCTTGGCGGTCCCAACGGGTCTCAAACAGCATCTTCACTTGCGATAGGCGAGTATCAATAGCTCCGGCCTTCGTCGGCCAGATGAGGGGAGCGGAGGGTTTTCCACTGCAGCTTGGCGAGGGTGGTAACCATAATATGAGCGCCTGATCCGGTCGAATAAAGACTCCGCATAGCGGAATTGGTTGGCTGTGCTCAGGTTTTCCACTGGCTCGCATCCAAACGTGGCAGGTTATGTAACCGACGGTCGGAGGTTAAATCCGTCCGAGCAGTTGACTATATAGCGAAAATCGAAGTCAAAGGAGATCTACAGCAGGCGGTCAGCGATGTGGGCTAAAGACGGCCATAGAGTAGGAAAATCTGCCTTTTCGAGGTCTAGGCCTCCAGCACGCCTCCGGAGTCGGATCCCTATGAAAATTGAGTTAGCATTGAGACTCACTAAATTAGCACTTAATCACCTTTTTCACGCACAATTCACACAAGGAAATTATTGCTGTATACACTACCCTGGTGGTCACTCGAATTAACCAATAAGTAAATGTTATTACCACGTGTAATTTGGCTTAAATTTGGTAGCGCCAAAATATATGAACCTTGGCCAAAGGGTTTTTATAAAAGAATGACTTAAGTTTTGGGAAGCTGACTGCAAGAACCCGTGGTTCTGAGCTTTCCTTCGGCTAACTGTTCAATCGTTCGATCATTGTCGATAGCGATCGGGCTTAGCCATTCTCTAGCTATTTTTGCTATTGAAAAAGTTCCTATAATTTTAAATGCGAGGTTGGGTCGAAAAGTTTCTGTAAGTGCAAGCTTAGCTGGTCACTACATAGCAAGGTCGATATTCGGCATACTGACATGAGTCAGGAAATGCAGAAGAGCGCCATTGAATGCGCAACACAGGCTATCGAAAAGTACGACACTGAATCAGAAATAGCAGAGCATATCAAAAACGAGTTTGATTTGAAATTCGAACGCAAATGGCATTGCATTGTAGGTACAGATTTCGGGTCATATGTGTCTTACCAGCCTGGTCTTTTTATATATTTCTATGCAGGGCAGTTAGCTATTCTGTTGTTCAAAAAAGGTTAGTAAAAAGAGCCATTCCACCTGTTTAAATCTGGGAATACATTCGACTAATGTTCCCAACGAAGTTCCATTAAATAATGGAATGAGATGAGTTGTATAAAGAACTAAATAACCTTAAGTTTGATTTTGACAGATCCTATAAGTCTTTATCAAGGACCCGGGATATCTCACTTAAGAAAAGGGTCAGAGCAGACGAAAGGTAACTAGGACTTATTGAAGAATATCTAAGAACACCATGGGATGAAAGGACGAAAAAAGGCTAGACTTCTTAAGACGAGGCGCCACACCCCATCCACTCAAAAGTCAAAAATTCAAAACAAATAAAGAAAAGTCTGAAAAGTAAAAAGGCTGAAAAAAAAATTGCCAAGTCCCTTTCCCAAATAAACAATTATTTAAATTTTATTTGAAATATTTATTTTATTTTTTCAATAATCAGAAGCGACATTCTTAATTAACATACATATTCACAATTTTTCATGATTTTTGGGAGCGTACATTGAAGAAATGACATGCACACGTATCAACTCCATTGTCGGTATATTCATTTGCCCAACAACAAGACGAACAAAGTTGGCCATGTATATTTGTAACCAATGGCATATCAGGCATCCTTTTGTGGAAATATTCCAATAATTCCTCCAGATATTGAACATGTTCAGGGAAAATTTGATTTTTAAACATTTTCATTACATTATTTATCCTTATAACAAGTTGATGGATTGAGCTGGGGGTTGTGCTGTTGATTTTGTTTCCGATTGCCAGCATTTTTGTTAACTCCGCTGTTGGCAGCGCAGCTATAAGAATAAGACTTCCTGAGTCTTAAGCATATATCCATAAGACAAGAATCAAATGTGACTTTGGAGCGACAACAATGGTTGCTTCAAAGATCTTATAAATTGGAGATACAATAAAATTACTGAACAACTACCCAAAACTGAATAATTGCTTGGATAAATGGAACGGGACTAGAACTGGAAGAAAGACCTTTTACAATCGATCTTTTACATGGCGACCGTGACAAAGGAACTGCAAGCAAATAAACATATATGGCAAATACTACCAATCTAAATATATGGAGCTGCCTAATGTGCGACGGGACTACCTTGGAAGATTGGTATTCGACTAATTACGTGACACAAGGGGCAGCGAATCGGGAATGGCCAAAGGAGGATACACAAAAACACGTCTGAGTGAGTAGAGTGTGCGTAATGGGACGTGGAGGTCAGAAAAATAAAATTAAAAAAAGGATAGCCCTCATAAAGTGGCTACTTTTTGCTCAAAAACACCGCCCGCATGGACGACTGCGCAAAAACTGAATAATGAGCTTGAATTCCTAAGGGAAACCCTCCAAAATAGAGTCCGACAAGGCACAACTCACTCAGAAAACAAAATACAAGTTTTAAATCAAAAACTAACAACGCAATCAATTATCCCCAAGCCACTGCCGAGACGACAACAAGTCTGCCCGCCCGACTTCCCCGGACTTCCCAACTCTGCGGCATGCAATTCAGCATGCATGAAGACGAAGACTAGTGCGGAGACCAGCCCAGGAAAATAGCCCAGGACACCAGCAGCAGATATCAAGCGCGGGAGGCACGACCGCCGCCTGCGCCTTCGAGGGAGCGTCAGCGTAGCCAAACCGGCTACGACCAGCTGACAAAGAGGGAAGAAGGAGGAACCATCCATGCTGAAAAAAAAATCACCCATGCACTGCGTTGCATAATTTTTTTGAGTGCACTGCGATGCATATTTTTTTTATAGAATATAATTTTTTGTAAAATTGAGCGGAACTTTTTCTGCCGATTAGAGCTTGGCCTGTAGAGCCATGCAAAAACTAGGCAGGTATCCTTCTGTTAATATAAATCTTACCTCTTGATATGTCCAATGATTGGACAATAAATTATAAACCAATACCTAAGCCATATGTTAATGGCATAAAATTAAAAGAAAGAAATTCAAATATTGCAATTATTGAAACAAAGTCAGTGGAACAAAATTGAATCGAGCATTGTTGACTCGAATTAACAAATATTGTATTGTCAATTATTGTTGCCATAATGTGGGCTTATATTTTGTATAAAGCCTATATTTTCCATAATAAATGTATATCAAAAAGGGCTATAAATAAAAGCCAGGCTAACGACCAGGACAAAATATAAAGAGGCACCGGCAGTAATTGAGAATAAAGTGTTTAAAAACATATTAGATCTATTCAACATTGTATGCATACCTTTAAGAAATGTATTAAAAACTAATAAAAAGAGAATCAATTATCCTTGAAATAAATAAATACAAATAATCGAACTAAAATCAGGTATATTTTATGAATACAGTCAGCAAAATATCTAATAGCTGTAGTGTACGTAGTTTGAGGGATGTTCCTATTTGGCCTTTTTATAGTGGGTGGTAGTTACAACAAAAGAGGACCTGGTACTTCCTTTGCTGGGGATGCGCAATCTTGCTGCTAAATCATAATCAAAGCTGAACTAGCGAAATAATGTGAGAAAATGAAATTATAAATATACTGCGGATACACGCCGACTCGCGTAAATATGCACTAAGGATTCTGATATGTATTGGGAATTAGGGTGTTCATAATTCCACGATTCCTTACCCTCCCTATCATGACAATGTTGCTAAACTTCCTCATTGTCCCTTGGCCGAGTTCAAATAACCCTACCACATAATAAAAAAAATGTCCGACTCAAGTACTCGACAAACCAGTATACTCATTTATTCAACCTTCATATTCAATAGATCTATATTTCTCTTGTGATTCCTTTTTTTTCAAATTTATCTTCATTGATTTTTCATGTTAAATTTAAGTTGCAAATAACAAATCTTAACCTATCTTCTATTCTTTCCTATTTATTCCCTAACCCATAGCTTAATTTCTAGTATTTTATATAGTTAATAAAAAGGTAGTAATAAGGTGGTAATAAGAGCTGTTGGTCAAAATTTATAGAACCCTAAGTCAAACTTCTACCGTATGCCATACTCCAGTTGCTCTGCGAGTGTTTAAATCATTAATACTTAGAAATATAATAATCAAATATATATAATCAAAACAAAACGAAAGAAAATTCAACTCCAACACCTGTGGGTGTTCGTCTTGGCGGTCCCAACGGGTCTCAAACAGCATCTTCACTTGCGATAGGCGAGTATCAATAGCTCCGGCCTTCGTCGGCCAGATGAGGGGAGCGGAGGGTTTTCCACTGCAGCTTGGCGAGGGTGGTAACCATAATATGAGCGCCTGATCCGGTCGAATAAAGACTCCGCATAGCGGAATTGGTTGGCTGTGCTCAGGTTTTCCACTGGCTCGCATCCAAACGTGGCAGGTTATGTAACCGACGGTCGGAGGTTAAATCCGTCCGAGCAGTTGACTATATAGCGAAAATCGAAGTCAAATGAGATCTACAGCAGGCGGTCAGCGATGTGGGCTAAAGACGGCCATAGAGTAGGAAAATCTGCCTTTTCGAGGTCTAGGCCTCCAGCACGCCTCCGGAGTCGGATCCCTATGAAAATTGAGTTAGCATTGAGACTCACTAAATTAGCACTTAATCACCTTTTTCACGCACAATTCACACAAGGAAATTATTGCTGTATACACTACCCTGGTGGTCACTCGAATTAACCAATAAGTAAATGTTATTACCACGTGTAATTTGGCTTAAATTTGGTAGCGCCAAAATATATGAACCTTGGCCAAAGGGTTTTTATAAAAGAATGACTTAAGTTTTGGGAAGCTGACTGCAAGAACCCGTGGTTCTGAGCTTTCCTTCGGCTAACTGTTCAATCGTTCGATCATTGTCGATAGCGATCGGGCTTAGCCATTCTCTAGCTATTTTTGCTATTGAAAAAGTTCCTATAATTTTAAATGCGAGGTTGGGTCGAAAAGTTTCTGTAAGTGCAAGCTTAGCTGGTCACTACATAGCACGGTCGATATTCGGCATACTGACATGAGTCAGGAAATGCAGAAGAGCGCCATTGAATGCGCAACACAGGCTATCGAAAAGTACGACACTGAATCAGAAATAGCAGAGCATATCAAAAACGAGTTTGATTTGAAATTCGAACGCAAATGGCATTGCATTGTAGGTACAGATTTCGGGTCATATGTGTCTTACCAGCCTGGTCTTTTTATATATTTCTATGCAGGGCAGTTAGCTATTCTGTTGTTCAAAAAAGGTTAGTAAAAAGAGCCATTCCACCTGTTTAAATCTGGGAATACATTCGACTAATGTTCCCAACGAAGTTCCATTAAATAATGGAATGAGATGAGTTGTATAAAGAACTAAATAACCTTAAGTTTGATTTTGACAGATCCTATAAGTCTTTATCAAGGACCCGGGATATCTCACTTAAGAAAAGGGTCAGAGCAGACGAAAGGTAACTAGGACTTATTGAAGAATATCTAAGAACACCATGGGATGAAAGGACGAAAAAAGGCTAGACTTCTTAAGACGAGGCGCCACACCCCATCCACTCAAAAGTCAAAAATTCAAAACAAATAAAGAAAAGTCTGAAAAGTAAAAAGGCTGAAAAAAAAATTGCCAAGTCCCTTTCCCAAATAAACAATTATTTAAATTTTATTTGAAATATTTATTTTATTTTTTCAATAATCAGAAGCGACATTCTTAATTAACATACATATTCACAATTTTTCATGATTTTTGGGAGCGTACATTGAAGAAATGACATGCACACGTATCAACTCCATTGTCGGTATATTCATTTGCCCAACAACAAGACGAACAAAGTTGGCCATGTATATTTGTAACCAATGGCATATCAGGCATCCTTTTGTGGAAATATTCCAATGATTCCTCCAGATATTGAACATGTTCAGGGAAAATTTGATTTTTAAACATTTTCATTACATTATTTATCCTTATAACAAGTTGATGGATTGAGCTGGGGGTTGTGCTGTTGATTTTGTTTCCGATTGCCAGCATTTTTGTTAACTCCGCTGTTGGCAGCGCAGCTATAAGAATAAGACTTCCTGAGTCTTAAGCATATATCCATAAGACAAGAATCAAATGTGACTTTGGAGCGACAACAATGGTTGCTTCAAAGATCTTATAAATTGGAGATACAATAAAATTACTGAACAACTACCCAAAACTGAATAATTGCTTGGATAAATGGAACGGGACTAGAACTGGAAGAAAGACCTTTTACAATCGATCTTTTACATGGCGACCGTGACAAAGGAACTGCAAGCAAATAAACATATATGTCAAATACTACCAATCTAAATATATGGAGCTGCCTAATGTGCGACGGGACTACCTTGGAAGATTGGTATTCGACTAATTACGTGACACAAGGGGCAGCGAATCGGGAATGGCCAAAGGAGGATACACAAAAACACGTCTGAGTGAGTAGAGTGTGCGTAATGGGACGTGGAGGTCAGAAAAATAAAATTAAAAAAAGGATAGCCCTCATAAAGTGGCTACTTTTTGCTCAAAAACACCGCCCGCATGGACGACGGCGCAAAAACTGAATAATGAGCTTGAATTCCTAAGGGAAACCCTCCAAAATAGAGTCCGACAAGGCACAACTCACTCAGAAAACAAAATACAAGTTTTAAATCAAAAACTAACAACGCAATCAATTATCCCCAAGCCACTGCCGAGACGACAACAAGTCTGCCCGCCCGACTTCCCCGGACTTCCCAACTCTGCGGCATGCAATTCAGCATGCATGAAGACGAAGACTAGTGCGGAGACCAGCCCAGGAAAATAGCCCAGGACACCAGCAGTAGATATCAAGCGCGGGAGGCACGACCGCCGCCTGCGCCTTCGAGGGAGCGTCAGCGTAGCCAAACCGGCTACGACCAGCTGACAAAGAGGGAAGAAGGAGGAACCATCCATGCTGAAAAAAAAATCACCCATGCACTGCGTTGCATAATTTTTTTGAGTGCACTGCGATGCATATTTTTTTTATAGAATATAATTTTTTGTAAAATTGAGCGGAACTTTTTCTGCCGATTAGAGCTTGGCCTGTAGAGCCATGCAAAAACTAGGCAGGTATCCTTCTGTTAATATAAATCTTACCTCTTGATATGTCCAATGATTGGACAATAAATTATAAACCAATACCTAAGCCATATGTTAATGGCATAAAATTAAAAGAAAGAAAATCAAATATTGCAATTATTGAAACAAAGTCAGTGGAACAAAATTGAATCGAGCATTGTTGACTCGAATTTAACAAATATTTTATTGTCAATTATTGTTGCCATAATGTGGGCTTATATTTTGTATAAAGCCTATATTTTCCATAATAAATGTATATCAAAAAGGGCTATAAATAAAAGCCAGGCTAACGACCAGGACAAAATATAAAGAAGCACTGGCAGTAATTGAGAATAATGTGTTTAAAAACATATTACATCTATTCAACATTGTATGCATACCTTTGTGAAATGTATTAAAAACTAATAAAAAGAGAATCAATTATCCTTGAAATAAATAAATACAAATAATCAAGCTAAAATCAGGTATATTTTATAGAATACAGTCAGCAAAATATCTAATAGCTGTAGTGTACGTAGTTTGAGGGATGTTCCAATTTGGCCTTTTTATAGTGGGTGGTAGTTACAAAAAAAAGGGGCCCTGGTACTTCCTTAGCTGGGGATGCGCACTCTTGCTAGGCTCTGGTCTAGATCGCCGTATGTCGGGGTTCTTTTCAGCCAGGGATAGTACGACGCTACTACATTCAATTTAGTGTGGCTTATTTAAAACAATAAATCATAATCAAAGCTGAACTAGCGAAATAATGTGAGAAAATGAAATTATAAATATACTGCGGATACACGCCGACTCGCGTAAATATGCACTAAGGATTCTGATATGTATTGGGAATTAGGGTGTTCATAATTCCACGATTCTTTACCCTCCCTACCATGACAATGTTGCTAAACTTCCTCATTGTCCCTTGGCCGAGTTCAAATAACCCTACCACATAATAAAAAAAATGTCCGACTCAAGTACTCGACAAACCAGTATACTCATTTATTTAACCTTCATATTCAATAGATCTATATTTCTCTTGTGATTCCATTTTTTCCAAATTTATCTTCATTGATTCTTCATGTTAAATTTAAGTTGCAAATAACAAATCTTAACCTATCTTCTATTCTTTCCTATTTATTCCCTAACCCATAGCTTAATTTCTAGTATTTAATATAGTTAATAAAAAGGTAGTAATAAATATTTATATATCAATTAAAGAAAAGTTAATATAATCATAAAAGAGAGCCAGAATTCAATAGGGGAGGTATAGCGGAATTTGATAGAATTTTTATAATAGGTAATTGTTCTTGTTGTGGTTTTATTTTGTACTCACGACCTTTTAAAATGATCACTCCATGCTACGTGCGTAACGTTGGGCCCAAGTTCACGTCGACGTTGAAGCGCTGTTGGTCAAAATTTATAGAACCCTAAGTCAAACTTCTACCGTATGCCATACTCCAGTTGCTCTGCGAGTGTTTAAATCATTAATACTTAGAAATATAATATAATAATCAAATATATATAATCAAAACAAAACGAAAGAAAAGTCAGCTCCAACACCTGTGGGTGTTCGTCTTGGCGGTCCCAACGGGTCTCAAGCAGCATCCACTGCACTTTCGATAAGCGAGTATCAATAGGTGGTGGATTTCCCACTGCAGCTTGGCGAGGGTGGTAACCATAATATGAGCGCCTGATCCGGTCGAATAAAGACTCCGCATAGCGGAATTGGTTGGCTGTGCTCAGGTTTTCCACTGGCTCGCTTCCAAACGTAACCGACGGTCGGAGGTTAAATCCGTCCGAGCAGTTGACTATATAGCGAAAATCGAAGTCAAAGGAGATCTACATCAGGCGGTCAGCGAAGTGGGCTAAAGACGACCATAGAGTAGGAAAATAATTGTATATAATACTTCGTCCAGGCCCTATGTACCATACCCACCTCCCCATCACCAACGTCCGGTCATGTTCAGATGGCACTGAACGATTCCGGCGACAATAAATTTATATATATATAAAAAAAAAAAAAAAAGAAAATTAAGTTCCATCTAGGCAAGCTATAAAAATACGTTTGATTTAGGTCAGTGGAGTATGTTGTTTGAAAAAATTGGGCAAAAAGATCGGCAATTGCCTGATCGCCCTTCACAGTTGCGTTTGCAAAAGAAAGTGATAAAGGATGTGTTACCGCTTTACGTTTAGTATTAACAAAATTATAAAACTGTTTAGGATTCTGAGAAAATTGGACCCTGCAACGAGTCAAATAGTTTTTATTACACTCTGCGTTCAGTAAGGTTAAGTTTGACCGAGCCGATATAGAGTTAGAGAGGTCAGAACGAGAACCGGTTCTTTTAAATTTGTACAGCCTTGACTACATTTTTCAATCGACTCAATTCTTTAGTAAACCAAGGTGGTTTATTGGAAGTAGACGGATAGTATAAGGGAACACATTCAGATAAGAATGAGTTCATCGCATTGTAAAAAATGTCTACGTTATCAGCCATGTCAGTACACATGTATAAATCAGACCAGTTTAAGTCAGAAATAAATTTATTCAGCCGGTCGAAGTCACACTTGCGAAAGCAGTAAACTCTTTTGGCTGGTCTATCAGATATTTTCTGTATATCAGCACCAATGTCGAGTGTCACATCGAAAGTAGGATGATAGGGATCTTCAGGTTCAGGAAAGCAACAAGTTGATAATGAGCAACAAGAGAAGTAGTGCGAGTGGGAAAGGAAAAAAGGCGAAGGAGTAGAGTTATGGAAGGATCATATCCGGATGATTAGGAGCCGGATGAGGGGGTTGAGACGGGAAGTAGTTGATTAATAATGTTCACAAGCGAGTGGGGGATGAACGGGGGCGAGCGATCGAAGTTGATCGGGGCATTGGAGTGTCGATAGAGGGCACGAGTTAAGGAAAGAGTAAGAGGGAATGAAGCTCGCCGTTGCATGTATTAGGCGGGGCGCTGTATTGCACAGAGCAGCCGTTTAGCGTGGGAACGGGCGAGGTAATAATAAATATAATATAAGAATGCGGAAACGGACGGAAATGAGGAACGGAAGATACTCATCCACGGGCATGTATTAGGCGGGGCGCTGTAACGCACATGGCGGCCGCGTAGCATGGGAGTGGAACTAGTGATGACTGTTCGCACGTGGTCTCGAAGCTGTATCGCACAGTAAGAGACTAGCTTCAGCATACTAAGTAAGAGTAGATAGGAAGTGCGGATTGTTGGGTTCCTCCATTTCACCCCACGGAAACCGTGAACACAGCAATAGGAACAATATTCGAGCTTACCAATATTACGCAGATAAAAAAGAAAAGGATACGTCTACGAGACGCTTAAACTCAAGCGAGAGGAAAAGGCGACTAGGAGGACCCGCAGGATGGCGACGACAGGGGTACTGAAGGCTGGCAGAACGAGAGTGCGTAGGGCCATGGAAGGCAGGATCTGGAAAACGGTGGAGGAAGCCGGTGTCGGGAAGGACGAGAGCCTGAGATGGGAACGAGTCAAGAAAGGACTAGCGAGGTGCTTTGAGGCCAAGGGGTCCGAGGAGGCTCAGCGCTTGGTATAAGTGAACGTAAAAATTTACTTTTTAAAGGCCAGAATGGCGTGTAAGAAGCATTTGGGAGAAGTAAGGAATTAATAAGCAGTTGAAGAAGACCCATCCTCGCATTCTTTTCTATATTTTCCATAATACCTAACCGTAACAGGCACGTGCCTGGTTTCATAAGGGCCACTTGAGTGTACTGACCGTAGTGCATCAACGTCCATATAATCCAGAGTTTGGGAGTTAAAATCAATTTGGTGGAAATACTGATTTCCATTAATTACAGAATTCTCCTTTTCCGCCACACGGGAAATCTTAGTGGGACACGGTAAACACTCAGAGGAAACGGGAGTCCATCGGAAAGGAAAAGGGAGAGGAAGAGGCACGGGAGTGAGCCAGGTGCACGGATGCAATAGAGCTAAGCGCATCGAAGTTAAGGGGAGCGGGGTAGCAGCAACAGGGGCAAGGAAACAAATTGGGGCATCTGAAGGTCAATAGGAGGGTCTGACGAAGAGAGAGGTGGAGAGACCGGTGGAACGGGCGCCAGTGAGCGTGTTGGTGGCAATCAAGGTGATAGGACTTGGTAAAAATAATTCCAAAATATGAGGGAGACGCGGGAAAATTGGACGGGTTCGTAGGAGCAGTCCAGCAGGTCCTGGGTCTCATCAAAGGCGAAGAGAGGTCGAAAATAGGAGTGGTTGCTCTTAGGGCGATCAGGAGCAAAATCGTGGGGGCAGCAGATAAGGTGCTTGACTTGGATGAGACAGAGCTGAATTGGGATCAGATAAAAAAGATATTGAACACCCATTTTAAGGATAAAAGATCCGAGCAGGATTTACAAATGAAACTAACGCATATTGGGGAAAAGAGGTTGGATTTGGATACCTTATATGCGAAGGACATGACGTTGAAGAAAACATTGGTGAGCCTGTCCAAGGCCAGTGAACCGGGAATACAGTTGAGGGGGGAAAAGGTCAAATGGTACGAGGAGATGGCGTTGAATGCGTTGGTGTCGGCCGTAAAAGGACCTATAGGGGTGACAATCAGGAACATGGGGGTGCCAACGATCGCAAAGGCATATGAGATAGCATGCCGGGAAAGGAACTTGGGTACGTTGGAAGGAACAGAGACGGATACGGAAGGTCAGGGCCCGAACGGGGTACAGGACAGAGGAAGTAAGGGCAGTCCAGAACAGGGCCTGGGGAAACGGAAGGATCCGAGGCCGCAGTACGGATGGGCAGATGGGTAGTCAGGCGCAGTTTTCGATACCGTTTGCGATGCACAATATGGGGGGATGGCCAGGATTTGGGTTTCCATACCCGATGATGGGAAATCTATTCCGGTCGGAGGGGTATCGGAGCTACCAGAATAAGAGCAATAGGGGGAATTACGGGCAGAACAATCAGAATGGCCAGTGGAGCAACCATGGCTACAATAGCTATAAGGCCAGGGAAGGACAATTAGCGGTACAGGGAACTAATGACGTAGGGGGAAGCGGCCAGTCCAGGATGTCAAGAAATTCGAACTATTTGGGGCAGTCGTATGATTCCAACAACACAGGGCGGTCCTTTAATTCTAACAATTCGGGACAATTCGGGTAATTCTAGCAATTCGGGGCAGTCGCGGAATTTCAGTTACTCGGGACAGGCGAATAAGGCAGGGGGTTCGTAGAGGTCGTATGGTTCGGGCGATGGGGGAAATCAGGTGACAAGTAGTGGCCAGCTGCACACCATCCAGGAGGAGGAACAACCAACAGGATATCTAGGGGTAAGGAGGGGTAACTCAACCCTGCCATACATAAGGATTAAGATCGCTCCCGGCAAGCTAATAAAGATATTGATTGACACAGGACCCACTTTCTCGTTTATTAGACCCGAACTGGCCCAAGGGCAGGAGGTGACGGACCTCGACAAACCAGTAGCGATAAGAACGGTCACGCAGTTGCATAGCGTGGGGAGGGAAGCATATCTGCCAATGTTCAGGGAACTCGGAGGAAAAGGAAGGATGAGATTTTTGGTTGCGCACAGCAGGGGCGGAGTTGAAAATTCATATGGAAGATTATAGGTCGAACGAGGTCCACACGATCGAAGCGGGGTCAAAAAGGGTTATTCCCGTGCCAGTCCGGGCACCGGACGGGGATTTTTTGTTACGGAAAACGAGAGTAAAAGAGGACATGATCATTTCGGGGGCATCTACAGGGCATTGGCCGGAAGGAGTTTGGTGGAGGTAGTAAATTATGCGGAGATGGACCAGGAGTTATTTTTAGAAGAACCGCTAAGGGCGGCCGAAGTTTAAGTTAAGCAGCATTTTGAACTCAACAATATAGAGGAGACAGGGGACGAGGGGAAAAGCATACCGCTCCACAGAGTTAGGACGGAGCATTTGAACAGCGAGGAGCTTAAGGGACGGTATTGAAGAAATACCCGAGGGTGTTTCACAGGGAGGGGGACCACTTGCCGTTTACCAACGCGGTTAAGCATCAGGTGAGAACGAGGGATGACATACCGGTATACGCTAGACCGTACAGGTCAAATAGACAAATTGCTGGAGCAAAGAATTATCAGGCAGAGCCACTCGCCATGGAGAAAAAGGATGGGTCAGAAGAGAAGAAATGGAGGGTGGTAGTGGACTACCGGAAGTTGAACTAGGAAGTGGTTAAGCATAGGTATCCGCTGCCGATAATCAGTGATGTATTGGATAAACTGGGTAGGGCGAAATATTTCACGGCCCTGGATTTGGCGAGTGGATATCACAAAATTGAGGTTCGGGAAGAAGACGTCCCGAAGACAGCGTTCTCGGCGGAGGGGGGACATTTTGAGTACGTAAGGATGCCGTTTGGACTAAAAAATGCGCCGGCGACATTCCAAATATTAATTAATAATATTTTCGGCGAGTTGTTGGGAAAATGCTGTCTTATATATATGAATGACATTATGGTGTTCTGAGCTTCATTGCAGGAGCACATCACGGGCTTGGGGAAAGTTTTTCAGAAGTTGAAAGAAGCAAATTTCAAGTTGAAACCGGACAAGACGGAGTTTTTGAGGAAAGAAGTAAAATACTTGGGTCATGTAGTCACGCAGCAGGAAATTAAACCTAATCCAGGGAAGATCGAGGCAATAAAGAATTTTGAGATGCCCAAGACCAGAAAACAAATCAAGTCATTCCTGGGATTGTTGGGGTATTACAGGAAGTTCATAAGGGATTTTGCGGCAATAACGAAATTGTTAACAAGGCAGCTGAGGGGGAAAAAAGCTGTACAGGTGGACCCGATTTTGCAGATCCCGGATTTCGATATGCCATTCATTCTTACCACGAACGCGAGCAATTATGCAGTTGGCGCGGTCCTGTCCCAGGGGAAATTAGGGGCAGATAGGACAATAGCATACGCTAGTAGTACCTTATCAGACACAGAGACGAACTACGCGACAATTGAGAAGGAAATGCTCGCGATTGTCTGGGCAATCAGGCATTTCAGGCATTATGTGTTTGGCACGAGGTTCAAGATAGTCACGGACCATAGGACATTAACCTGGCTTATGAGCGTCAAGGAACCCAATTCCAAACTTGTAAAGTGGCGACTCCAGCTGCTGAAGTACGAGAACAAGATTGTGTATAAAAAGGGGTCTTTGAATGTGGTGGCGGATGCCTTGAGCAGGATCAAGCCCGAGCTCAATATGGTAGAAGAGGGCTTAGATGTAGCAACGAATGGGGAAACAGTCCACTCTGCGGGGGAAGACCTGCAGCTAGGGTTCCCGATATTGGAGAGACCGTTCAATGAATATAATTTTCAGGTGGTGGTACAGGAAGGAAGAGGAAAATCCATTTAAGAATAAGTTAAGAATAATATGAACAAGCTACGATTTCGGAAACGAAACCGTTGGGCGGGAATTAAGGGGAATTCTGAAACCGAGAAGAACGGTAGCACTATTGATCCCGGAGAAGTTGGTGTTGGCAATCCAGGACGCATATTGCAAGTACTTCGCTTATAGGGGGTTGTATAAGGCGATAAGATGTACCGCGTTGCTACCGGATATACCAGGAGCAGAGCATCAGGTATTACCACGAAAGGAGCAACCATAGGGGAATAAACGAAACGTTGGTCCATTTAAGAAGGAAGGTATTTTTCTTGCACATGAGACAGACGATTACGCAGACGTACGACAGGAGGCCGAATAAGATTATGCTCAGCATAACGGAGTCCCCAGGGAAACCCATAGAAATAATACATATCGACGTGTATTTAAAAAAAAAGAAAAACGTATTGACGATAATAGACAAGTTTTCCATCCCGGCGAGGGAGAGTATCAATGTGGTTAAGGCGATGAATGGTTTCATGTCCTTAATTGGGGTACCCGGGAAAATAATCTGTGATCAGGGAAATGTATTCAAGGATTTCTGCAGACAATACGAGTTGGAGCTGCACACAACGTCGTTCCAGCAGTCGTCAAGTAATTCGACAGTAGAAAAACTGCACTCCACGATAACAGAGATATACAGGCTAAATAACGAAGCAAAAAAAGAAGAATAAATTGGATATTAAACACGAAGAGGTATTGGATGAGGCATTTATAATGTATAATAACGCAATTCATTCTGCCACGAAGTTGACACCGCAGGAGTTGTTCACGGGAAGAACCCAAAATATTTTGGACAATGTAACCTTTAACAGCGAGCACGACTACTTGCAGAAGATGAATGCATTTCAGTCCGAGTTATATCCGCAAATTAAAGAGAAAATGGTACGACAAAAAACCAGAAGGATAAAGGCGGCGAACACGTGCAGACAAGAGCCGAGTCTGGTACAGGGAGGAAACACGATATTTAGGAAAGAGAACCGAAGAGACAAGCTGGCACCGCGGTTTTCGAAACACGAGGTGATAGAAGACAACGGGTTGACGGTGATTACTAAGAGGGCACAGAAAATACATAAAGAAAAAATCAGAAGATTGACAAAACCGAATGTATGATTAATTACAGGTGGGCACAGGCCACGACAGCTATGGAGAGCCTCGAGATCCGGATGCTGAGAGGCGACGAGCCGCTAGCTCAGATTGAGTTAGGCCAGGCAAGGATAGTGCAGACATACAAGACTCTGGTGCACATTGTGACGTTGGAAGAGTACCAGGAAACGATAACAAGGTTGGAGCAAACACTCAAGGATATAGGGGAGGATGCAGAGACAAGAGATCTCGTGAAGGTACTACAAAGTAAATTGCAGATGGAGGAAGCAAGATTGGCAACTATATGCCCAAAAAAGAGGAAAACAAAGGGGTTGATCAACGGATTATGGTCGGTAGTAAAGTCAATAACAGGAAATTTGGATGAGGAATACGCAGAGAGATTGGAGAAAGAGATAAGGAGGATGCAGGAGGAAGAGAGAGGGTTGAGAGGAGCCATAATTTCTCAAGAAAAGATAGGAAATAAATTTACCGCAATGTTTATGAATCTAACGGCTTTTATAAACGAAGAACAAGCCAGAGTGCCAATGTTTATTAATAAATATTAAAACGGTATCAGTAAGACGTTTGTGGAAGAAGATAAGAGGATTATCAGGCTAGAGTACATAGATAGGATTTCAATAACAATAGACATGCTAGGATTAAACCTGTATGACGTAGCAGATAGTTTGTTGCTAGCGAAAATGTTCGAAGTTCATTTTTGAGAAGCAGAGAGACCGAGAATCGTAAGCAGGAGTTAGAAGACCAGGAGATAAACCTAACATCAGAAGAACGCATGCATGAGTTTCTAAGATTTACAACTATAATGAATGCAACAGATATTATATTTTCAATTTAATTGCCAATTTTTAAAAAGGGAGCATATTCCTTGCGCAGACTTATTTTGTTGCCCATGAACGGGACAGAGTTTGTAATAGCGCCGGAATATTTAGCATTTAACGGAAAAGAGATGTATTACTATAAGGAAAAATGTCTAAAAATAAGAGAATTATATATATGTAAGAACGATAAGATTGTAAACCAGGTTAATGAAATAAATTTAAGAAGTCTGATCACCGGGATGGAGGCAAGTTGCGAGACGAGAGATGTGGGTTTCAGGAGCAGGATCTTCGATTCAGAGGAAGGCTATGTAGCAATCTTCAACGGCGAAAATGTAAGATTGCAAACGGACTGCAGACAGGAAAAAGTACTCAATGGATAAGCACTGATCATATGCAGTGGGTGCACGATGATAAATAATTTCCAATATGAGGCAACGGAGAAACTCGGCTGGGAAAAATTGAACTTAGAGATACCTCAGATCGAAGCCATCCAGAAGAATAGAACCACCCAAGAAATGGGGATACATGAGCTAAGGATGGAGGACGCTGGGCGCTTTCCCGCCCAGAGTGGGCAATTAGATTCTGAAGTCTCTTGGTCACAAAAACCATCCTTTAAAATCTCGTCAACCACGGCCCCTCCATGGCGTTTCCAAAATATAAATATTTTCTGGAAAGGGACTCTGCGCCGCTTAGGTTCATCCTGGCCAGACGCATCCTTACAATACTTAAATTATATTTTTATATCATTTACAATATTATATCTGTTTAGGTATTTATGCTATGTTTTAATTAATTGTTCCTCGATGGTTACCCTGATCTACAAATATTTATCAATTAGTTTTAAAAATAAAATTACAATGTTTTAATTCCACCGATTTTATTGACTCGACATAATGTGACCCCCTGACAACTTAGGGCACCCATAGGACGGCTTTAATAATTATGGTTTTAAGAAGTAAAGCGGTCAAAGGAAGGGAGGGCAGTAACAATCTCTATCTACATCTGGGATCTTCGGGTGTTGGGAGAAAGGAGAAAGTGCAATAGACCCCCACAAGTTAGTTTCCCTCCAAATTCCTCAAAAAGTCTGGCTTAAATATGTAGTGTTTCGTCCCTCTGTTTTTACTCGTCCTGTCACGCGATTTATTTTTAAAATTAATAATGAAATAGGCAGTTCGAAGCCAGTAGCAACCACCTACACTACTAGTCGACGAGCATAGCCGGAGAACCATTCGCGTAAGCGCTTTCTTCGGGCAACATGGCCTGAATAATTATTAATGTTCATTAAAAATTCTTTATAGGGTCGGAGATGTCTCCTTTACTGCTTTGCAAACTTCTGACTAAAACTATAATACACTGCAAGTATATAAAAAGGAAGCTAACTTCGGCTCACCAAAGTCTGTATACCCTTGCAGAATTAAATAAAAAAGTTAAAACCGAAATTCTGGAATAATAAAAAGTTGCCAAATCTCAAAATTGATGAAAATATGTTGAGAAACAGCGAAGTTATGAATTTTAGTTTTATTTTCCCTTTTTTTTCCTATGGCAGCTATAGGATATAGTTGTGCGATTTTCATGAAACTAAAACCGAAATTCTGAAATATTATTAGGTCAAATCAAATCTCAAGTTTGGTGGAAATGTGTTGAAAACGGTCATAGTTATATTTTTTTTCGAAAAATTTTCCGATCGTTCCTATGGCAGCTATATGATATAGTCGTCTGATCCGGTCAGTTCTATGTATGAGTGATAGTACATAAAAGAGAAAAAAACAGTTTCATTCGGGTAGCTTTAAAACTTTTCAAACTAGTTTGCGTATAATCAGACAGACGGACGGACAGATGGACATCGCTAGATCGACTTGGCTGTTGAATATATATACTTTATAGGGTCGGAAATAAATTCTTGACGGCGTTGCAGACTTCTGACTAAACTAAAAGTACCCTACACAAGGGTATTAAAATAAGTTGTGAATTGTTGCTCAATTTATTTAGTAAAAATTCTCAGGGGGTAAACTCAAATTGCTCTAATTATTATTATTAGATTATAAAACTAGTATATATGTTAAATAATAAAATACAAATGAACTTTTTTGTATGTTAAAAAAAGATATTTATTTAAAAAAAATTGAAGTCTTATTAAATATTACTCCGATTAGTACGCCCCTGGTTTCAAAGTTTATAGGTACGCCCCTGGTTTCAAAGTTTATAGATTCAATTATGTATTATGTAGGAGAAGTAATTTACTAATGTATGATCATATTAGTTGGTTTGGGTGAAGAAAGCTGTAGTCTCGCTCTTCGGAAAGTACATTAATATTCTAAATGGGCGATACCTAAAATAGGCCTACCACAATATATATTTACATATATATTATATTTCCAGCATAATTCCGTTTTTGTTTTGGAATATTTGATTCAAAACTGACAGGTATGATTTTTTCTTTGGTCGCGGATTTTAGTTCTGGCTTAGCTTTTCGTTATTATTAATTACATATTTTTTTGTGTATCGTTCGGTATCCCATTTTACGTTTTTCGTCATTAATTGATAAGCAGCCTGATCAAACGTTGGGAAATTGATTGTTAAAGTCTAAAAAAACATTATTGTGCTTTGGTTTGAAGACACTTTTAAGGCGATCCAAAAAATAATAGTAAGATGTTGAGAAAAAACAAAATTCAAAATGTATTTTTAAATAATGCATTCAATATTTATAAATGTGTAAAACTACTGTTTTAAAAAGGCGCACCATGTGTGTATGTCTATGAAAAAATAATTATGATAATAATTATACTAATAAAAAAACTGGGAACAGTCTCAAATTGTTCATTTGCTCAGGAAAAATACAAAATATTGCTTGCGATGTAAAAATTTTAAAACAGGATATTAAAAAATATATATATTATATATTCTTTAGTTGGCATCTATTAAAAAAATTGTTTTTTATCCATTTTATTTATATTACATTTAGAAGTATTGGAGTTATGTACTTATTTCTCTCTTTTTTACTACGCCCACTTCCGCCCCCGCAATTTTGGTATGTACATTAAGAACTATAATCTGTGTGATTCCTGAAAATATGGTTGCGATCAGATAAAAATTGTTTAAGTTATTAAAGAAATAATTTTGTATGGCCACAAACGGCTGCTACAGCATGCCTCATTTGGTTGACCAACTAGACCCACTAAATATTCTTACCAGTTCTTGATTGTGATCGAAAAATAATCTTATAAGATATTCGGGAAGCAATTTTAATAAATGGTAATAATTATTAGCCATTTTAATGCAATAATAACGCGTTTTTACACACATCGATACGTGTGTATGTATTTTTGTATGCATGTGATTATATTACACTTGCATTTGCATTTGTCCGTTATGTTGTAAAATGTATTGACTATTTACTATGAGTAGCGGGTATCGTCGAGCTCACTCGACTGTAGCTCTCTTACTTGTTTTTTATCAAAAATGCTTTTTATTTGTAATTTATATAAGTTTTACTCAAGTCTGATGATTATTTTTTATGACTATGGAAAAAATAGAAAAATAATCATTACCTGATAAGTTTTTCAAATAAACTTATAATGATTACGGTTCCTGCATTTTACATATTTTCTGAGTTTCCGGGTTTTTCTCTGAAAAGCGCTTTCTTCGAGAAGACCATCAAATATACGTTGAGTGAGTTAAAAAAGATTATAAGATGTAAGCAAAAAAAAAAACAACAAAATGTCGTTTCGTTACGAAAGAAAGCAACATAAGGTTAAAATCCAATAAAGTAGAAAGATGACAGTTTGAAGTCTGAAGGAGAAAAAGAAAAGAAGAAAAAAAGAAAAGAAAAAGTAGTGGAGGCCGAGAATCATTAAACAATTTAATTAGGTTTGCGTTTGTGATCTTCAAAATGTTGCCATTTCCATTTTTGCCGACAAAAATCTGATTCGCAGTAACAATGAAAGTCAATAAAATGAAATTTGTTTGATTTTTGAAAACCCCTCGCCTTATGATGCGCCCGAATACTACTATGTTATCTCCATTTAGAATATTATATCTGTATATGGTTACCCTGATCTACAAATATTGATCAATTAGTTATTAAAATAAAATTACAGTGTATTAATTCCACACCCTCGACTGTCGTAGCCGGCTCCTTCACTTCAGTACCAGCCGGTGTCGTTCAGGTACGCTAGGATGGCATTCACTGATTGCCGCCCCACCTCCCTTAGCGACCCTTGCTGGTGAGCTCCGAAGTGTCGGGCGCTAAGATGGTTGAATGCCAGGCAGTAACACAACAGGTGCTCCGGTGTCTCCTTCTCGGTTTCTTCTTTGCAGCTTCTGCAATATGTGTTATGGGGCCATTTTACAGGCATGAGGCCTATTGGCCAATGCCCCGTGAGGGTTGACGTTATTCTTCTGATGTCCTTTTTGCTTTTGGAGATCAGGTCTGCTGTCCTTCTCCTATTGTATTCTGGCCAGCATAGCCCAGATCTTCTGTTCTCAGTCATCGTAGACTATTCTTTGCTGGCTAGTCGTTTGAAATGGTCGAGGATTTCCCTCTGGACTGAGTTCAGGGAGATTCGTATGTTTGAGGTATCTGAGCTCCTTTCTGACCCTTGCCTGGCCAGCTCGTCAGCTTTCTCATTTCCTGGAATATCGTTGTGTCCCGGTACCCATAACATTTGTACCGTGTTATCTTCCGCGAGTCTATTTAGCGCCTCCTTACATTGGGCCACTAGAGTCGATGTTGTTCTTGCTGATGCGAGAGATTTGATAGCCGCTTGGCTACCCGAGTATATCCTTACTTTGGTATTCTTGAGGTCTACCGAGACAGCTTTCAGAATTGCGAATACCTCTGCCTGGAACACTGTCGCTGACGCTGGGAGGTTGAAGGACTCTTCTTCTCCCCAGCTGTCGGCGAAGATTCCGGCCCCTATACCGCATCTCATTTTCGAGCCGTCGGTGTAGAGGGATACTTCGTCTCGTTCGGATACACCTTGTGGGGTATCTGGTTATATATGCGTTGCCGAATCATAGTTCGGTTGTCATGTGGTCCGTTCCTGTTGTTCCCATATAGTCTATTTCATTCAGGATCGTACAGTGCCCAGTGTGATAGTTCTTCCAGCTTTGGCTTGCCTTCAGTCGTACCGCGCTTTGGGCTGCTGCATTCCTGATTAAGTGTTCTATTGGGATCATGTTTAGCACTGCGTTCAACCCCGCCGCGGGGCATGATCGTTGTGCTCCCGTGGCACCTGCGCATGCCGATCTTTGAATCCTTGTAAGTTTTTGTCTGTTATATGCCCTAGTTAGTGCCGGCCACCATACTAGTGCTCCGTATGTCAGTATGGGCCTCACCACCGCTGTGTAGAGTCATATTATGATCTTGGGGTGTATGCCCCAGTTCTTTCCAAACATCTTTCTGCACGAGTAGAATGCTATACTCGCTTTCCTGACTCGTTCATTGATGTTGTCTTTCCATCATAATTTTGTGTCCAGTATCACCCCCAAGTACTTGGCTTGTTGTGATAGCTCTAGTGCTATTCCATCTATCTGTGGTTTTGTGAACCAGGGGATCTTTGTTCTTGTCGTAAATAGCATAAGGTTCGTTTGGTTAGTGCCCTCGTCATCAGTTCACTGATAACATCGGGAAATGGTCCTGTGGTGAGTAGGACTACGTCGTCCGCGTAAGCTACCACCTTAATTCCTTCGCTATTGAGTTCTTTCAATATGTCGTCCATGTTGATCAGCCAGAGCAGAGGAGATAGAACTCCCCCCTGTGGTGTGCCCCTCTTCACAAACCTGGTGTAATGAGTGCCACTCAGTTCGGCTGTTATCTTCCTGCTCGTTAGGATTTTGCCTATCCATGATCTGATGCCTCCTTCAACTCCTATTTTGTTGAGGGAGCTCAGGATGGAGTCCGCGGTTACGTTGTTGAAAGCCCCTTCTACATCTAAAAAGGTAGCCAACGTTTAGTCTTTGAACAGCAGGGCTTTTTCTATGTATTGTACTACTTCGTGAAGCGCCGTTTCTGTGGATTTTCCTTTACGGTAAGCGTGCTTGGCTTTCGAAAGGTTTTTCTCCGTTTTGCATCTGATGTGGATATCTAGTATCCTTTCCATTGTTTTTATAAGGAATGAAGTCAGGCTAATCTGCCTGTAATCCTTGGCTAAGATGTGCCCTCTTCTTCCTGGGTTGGGTATAAGGACTACTCTTGCTTCCTTCCATGGAAGCGGTACGTGTACTGCTTGTATACATGCTTGGAAGATTGCCTGCAGCCAGTTCCATATGTATTCCTTCCTCGTTTGCAGCGTTGCTGGTATGATTCCGTCCGGACCTGGACTCTTGTATTTGTCAAAAGAGTCTATCGCCCAGTGGATTCTTTCCCTAGTGGCGATCTCTTCGACTTGTGGCTATTGGACTGCCCTTAGGGCATCCGTTGCTGTGGGTTTTATTCTTAGATTTCCTGGGAAGAGAGTGTCCAGCGGGATATCTAATGATTCTTCAGCTGACGACGTTCCTGTGCCGTCAGGTCTATTTATAAGTGAAGGGCTTGCTTGCCCTCTTGCTAGTATTTTGCTCAACCTAGCCATGTCTTTTATTCCTACTAGCGATTTACAGTAGTTGCTACAAGATTCTTTCTTGGCTACGTATATCGCCTTTTTGTACTCTTTGCTCCACCATTGTGGGTATTGCTTCTTGGAGTATGTGATTCTGCACCACTCCTTGTACGCGTTGTTGAGGATATTTGTGAGGTCCTCAACTCTTTATCTATCTTTTCCGGGTCGGATCTGACTTTGTTTTGTCTTTGTCTGTACAATTTTGGCGAATTTGTTCCAGTCTGTCGTCTCGCGGATCGACATCGAGATTTCAAAGAATATGTACTTGTGGTCTGAAAAAGAGTTCTGTGTCGAAACCCTCCAATTTCCTACCTTGTATCCGCTGTTCTCCATTTGGAGAGCATTAGCATCGTCTTGGTCTCTTTAGCCCACTTCATCAACCTGATGACCGCATCTGGGGGTGCGTTCTCGTCGTGGGCCATATAGCCGGAGGCTATTAGTATTGCTGTCCCATCCGCCGTCTCAAACCTGGCCACTGTTAGGTCTGGGTTGCTAAGAGTGGGATGTAAAAGGGCGTTAATGCTGTTTTTGACTATTATACGCGCCCTCGGCCTACCTGTCGAGTTCGTGTATAGGGTTGTATATCCTTTAGTCTCCACGCCAGAGATCTGTCCGTCTCTTGTCCATGGCTCTTGTAAGAGGCCGATGTCGATGTCCTTCTCGCGGAGAAAAACTGCCAGATTCGCTGAAGCGTGAGAGCTCCGCTTCAGATTGATCTGGACGACGTTCGGCATTACTGTGGCGTTATGTCTGGGGTGACGTTGTCGATGATTAGGTCGTCCAACAGCCTGTTGGTATCATCGACGTCGTCCTCGAGGGCTTCGTCCGGCTCGGCCAGGAAGACCTTGATCTTGGCCTTCCTTATTCCGTACCGCACTTTGTGGTCGGACTTCCTGAGTTGCTCCAGGCATCGGCAGTTGATGAGAAACAAGAATGGCTGACTTGTTTTCATCTCCCTCTCAGCTTTGAGTATGGCCCAGTCCTCCATATCGACATCTGGGTTTTGAGCTCGTAACGTCTGCAGCACCCTATCATGCCTAGTTAGCCCCTTTGGTAGCCAGATGCGAGCTCTGGGCCTCCTCGGGATATCCTTCGCGGGGACTAGCTTAATGCGTAGCCCTTTCCATGCGTTGCTTATGCTGGCAACGCATGCCGCCAGGAAGTCCTTTAAAGACTCATCGTCGCACCTGATTACTCGGTTCCCTCTAACAATGTCTGAGGAGTAAAAGTAGGGTGTCGGACCCGATTGCTCTGATAGTAACTTGTCTGTTACCATCTCCGCCAGTCGGGTCTCGACCTCCTCCCATTTTTCCGCCAGCAGGCGCCCGTCGTCATTCAGCTCGTCCACCAGTGCCATGGCAAGGCCGGAATGCTTCCGGGTGCTCCTTTTCGTACTTCTCAAAGTCCTCGATTACTGCCTGGAATCGGGCCTTGTCTTCTCTGTCGCGCTGGTCAGTTTTGCCCTCCTTTTCATTCTTGGCTATTTAAGCCAGAATGAAGCGGGCCTTGTTGACCTGCGCTTTCCTCTGTTGGTGGGTTAGCGATTTTGGCTTATCGCTATCCTCACTAACCTTGGCGTGGCTCGCCTTGGTTGTGGTGGGTGGTCGTGGCGTTTGGGGAGTGCTTGACTTAGCACTGCCCGCCGAACTCGACGGAGTCAATGTCTCGTCATCCGAGCGCAGCAACTCGTCTTCTTCGATTTCGGAGACGGTTCGGGGTTTTACCTCCCCCACGAGGTCCGAAGCGGATTGTTGTTTTGTTTCCATGTTCATAATCGCCCGCGTTGCTTGACGAGGCTAGCGCGGCGAACCCGAGGGATATTGGGCTTTGAAGGTGGTCGACCGTGGCTTCGCCCCTAAGCCACGGCAAGGCAGTTCCAAACCAGGGTTGCCCGGCCCTGGGAAGGCTCCGTTCAAACACAGCTGGATATGCCCCTCAGCTGCGAACCTTATAGTCAGGAGGCACGGGTCGCTTCACACTCCTGACTTGAGGGGAGGCCGTTTCGAGACTTGCCAGGGTCTTGGAATAGGATGGGAGTCACGGGATTTAACGGTATGGGAGACACGGGAGTTTGCCGCTCGCATTAGCGGTACCGTAGTACGTTTCCAGGAGGTACCACGCGGAGGACCTTCTCCGAGGAGGAGATGGTGTCTATCAATCTGATATCCACCTGCGAGTCGACTTGATGCTTCAGTTGTCCAAGGAATATACATCAGCAGAGGCTCGGCTGATCTTGCCTTGGTCCGATGCACCCTTACCACCTTAAGGCACCCATAGACGGCTTTAATAATTATGGTTTTAGGAAGTAAAGCGAAATAAATAAAGCGAAATTCTGGAATAATAAAAAGTTGCCAAATCTCAAAATTGATGAAAATATGTTGAGAAACAGAGAAGTTATGATTTTTAGTTTTATTTCCCTGTTTATTGTTCCAGTGGCAGCGATAGGATATATAGGTCAAATCAAATCTCAAATTTGGTGGAAATGTGTTGAAAACGGACATAGTTATATTTTTTTTCGAAAATTTTTATTATGATATAGTCGTCTGATCCGGTCAGTTCTAACATATGTACGAGTGAGAGACTAATTGAAAAGTTTCATTCAATAGCTTTAAAACGCAGGGACTAGTTTGCGTATAATCAGACAGACGGACGGACAGATGGACATCGCTAGATCGACTCGGCTGTTGACTATATATACTTTATGGGGTCGGAAATAAATTCTTGACTGTGTATTTATTTCTCTTAATAAAATATAATTTAAGAAATCGAACAAAAAACCTATTGGAAATATTTTAGCGTTCACGAGATGCCGTTATAAATCTGAATAAAATCTTATAAAATAAATAATTATTATGCCAATAAAAAATTTTAGAAATTCAAATTCATAATTTATCAATTTATTGATGTTTATGAGATTGCAGTAACGAAGGTTAGCTTTTTTTTAAGTTTAATTTTGCAGAAATCGTTCAGTGTCATCTGAACATAACCGGACGTTGGGGATGCAGAGGTGGGTATGGTATATAGGGATAGGAGCCTGGGCTCCTATATGTACAATTATTTTCAAAATATTTCAAAATAGTTCAAAATTAGATTACAATTAGCTAGTCATTATTGTATAATTCGGGAAGACAGATCGCTGGGTGGAATCTCTTTAATCTTCTAAGAGATTGCGGGCTCAGGTTAGCTACAATAAAGCTTAGTATGGATGGCCCAAAAGTAGCAAATATCTTATTATAAAAAGAGAGTTAAAGGTAAAGGTCGCTGCAAGGTTATAATGGTTATAATAGTTATAAGGTAGTCGCTATCGAACTCGGTTTCAAATTGAGTCCACTGACAAGGTATATGTGTTGGCGAACGCTAGTTCTTTTTCATTTGGAGCGTCCAAGAGAGCTGTTGGATTTAGGACCAGGAAAGAAATTATCATTGTTTCTCAGTTGACGTCCATGTTAGACGGTGACACAATAAAGCTTTCATTTTGGTTTACGAAAAATACCAGCTATCTTTTAGATACAGGGCCTTATCTTTAGTGAAAGCTGCTGAAAGTCGCCAGCTGAGATCTACATCATCGCCAAATTCCCTTTTCTTGCCACTAAACATAGCCGCTTTCCCGTCTTTCTGCGACATTTTTTGTGCATTGCGCACCATATGGCTGTTGGAACGCATTACTTTTTTTATTTTTTTTTTGCGTGAGTCCCACGCGCACCTCCCCAACGGACCGAGGAGCGCAGCCGTGTAACGTACAGCACGTTCACGTTCTAGATAGACGCGAGAGAAGAAAAGTAGAATAATAGGACGAGAAAAAATTAGGATATAATACCTGATACAGTAGGATACAATACCTGACAAAGCAGGTAGGGGCTCTTCAAATCACCGTGAATAAGTTTATGTAAAAAGACGATGCCAAGCATCGTCCTACGGTTAGCTAGAGAAGGTAAATTAATTAGGAGAAGTCTTCTAGAGTAAGACGGTAATCTTATGTTAGCATCCCAGGGTAGGCCACGAAGGGCGAAAAGCAAAAAGATCTTTTGGACAGATTCAATGCCGCTACTATGGACTCCAAATTTAGGACTCCAGACACATGAACCATACTCCAATGTGGGAAAACTAACGAAGTAAAGAGGGTCTTCGTCACATAAGAAGAATCGAATTCCTTCGACCACATTTTAATGAATCCAAGCATGCATCTGGCTTTGTTAACCATACAAGAAATGTGTTCAGAGAACGAAAGTTTAGGATCCAGGCGGACACCCAGATCGTCAACAATAGTAATTCTTTCCAAAGAGCAGTCCTTAAGCATATAAGTGACAAGCAGGGGAGTGACACGTGAAAATATCATCAGTTTGCATTTAGAGCTGTTGAGATATAAATCGTTAGCATAACACCATGCTTGTAAGTTGTCTGGATCCGATTGTAAGTCTGATTGGCATGGGCTGTCCCTATAATGCAAGCTAAGTTTAACATCATCAGCGTACATAAGCACTCTGGATTTGGTTAGAGATTTGATAAACAATGTAAATAGCAGTGGTCTAAGGTGGCTAACCTGTGGGAGCTGTTGAATTGAACGTTTCTGAACAAAACCTTTTGAGCCCTGTCAATTAGATAACTCGAAATCCACATAGGAACATCACTAGGAAACCTCATTAAATCAAGTTTCCTAACCAGAAGGGAATAATTAACCGAATCGAGTCCGTGTAAATAACATCGGTTTGAAAGTTTTGTTGGAAGCTCCTAATAACAAAAGAGGTAAGTTCCAGAAGATTGATCATGGTCGATCTTCCCCTCATAAAACCATGCTGGCATGCAGAGATGAGAAGTGATTACATTCTCGAAAAGTTTGGGGATTGCCGATAACTTAGAGATCCCATTCTTCTGTCATCCGATTTGCTACATTTTTTTGGAGAGAAATAAAAAACTTTATTCCCTCCAAATATGGAGGATTCTAAAGATAAGGTAAACAATTTAAGAAGTGGTTTACACAGCGCCTCGGAACAATACCTAAGCACCGAGCCCAGTATACCATTGGGACCTGATGAATATACTGGCTTAACAATTAAAAAAAATAGGTGTGCTTTCGTTTGAAATAGGACTGAAGATTAAGGACGAACTGGGCATAGCTGAAGAAAATACATGATCTGAAGTTAGTTTTAAAAAACTCAGAAAAGAGATCGGCTATATCTTGGTCAGCATTTACTGTAGTATTCCTAAAAGACAGCGAGGAAGGATATAAATTGGGTTTACGTTTAGAGTTAAAAAATTTATAAAACGCTTTAGGGTCCTACGTGAACTGGATTTTGCAACGAGTCAAAGAAGTTTTATAACACTGAGCGTTAAGCACGGCAAAGTTAGACCGAGCACTAAGATAAGATAAAAAAGCTGTTTTTAAACCGGTGAGTTTATATTTATTATAAAGTATAGATTTTATATTTTTTAACTGTGTCAGATATTAATTGAACCAAGGTGGTGTATTAGAGACCGACAGATAGGTTACCGCAACACATAAGAAGGAAAATGAGCTCATGGCACTATAAAAAAATATCCAAGGCGGTTGCCATGTCAGAGTTAATGTAAAGATTAGACCAATAAAATTCTGTTACTAAATTGTTTAGCCTCTTATAGTCAGCTTTACGGAAACAGCAGACTCTGTTTAATCTACTACCAGATGTCGTTGCTAAAACTGTCCCTGTGTCGATAGTCACATCGAAATTTAGATGATAAGGAACTTCGGGTTGCGTTATTGGAAAAACGTTGAGAAGGTTTACGCCTACAGAATCGGATTCAAAGCATATATCCAGTAAGCGGTTTAAAGAATTAAAGAAATGATTAACTTGAGATAAAGATAAATTCTGATAGAAAAGAAGTAAGGAAGAGGTTAGTTTTTTGGAATAGAAGGTACAGCGGTGGACACAGAGACTTGTGACGGCCTGGGTAGTTGTACTCCCGCAAGCCGTGTTCACTTCATTCGAGGCTCGTACTCCGCCTCGTGCTCTGGCCAGAAGTCAACCGAGCAAATAGTGTCAAAGAGCTGGGATGAGACATTTATCTTAAATGACGGAATGTCTCTGGCATACGAAAATTTGAATTTTTCCACCTTCATATTTTCTGCTTTCGTATTGCCTTGTAGGCTAGAACATTTTCCAATGCGAGATCAGGTGCTACCAACCACGGCCGGTATTTCGGACATTTTTGGAACCTGGGTAGATTTTACTACAGAGATTTGCGGAGCAGAAGGCTATTAAATTGAGAGTCAAGCGCGGAGAACAGGTCATTCGCTTTGCGAAAAGTGGCCATAATCTCATTAAATTCACTCCTGGGCTGATGCATGAAGGATGATATCTCCTTATCTACCGGTCTGTCTCACCACAATAACGCAGGCCCTTTTTACTGGAAATTGCGTAAGCTATTCAACCTGTCATCTCAATGCACTTAGCTTTCACTACTGAATCGCAAACCCAGTACTGGAGACCACGCTGGTCTGCCAAAATAATTTTTTTCTTCAAATATTCTTCGATTTTCACAAACTCTAGAGCCACCGTGTGCTCCAACAGTACCAAAAAAGCAAAAGAGAGAGAGAGAGAGAGAAAGAACAAAACCGCGCAAGGGTTAAAATATGAGCAGCAGGAATCACAAGAGCGATGAGAGCTATGAACCGCTTAGATGCAGCTAACAGCAGACGACACTCGAGCTGGGGAGAGAAACATAAAAATGGGATAAGAACAAAGAGGAAAATAAGATAAAGTGATTATTAAAACAAATTAATTACACAGGAAAGTGCATGCAAGTGGAGTGGCAAAACGCTATATAATTATTGATATTTGGGTGGTTTAAAGACTAATAAACACAAAAACTTGGAGCGCAAAACAAGAACGCGACCGTCGGCTATGAAGAGAAAGATAAATTTTTTGAAAAACACAAGCAACGACGACGACGTCCTAGAGCAGGCGCAACCAACAACAACAATAGCCCATACAAGTTCACGATGAACTTTGGGCAACCGCAAAGGTAACACGAGCCGAACTAAACACTCAAATGTTTGGAGCAGCGGACGCCGGCAGCAGCGAAAGAGTGGAAAGAAGAGAAGAGCGAAAGACAAAAGCTTGCTCAGCGCCAGCGGCCAATCAGCGACGCCGCTGCCACCATCACGATCGCCTGAGGCGCTCGTGCAGGGCGCAGCTGCATGAGTTTTGGACACCTGCAAGTGGAAAGTTACCCGTGGCCGTCACGAGACCACGACTAACCAAAGATTGGCGGCAGAGACGAGGACCAAGCACCGTCGACTCTGCCGGCCGAAGAGAGTTGGATTTTGGCGACCGAAGAGAACAGACGTACGAGGAGCTTGGAGCGACCCTGGGTCCTGCTGCCATGATAGGCAGGCCCAGAGGAGGAGACAGCGAGGAAGTGCGGTGAGCGGGTGAGTATTGGAGTAATCGTAGGGACAGGATAGGATAAACAATGACAAATGAAATAGATTATACGTCGCTGCCACCATCACGATCGCCTGAGGCGCTCGTGCAGTGCACAGCTGCATGAGTTGTGAACACCTGCAAGCGGAAAGTTACCCGTGGCCGTCACGAGACCACGACTAACCGAAGATCGGCGGCAGAGACGAGGACCAAGCACCGTCGACTCTGCCGGCCGAAGAGAGTTGGATTTTGGCGACCGAAAAGAACAGACGTACGAGGAGCTTGGAGCGACCCTGGGTCCTGCTGCCATGATAGGCAGGCGCAGAGGAGGAGACAGCGAGGAAGTACGGTGAGCGGGTGAGAATAGGAGTAATCGTAGGGACAGGATAGGATAAACAATGACAAATGAAATAGATTATACGTCGCTGCCACCATCACGATCGCCTGAGGCGCTCGTGCAGTGCACAGCTGCATGAGTTTTGAACACCTGCAAGCGGAAAGTTACCCGTGGCCGTCACGAGACCACGACTAATCGAATATTGGCGGCAGAGGCGAGGACCGAGCAGCGTCGACTCTGCCGGCCGAAGAGAGTTGGATTTTGGCGACCGAAAAGAACAGACGTGCGAGGAGCTTGGAGCGACCCTGGATCCTGCTGCCATGATAGGCAGGCCCAGAGGAGGAGACAGCGAGGAAGTACGGTGAGCGGGTGAGAATAGGAGTAATCGTAGGGACAGGATAGGATAAACAATGACAAATGAAATAGATTATACGTCGCTGCCACCATCACGATCGCCTGAGGCGCTCGTGCAGTGCACAGCTGCATGAGTTTTGAACACCTGCAAGCGGAAAGTTACCCGTGGCCGTCACGAGACCACGACTAATCGAATATTGGCGGCAGAGGCGAGGACCGAGCAGCGTCGACTCTGCCGGCCGAAGAGAGTTGGATTTTGGCGACCGAAAAGAACAGACGTGCGAGGAGCTTGGAGCGACCCTGGATCCTGCTGCCATGATAGGCAGGCCCAGAGGAGGAGACAGCGAGGAAGTACGGTGAGCGGGTGAGAATAGGAGTAATCGTAGGGACAGGATAGGATAAACAATGACAAATGAAATAGATTATACGTCGCTGCCACCATCACGATCGCCTGAGGCGCTCGTGCAGTGCACAGCTGCATGAGTTTTGAACACCTGCAAGCGGAAAGTTACCCGTGGCCGTCACGAGACCACGACTAATCGAATATTGGCGGCAGAGGCGAGGACCGAGCAGCGTCGACTCTGCCGGCCGAAGAGAGTTGGATTTTGGCGACCGAAAAGAACAGACGTGCGAGGAGCTTGGAGCGACCCTGGATCCTGCTGCCATGATAGGCAGGCCCAGAGGAGGAGACAGCGAGGAAGTACGGTGAGCGGGTGAGAATAGGAGTAATCGTAGGGACAGGATAGGATAAACAATGACAAATGAAATAGATTATACGTCGCTGCCACCATCACGATCGCCTGAGGCGCTCGTGCAGTGCACAGCTGCATGAGTTTTGAACACCTGCAAGCGGAAAGTTACCCGTGGCCGTCACGAGACCACGACTAATCGAATATTGGCGGCAGAGGCGAGGACCGAGCAGCGTCGACTCTGCCGGCCGAAGAGAGTTGGATTTTGGCGACCGAAAAGAACAGACGTGCGAGGAGCTTGGAGCGACCCTGGATCCTGCTGCCATGATAGGCAGGCCCAGAGGAGGAGACAGCGAGGAAGTACGGTGAGCGGGTGAGAATAGGAGTAATCGTAGGGACAGGATAGGATAAACAATGACAAATGAAATAGATTATACGTCGCTGCCACCATCACGATCGCCTGAGGCGCTCGTGCAGTGCACAGCTGCATGAGTTTTGAACACCTGCAAGCGGAAAGTTACCCGTGGCCGTCACGAGACCACGACTAATCGAATATTGGCGGCAGAGGCGAGGACCGAGCAGCGTCGGCTCTGCCGGCCGAAGAGAGTTGGATTTTGGCGACCAAAAAGAACAGACGTGCGAGGAGCTTGGAGCGACCCTGGGCCCTGCCGCCATGATAGGCAGGCCCAGAGGAGGAGACAGCGAGGAAGTGCGGTAAGCGGGTGAGAATAAGATAAAAAATGACAGACACGCACTCACACTTACACTTTCGGGTTACTACCGGGGCCGCGGCGGCAGAAGGCCGCCCATGCCCGACTCCGTCGCGAGCCCCGGTTATTTCGGGGTCGCGCCGGCCAAAGGCGCACTTTCCTCCCGGTCCCATCATATTCCCCGGCCTCTTCGTGGCCACGAGGCATCTGATACCCGAGGCATCCTGGCGCCCCTTAGTAGGGCGGTGGGAGGGGGGGGGGGGGGGGGGATGGATTCTGGGAACAGGATCATCCCAATAACCACCACCCGAACGGGGCGCTCCGCGGCGCGAGCGGGGCCCGACCATTGACCTCGACCTTGTACGCGGTTATACGGGTCTGCGGCGGCTCACCAATGGCCGGGCCAAAAGCGACGGTTTCTCCACTTTCCTACCTTTTCCCCTCCTCTACTTGCCTAATTTCGGCCGTCCCGGCCGACAAGCCATGCCTGTCCCCGTAAACTTAAAATGTTTCTGTAGAGGATCCTGGTGCCGCTGAGTCTTTATCCCAGCCTAAGAAAGCTTCCTTACATAGTGGCGCCCGAACAGGTTCTAGGAAGGTTTCGCAGGATTTTAGGGACATAGAAATTCCCGTGGATTAAAGCCCTACGCTTTAGGCATGGTTAGCAGTCAAAAAGTTAGGTTAAAAACGAAAAATCGAGCAAAAAGCATGTGACTGACTTGGTCAACATTTTTCTTCGGAGTGCATCAGGAGGTACAGTCCCGCATAGAAACAGCAGATGTACATTTGGGACACAAAGTCCAAAACGTCGTCGCAAAAAATTCATTCGGGATACGAAGTCGGAGACGCGAAACATACAATAGAGGAGATTAGAGAAACACACGCCGACGCCGCACAGTGGCGCCATTCGAACATTTAGCGTTGCGAAAATCAAAAAAGTCATAGTCGCAAAAACTATTTAAACTATATTTAATCGACAGAGAATTTCAAAACGATTCCAAATCCGTTGAGAAAACAATTTTGTAAAAGTTATGAGCATTCAAAGTTTAAAAATATTTCCGTTTTTACGACGCACAAAACAATAAGGCAATATAACACAAAAACTAGACAACCAATTGGACTGATTTTGGTTTTAAATCATAGATATATTCATAAACTGTAAATTAAACCAAAAAACGGCAGTTTGGGTTTGGCTTGTACAAGTAATTCGTTACCAGGTGTCCATTTTTAACACCTTCTTCTGCCTAAAGTAGTCTAGAACTTTCGAGGCACCACGGAGCACTCAACTACACTATATAGGGCAGTGTCGTGTATTTTTCCTGAACCAGGACCCGTTTAGATAGTCTGCGTGTAGCTGCGACTCCACCTTTGGCAGCGATTTTAGTGAAACAACTCAGGGTACCCGTTGCGCGCAAAGGTATTTGCAGTGTTAAAATCGTGATTTTTTTTGTTATGAATGATTTTAAGACGCGAAAGGATGAGGAATCAAATGTTTATAGTCCAGAAATGCTTCAACTATTAGAAAATCCCTCAATATAGGTTTATTGTTAGTCAAAATGTTAGAAAAATGATCAAAACATAAAAAAAACGAAATTAAAAAAAAAATCAGGATAGTTATCAATTGGATCCTCCAGGATCATTACTATCCCCAACTATCCCCAAGGATAACCGCGAAGGTCTATCGTTAGTCCAACTCAAGAACCCGACCCGAGAACGAACAGTGAAATATCCGAGTGCGAACAAACAGTGGAACATCCGAATAAAAACTAACTGTGAAACATTCGAGTGAAATAACACAGCAAACAATGGCAGTCTCCTGGACATCATGCCAAAAGAAGCACGAGCTGGAAGCCGCACTTCTAGAACTAGGGCATGGGCAGGGTGGAACACTCGAGGAACATCGAGCTCGACTGTACGCTTTTGCAAAACCGGCTGTCACTGATGAGATACACATCCGCCTAGCCGATATGGAACTTAGGTACGGGAACGCACCCACCGGGGATACCAAGCCAGACACCCACGATCCTGCACCTCCCGCACGACGAATACCACCCTCGACATGAAGGCCAGCTTGCTTTTGGTAGACAAGGTCGTCAAGGGGGCCTGATGTACAATGGAAACACCGACGCGCTCAGTTTAATCGAGCACTTAGAAGAACGGGAGGACACGTACCGCAACGACAGTAAGCATTATCCCAGGCACTCATTGTCCTCCTCAGAATTAAATCCCGGAATTCTTAGGTCGAGTGTTAGAAAACCCTCATATCCGAAAGAGTATCTACCGTTAATTTCTTTTTCGTCTCCTATGGGATCACAAATTTTAACCGCCCATAGCCCCGTAAAATTATCCTTCCAGAAACTACCGGCCAATAGGGGCACGCCAGGCACTCAGTCTGTCTTACAACAAGCCCTGATTGCTATCCCACCTACTAAACAGATATATGTTTCGCGGCTCTCCCCTGGTCAAACATCTGAAGATCTCATTGCCTTTATACGAGGCAAAGTCAGAGGTGAAAATGTAAAATTAAAGATGGAAAAAAATCTTTCAAAATTAATTTGCCGAATGATTTCTGTGGCACGATATGCTCAACCAAATTCTGGCCTGAGTATGTTGTCGTCAAAGAATATGAAGCCACTGTGCCCCCTTCATCCACCAACTCTGCCCAACAAAACTAAATACTTCTCTGTTAATCTTCTATCAGATTGCAAGAGGCTTGCGTAGTAAGCTGCATAAATTGTATACTGATAGTCTTTCATTCGCCTCCCACGTTATTGTGTTCACAGAAACCTGGTTAAAGCCGGAGATTCTTAGCTCCGAAGTTTTCCCAGCTGCGTTCACGATTTATCGGCTAGATCGGCCTGTCAGGCGCGGGAGTGGGGTCCTCATAGCGGTCAACTCCACTCTCACGTCAGAATTAGTAACTTTCGAGGAAAAGCAACGAAGTTGAATTCTTTTGTATGAAGCTATCACTTAATGGTCACTTTGTTTTTATTAAATGTTCCTACATTCCTCCATTGTCGGAACTACCTATTTTTTGGAACCACGTTTCCGCCATTCAGATGGTTTCCAATATGTTTTCTGATGGAGACTGTTCGCGCCAAAAGGGCGCTTATTTTCGAGAGGCAGTGTAATTCCATTTACAGCCTCAAAGTGTCCCGTACACTCTCTCTCTCCCTCTTTCTTCGGGCTTCCAAGACAGAGCTTCCAATCCGCTCTCCCAGCTAGGTTTAAATTTAATGTATGCTAGTTCTAATTTACCTACAGCTAAATAAAGATCTTTGACGCTCGTCGCGTAACACCCCGCAAACGTTTTTCCGTGTTTTTATTTACGAGTGATTTTCAGATAAAGCCACCCCCCTCCAGAACATGGTCCTACAGAGCCGGATAACTCCTTCTCCAGCAGCTCCGGTGGCTTAAAAATCGCTCAGATAAGTTTTATTTATAATATTGCTGCCGGTCATACAAAGAGGTTATAGCGAAACTCAGTTTGCCAAACTTCTCTGTATGATTGTCTAAATCCAAGTCCGATTGATCCGACACTCCGGCAGCTTCCAAATTAATTTCCAATTTCCAATTAATTTCCGACTTCCTAAAGTTAATGTATAAATAAATGCCAAAAGCCACAGTTAAACATTTAACTCCGAATAGTTCGTGCTCCCTTTCGTTAACTGTGTTCCGCTTGCATTTATTTACACTTACATACATATGCCCAATACAGTCCACTTCAGATATCTATACATTTCCCGCAAAACATATTTAACAAATTTATGTAAATACATATATACACACATATGTACAGACACCCATCAACATAAATTACCAAAATTTATACAAACACAAATATACCACCACGGGTTCCTAAATAATTTAAAAAAAAACAAAATTTATCCATCAACTAAATAAATAAAATTTCCGAATTAATCTCGAAACAATTTTTGTGAGTTCCGAAATTCAAAGTGCGTGTTTAAATAATGGCAAATGCCACAGTGAAATTTCTTCGAGTAGTTCTTACCTAGTTCCTTTTCGTTCACTGTGTTCCAGCGCTTGCATTTATTTTCACTTTTATACTCACATAATCGATACAGTCCACTCCACTGATCTACTGCCGCTTTCGAAACTTAAAAATACATACCCTTATATTTACTTAAAATATTTAAATATAAATAATTGGCACACAAACATACATCCAAGAAATAAGAACTATAAATTAAGAAACTAAGAGTTATTAATTATTACAGTCAACAGTTCCTATATAAAGAAATACATTTCCACATCAATACAAAACGACAAACATCATTACATACACACGTTATATCCATACAAACATAATTACATAATAATATGATAATATAATTTAATAACTCGTCTTTGCTCTATTCTGCGCTGAGTTACATCCATATATACATATTATTACATATACATATTAACAAGCTAATCGTCGGCAAGTCGACGCTCCGATCTTAGGCAAATTTTCCGCCTCTTGTTATCTCCGCTATTCTGCATTAACTCCGAAAACAGTACCGCGACAATTACAGCAGCGGTCAACGAAATAAGTCCGGAACCGTAAAATAATTGCTGAATTATCTTTTATAAAATTCTAATTTCCATTTCCGCATTAGTGTGACCGTATATGTTTTTCTACTGAGATTAATTATTGAGCTATTTCCAACGCTTCCGCATGAATACAATAAAATTGACAAATTAAAATTTAAAAAAAAATATATATTCAGAGAATTTGTTCTGTTTCCGATTGGTTCCGAAATTCCAAATCCAGTTTCGACATTTATAAAAAATTTGAAACTATCTATATAAAAATAATCCAGATTTACAAAAAAAAAATAATAAAATATATACACATATATATTCAGTATGGCTCCATCCGCTTTAGACAAATTTAGTTTGACTTCTGACCGTTTGAGTCGCTTCGAATCCAAATTCTGCAATCCAGCAGAGCCCATCCCATCTCAGTATACGTGCAAAATTCATCTCGATCAAGTTCGAACCCTATGGGCTTAGGTCGAGAAAGAGTACGATGCTTGTTCTGAAATAATTTCAAGTGATTTAAAGGGCGCGGCGGACACCTTGCCGACTCTGAGGGCAAGATATGAGGATGCCTATTTTACGTATGAAAGGTGTTCCGCCCAGCTTATGGAACAGATCGACACGATCTCTATTAAACCCGGTCCGCCCCAAAATTCCTCTTCGTCTGGCTGTCGGCTTCCTCCGTGCGATACGGAAGTTTTCTCAGGCGATTATCTTCGCTGGCCGACTTTCCGAGACCTTTTCACAGCGGTATACATTGACAATCCTGTGCTGACCCCTGTAGAAAAGTTGTTCTATCTAAAGTGGTGAAGCTCATTCCATAGTTTCCAATTCACCACTCACCAACGATGGTTTCCGCTCAGCCTGGCAAGGACTAACTGAGCGTTTCGAAAATAAACGATCGCTGGTGAACAGCCAACTGGGAAAATTATTGAACATGCAATCCGCCGTACAAGAATCTTCTGCAGCCTTAAAAGAGTTGCAAGAAACTATCCGCAATTGCCTTACGGCCCTTAAACTGTCCGGCCTTTCTACTGAGAACTGGGATTGTCTCCTAGTTTATTTGTGCTCTACAAAACTCCCAAAGTTGACACTCGCATTATGGGAGCAATCCATCCCGGATAAAACCGAAATTCCAACGTGGCAAGATCTGGATTCCTTTCTGACGGAGCGCCATAGAACTCTAGAATCTATAGATTCAATTCAAACTCCTACGTTCAGCTCCCGTCCATCCAAACCGACACCCTTCAACGTGTCGCCCCGTGTGCTAAAATCCTTTAGTACCAAGATTGTTCCAATATCGAGAATATGCGATTTGTGTTCAAAAGAGAACCATCCACTGCGGTTATGCCCACGCTTCCTACAGATGACGATAAACGATCGTGCATCTTATCTCCAACGAAAACAGTTGTGCTCAAATTGCTTTGCAAGTGGTCATCAACTTCACGATTGCACAAGCGCCCACAACTGTTTTACGTGCCACGGTCGGCATCACACTTTGCTGCATCCAAGCAATTCCGGTAGTGTTCCGATTCCTTCCAAAGCTTCAAGGTCAGAATCCGCGCCGATCCAAAGGATTTCCTCGTTCTCCACACGAGTTACGACTCGCCCCGAGTCCTTTAATTACTGGGTTCCATACGAGGACATCAAAAGCAGACGTTCCCGAGGTATTTTATCCTACCCATGCCGAGTCTGCCAAGGAAACCATCCTCTTCGGAAATACCACCGTTTTCTTAGGCTAAGTGCTGAGAAACGGCTCCATACAGTCATCGAGAAGAAATACTGCGTCAACTGTCTGGCCCACCGCCATTCCGCAGGATCTTGCCGCAGTAGCGGCCGATGCCAGTCGTGTGGACAGGATCACCACACTCTTCTACATGTCGACGAACGCTCAGCGTATCCAACGCTTTCCCGAGCTAAGCCCTCCAAATATTTTTGTTGCGTATCCTCGCAAGGGGGGGAGAATGTTCGCGCCAAAAGGGCGCTTATTTTCGAGAGGCAGTGTAATTCCATTTACAGCCTCAAAGTGTCCCGTACACTCTCTCTCTCCCTCTTTCTTCGGGCTTCCAAGACAGAGCTTCCAATCCGCTCTCCCAGCTAGGTTTAAATTTAATGTATGCTAGTTCTAATTTACCTACAGCTAAATAAAGATCTTTGACGCTCGTCGCGTAACACCCCGCAAACGTTTTTCCGTGTTTTTATTTACGAGTGATTTTCAGATAAAGCCACCCCCCTCCAGAACAGAGACCATTTGATAGTCTTTGGTTATTTCAATATCCCTGGGGCAATTTGGTCCCTAAATAGCTCCTCTAACACACTTCAATCCTCAACACAACATGATTTTATTGCTGGCTTGTTCGACATTTCGCTGTCTCAAGTCAACCATGTACGAAATTCCTTAGAGCGCTTGCTTGATCTTTGTTTTGTCTCTGATACGGCGAGCGTCAGTTTATTGAGAGTGCCGCCGCTGACGCAACCTGAACCTGAAGATCCCGATCACCCAATTTTCGATGTGACAATCAACATTGGTGCTGATATACTGAAAATATCTGATAGACCAGCCAAGTAAGCTTACTGCTTTCACAAGTCTGACTTCGACCGGCTGAATAATTTTATTTCTGACTTTACCTGGTCTGATCTTTACATGTTTTACACTTTTTACAATGCGATAAATTCATTCTTCTCTGAATGTGTTTCGTTATAATATCCCTCTATTTTAAATAAACCATCTTGGCTTACTAAAGAATTGAGTCGCTTCAAAAATGTTTAGTCAAGGCTGTTTAAACGAAAGCTCGTTCCTTTTAGATCTCCATCGTGTAAAGCCAGTTTATCTGTGTGCTTAGGTATTGTGCCGATATCCTGTGCTCGCCCCTGCTGAAATAGTTTACTTTATCCTAAACTTTTCGAAAACATTATTACTCCACATATGCAGCACCTTTAAGCGAAGATCAACAACTACAAACCTTCTGAAATGGGGGGGGCGGACTTCCTTCCAATTTGTAAGCCGGCTGTCGTGGCGGAGTCGGTCGTCGGTGGCCGTGGAAATGTTGATGGCTGCAAAATCCCAGGTCCCGAAAATGGTGCGAAAAAAGGGGGCGGCGCAAGTCGTCTTCAATATTTTCTTTATTGATACACTTCAGATTTTAGACTAACTTAAGATTACAAAGAGACAGAGCCCGGGACCGCGGAGTGGTGGGTTCAGCCAGAGCGGGAGAGCCGACGGAGAGCGGGAGATGCAAGCGGGAGTGTAAGCGGGAGTGCAAGCGCCAGTGCAGCGCTCGCTCTTACACTGCCGCTCAGAACAAAGCGCCCTTGTGGCGCGAACATTCTCCCCCCCCTTGCGGCAGCAAAGCAGGACTACTCCTCCTTGCACACTCCGGAGACGGTCCATCCGAAAACGGTGCTCTGAGCGACGGGCAGCCCATCTTCCAGCTTTAGGAACCCCGGTTGGATCAGCTTGGGGAACAAGTCGGATCCCAACGCGAGGGAAATGGTCGATGGGCGATGAAACAGCTCGTCCGCGAGCCGGATGTCGTTGTACCTCGCCCGGATAGTGTCGCTCAGAGCCCGTAAGGGCGTTCGAATTTTTAGGCTGGGATCGAGCCTCAACACGACCTCCAGCCGGAAGTCGCCCGTGCGGGATCGAAGAATCGCCGTGCACACCTCATCCTCGCCGGCCCGCGTGATGGGCAGCCGGTATGCCGCCGCCAACGACCGGTCGATGCTGCTGACCGGCATGCACGGGTCGATCATGGCCCCCATCTCGAAGGTCGTGCTCCCGGTGTCGAGCAGCACGCACGCCGTCGGAAGGATGTGGACCACCTTCTGCTGCAGATAGGCAGCCACGGTCGGAGATGGAGTGGGGGCCGATGCACGCGCTGGCTCCTTCGGGCCGGAATAGCGTGCCGGAGATGGAGTGGGGGCCGCCGGACGAGCAGGCTCCCTGGAGACGGGCTGACGAGCGGTGCGCTCCGGACGTGGACGGGAGGTCGAGGGCCGCTCCTCGTGCATGTGAAGCAGAGTGTGGTGGTCCCCTCCACACGCCTTGCAGCCCTCGGTGCTGCGGCAGGTCCCTCCAGAGTGCTCGTGAGCGAGGCAATTCGAGCAGTACTTATTAATAAGTACCGCCCGAAGGCGCTTTTCAGCGCTCAATTTATGGAACCTCTTGCACTTCCGAAGAGGATGGATGCCCCGGCAGACTCGGCAGCGGTAGGACTCAGTACCTCGGGTACGTCTGCGATCCAAATTCTGGGCTGTACGTGGGCGTGGCACCATGATGTTGAAGAGGTTCTGCGAGGAAACGAAAAGCAAAAAATAAATTAATACATGACCTCGCAGACGTAGATAGGCTAATGGCTGGAAGTAGCCGGTTCCTTGCTCTCCATAGGGAGAAGGATAAGCTTATGCACGGGGCGTTTTATTGTGCCGCGCGCCGTACGGACTTCGGCCACTCGAACTCGGCCATCGGCTCCGGGGAAAACAGAAACAATTCTGCCGAGCCGCCATTCGTTCGAGGGCAAATTGTCCTCCTTGACTACCACCATATCGTCAATTTGGATGTTTCGGGTCGGAAATTGCCATTTGTTGCGTTTGTGGAGTTCTTTGAGATACTCCTCTTTCCACCGCGCACTAAACTGCTGATGTTGGGCCTTCAAATGTTGCCAGCGATTGATTATCGACTTGGCTTCGCCTTTTATCTCAGGCTCAGCCGTGGAAAGCAACGGCCCGCCAATCAGGAAATGGCCAGGCGTGAGGGCTAGCAGATCGGAGGGATCTTCCGACATCGGGGAGAGGGGTCTGGAGTTGAGGCAAGCCTCGATCTTGGCTAGAAGCGTCGCAAGTTCCTCCCAGGTATACTTGCGGGCAGCCGTAGCTTTGTAGAAAAGAGTTTTGAAACTTTTCACCCCTGCTTCCCACAGACCCCCCATATGTGGAGCCCCGGGCGGGATGAAACGCCATTCAAGTCCCTGATGGCTGTATGCATCAGTCACGGACTCTTTAATGGATTGAAGGAAGTCCCGAGAAAGTAGGGAAGCTGCCCCCACAAATGTCTTGCCATTATCAGAATAAAGCCGCTGAGGGCACCCGCGCCTGGCTACGAAACGAGCAAGGGCTGCTAGGAACTTTTCGGCGGTGAGATCGGATGTCGGCTCTAAATGGATAGCCTTCGTGGAGAAACACACAAATACACATACATATCCCTTGGTAATAAGACACGCTCTTCCGGTATAGTTTTTTATCTCGAACGGCCCGGCATAATCAATGCCCGTATATGTAAAGGCCCGCGAGAAGGAGACTCTGTCCTTTGGAAGATCGCCCATCAGCTGAGTTTGCAGTCTCTTTTTGTAAATCGTGCAGATCTTACACGGATTCACTACTGCCTTGACCAGATTCTTGATTTTTGGAATCCAATACTTCGATCGGATCAGGCGTACGATCAACTGACTACCGCCATGAAGAGTAATCTGGTGGGTGAATTGGACGAGAAGGCGAGACAACCTACAGCCGTAGGGCAGAATTATTGGATGCCGTTCATCATACTGGAGGGCTTTAGAAGCTGTGACGCGACCACACGCCCTTAGGAGGCCGTGTTGGTCCGTGAACGGAAATAAATTCAAGATTGGACTTGCCCCCGAAAGGGGCTTCTTTTCCACCAAGTGATTCAGTTCTTGGCCGTATGCTCGACGCTGCGCCATGGAAATCAGCGCGCGTTCTGCCTCTCGGACTTCTTCACTCGTGGGTCGTGAAGTGGAGGGGATCGCGCCCTTACGGCAGCGACTAAGGAAACGCCGAACATACGCCAGGACTCGCAGTGCTTTGTCCAGCTTCGAGAAACGTTCTAGAAACTCGTCAGAGGGGACCTGGATGAGATGCACTTTCACCGCGCGCTGCTCGAGCTCTGTGTTCGGCTGCACATCGCTTTGCGCTGGCCACAGCTCTTGTGGCCCTTGCAGCCACTCTGGCCCGTGCCACCAAAGTTGACTATCCGCTAACTCGAGTAGGGACACGCCTCGACTGGCTAAATCGGCGGAATTTTGTTCGGATCGAACGTGTGCCCAGCAGTCGACTGGTACTGCCTGGGTGATCTTGGCCACTCTGTTGGCTACAAATGTGGTCCAGTTGCACGCCGGCTTCCGTAACCAGGCCAGAACGATTGTCGAATCGGTCCAGCAGCGTATGTCGGAACTTGGTGTAGGCATATGGGGAAGAATAGCTGTCACCATTTCGGCTAACAGCACGGCGCCACAAAGTTCTAGGCGTGGAAGTGACACGGTCTTTACTGGAGCGACTCGTGTCTTGGATGTGAGGAGGTTAGAAATGATTTTCTGACCAACCTCGACACGCACGTAGATCGCCGCTCCAAAAGCCTTTTGGGACGCATCACAGAATCCATGATACGCCACTTTGATGTCAGGCTGAAAACAGACCCATCTTGGAACACGGATCTGGTTGAGGTCGGAATACTCATGAAGAAAGGCCTGCCACCTCTGACTCATTTCGCTGGGAAGCTTATCATCCCAGCTTAAATCTTGTAGCCAAATCTCCTGCATAAATATTTTGGAACGTATTATAAACGGAGCGAGCCATCCGGCTGGATCAAACAGCCTCGCGATTTGGGATAACACCTCGCGCTTTGTAAAGGAGGGTACCACCACTATTTCTGGCGGCACGAAGTAGAATTCGTCGGACCTAGCCCTCCATCGAATCCCGAGCGTTTTGGCAGTGCTTTCGGTATCGATATCGAGGAACTCGCTATGAAGGAGGTGGTTGGCTGGAATACTTTTTAGAATGCTCGTGTGGTTTGAAGTCCACTTTCTCAAAGGGAAACCAGCAGAGCTAAGAGCTGCTTGTAACTCTTGAATTGAACTATGGGCCTCAGGTATGGAATTGGCCCCTGCTAGAACGTCATCGACGTACATATGTTGTAGAAGAATGTGGCTGGCTTTTGGAAACGCCCCTTGGACATCCTCTGCTAGCTTCTGCAGCACTCGAATAGCGAGGAAAGGCGCACAGTTGACCCCAAAGGTAACTGTTTTCAATTCATAGTCTCGGATATCACCCTCTTTATTGCGGAACAAGATTCTTTGAAAGGGTGTATGCTTTGGATCGACCCAGATCTGACGGTACATCTTGGTGATGTCCGCGCTGAAAACATATCGGAAATATCGCCACTTCAGAATCTGAATGGTCAGATCGGACTGCAGTACTGGACCAGCATGAAGAATATCATTTAAGCTGGTTCCATTCGCAGATGGACTGGAGGCGTTAAATACAACGCGAAGCTTTGTCGTGGTACTTTCGGGCTTGATTACCGCGTGATGTGGAAGATAGTACGTTGGGGAATTAAGAGTCGATGGAACTTCGTTCATATGACCCAGATCCAGGTACTCCTGAATCACGCCGTCATATTGCTCTTTTAAAGGAAAGTCTCTTCTTAAACGATTCTCGTTTCGAAGAAACTGAGCTAACGCAATGGACCTTGAATATCCTAAATCGGACCCCGAGTTTTCGGGGTCGCAGAATGGGAGCGTAACCACGTACCTCCCGCTTGCGTCTCTCTTGGTAGTCTGGAGGAAGTTCCTTTCGCAATAGGAATCTGACTCTTTTACCATCTGGAATGGTAGATCCTCCACCTCCCAGAACTTGCTGAGAAGCGAGTCTAGGGAATCTTCTTTTTTGTGGTGTACTTGAGTCGTGAAGGATGCGACTCTGTTGGCCTTAGAATGGGAAATCGGCCCGGTAAGTACCCACCCGAAGATGGTCTCTTGGCCTAGGAGTGAGCCACAAATGTTTCTCCTAGTGCCCTGCATCATCACCGACGGTAGTATATCAGCTCCGATCAGTAAATCGATTTGGGAACTTTCAAAGAAATTTGGGTCTGCCCATTGGAGATCGGGCAGGTCTTGCAACGAATTCTTGGAAACTGGATGGGAGGGCAGTTTGCCCGCTAATTCCGGAAGGACGTAGGCTGCGGTGTCTAATTGTAGACCCGGCTTAGTAGGGGAGCGGATTGCAAACTGACAGAGTCTCGTTGACTCTGCCGAAACCGACTGGTTTAGTCCTGAGACTTGGGTTTGTATTTTTTGGAACGGCAACTTGAGTAGGTTGAACATACGTTCGGAGATGAACGTAGCCTCCGATCCCGAGTCGAATAGGGCTCGGGCTCGGTAACTCGTGCCCAAATGGCACACGTCAATAATGGCCGTGCTCAGCAGAACGGCTGTAGTGCCAGAGGCAAAATAATTCTGCACCGTTGAGGTGCTTGCGGATACATTGAGACTGGAGGGTCTCGAGGACGGTTGCGCAGAGGGCGCCGTGGTTGGAGAACTCGTGGGTCGAGCGTTTGAGGAACTCGTGTTTAAGGAACTGGGGGAGCCGCGATGCAGCAGTGTATGATGCCTCCCCCTACACGTGAAACAGCTGTGTGTGCTCGTGCAATCACGTAGCTGATGGCCTCTAGCGAAACAATTCAGGCATAGCTGCTTCTTTTTTATGTAGCCGGAACGCGCGTCGACAGACATGTGGAGAAAGCGCGGGCACATTCTAATCGGATGATTTTCCTTAGAACATAAGTCACACCCTTTTTGTTTGATGCTGACCTTGGTTTCAAAGGATTGCAGCCTTTTGGGAACTGACTGAGTCGGCTTCATGTCCTCAATAGCCTCCAGTGTCCGATACCTTTCGCTCAGGAAGGTGTTCATCTCCTCCCAAGCTGGAATTTCGGACTTCGAAGTTAGGGACTGTTCCCATAAGGAAAGGGTTAACTTTGGCAGTTTGCTTGCGCACAGGAAGACCAGCAGACAATCCCAGTTGTCAGTGGAGATATTGGAATGTGCTAGCGCTGTCAGACACCCCTGAATCGTGGACTGCAGCTCCTTTAGAGCATGTCCAGATTCTTGTGAAATGGAACTCAAGTTGAACAAGAGCTTGAGTTGGCTGTTGACTAGAAGTCTTTTATTTTGGAAACGGTCTTGAAGCGCTTCCCACGCTGACGCGAAACCGTCATTTGTAAGCGGGGATTTGGACACTATGGCCTTTGCCTCGCCACTAGTTTTGGTGAGGAGATGGAACAGCTTCTCGACCAGTGTCAGCCTGGGGTTGTTAACATAAACTGCCGTGAACAGGTCCCGGAAAGTGGGCCATCGGAGGTAGTCCCCATCGAAAACTTCTGTATCGCAGGGCGGTAGCCGGCAACCGGACGAAATATGCGGTTGAGAGGGAATAGCTTGAACGGCTTGAGGCGTCACTCTTTCTAGCGTTTCGCTAATCTGTGCTGCACAGGTCTCGTATACGGAGTAGCAATAGTCATACTTTGCTTGTAGGAGAGGCAAGGTGCTGAGGGATCCTTCCTGGGCAATTAGGTCAGAGCAGATTTCGTACTCCTTTTCGACCTTATCCCATAAGGCTCGCACTTGGTGCAAACGGACTTGCAAGGTGTGGGAAGATTGCGAAGCCTGACCAGGAGTGTTGATCTTGTCTTCGAAAGCGCTGACGCGATCGCTCACGGCGATGAATTTGTGCAACGCAGCGGTTGCGGCCGTTGGCTGCTCGGTTACCGACATTTTGCTTCTAGCGCGTGTGACCCTCAGGAAATTAGTCTCGGATGCAGAGGGATTCTCTGGCTGTTCCCCAAATGAAGACTCGCTTGAAACTTTTGCTACCGTTTGGGAGACGACAATTCTCGGACTTGTTTTTGAGCTTGTCGTTGGACGATCTCCGACCTTCGGCGTGGCACTCGAGCTTCTTGGTCTTGGGCTAGCGGACTTGGGCACTGGTTTGACGCGAGAAGGTAGCGGAGAAGAAAGAGCGCTTTTTGTTTCCTTTTTTGGTGTAGGTGTTGGATTCTGGTCAGCCTTGACGGGCATACTCAGCTACGCGCCACTAAACGAACGGCCTGCCCGCCGCCAAAAAAAATGAAGGAATCGAACCACCGAATCAAAAAAACTATTTGAAGCAATTTAGCTGATATAGCTAGAAAAATAGCTGAATATAGCCGATAATTCGCAGAAAATCGCTGACCGCTATTTAAAAAAAAAATAGCTGAATATAGCTAGAAGTTAAAAAAATAGCTGAATGCTCAATGAAAAATAACCACAAAAAACTAGCTAAATATAGCTTTAAAAATTTCGCTAAATTCCGACCTGATTTTTTTTTTTTGTTCAGTAATACGACAAATCGTAGAACCGATGAAAAAGAACGACAAATTAAACCTCCAGAAGAAAATACGAATATCAACGTCAAAAAAAAAATTAAATAGCCAGAAAATAACTGGCTTGAACCGATAGCCTAGGAGTCTAGCAGAATTTTTTTTTTGAATTTGTTCTGAAATTCTCTGGCTCGATTTTTCGTAATTTAGGAACACAACACAAGCTTAAATTCGTGCGACACAAAAAAAGAAGCCAAAAACTAGCTGAAAACGACTCTAAAAATAGCTATCGAATTTGGAAATATTCTTTGACGATGATTCAACAAATATTGGAAAATATATTAATTTTATTTTCTTGGATGCAAAAATTTTGTATGACCTATGTTTCGCTCGTTACTACTTGGATCGTCCGAGTGCAGGTGCTGTATGTGAACAAAACGAAGACGAAATAAAATTGCCCAAATATATGTATGTGTGTATATGGAGTTATAAGGTTCAATGCTTAGCACAGAATAGCGCTAAGTTCTGCCCATATATATATGTATGTATGTATGTAAAGTAAATTTTTGGCTGCTCGCAGAATAGCGGGAAGCTTATGTATGCCGATATGTATATTTGTATGTCAGGATAGCAATAAAAAAACAATGGATTTTTGTGGATATATGTATATGATATATTATATATTTTTATTTTTATTATTTTTTGCTGGAACGAAATTTTAGTTTTGGTTGTATATTTTACTTTTTTTTTTTTTTATTTATTTTTATTTTTGCATCAATTGCATATAAATTGCCAATTTAATATTTTGTATAAAAACTATAAATTTCGGGTGTAAATATTTTTTTTTTTTTTATATGTGTGTGTATTTGTAAAAATTGCGTGTAAATTTTTATTTTCAATCTTTAATATGTATAATATTATATGTATATGTATGTATATGTAATAAGTGTATGGGTCTTTGGAATAATATATGTAAGTAATATATGTAATATAATTTATTTATTTTTGATGTGATTTGTGTGTATATATTTGGAATTTTTAACATGCAGTTTAGTGTCGGACGTGGATATGTGAAAGTGATTTTTTGGATTAATAATTTTATACGCACATATATGAATTTATATATGCATTTGGAAAAAACTAGCGGATCACAGTGAAAAAACTATGTAGAGGGCCAATATTGGCAAAGCACTTTTGCACTTTAAAAACAGAAAAAAATTCACTGCGGCTAGGCGTATGTATTTTATTCCTATATTTTTGTATATAGGCATATATTTTTTCACTTTTCACTTTCACTTGGAAATTCGGACTCGGATGGAACAAAACGCCGATTGGAAAATAATATGGCGACCACGGACGAATGGATAGGAAAAATAGTCGTACTTATCTTGAAAAAAAAATCCGCAGAGGGGGGCGCTGATCAGGATAGATCTACGGCGTCGAAGGACCATGAAATGGGGGGGGCGGACTTCCTTCCAATTTGTAAGCCGGCTGTCGTGGCGGAGTCGGTCGTCGGTGGCCGTGGAAATGTTGATGGCTGCAAAATCCCAGGTCCCGAAAATGGTGCGAAAAAAGGGGGCGGCGCAAGTCGTCTTCAATATTTTCTTTATTGATACACTTCAGATTTTAGACTAACTTAAGATTACAAAGAGACAGAGCCCGGGACCGCGGAGTGGTGGGTTCAGCCAGAGCGGGAGAGCCGACGGAGAGCGGGAGATGCAAGCGGGAGTGTAAGCGGGAGTGCAAGCGCCAGTGCAGCGCTCGCTCTTACACTGCCGCTCAGAACTAAGCGCCCTTGTGGCGCGAACACCTTCCTTACTTCGCTCACTTCCTTCATTATAAGGGGTTTCCAGAATGACCTTCAAGCCGACGTAATTTACATTGACTAGAGTAAAGCATTTGATTCCGTTAACCATTTCCTGCTTCTCAGGAAACCCGACTTAATGGGTTTTTCAATCGATCTTCTTAGGTGGATCTCTAGTTATCTGACTGGCAGGATGCAAAAAGTCCTCTTTAAAAATAATTTATCTAATGTTCTCAGAGTCACCTCAGGTGTCCCGCAAGGGAGTCACCTGGGTCCCTTATTGTTTACATTATTTATTAATGATCTACCCGAAGTTTTGAAAAATTCTAGAGCACTCATATACGCTGATGATGTTAAGGTTTGTGTGCAATACAAGGAAGTCGCTTACCAGTCAGATTTACAAAGAGATTTTGATAGCTTCCAAACCTGGTGACGCATAAACCTTCTAAACTTAAATGGCTCTAAATGCAAGCTAATGACATTCTTTCATGTCATTCCCAGGCTTGCATTTTACACTCTTAACTGCTACTCTTTGGAAAGAATTAACTCAGTTGATGACTTGGGCGTCCGCCTGGATCCCAAACATGACTTTATCGATCATATTTCGTGCATTGTGAATAAAGCCAGGGGTATGCTGCTAATTCGAAAGAATTTGATGACCCCTACTTAAATAAAACTTTATATATTTCATTAGTTCGTCCTTTCTTAGAATATGGATCTTGCGTTTGGAGCCCCCAGTATGGGGTCCACAGTAAACGCATCGAATCGGAATCGAAGGGGCGAGCACAAGGCATCGGCACAATACCTAAGCACACAGCCCGGTATTCCGTCGGGACCTGGCAGATAAACAGGCTTTACACGATGAAGATCTAAAAAGAGGGAGCTTTCGTTTAAACATGGACTGAAAATTAAGTTCGATCTGGGCAAGCTATAAGAATACGTCTGATTTAGGTCAGTGGAAGTGGAATATGTTGTTTGAAAAAATTGGGCAAAAAGATCGGCAATTGCCTGATCGCCCTTCACAGTTGCGTTTGCAAACGAAAGTGATGAAGGATGTGTTACCGCCTTACGTTTAGTATTAACAAAATTATAAAACTGTTTAGGATCCTGAGAAAATTGGACCCTGCAACGAGTCAAATAGTTTTTATAACACTGTGCGTTCAGTACGGTGAAGTTTGACCGAGCCGATAAATAGTTAGAGAGGTCAGAACGAGAACCGGTTTTTTTAAATTTCGTGTACCGCCTTGACTTTACATTTTTTAAGCGACTCAATTCTTTAGTAAACCAAGGAGGTTTATTTGAAATAGAGGGATAGTATAAGGGAACACATTCCGAGAAGAATGAATTCATCGCATTGTAAAAAATGTCCACGGCATCAGCCATGTCAGTGCAATTGTACAAATCAGACCAGTTAAAGTCCGAAATAAGATTATTTAGCCGGTCGAAATCAGACTTGCGAAAGCAGTAAACTCTTTTGGCTGGTCTATCAGATTTCTTCAGTATATCAGCACCAATGTCGAGTGTCACATCGAAAGTAGGATGATAGGGATCTTCAGGTTGCGTCAGCGGCGCCACCCTCAGTAAACTGACACTCGCCGGATCAGAGACAAAACAAAGATCAAGCAAGCGCTCTAAGGAATTTCGTACATGGTTGACTTGAGACAGCGAAATGTCGAACAAGCCAGCAATAAAATCATGTTGTGTTGAGGATTGAAGTGTGTTAGAGGAGCTATTTAGGGACCAAATAGCCCCAGGGATATTAAAATCACCCAAGACTACTAAATGATCTCTATCAGAAAGCATATTGGAAACCATCCGAATGGCGGAAAGGTGGTTCCAAAAAACAGGTAGTTCCGACAATGGAGGAATGTAGGAACATGTAATAAAAACAAAGCGACCATGAAATGATAGCTTCACACAAAGGAATTCAACTTCGTTGTTTTCCTCGAAAGTTAATAATTCTGACGTGAGAGTGGAGTTGACCGCTATGAGGACCCCACCCCCGCGCCTGACAGGCCGATCTAGCCGATAAATCGTGAACGCAGCTGGGAAAACTTCGGAGCTAAGAATCTCCGGCTTTAACCAGGTTTCTGTGAACACAATAACATGGGATGAGAATGCAAAACTATCAGAATACAACTTAGACAGCTTACTACGCAAGCCTCTTGCATTCTGATAGGAGATTAACAGAGAGGTATTTAGTTTTTTTGAACAGAGGCAGAGGATGTAGTGGGCACAGTGGTCAGATCGGGTTTAGGAAGAGTTATCCCGACAGGCCGTTTCTTTTTCTTAGCTTCATATTCTTTGACGACAACATACTCAGGCCAGAATTTGGTTGAGCATATCGTGCCAAAGAATTCATTTGGGACATTTATTTTGAAAGATGAAATGTCCCTAGCGTAAGAAAATTTAAATTTTTCCACCTTTAATTTTAAATTTTCAGCTCTAACTTTGCCTCGTATAAAGGCAATTACATCTTCAGATGTTTGACCAGGGGAGAGCCGCGAAACAAATATCTGTTTTGTAGGTGGGATAGCGATGAGGGCTTGAGGGGGGACAGACGGAGTGCCTGAAGTGCCCATATTGGCCGGTAGTTCCTGCGGGGATAAATTTAAATTTACGGGACTATGGGGGGTCAAAATTTGTGCTCCCGTAGGATACGAAATTTAAATAGGCGGTGGAACGTTTAGTCCCACAGCACCTTCAGATACCGCCTCTTTCCTAACACTTGACCTCAGAATTCTGGGTTTGATTCTGAGGTCGTAGGCAGTGTCAACGGCGGCTGCTGTTGAGAGCCAGGCGCAGGTTGTAGGGATCCGTCGCCCTGCTGCACTCCAGTTGCAGTTTTTTTGCGCCTTGGAGACTCATTTAATAGCGTAAGGCTATTAAATTGTTTATCAAGCGCTAAGAAGATGTTATGAGTTTTGTTGAAATTCAATAACAACTAAGGAGTTGTTTTAAGGAAAACTGCCCTTGGTTTGCCGCATGAAAGACATCATTTCCCTTTCAACGTCACGACAGGCATCGCAACAGTAGCGCAAGCCGATGTTTTTTCTTACATCATCAACAGTCCGGCCGGCAACCCCAATGCACTTTGCATGCAGAATGTTGTCGCACAGCCAGCAGCCGATGGTAAGATCACTTGACAAAACTGCCTTTTTGCAGGTTTTGTAGAAGCAGACGATATCGAAAGACATTATTTTGGACTTACTACTGTACTTGTAGCAATAGATGAGGGGGCGAAAGATATGAAAAGAAAAGTGCAGCTGCACCGAGAGAGTTGAAGCGCTAGAGAGCAGGGGAGTGTGAGAGTTAGCGAGCTTAGAGAAACGTTTAGCTATCGCGACAAAGCAACAAGGGCTAAACGAGAGAGGTGTAAAGAAGAAATGCAAAAAACACAAGAAGAACAAACACTGGCAGCACACTTAAGTTGTGAAATAAAGGTTTTAAATAAGTTAATAAAGTTAATAAAGTTGCATGCACACGCGAAGTGAACGGTAGCTATGTATATAGAACACAAAGTAGAAGTTTTAAACAAACCCCGGCGGTTTTTACGTAAATAAATTTACAAAAACGAGTGCGCAAGAAAAAAACACGACCGTTCACTTGGAAGCGAGAAAGATTGATCTTAACTTACCCTTTTTATCCAATCGTAGGACTTTGCTTGACATAACTTTTATTCATAACCTTATTCACGGTGACGTGGAAAGTACTGACTTGTTAGGTCAGTTCAATTTTCACTTTCCGAGTAGAACTACTAGATCGTATATTCCCCTAGTTTTGCGTCATTGTAGAATCTCTTATGAACTGCATGATCCCTTTAGAGTACTGTGTGCAAGTTATAATGATTTGTATTCGGTAATCTAACATGTTGATAGTCCTCCTAAGCTAAAAACTTTAATCCTTACCCACTTAGATCCCAGGCATGCAAACACTCAGGCAGCTCGCCGGTAGTTTATTTCCTCGTATTCTTCTATATATTTTCATATTTCATACCTAACCCTAACAGGAACGTGCCTGGTCTCATAAGAGTCACTTGAGTGTACTGACCGTAGTACATCAGCGTCCATAAATAAATAAAAAATAAAAAATAAATGTATATAACATATATGTATATGTCGGAGAGAAGGTAATTCAGACTTCTGTTCAGCATGAGACTTTGAAGTGACCATGGGTCGTGCTGGTATAACAGTTCTGGTATGGTGGAGACTCAGTTTTGCGAACTGAGGCTGTGTGTGGCTTCGTTGCTTTGCTAGACCTGGTCTCTCATGTTTCTCGCCCGAGGTGTAGCGAGGTGTACCGTTGTGAACTGTCAGAACTGTGAAAAACCGACCGAACCGTCAGAGAAAAAGGGTTAAGAAAAGATGAGCCACAAAGGCAACGAATACTCGCTGCATTAGCCAATAACCTTCAACAGGAATACGATCGTGTGATTAAAAAGTGTCAGCATGGAGCAGGTTCCAATTTCCCGACATCCGAGGGGAGCCTTCGGGGAGCAGGCTTAAATTTTCCGACATATGTGAGATATAACCTCAGCGGCCCAGAGTCCCTTTCCAGAAAATATGTTATATTTTGGAAACGGCAGAACATGGAGGGGCGAGGTTGGAGAGGATTTTTAGGGGTGGGTTTTTGACTCAGACACAACAGATTCCAATTGCCCACGCTGGGCGGGATAGCGCTACCGAACACTCCACAAGGGACTGGAGACGGGGCTCGGGATCAACCCAGCAATCAACCCAAACCAAAAACGGCTGCTTTGCACGCCAGCGTCGCACAGTGGCGCTATTCTGGCATTTGACCTTGCAAAAATCATAACTTTTGAACCAAATAAGATAATCGAATAATTTAAACGGCATTTGACAGTGAATTTATGTAAAATTTATATATCTAGTGGACAATGTGCCACGCCCACCCATTCGCCCATTTATAGGGCGTCAAAGTGAAAAAATCGAATTTTCTCATAGAAAACAATTTTTAAATAAAAAAATTTGTTTAATTTTTTAGCTTTATTTTTATCGATTTGCTCAAATAAAAATATTTTAATAAATGTAAAAAAATATTTTACTCAAAAAATTTTTTAAATTTCGATTTTTTTTTATTTGTTGATCATTTTTCTAACATTTTGACTAACAATAAACCTATATTGAGAGAATTTCTAATAGCTGAAGCATTTCAGGACTATAAACATTGGATTCCTCATCTTTTCACGTCTTAATATTATTTAAAACAAAAAATCACGATTTTAACACTGCAAATGCCCTTGCGCGCTGCCGGTACCCCTGAAGCGTTTTCACCCATATTTCGTGTTTTTTGACCCTGAGTTGTTTCACTAAAATCGCTGCCAAAGGTGGAGTCGCAGCTAGACGCAGACTATCTAAACGGATCCTGGTTCAGGAAAGATACACGGAACTGACCTATATAGTGTAGTTAAGTGCTCTGTAGTGCCAAAAAAGTTCTAGACTACTTTAGGGAAAAAAAGTTGTTAAAAATGGACACCTGGCAGGTAACGATTTACCTGTAGAAGCCAAACCCAAACTGCCGGTTTTTTTGCTTTATTTTACAGTTTATGAATGTGTCTATAATTTAAAACCAAAATCATTCCGATTGATTGTCTAGTTTTTGAGTAATATTACCTGAAAGTCGACCAAATTCTCTTTTTTTTTTTTGTGTCGCAAAAACGGAAATATTTTTCGACTTTGAATGCTCATAACTTCTACAAAAATGGTCCGATTTTTGTTTTGGCAACGGATTTGGAATCGTGGTGAAATTCTCTGTCGATTTCTTATAAATTAAATCGTTTTTGCGACAATGAATTTTTGACTTATGCAACGCCAAATGCGCCAATGGCGCCACTGTGCGTCGTCAGTCCGGCGGCGCCACCGTGGTGTCCCAACGGCGGGCTGTCGCCCTCCCAAAATATACCCCGTGACTCGCGATCGCCCGGCGGCGCATCCTGAGATTGGACAGGCGGCTTGGAACGACCCAACAGCCGCCGCCCAATCCCACGCCCAGAATTAATCTCAGCCTGGTGCCTGGAATTACCTAACGGCGGCCGAGGTGGAGAGGAGGGGTACAGTGAGGGGTACATATGACTCGCTAAGTAGAATAGGAAAATAACGAGGTCGATGTTTAGTGTATTCATGTTTTGCTGGTGGTTGTTTTAGAGTTTCTTAAGTGTATTCGTATTTATTCCTATCCCTCTCGTTCTCCTAGCGCACACACACCCAAACGTAAATTTATGCAATAATATTTTATGGCGGATTCGCCTCGCTCACCAAAACTGAATGTAAAAAAAAAGGTGAAAATAATCCGCAGCTTCGTCGTCCTTAAGTTTTCGGGGTCCTCGTAGTGCTTTCCTTGGGTGTCCTGGTCGTTGATAGTTGTGCTGGTCGTTAACTTGGTTTTCACTGGAGGGTTTCACTTCTTATTCACTTACTGGTCAAATCGCGAGCGTTTTAAATCTCATTTTCCATCTTGGCCGTGATCTGATTCCACCAATCCTTTTCGGCTGCGCTGCCACGATTCACGGCACGCGTTCCGCCGTTCCGGATTCCTATGCATTCTCTGCATTCCGGTCCTTCCCTTTCGCTCCCTCCTGAGCGTGCAGATGGCCGATACGAATTCCATTTCGCATTCCTGAGCGCTGCCGGCGCTTGCGGAATGGGCCTTTGCCCCGATCGTGCGCTCTGTTGCTCGCTGATTGGCGGATCTCGCGTTCCGGTCCTTGGGATGCGGTACCGCCGTTCCATCCCGCTCCCTGGCCGGTGTTTCCCGACGATGTTGCGGGCGATGTTGCTGGCGATGTTGCCAGCGATGTTGCAGGTGACGTCAGCCTTGGTGTGGCCGGTGTGTGTGTCTGGCCCTATGATCCTAACGCCTACGTCCCTAATCCCTTACTATTATTTACACCTAATATCTACACTTAACCTAGTATTTACAAATATTTACAGTGTATATATATACAGTGCCGGCGGCCACGATGTGACTTCGTCACACCCTTCTCTCACTTCCTGGTGGGGCGGAGGAAGACCTTTACCTTCCCGCTGGTGCTTATCTGCACCCTGAAGCGCTGGCCCTACTCTTCGTCCAAATACCTCCTCGTGCGTCGCCCGCGGTTGCTCAACCGCGCCTCGATGCGGGGGATGAGCCGGGCCGACCCGTAGGGTGCTGCTACCCAGAGCTCACTGGGGGGTAGGGCGTCCCTTGGGTCCGGTGACCCTCGTCCGTCGTTGGATGACTCACTGGGGGAGTACTCCCAGGAAACAGTACGCCTCCTCGCGCGCCGTCTGCGCTCCTCCATTTCCGTGTGGGAATCCAGTGGGCGGCTGGCCGCCGGCGGGTGCGGCCACTTCCAACGAATCATCCCCGGGGACGGGGCGTCTCCGCTCGTCCATGTAGAGGTCCCGGAAACTCCTCCACGGCGGTGGCCATCCAGGAATAATCCCGTTGAATCGGGGGGTCTCCGGCCCACCGAGCATGGACTGGGGACATCAGCGGGGGTGGTCCTATCAACTCCGCCGCTACGGCTGCGCGCGTGAGCGGGCGCCCAGCCGGCCACAGAAACATTGGCAGTCCACGTCCAGCCATTGTCTCATTCGTTTAGCTGTGGGGGAAGAATATGATTAATATTTTTGTCAATCCTGAACCCCTACCTAGCGCTGTGTTCAAGCCTGTCCCTGCGCATAACCTGTTTTCTCCGCGATGGGAAAGGATAACCTATTGAGCTGACTGGTCTGTTTCGTGTTTCCTATTTCCCTGACGGGGGCGGAGTGTTGGACGGGCGCGCCCGTCATCAAGTGATTCCCTGAACTCTGATCATTGCATCAGAGTATCAGACAGTGATACCGTCTAGACTCGCCCTCCAAACGTGGAGCTGTTTCCACTGGTCGAGGCGGCTCGTTCTCGTCTTCGGCAGGATCCTCTGTGTCCGATTCCTCGCCGCGATAAGGTTTTAGCTGGTTCAGGCTGGCTGTCCGCCGTCGGCGACTGCCCGGTATGTGCAGCTGCACAATGTTTGCGACTTCGAAGATGTTGTGCAGCGGTCTACTGGGTTCCGTTGGAGTTACCTCTGGGGTTCCGCGTCCCGGTGTAACTTCATCGTAGAGGGCGTAAGGCAGCCGAGGTTCTCTCCTTTGTACCAGAAATGCCGGACTGAATCCTGTCGTGTAGGAGATACTGCTGTTGATTGCCAGCGATATCTCCGAGAGCAGCCTATCCCACTCGTTTTGCGTGTTCCCATCCAGATACTGGGCGATCATTGTCTTTATCGTCCGGTTTGCTCTCTCCGTTGGATTCTGCCTCGGTGTGTACGGTGCCGTGTGCTGCAGCTCCATTCTCAGAGACTTGCAGAAATTTCGGAACGATCGACCCGTGAACTGTGTGCTGTTGTCGCAGAGAAACGTTCGAGGCACTCCAAAACGGCTCAGGATCCGTTCCCGAAATGCGCGTTTCAGATGGGTTCCCGTGGCTTTGCGTAGTGGAATTAATTCCACCCATTTGCTGAAAGAATCAAGGAAAACTAAGAGCATTGTATTTCCCTGTTTCGAACGCGGTAGCGGACCGATGAAATCCGCGCAGAGAACGTTGAACGGCTCCTCCACCTGGAGTGTAAACATTCGTCCCGCCGGTTTCTCATAGCTGACCTTATATCTCTGGCAACTCAGGCAGTGGCGTACGTAGCGGGCAACATCGTGGAATAGTCCTGGACAGTAATATCGCTGGGCCACGCGCTTTCTCGACTTCCGGATTCTTAAATGTCCGGCGGCGGTAATATCGTGGTTCTCCTGTAGAACACGATGGCGATAATCCGCTCCTACACACAGCTTCCATGGTGTGTACTCCTCCTCCTGTGGCCAGAGCCCAATGCGGCGATAAAGCTGTCCGCTTTCCTCCTTGTAATCCGGGAACTTTGCTGGTTCGGTCCGAACTTTCTCCAGCATCCTTGTGAGCCATTTGCAGTTTGTTCCTTGTACCTGTGATTGCTGCGCCACTGGCAGCGGCTGGCGTGAGAGAGCGTCGGCCACTAGATTCTGGGCTCCCCTCCGGTAGTGGTCATCATATTGATACTGCTGCAGCTGGAGTGCCCAGCGGGCGATGCTGCCGGGTCGGTTATCAATGGAATTCAACCACTTCAATTCCGCGTGATCCGTTATGACTTTGAATCGATATCCCTCGATGTAACACCGCATCTTCCTCTTTGCCAATACGATGGCGAGGCACTCCTTCTCCGTCACCGAGTAATTCCTCTTTGCGTTGTTGAAGCGGCGGCTGGCGTAGGCCACCACTCGTTCTTGCCCCTCAAAGGTCTGCGTGAGTACGGCTCCGATGCCGTATTCGCTGGCGTCCGTCTGTAGCACAAACATCTGTCCGAAATCCGGGCAGACTTCAGCTCCTGAAATGCCTGATCTTGCCGCGGTGTCCAATCCCATTTCCGGCCCTTCTTTAGCAGCGATGTCATTGGTTCCACAACGTCGCCGAATTTAGGAACAAATCGACGATACCAGGATGCAATGCCCAGGCATCTCAGAAGTTACTTTAAGCAAGTTGGCGGTTGCAACTCACGAATAGCGGCCACTTTGTCCGGGTCCGTGTGGATCCCTTCCTCGCTGATCACATGTCCCAAATAGGCGATATGCCGTTGGAAGAAATGACATTTACCCCTGTTCAGCAGTAGGTTGGCCTTGCGTAGCCGGCGAAACACTTCTCGAAGGTTTGCCACGTGCTCCTCCAATGTTGACCCGATGACGATGATATTGTCCAGATAAGCGAACGCATGGGGCTCCATGTCTGAACCGATGACCGTGTCCAATGCCCGCTGGATCGTTGCTGGCGCCGAGTAGAGTCCAAATAGCATAACTCGCCAATGGAATAAGCCTCGGCCAGGAACCGTGAAGGCGTACATTCCCGGCTCTCCTGAGCCACTGGAATATGCCAATAACCATTTTTCAAGTCCAACGTTGAGATGAACTTAGCATTCCGTAGTCGCTCCAAGATTTGGTGAATCCTTGTCAGCGCGTATGCATCCGGTACAGAGTTCTCATTGAGCTTCCTGTAGTCTATGCACATCCGTTCTTCTTGGCCGCGATCACAATGGGAGCACTGTGCGGGCTCTTAGACGGCTCGATACGGCCATCCCTAAGAAGCTCGTCTATTTGCCTATCGATGACGGCTCTCATGGCCGGATTCCGTGGAAAATATATCTGTTTTATCGGGCGGTCGTTGCGCATGATGCTCCGCAATGTGGGATACTCCGGATAGAGTTTCAAATTTCCACAATTCCTGTTCCAGGAATTCCTCCACCCAGGGTTCTGGGTATTATCGTCCCGATTCCGGAGGGTCCGGTTCCTCGGGTGCATGACTTACTGAGTCGATGGTGCCGCAAAGGGGCGCGTTCTGCTCCGGCGTTTCTTCGGCATGGTCCTGGAAGCGGACACGCTTCTTGGAGGTGCGAAATAAGTTCCGCTGCGCGGCGGTGGCGTCAGCCACTGGCAGAACATGGCTCCAGCTAGTTGCTCGGCTAGTCGTGGCTACCTCCGTATCCGGTGCTGTTTCCATGCGTGAGTTCCGAGTCGGTGCCCGAGGGCAGGGATCGGTGGTTGTTCTCGTGTCGTACGCGGCTTGGGTGCTGGGCCTTGTGTGACAGTCGGCCCCTCCTGGGTAACCGTGCCAGGTGATTCTCGATGTGTTTCCTCTGGTATTCCTCGCTGTTCAGAGCGTGGCTCTGCTGATATTCCTTTCTGTGTTTCCTGTAATATTCCTTGTTGTTTCCTGTGATATTCCTCGTTGTTTTTCTTCTTATATTCCTCGATATGTTTCTCTTTGTATTCCTTGTTGTGCTTCTACTTGTATTCCGCTCCAACGTCCGTATGTCCCTCGTGTTGTGTTTGTTGTCCAGTTCCTTGGCCAGAACTTCGCTAATGATGCTATGTGTAGCTCCTATGTCCGGGGTGGCCACGAATCTTTGTCCTTCCATAGTAATGGCGGTTTGGATGCGTCCCTGGTGTTGGTGGAGGGTTCTTCCTATTAATTGTTCGGGTTGGCTGGGTTCCTCGGGTGATTGTCGGTCACGCGAGGCCCGTTGTCGTTTCGCGACGACGCCAGCAGCATTCGAATATCCGTAATCCTCGTCGTCCACAGTCCCAGCAAAAGATCATCCTCTAGTTCCGACATTCCGTCGAGAAATGTCCGGGTTGGCCGAGATTCCGACACGCCTGGTGCCTGCTCCGGCGGCGATGTCGTCGATCGGCCTGTGCTCGCATTCCTGCTGAAATTTCCCTGCATGGGGTTCGTCGGCGGCCTGCGGGCCATGTTTTATCGGGCGGTCGTTGCGCATGATGCTCCGCAATGTGGGATACTCCGGATAGAGTTTCAAATTTCCCCAATTCCTGTTCCAGGAATTCCTCCACCCAGGGTTCTGGGTATTATCGTCCCGATTCCGGAGGGTCCGGTTCCTCGGGTGCATGACTTACTGAGTCGATGGTGCCGCAAAGGGGCGCGTTCTGCTCCGGCGTTTCTTCGGCGTGGTCCTGGAAGCGGACACGCTTCTTGGAGGTGCGAAATAAGTTCCGCTGCGCGGCGGTGGCATCAGCCACAGGCAGAACATGGCTCCAGCTAGTTGCTCGGCTAGTCGTGGCTACCTCCGTATCCGGTGCTGTTTCCATGCGTGAGTTCCGAGTCGGTGCCCGAGGGCAGGGATCGGTGGTTGTCCTCGTGTCGTACGCGGCTTGGGTGCTGGGCCTTGTGTGACAGTCGGCCCCTCCTGGGTAACCGTGCCAGGTGATTCTCAATGTGTTTCCTCTGGTATTCCTCGCTGTTCAGAGCGTGGCTCTGCTGATATTCCTTTCTGTGTTTCCTGTAATATTCCTTGTTGTTTCCTGTGATATTCCTCGTTGTTTTTCTTCTTATATTCCTCGATATGTTTCTCTTTGTATTCCTTGTTGTGCTTCTACTTGTATTCCGCTCCAACGTCCGTATGTCCCTCGTGTTGTGTTTGTTGTCCAGTTCCTTGGCCAGAACTTCGCTAATGATGCTATGTGTAGCTCCTATGTCCAGGGTGGCCACGAATTTTTTATTTTTTTTTTTATTTTTCGCGCGGGGTCCCACGCCCACCTCCCGCCCAACCGACCGAGGGGCGCAGCCGTGTGACGTACGGCACGAAACGCGTACTGGATACACGCGAGAGAAGAAAAATAGAATAGAACGAGGAAAAATTAGGATACACTACGGGATAGTACTACAAGCAATACAGTTTTAAGTTTTTGAAGGCTTTCAATGCCTTCAATACTACTAAAAAGACGATTGTAATCAGTACATAAAACCCTAAAGGGCTCATGTACTTCAAACTCACGCCTACAGTGGTTAACTACTAGTGGTATAAAAGTTCTAGAAGAAAGACGGGGAACATGGAAATTGAGCTGGCCTAGAAGGAAGGGGCTCTCCACATCACCGTGTATAAGTTTATGTAAAAAGACGACGCCAAGCATCGTCCTACGGTTAGCTAAAGAAGGTAGATTAAGTAGGAGAAGTCTACTAGCGTAAGACGGTAATCTAAGGTTTGCATCCCAGGGTAGGCCACGAAGGGCAAAAAGCAAAAAGTTCTTTTGGACAGATTCAATGCGGCTACTATGTACCCCGAATTGAGGACTCCAGACGCACGAACCATACTCCAATATAGGGCGAACCAACGAAGTAAAGAGAGTCTTCGTTACGTAAGGAGAATCGAATTCCTTCGCCCACCTTTTAATGAATCCCAGCATTTTTTTTTTTTTTTTTTGTTTGTTTATTTGGTTGTATGCAAGTTTGCTGCTAAACTTATTTGGCTACATATCTATTATTATTTAACAATTTTATGTATCGAATATGTATCAATGTTAATTAAAAATTAGTTTAAACGCCGGGTTGGCAGCTCCCGGATTATGACCCTCTTCAGGCGTCTCCTGGTCCTAGTCCAGCTCATCCTCCTGGCCAGCGGGTTTGGGTGACTCCAAAGTCTGGTTCTGTGTCTGGCAGCTAAGGTGTTCACGGCGTCTCCGATTGCAGGGACTTGCAATTCCCTGCGTATGTCGGCATTTCTTATGTACCACTCCGCTCCAGTGATACGTCTGAGAAATTTCGCCTGAAACGCTTGAATTCGATTCAAATGCGTCCTGGCCGCACTGCCGTATATTGCCATTCCATATTGCCAAATCGGTGCTAGCAGGGACTGGTAAAGGCGAGTCTTGCACCTAATACTCAGCTTCGACTTCGGGCAAGTTAGCCAGCTTAGACGCCTGGCAGTGAAATCCCAGCATGCCTCTGGCTTTGTTAACCATACAAGAAATATGTTCAGAAAACGAAAGTTTAGGATCCAGGCGGACACCCATCAACAATAGTAATTCTTTCCAAATAGCAGTCGTTAAGCATATAGGTTGCAAGCAGGGGAGTAACACGTGAAAATGTCATCAGTTTGCATTTTGAGCTGTTGAGATGTAAATCGTTAGCATGACACCATGCTTGGAAGTTATCAAGATCCGATTGTAGGTCAGATTGGCAAGAAATGTCCCTATTCTGCAAGCAAAGTTTAACGTCATCAGCGTACATAAGTACTCTGGAATTGGTTAGAACCTGCGGCAAATCATTGATAAACAATGTGAACAGAAGTGGTCCAAGGTGACTACCCTGTGGGACGCCAGATGTGACCCTAAGGCTATTGGATTGAACGTTTCTGAACAGAACCTTTTGGGTCCTATCACTTAGATAACTCGAAATCCATTTAAGAAGATCACTAGGAAACCCCATTGAATCGAGTTTCCTAACCAGAAGAGAATGATTAACCGAGTCGAAAGCTTTACTAAAGTCCGTGTAAATAACATCGGTTTGAAAGTTTTGTTGGAAGCCCCTAATAACGAAAGAGGTAAGTTCCAGAAGATTGGTCGTGGTTGATCTTCGCTTCATAAAACCATGCTGGCATGGAGAGATGACGGATCTGCATAGATGTTGGAAGTGAGGAGTGATTACATTCTCGAAAAGTTTGGGGATAGCCGATAACTTAGAGATACCCCTATAGTTACTGGCATCCGATTTGCTACCTTTTTTGTGGAGAGGAATAACAAATGATTCCCTCCAAATAAGGGGAAATTCTGAGGATTCTAAAGATAAGGTAAATTGTTTACAGCGCCTCGGAGCAATACCTAAGCACAGAGCCAGGTATAACATCGGGACCTGGCGAATAAACTGGCTTAACCCGTTGAAGATCATGAATAAGTGAGCTGAAGATTAGGGACGAACTGGGCATAGCTGTAGAAAATGTATGATCTGAAGATGTTGAGGGCGAATATGTCGTTTTAAAAAACTCAGCAAAGAGATTAGCAATTGTTTGATCAGAATTTACTGTAGTATTCTTAAAAGACAGCGAGGGAGGATATAACGTGGGTTTACGTTTAGAGTTAACAAAGTTATAAAACTGTTTAGGGTCCTGCGTGAACTGGACCTTACAACGAGTCAAGTAATTTTTGTAACACTGAGCGTTAAGCACGGTAAAGTTAGATCGAGCACTAAGATAAGATGAGAAAGCCGTTTTTGAACCAGTGAGTTTATATTTATTATAAAGCCTAGATTTTACGTTTTTTAGACGCGTCAGCTCCTTGTTAAACCAAAGTGGTTTATTAGAGACCGACGGGTAGCATTTAGGAACACATAAAGAGAAAAATGAGTTCATGGCATTGTAAAAAATGTCAACGGCTGATGCCATGTCAGAGCTCGTGTAAAGATTAGACCAATCAAATTCTGCTATTAAAGTGCTTAGCCTCTGATAGTCAGCCTTTCGGAAACAGCGGACTCTGTTCAAACTGCTATCAGGTGTAGTAGCTAAGACTGTCCCAGTGTCGATAGTCACATCGAAAGTTGGATGATAAGGATCTTCAGGTTGCGTCAATGGAGGAACTCTAATTAGGTTTACACCTACAGGATCAGAGACAAAGCATAGATCAAGTAAGCGGTTTAAAGAATTAAAAATATGGTTAACTTGCGATAAGGATAAATCAAGCAAGCCATTTAGGAGGTCATGCTGTGCCGCAGTGTGAAGAACATTAGACACCCCATCAGAAGACCAGTGAGCTCCGGGTATGTTGAAGTCACCCAAAGCCACTAATTGGTCCCTATCAGAAAGCCTATTGGAAACTGCCCGAATTGCCGAAAGGTGTTTCCAATAAATTGGCTCTTCCGAAGATGGAGGGATGTAAGAGCAGGTTACATAAATGCAACTACCTGTGAAAGATAGTTTTACGCAGATAAATTCGATGTCCAAAAAGTCATTAGATACCACCCGTTCCGAGATGAGGCTGGAGTCAACGGCAATTAAAACTCCGCCACCACGCTGGAGAAGACGGTCTAGTCTGTAAATAGTGTACTTACATGTAAGAATTTCGGAGCAGAGGATCTCCGGCTTCAACCAGGTTTCTGTAAATACAATCACCTGGGATGCGAAAGAAAGGCTATCAGAATATAATCTAGAGTGCTTACTGCGTAAGCCCCTAGTATTCTGATAGGAAAGTAGTAGGGAAGAGGTTAGTTTTTTGGGACAGAAGGTGCTTGAGTAGACACTGAAGGTTGTGACGGCTTGGGCAGTTGAACTCCCACAGGCCGATTTCTTTTCTTCCGTGCCTCGTACTCCTTGACTACAACGTACTCGGGCCAGAAGTCACCCGAGCAAATAGTGTCAAAGAGCTGGAATGAGACATTTATCTTAAATGACGAAATGTCTCTGGCATACGGAAATTTGAATTTTTCCACCTTGATATTACCAGCTTGTGTTTTGCCTTGAATATAGGCTAGAACATCTTCCGATGCGAGATCAGGGGCAAGCCTCGAAACAAATATAGTTTTCGAAGGTGGGACTGCTGTTAGGGTCTTATGTAACGAATTGTTACCAACAACGGCCGGTACTCCGGGCAATGTTGGACCCTGGGTAGAATTTTCTACGGTTGTTTGCGGAGCCAAAGAATTGGGCTGCGCATCAGACACCACGGACGACGCGGAAATTGCTGGCTGCGCGGCTTCCGACACCTCTACGACCGATTCGGTTACCGAATCTTTGATCGTTCCTGACCTCAGAACCATTGGAACGGGGACCAGGAGCTGAGGCGACGGAGAGTGGCAGGAATTCGGTTGCTGTGTCTCACACAGTTGCAGCCGACTAGCAGCGGATTTTTTGCGTTTCGGCGACTCATTTAATAGCTTCATACTATTAAATTGAGCGTCCAGCGCGGAGAAGTGGCCATGATCTCAGAAAATCCACTCCTTGTCTGACGCATGAAGGATGATATTTCCTTCTCAACCGGTCGACAGGCCTCACAGCAATAACGCAGGCCCTTTTTGCTGGACACTGCGTCAGCCATTCGACCCGTCATCTCGATGCACTTAGCGTGCACAACTGCCTCGCAAAGCCAGCAATGGAAACTGGGCTGGTCTGCCAAAACATTTTTTTGGCAGTTCTTAATTACACAGACAATATTCTGGGACATGTTCACAAACCCTAGAACCACTGTGCACACTATCAATACCAAAAAAGTAAAGAGATGAAGAGAGAGAACAAGAGAGCACAAGAGTTAGAGCAGCAGAAAATCACAAGAGCGGTGAGAGCTATGAACAGCTTGGATGCAGCTAATAGCAAACGGCACTCGAGCGGGGGAGAGAAAAATAGAAACGGTAAAAGCGCAAAGAGGAAATATAAAATAAGATAAACCGTCTTAGCACAAAACTAACAAGTAATTATTTATGCAAATTAACTACACAGAAAAGTGCATGCACGCGCGGTAGCAAAACGGTATATCGTTATAAATATTAGGTGATAAGTTTAGATGAAACCCCGGTGGTTTAGATTTAAAATAAACACAAAAGTCGGAGCGCAAAACAAATACACGACCGTCCGCTACGAAGAGAAAGATCGCCGATCTTTGTCCTTCCATAGTAATGGCGGTTTGGATGCGTCCCTGGTGTTGGTGGAGGGTTCCTCCTATTAATTGTTCGGGTTGGCTGGGTTCCTCGGGTGATTCCCGGTCACGCGAGGCCCGTTGTCGTTTCGCGACGACGCCAGCAGCATTCGAATATCCGTAATCCTCGTCGTCCGCAGTCCCAGCAAAAGATCATCCTCTAGTTCCGACATTCCGTCGAGAAATGTCCGGGTTGGCCGAGATTCCGACACGCCTCCCGTACGTTTACTGGTGCCTGCTCCGGCGGCGATGTCGTGGATCGGCCTGTGCTCGCATTCCTGCTGAAATTTCCCTGCATGGGGTTCGTCGGCGGCCTGCGGGCCATGCGGTCCGCATCCGTGGTGGCGTGAGAAGTAGGTGGTGCCCGTGGGTTCGGGTCACAATGACTCTGAGTCCGTCCGCTCCGGCGGCGAGTCTCCTCATGGTCGACCACCTAGTGAGTCAGTTCCGCCAGGGTGCGAAAATCCTGTCTTCTAGTAAATAACTGGTACTCCGGCAACATGTTGTCGTAGACACGCTCTAGCTCGCGTTCTGCTGTGAATCCTGCCTGACGCATCTGTAGGCGCAGGTCCACCAGATATTCCTTGAAAGGCTCGTTGGGTCTCTGGAAATGTGTCCTGATCTCGTCCTTCAGCCGCTGATAGTAGCGCGGCGGCAAGAAAAAATCCAAAAATTCGCGGCGAACTTCCGTCCAGGTGGCTTTCCGTAGGCCACTGGTTCTGTACCAACTCTCGGTACGGCCAGTCAATTATACTACCAATGCCGGAGCCAGATATTTCCGGTCAATCCGGCAGGTATCTGCTCGTTCCTCGATGTACTCTATAAAACAGAGCGTATCCGTCGCTCCGTCAAATGAGAGTCCCCAGTTGGTCATCCGGTCCAGTAGGGTGTACTCCTGGGCAGCAAAAGGGAAAGTGGTGCCGTCGGCGCTGCAGATCTTGGTTAGTTGGCCTCCGAGTCCAGGTACATGGGTGAAACTAACTTCGCGTCCCCGGTGGGACCGTTTCCGAAGTTCCGTTCCAGTTCCTCGAGGCGGGATTGCACAGCCTCGGAATGGTCCTGTTGGCGTGCAAAGGTGATCCGCCGCGTTCGCAGCCCCCTCCACAGTGCCTCCGCGTTCCAAACCAAAATCGAAGAATATGGTTTCCAACTCCAGCTTCTTCCGGTAGCTAATCGAGGTGACACCCATGGTGAAAGTGCGGTACCAAGTTTTCTCCTAGGTTCCCGGCGTGTGTGGGTTCTCCTCAGTTGTGTTCCCTTGTTTTCTATTTATTATTGTTCCGTTGCGTTTAATTTTATTTATTATTAGTTTATTTTATTATTCTTAATTTATTAGTTTTTATTTTATTTATTATTTTTTTATTATTTATTATATATATATTTTTATACCCTGTACCAAAGCTACAAAGGTATTATAGTTTTGTGCGAGTGCAATTTTCTGTAACAGGCAGAAGGAGGCGTGGCAGACCCCCAAAAGTTACCTAAATATTGATCAGGACCACTAAAGGAGTCGATATAGCCATGTCCGTCTGTCCGTCCGTCCGTCCGTCTGTCTGCCTGTCTGTCTGTCTGTCTGTCTGTATGAACGCCTAGATCTCAGAAACTATAAGAGCTAGAGACACGAAACTTGGGACTTAGACTTCTTATATCTGCACGCAGATCAAGTTTGTTTTAAATTTTTGCTGGAGCTTTTTGGTGGAGCTATTTGAAAAAAACCATATATCTCCCAAATTTATAAAGTAATGTAAACCGTATTTAAAAGCTTGATGTATTTTATTAAAATACACAGTTTGCATAAATTTCATTGCGATCGTGCCATAAATAGCGGAGATATAGGCTTTTTACTTTATACACATTATGTGTACAAGGGGCAGGCCCAGGCAGAGGGCTCCAAATAAATCAAAACGTTCATTATACATTTTAGTTATGTTCACACTATTATGAAATTAAGAATACTAATTTCAAATTGGTTAGTGGTGCAGCTGTCTAAGCTGCAGTATACCCGAAAGGCTATTTTGAACAAAGATAGTTGTCACGAGTTCGAATACCGGCTGCGACGAATGAAAAAATTTTTTTTTATACTTTTAGCAAATTATTTTTTTTCCCTGTAAATCAAAATAATTACAGTATTTAATAATAAGAAATAAAAAAATTTAAGCAAAGGACTATCTCAATTTTTTAAAATTAAAAAATTTTTTCATGCGGTAGGATCTGAAACCAGGTCATTTGCTCACACGCAAAACACGAGCAGCTTTACCCACTGAGCTATCGACTTTGCTTCTAAAATTGAAGACATTTGCACTACATGTAAATTTTTCTCCGTTTTTAATTTTTTATTCTCCTTCTTTTATATAATTTGTAATGGTACAGGGTATTCTAATGTCGGGACACCCGACTGTATGTCCATCTTGTTTTTAATGTATCCTGACTTTGTTTGGTTGGGTTTATTCTCCTAGATTTTCCTTTGGTTTTTTTTTCCGTTGAGTTCTACCCGTTTTATTTATTTTTTTTATATTTAATTTATTTTTATTTTTATTTTATTTTATTTTTTATTTATTTATTATTTGATTTATAATTTTTATTTATTATTATTTTTTCTAGTTTATAATTCTTCTTAGCGTCTCGGTGATTTTTCCCGTTTCTTTGTTAAATTCATTGATTTATTCCTTATGATTTAGTTTGATTTTATTTGTAATTCAATCTGGCTTCATTTGTGGCTCCTCGTTGAGTTTATTTTATTTTATTTAATTTAGTTTAGCTTATTACTTTATTCTTTTTATTTTCTTTCAAACTTTTATTTTATTTAATTTGTAATTTTATTTATTATTCGTGGAATTTTGTTTCCCTTTTTTTTTATTTTATTTAATTTTATTTCCAGTTATTTTTTCTTTCACTTCACTTCTTTTACTTACTGGTCAAATCGCGAGTGTTTTAAATCTCATTTTCCATCTTGGCCGTGATCTGATTCCGCCAACCCTTTTCGGCTGCGCTGCCACGATCCATCCTACGGTCCTAATCCCTAACTATTATTTACACCTAATATCTACACTAACCCTAGTATTTACAAATATTTACAGTGTATACAGTATACAGGCCACGATGTGACTTCGTCACAATATATATATATATGTGTTTTTAGTAGACTCGTGGTTTAATTCCTGAAACTAATTAATAATAATAATTATTTAATATTTAATTGTTATAAATAATTATTTGAGAATTTAATTACAATGGAACCGGAAGGTGAAACGAAAACCTGGGCTTTGGATCGGACGGGAAGTTAATAATTAAATGATTAATAATTTTCGAATTTAATTATTACGTAACCGGAGAGGTGAAACCTAGGCTTCTGTCCAAGCGGATATTAATTAAATAATTTTAACAATTAATTGTTATAAAAAATTATTTTCGGATTTAAATACAACGGAGCCGGAAAGGTGAAATTAAACCTTGGGTTTTGGTTCGGACGGGAAGTTAATAATCAAATAATTAGAACATTTCGTATTTAATGATTACCTAGCCGGAAAGATGGAAGTAAAAAAACCTGGGCTTCTCCCCGTGCGGACATTAAAAAAAATTTTAAAATATACATCCAGCAAGAGTTAGTTTTTCTAGGGCTTATAATGGTATAATGTGGATAAGGCCTTTTTTTCCTTAAACAATGTAATCTGCAATTTTACTAACTTTTCTTATAAATTTCTATTTCGTTTCCTTAGAAAAATGTTGGACATCAAGCGTATCCCTAAACTCCTGTCAATAATAATTTATGTTTGCCTTATAAAGGTAAGACTATTAATATTTGAAGCGGACTGGTGCATACATTTTTTCTAAAATAATAAAGATTGTATTTTTTTAAGTCAAAATATAAAAGAAAACAGTCACACAGTTGTCTATTACAAATTTTTGTTAGTCATAAACTATTTTTATTATTGCCAAGCTTGCAGTACTTTTTGTACAGTATCCCAACCAGATTCTAAGACTGATGAATGGTGGCAATTCTCTAGATCATCCAATTAGAGCTAGTTTTGGTCCAATCCCTACTTTTTAGTTTAAAGTTAAGTTAAGTTAAAGTTTAAAGCACCATTCATCCAGAAATGTTGAGAAAAGCAATGAAACCTGCAATCTTAAGCTTTCCTACTTCTTAGCTTGTTGTGTCTCTTGTTCCGCTAATTTTTCAGAGCATCAGCACCTAGGGCACCCATCTTCATTACGTCCATCCTATCACCCAATTTTATTGATATTCCGCCTACTTTTGGATATTAGGTCTTCCCTTCGCTTTCTATCGAATTTCAGTAAACCTAATTTTTAGATCTTCAATATATGATTGACTGGACCGAGTTCAGTAAAATTCGTATACTCTGGTTGGTCACCAACGTTCCAGCTTTCTCCTTCCAAGTGAACGGTTCCGTTTTGTGCTTAATAAAGTTTCCGTTAACTTTGCGTGTGCATGCTGCTCTTCTGATTTGTGTAATTAAGAAAATAAGTGAGGCATATTAAAAAACAAAATAAAAAATGTTTTTGATGCATTTTTGCATCAAAAAGTATGATGGGCTATTCAAGTGAGCGGCAGTGTATATGTATGTATATGTATATAGTGACATATCCACAGTCCTATAGACTTAGTACATGCCTACTTAGTTAAATATGATTATACATGTAATATAATCATCATACCCTTTGCTACCCTACAAGTGTATAGACACATAACACATATACCCGATGCGATCATTATCGCATGATAAGCCAACCAACAGTAGATCAAACAAAACTATTGTCTAAACATCCTGCCCCATTTAATCTAAACATCCTGCCCCATTTTCACACGCTTAAGATCGGACTCGCTAACTCGTAAACAGATATATCAAATTACAAAGGAGGAATCGAATTCAAGAGAAATCAAAGAGTCTATTAAAGCTGTCACAATCCATAATAAAGCTCAGAATCTTCGATATTAACTCAAGATCCACAAAAGCTCAAGACCGAGGCTTGAACGTCAACCCTTCTAGTACAATAATTTAAGTTCAGTTTGAGACACGAAATTATTCGGTCGGTGTTCTTCAACAAAAATATCATTGTATTAATTCGGTTAAAATAAAATAAAACATTTTTTTTAACATACGAATTATATGAATATTTAATTGGCGCAGTCGGTAGGATCAAATATTATATTAAAAAGAGTCCTTTTAGTACGGTAATGGTCAAATTTAAGGATACGCTAACAACTAGCTATCCAGACCAGCGAATTAAAACAGTGATTCAAAGTTTGATCCGCAAAAGAATCTACGTGTGTGTAGTATTCAAAACCGAAAAAATCAACATCATTCAAGGATCACAGGCCCTATGTCACGCTGGTAAAACAACTCGAAGAAACTCCATACCCTGGAAGCATCAGTAAGTTCATCCAGTCATTGGAAGTCCAACATCGTAATATTTTTGATAAGTTAGTACTAGAAAGTGACCCTGTAAATAAAAGTAATTATTCTGAAATGTTAAAGAGGACTATCAAGTCCACCATTGATCGAAAATTACCCGATAGAATGTACATGTCGTTGGCTCGTAAGGAAATTGTCACTATCCCAAAATTAAAACAAGCCACCATGGAACTAGGTCTTTATGATGCTAATCCTGAAGATGTTTATTTACAAAAGTCTCACAATTATAGTCGCAAGAACAAGGGAAACAAAACCCAAAGTAACCACCAAAGGTATTACAATAACAGGCATAATACAAGTGCTTACTATTCGTCAACCAATCAAAGTAGTTATCAAGTTAATAATTCGAATAGATAATATACCCAGAATTGTAATTCAAATAACCCTGCCGTTGTAGACCCACAAACATTTAACAACTTTAGGAACAGTCTAAACCAAGGTAGGCAGAATAACCCCATGAATTACCAACCCTCTACTTCGCATAACCCAACTAATAATGGTCCAGTAAAGAGACAAAGGGAAAGCAATAGTGGACAGAGCAGAATGGACGTAGACGTAAATTTTCATCAAATTGCCTCTGAAACCTCGGACACGGGAGAAGAGGAAGAGCTAGTCCATATGTAAAAATTAATTATGAAAACAATCTTTACAAAGGTATGATTGACACAGGGTCGTCCATCAACATCATTAGGGAAAATTTTGCAAATTTAAAAGAAACAATAGAAAATCTCACGGTTCACACGATTAAGGGCCCAATAAAATTAAACAGGAGCATAATAATCAAGCCCAGTTTTACATGTCCGTCCGAACAAAAAATCTATGTGCATAAATTTTCTGACAACTATGATTTCCTGTTAGGTCGTCAATACTTAAAAGATACCAAAGCAAAGATTGATTTGAGAAGGAGAGTGTAACTTTAGGTTAAAAGACCTTTAAGTTCAGGTACGAGGAAAAAAAGGGCGAGACCGCATCGGTCAGATGCCTTGACCCAAAGAAAAAGGGCGAGACCGCATCAGCCAGATGCCTTGACCCTAAGAAAAAGGATGAGACCGCACTAGTAAAGCGCCTCAATCTGAAACCCAAAAAGGTTAATAAAAAAAGTTAACCAAAAACCGGAGAAGACCGCACCTTCGAAGTGCCTTACTCCCAAAACCAGTAAAGATGCAGAGAATGAAGATGCAATGCAATCTGACTCTCCATCCATTGCTGAAGAAATATTTAACTTCGCAGTTAATAACGAATTACGCGAATGTAACGAGTTCAGACTCGAACATCTCAATGCTGAGGAAGTAGAATGTTTAAAGAAGGTCCTAAACGAATATAGAGACATTTAGTACAAAGAAGGTGAAAATTTGACTTTTACTAGTACAATCAAGCATATTATCCAAACCCAGCATGAAGATCCGGTTTATCGTAAACCATATGAATACCCTCAGAGTGTTGATCAGGAGGTAAACAAACAAATTAAGGAAATGATAGAGCAGGACATCATTAGAAAGTCTAAGTCCCTCTATTGTTCACCTATTTGGGTGGTCCCCAAGAAAGCAGATGCCTCCGGTAAACCAAAGTTCAGATTAGTAATCGACTACAGGAATCTCAATGAAATAACGGTCAATGACAAGTTTCCGATTCCTAGAATGGACGAAATACTTGATAAATTAGGTAGGTGCCAATATTTCATCACAATTGATCTAGCTAAGGGTTTCCACCAAATACAGATGGAGGAAAACTCTATTGCAAAAACAGCGTTTTCAACCAAGCATGGGCATTACGAATATACTCGCATGCCCTTTATCCTTAAAAATGCACCTGCAACCTTTCAGAGCTGCATGAACAATTTGTTAGAAGATTTAATCTATAAGGATTGTTTAGTATACTTGGATGATATCATAATTTACTCCACTTCATTGGAGGAACATATCTTGTCACAAGGGAAAGTCTTTGGAAAATTAAGGGACGATAATTTAAAATTGCAATTGGACAAATGTGAGTTCATGAAGAAAGAAACAGAATTCTTAGGACACGTTGTTACTACTAGCGGAATTCGACCTAACCCAAACAAAACTAAAGCTATTACAAATTTTCCATTACCAAAAACTCCAAAATAAATAAAATCATTTTTGGGATTATGTGGATTTTATCGCAAATTCATTCCTAACTTTGCGAAGGTAGTTAAACCTATGACCCTAAAGTTGAAGAAAGCATACATAGAAAGCATACATAGAGTCATTTGAAAAGTTAAAGGTGTTGATAACTTCGGATCCGATTTTAATCTATCCTGATTTCTCAAAACCCTTTTCCTTGACAACTGACGCTATTAATATAGCAGTTGGTGCTGTTTTATCGCAGAATCACTAACCCGTATGTTACGCTAGCATAACGCTAAACGAACACGAAATAAACTATGCTACTATCGAAAAAGAATTGTTAGCTATAGTCTGGGAAACGAAATATTTCAGGTCATACCTATTTGGCAGACCGTTTGAGATATTAAGCGACCATAAACCACTGGTATGGCTTAATAATATAAAAGAGCCCAACATGAAACTTCAAAGGTGGAAAATCAAATTTAATGAATTTGATTACAAAATAAAGTATCTTCCAGGCAAAGAAAATTATGTAGCCGATGTTCTTTCCCGCACAGTAATAGAGGAAGCCATGGTTGGTGAAATCGCGGACAGCATGGATGCAACAATGCATAGTGCCGCTGAAGACAACTTAAATTACATTTCCATTACGGAAAAGGAAAGACCCCTGAACTATTTCTCGAGTCAAAAAGAGATAGAAAAGGGAGAAACAAACGCAGGTAACACGAGTCATTATTTTCAGAAATTAAAAATTAAAATTATATCATATCGACTTCCTGATATTCCAAAGGGCATACATTGAAATCATAAGCCCTAATAGTTTCACAAAATTGTTGCGATGTACCAAAAAGGTAATTGATATTCTGACTTATGCCGAATTTAAAGACTTAAACTTAAAGAAGCATAAAAAACTCTTGCACCCAGGTATAGAAAAAACTATTAATTGGTATAAAGAAGAATATTACTATCCTGATAGTCAGAAACTGATTCAGAACATAATCAATGAATGCGATATCTGCAACATAGCCAAAACTGAACACAGGAATACTAAACTCACATTCGAAACAACACACGAAGTGTTAAGCGCCAGAGAAAAATATGTGATTGATTTTTATCTCACAGGGAATCAAATTTTCCTATCATGCATAGATATCTATTCGAAATTAGCTACATTAGTTGAAGTAAAGAGTAGAGATTGGTTAGAAGCAAAGAGAGCCATAATTAAGGTATTTAACGATATGGGAAAACAGCAAAACATAAAGGCGGATAAAGATTCAGCATTCATGTGTATAGCACTACAATATTGGTTAAAATCGGAGGGCGTAGATATAGCCATTGCTACAAGTAAAATGGTGTATCTGATATAGAAAGGTTTCATAAAACGGTAAACGAGAAGCTGAGAATCATTGGTAGCGAACAAAACATAGAAGATCGATGTACAAAATTTGAAACGATCCTTTATGTTTACAACCACAAAACAAAGCATAATACCACTAAAAGAACTCCCGCTGATATTTTCTTATATGCAGGAAGCCCCGACTTTAACGTACAACAAAACAACATTAACAAAATTGACACTTTATACAAAAACAGACACAATTATGAAGTTGATACGAAATATAGGCAATCCCCACTAGTTAAAAGCAAGGTGACCAACCCATTCAAAAAGACAGGTCAGATTAAACAAGTGGACGATAAACATTTCGAAGAGACAAATAGAGGCAGGAAAATTGTACACTACAAGTATAAATTCAAAAAACAAAAGAAGACTAACAAAAGTGAATACGACAATTCCAGACCCATAATATAAGAGATGCCCCCTATTTCCCATATTAACGATCTGTCTGGCAATCATCACCCTCATCACTACGGTCCAAGGGAGTAGTATAGAAATAAACTCAATTAGTGCCAAAAACGGATACCTAATATACCAAACAGGAGTTACGGAAATCCCCACTAGATATGAATACCACTACTTAAGCGTAAACATAACTAAGGCCATACTAATGTTTGAGAACTTATTGGAAGAGGCGAAATCCTTTCCCGATGAAATCCATGTAGAGTACCTAGTCGAGAAACTAAAAATGGAAATAAACGGTTTAAGGATAATAAAAAGAAACAAACGAGGTCTGGTAAACATGGTAGGAACGGTGTAAGGATGCAAAGGCCGAGATATGAACTCAGCGGCCCAGAGTCCCTTTCCAGTTAAATTTATAATTTGGAAACGCCAAGAAATGGAGGGCCGAGGTTTTCGAGTATTTTTAAGGGTGGGTTTCTCCGACTCCAACTGCCAGATTTTTATTGCCCACGCTGACCTATGACTACGGCGCCGGCGTGCCCGAGCTGCCGCGGCCCGTCGGCTCCACCGTGGTATCCCAACGGCGGCCGACGCCCTCCCCTAAAATGCCCCCTATGACTCGCAATTCGCCAGCTGCGGCGCCCGGGCTAATCCCGGGGGCGCATTCTGAGATCGGGCAGGCGACTTGGCGAGCCGAAGAGTCGCCGCCCGCACCCACGCCCGGAATTAATCTCAGCAGCGGGGTGCTCCTGTTCCCGTCCTGCCCAAATCCGCGTCTGGTGTTACCCAACGGCGACTGAGATGGGGAGGAGGGGGACAGCGGGGTGTGAAAAGGATGGCTGGTTAATGTAAGAAGTAAACAAGGTCGTATGTTCACATTGTTCTCTTTATTTCATATTAAGTTTGCCTGCGCTAGCTCCTTACTTGTAAAAATACCTTGTTTTATTTTCCTATTCTTCCCCGCCCCAGTGTTCTAGGTTATAACTGAGTATGTCGGGCGCAGTTGGCTCACCCGATGTCTCCTTCTCCTTGTCCTTGTCCTTGTCTTCTTTTCCTGATAGTGGGGGGGTCCTTCGTTGTCCTTTGTATCCTGTGTGTCCTGGTGCCGATGTGTGTGTGTGTCTTTGTCGCGGGGGGTATGTTTCACTGATAACTGAACTGTTTTCGCTGCTGGTCAAATTACGAGTCCAAACTTCTCACGCTGCTGGTCAAATTACGAGTGATCTTCGTAATTTAAGTTCAATCGTCCCGTGGCCAAATTCTGCCACCTCGCTGTCGTCTGTGCTGCCGCGATCCATGGCACGCGCCGTTCCGCATTCCATGCATTCTTGGCATTGCGGACTTTCCCTCTCGCTCCCTCTCAGGCAGCAGGTGGCCGAATGCAAATTCCATTTTCGCATTCCGGCGCCTGCGCCGTGGGCCTCTGCCCTGATCGCGCTCTCTGGCCTCTTCTGTTGGCCGCTGATTGGCGGATCCGTGTTCCGGTCCTCCGGCCTCTTTCGTCCCGTTCCTTGCAGATGTTGCGGGCGATGTTGCGGGCAATGTTGCCCGTGATGTCAGGCCCGGTGTGACCGATGGTGAGCGCCCGGCCCCCTCCTGATTTTCCCTAACGCCTACCTCCTAGCCTTAACCTATTACAGACTTCATATATACAGATTTAATCCTACTTTTAACCCTAGCTTTATCCCTAATCTTACCCTATTCTTACAACTAATCCCTAACTACATAATCTTAACCTATTATTTACACTTAACCTAAGGAGTATATATATATTTACAAATATTTACATTTCGTGACGGCGGCCACCTCGTGACCGTCGTCACATCCCCCACCTACTTCCAGGTGGAGCGGAGGAACACCCGAACTTTCCCCAGAACACTGATTTGGACCCGGAAGCGCTGACCGGCCTCCTCATCCAGGTAGCGCCGGTTCTTGGGGATCCGGGTTTGCAGTCGCTCCTGGACTCGCCGGATCAATGGCGCCGGTAGTCGTCCGTCCGGCGTTGACCATTCCGCCGGGGCCGTCACCCACGGTTCCGGGCGGCTCCATGGCACGTCCCGTGCACATCTAATGGCCGGGCGTCTGGCCATGAATGGCCCTGGGCCAAATACTTCAGCCGGGGTGGGCGAAGCCAGGGGGTCATACACCCTTGTTGAGTCCTGGGTGCCGTCTCGCCCGTGTGTCCGTGGCGGCGTCGAGGGCCTCTCCACCAGCGGTGGGGGCCCTGTGCCCTCGTCCTCCGAGGTGCTGCTTAAAACCACGACGTCCGGTGCCCGCTGGGGTACGCCGGTGGCCGGCACCGTCATTACCAGCGGAGGCCCGCGCTGTAGCCGTGGGTCCCGCTGTGTGGCACTGCCGACATCCACGGAGAGGGGCCGCAAGATGTTTGGAGGGGCGGCTGCCTCCAGTGGGTCATCCCCGGGGACTGGGCGCCTTCGCCCGTCCAGGCGCAGCTCGCGAAAATGCTCCTCCACCGCCGCCGTCAGCCAGGAATAATCCCTGACTGCCGGGGGGTCTCCTGGTCGCCGAGCGTGTACTGCAGACGTCAAACGCGGCGGGTCCATGAGTGCGGCCGTCACCCCCCACTCGGGTGAGGGGTTGACCGGGTGGCCACAGAAAAATTGGCATCCCGCGTCCTGCCATCGTTGGTGGTTTCTGTGGGAGAGGGGATGATTAGTTTGTGTTTACCTAGCCAATCCCTACCTATAGTGTGCCTATCTCGGTCCCTAGGTAGCCCTATCTATCTTCCCCGCGATGGGAAGTCTGGCCTATCCTGTGTATATTTTCGCGAATTTCTTTCCCCGGCGGGGAAGCAGAGTGTTGGACGGGCGCACCCGTCATCAAGTGACTCTACGAATTCTGTCTGTTGCGACAGAGTATTCCGGTGGCGATACCGCCTATCTGGGTCCCCCGAACGCGGAGTTGTTCTCGGCGATCGGGGTGTCATCTTCGTTCTCTTCCTCTTCCGTATCGGCCTCCTCGCCGTGGTATGGCTTTAGTTGACTTAGACTGGCGGTCCGCCGTCTACGGCTGCCTGGTATGTGTAGTTGCACAATGTTTGGCGACGGGAACTTGGCGACCTTGAATGGCCCATCGTACTTTGCTGCCAGTTTCGCCGCGAATCCTTCCGTGGCGTTCGATAACGCATGGCGTCGTACCAGCACCAGAGATCCCACCGGCGGCTTCCATTCTCGCCGGCGGAGATTATAATGTCGCCGCTGATCAGCCGAGGCTCGGTCGGCATTGTTTCTAGCGACTTCAAAGATGCAGTGCAGCTGTCTACTTCGTTCCGTTGGGGTTACTTCGGGGGTTCCACGTCCCGGAGTAACTTCGTCATACAGGGCGTGAGGCAACCGAGGTTCTCTTCCTTGAACCAGAAAAGCTGGGCTGAATCCCGTCGTGTCGGAGATACTGCTGTTTATTGCCAGTGATATTTCTGGGAGCAGCTTATCCCACTCATTCTGGTCGTTCCGGTCCAGATACTGGGCAATCATGGTCTTATCATAATTGTCGGATTCGACCTTTCCGTCGGATTCTGTCTCGGCGTGTAAGGGGCTGTGTGCTGCAACTCCATCCCTAAGGATTTGCAGAAATTCCGGAATGAGCGACCCGTGAATTGAGTTCCATTGTCTCAGACGAATATCCGTGGCACCCCGAAGCGGCTCAGGATCCGTTCCCGAAATGCACGCTCCAGGTGTGTACCCGTGGCTCTGCGTAGTGGGATCAGTTCCACCCATTTGCTGAAGGAGTCAAGGAAAACTAGGAGTATCGTATTTCCTTGCTTCGATCGCGGCAACGGACCGACGAAATCCGCGCAGAGAATGAGGAATGGCTGCTCCACTTGGCGTGTGAACATATGTCCCGCCGGTTTCTCCTGACTGACCTTGTATCTCTGGCAATTCAGGCAGTTTCGTACGTAGCAGTAATACCTCTGGGCCACGCGATTACTTGTCTTCCGGACTCCCAGATGTCCGGCAGCGGGAATATCGTGGTTTTCCTGTAGAACCCGATGGCGATAATCCGCTCCTACACACAGCTTCCATGGTGTGTACTCCTCTTCTTGTGGCCGTAGCCCGATGCGGCGATAAAGCTGTCCGCTTTCCTCCCTGTAATCCGGGAACCTAGCTGGTTCGGTCCGAACCTTCTTCAACATCTTTGCGAGCCACTTGCAGTTTGATCCTGTACCTGTGCCTGCTGTGCTACTGGCAGCGGTTGGCGTGAGAGGGCATCAGCCACTAAATTCTGGGCTCCCCTCCGGTAGTGGACGTCATACTGATACTGCTGCAGCTCGAGTGCCCATCGAGCGATTCTCCCAGTCGGATTATCTATGGAGTTCAGCCATTTCAAAGCCTGATGGTCGGTTATTACATCGAACCTGTATCCTTCGATGTAACATCGCATCTTCCGTACGGCCCATACGATGGCGAGACACTCCTTCTCGGTCACCGAGTAGTTCCTTTCCGCGCTATTTAGGTGTCGGCTGGCATAGGCCACCACTCCACAGTGGTCGGGCTTGTATGGAGACGCGGCCAAAAATACTTCTAGTGGCCATACCGTTATGAAATTTACACCAAAAATCTAAAAAAATATTCTAAGTATACTGTAAAAAAATTGGTTTCATAGCTCGTCTATATCGTATAGCTGACATGGGAACGATCGGTTTAAAAACGACATCTAGTATAAAAAACTTTTTTGTTTTTCAAGATATCATAACCAATATAACAGATTAGGTGTTTTGTGTAGGTTTATATATCCCTACCAATTTTGAATAATATCGGAAATCTATATCCTATAGCTCCCATACAAAGGATTGTCAAATTTTGAATAAAATTATTTTTTTTCCAATACCTATATTAAATAATTATCCCCTTAATGAGAAAGTTGGTGGAATCTTAGTCCCCAAAAATAAAAACAATAAGAAAATAATTATATTATGAATTTTATTCGTCTAACAACAAATGAACAGCGCTTGATCGTGCAAACACACACTTATAAGACGAACCTATTTAAATTTAATGCAATGAAATAAAAAATAATAGAAGCTATTAATAAATAAACATATGGCTTTGAACAATTGAACAAAAGCATGACACAAGAAGACAGAGCAAAAACATAACTAATAAATAACAGCAAAACGAACCCAAATATATGTTAACAGGGTAATACATTTTTTTCTCGTTTTTTTTTTTTTTGTTTGTTCTTCCAATGTGAAATATGTTTAAAATATTGTGTAAAAGTTTAACATCGATCATATCAAAGTTAACGAAGATATGGTTAGTTAAGCGGAGGTCGTTTGCTGTCAAACACTTGAGCATCAGTAACTTTAAAGCGCTCTCCTAAAAAATTTAATTTTCCAAATCGGTTTACCCGATTACTCAAAATCTACAGCACCGATCGTTTTGAAATTTATATGATAACTTCTGTAACTGATTCTTTAAGTACTTACGTAGTGCATTTTTTAAAAATAATTTTATTATATTTTAAAATTAGCAACGTAAATTACGATTGTTATTCAATTATTAGTCAATCATTAAAAAAAAAATCTAAAAAAAAAAAAATTAGTTTGTAAGTAGCTAGGGACAGTTATTCTTTAACGAATGCATTATATTTTTTTTAAATCGGATGATTTTGTGGACAGTTAGGATTAACACTGCGAACCATCTTTTTTTGGGAGGACTCGGGAGATTCTCAATAGCTCCTAAACCTCTATATGTGTTTTAACAGATTCATTTTTTAAAAAATCTCGAAGTTTTATACTATTATATGTTATTTATTTAAATCAACAAATTTTTAAAAAGTGGCTCGTTTTTCACCAAATTAACCTTACTCCCACCCCCTCCCCCGCTCTTAAGGTGTTGTTGGTGTTTTTATCATGTAAGGCAAATGGGCAAATTTCGGCAAATTTTTTTTTCATACTTCTTACCTTTAAAGCCCGACAAACACATTGGTATACAAACGAAGTGTGGATTTTTGTGGGGTCACAACTATAACCTTAGTTAAACCCATGAAAGACGTTCAAAATATAGTACAAAAACATGTATTTTTCAAATGAATATAATAAAAACAATAAATGTTATTAATATATCAATCAATATCTCTTTTTATAGAAAATACCTTCAACTACAAAATCCATAGCAAACAATTTTAATTTGTACGCGTAATAATTGATCACACCACTTTGAAGTTCGGTTTTGTTGAGACAAATTCGCGGCTGCGCACTGAAAGTGAACATTTGTTTACATCTTCAATTCTATTTTTCGAAAGTACCGTTAGGTTAATCAAAAAATCTGGTATGCCACAAAGAAGCCTACACATTTTAGAAGTTATCTGTTTACTTTTCGTACATTTATTTTGAAATTGTTTTTTTTTATTTTTGGCCTATGGGCCCGACCACTGTGCACTCGCTCCTGCCCGTCAATGGTCTGGGTCAGTACGGCTCCAATACCGTACTCGCTGGCGTCTGTTTGTAGCACGATTTTCTGCTCAAAGTCCGGACAGACTAAGACAGGTGCTTCCGTCAGTCGCGTTTTCAGCTCCTGGAACGCCTGATCCTGTCGCGGCGTCCAGTCCCATTTCTTGCCTTTCTTCAGCAAGGACGTCATCGGCTCCACTATATCGGCGAAGTTGGGGAAAATTGGGGATACCACGATGCGATTCCCAGGCATCTCCGAAGTTCCTTCAAACACGTTGGCGGTTTCAGCTCGCGAATCTCAGCTACCTTATCCGGGTCTGTGTGAATCCCTTCCTCGCTTATTACATGCCCCAAGTAGGCGATGTATCGCTGAAAGAAATGGCATTTGTCCCTATTCAGCCGCAGCTTGGCTCTGCGTAATCGGCGAAATACCTCCCGAAGGTTCTCGACGTGTTCCTCCAGCGTCGACCCGATGACTATGATGTCGTCCAAATAAGCGAATGCATGCGGCTCCATATCCGGACCGATTACTGTGTCCAGGGCCCGCTGAAACGTCGCTGGGGCCGAGTAAAGTCCAAATGGCATCACTCGCCAATGGAATAGGCCCCGGCCAAGAACCGTGAAAGCCGTACATTCCCGACTCTCCAGAGCTACGGGAATTTGCCAGTATCCATTCTTCAAGTCCAAGGTCGAAATGAACTTGGCGTGTCTCAGTCGCTCCAAGATCTGGTGGATCCTTGGCAGCGGGTACGCATCCGGTACAGAGTTCTCGTTCAACTGTCTGTAGTCGATGCACATCCGTGCGTCACCGTTTTTCTTGGCCGCGATTACAATCGGGGCACTGTGCGGGCTCTTCGATGGCTTGATACGGCCATCCCTAAGCAGCTCGTCTATCTGCTTGTCGATGACGGCTCTCATGGCCGGATTTCGGGGAAAATACCTTTGTTTTATTGGGCGATCGTTGCGCATTACAATCCGGTGCTCCGCAATGTGGGATATTCCGGCCAGATTCTCGAATTTTTCCAATTCCTGCTCTAGGAATTCTTCCACTCAGGGCTCTGGGTATCCTTGTCCCGATTCCGGCTGGACCGGTTCCTCGGGCGTATGACTCACAGAGTCGACCGTGTCGCAAAGGGGCGCGTTCTGCTCCGGCGTTTCCTCGGCGTGATCCTGGAAGTGGACACGCTTCTTGGAGGTGCGAAAATGGTTTCGCTGCGCGGCGGTGGCGTTAGCCACAGGCGAAACATGGCTCCAACTGTTTGGCCGACTGGTTGAGGGTACCTCTATATCTCGGGCTGTTCTCGTGCATGAATTCCTATTTGCTGCCCGCGGGGCAGGGGTCGGCGGTTGTCTTTGTACAGTACGCGGCTTGGGTACTGGTTCTTGTATGGCGATCGGCCCCTCCTGGGTAACCGTGCCAAATCCTTGATGCGTTTCCTCTGTTAATCCTCCTGATTGTCTCCTCGTCTCCTCCTGGTGGCCCGCTTGTGACTTCCCTGGGATCCGGCTCCTGGTGGCCCTCTCGTGGCTTCCCTGGGAGTCTGACTCCTTGACGAACTCCTGGTGGCATGCTAAGGGCTTCCCTGGGGGTTCGTCCTGGTCGTCTTTCCGCTTGTATCCTCTCCCGCATCTCGTCTTCCTGCGATCCTTGACGAACTCCTGGTGGCATGCTAAGGGCTTCCCTGGGGGTTCGTCCTGGTCGTGAGGCATCTTCTTGTGATCCTCCTTGTCGTCTTCCTGCTTGTATCCTTCCTCGCATCTCGTCTTCCTGCGATCCTTGTCGTATTCCGCGTTGTTCGTCGTCCCCTGTTCCCTGAGTCCGTGCCCACGGTGGCTTCGTGTGTTCATCTGGCATCAAGTCGAGGGTCAGTCCCCCGCACTGAATGGTGGCTCCAATTCCACACATGAAATCCATCCCTAATAATACGTCGTCCAGCGCGTCCGCCATGACCAGTAGGATGGTTGGTGCGCTGCGATTCCCGCAATGTATATTCGCCGCTAGTGCCCTGGTCAGCTCCCGGCATGTCCCATCGGCGAGCTTGACCTGTGTCCGTACATCCCTCGTGTTCCTTGTGTTACCCAATTCCTTCGCCAATTCCTCGCTGATGAAGCTATGTGTAGCTCCCGTGTCCAGGGTGGCCACGAATCTTCGCCCTCCCATAGTGATGGTGGCTCGGATGCGTCCCTGGCGTTGTTGGAGAGTCCTCTCCTCTAATTGTTCGGGTTGGCGGGGTTCCTCGGGTGATTCCCGGTCACTCGAGGCCCGTTTCCGTTTCCCGAAACCTGTCGTCGGCAGCATTCAAACGTCCGCACTCCTCGTCGTCCGCATTCCCAGCAGAAGCGTATCCCTGGGTTCCGTGATTCCGTTGAGAAATGCCCGGGCTGGCCGCAGTTCCTGCATGCTCTTCTCACGTTTACTGGTGCCTGCTTCGGCGTTGTTGCCCGGCTTGGCATGGGCATGGGGTTCGTCAGCGGCCTGCGGGCCGTGCGGTCCGCATCCGTGGTGGTACGCGAAGTGGGTGGTGCCCGTGAGTTCGGTTCCTGGTGGTTCTGAGCTCGTCCGCTCCTTCGGCGGGTCTCCTCGTGATCGACCACTAAGTGGGTCAATTCCGCTAGTGTGCGAAAATCCTGCCTTCTTATGAATATTTGATATTCCGGCGACATGTTGTCGTAGATCCTTTCCAGCTCTCGTTCCGCTGTAAATCCGGCCCGGCGCATCTGCAGGCGCAGGTCTACCAGATACTCCTTAAAGGGTTCGTTGGGCCTCTGAAAGTGAGTCCTAATCTCGTCTTCCAGTCGCTGATAGTAGCGCGGCGGCAGAAAGAAATCCAGAAACTCCCTGCGAACCTCCGTCCAAGTGGCGTTCCGTAGTCCACTTGTCCTATACCAGCTCTCAGCGCGGCCAGTCAGTAGTACTATTAAAGCTGGGGCGAGATACTTCTGATCGATCCGGCTAGTGTCGGCCCGTTCCTCGATATGCTCTATGAAGCAGAGCGGATCCGTCGTCCCGTCGAATGAGAGTCCCCACTTGGTCATCCGATCCAATAGTGTGGCTCCCGGGTCCCCATGGTAGCTCGTTGCACGCGAGGGTTCCTCCGTCTTCGTCGGCATGCGTCTCCCTGCAGCCGGAGAAGTACTCCTAGGCAGTAAAAGAGTAAGAGGCGCCGTTGGGGCCGCAGCTCCGGGCGAGTTTGCCTCCGAATCTAAATACATGGGCGACAGCAGCTTTGCGTCCCCGGTGGGAGCGTTCCCAAAATTCCTCTCTAACTCCTCCAGACGGATCTGTACCGCCTCCGAATGGTCCTGTTGACGCACAAAGGCAATCAGCCGCGATCGCATCTCCTTCACTGTGCCTCTTCGTTCCAATCCGAATTCCAGGAGTATGGTCTCCAGCTCCAACTTCTTCCTGTAGCTAATCCAGGTGACGCCCATGATTCTCTTTTTCCTTTGTTGTCTTATTATTTATATTTTATTATTTATTATTATTTTTATTTTTGTTATATCCTACTGTCCTTATTTAGTTTTTCCCTTTACCACTATTTATCGCTATTTATTTATTCTAGCATTTCCTTTTCCTTCTGTTTCTATTGTTGCCTTATTATTTCTTTTTTTTCTTATCTCTCTTTCCGATTATTAATACTTAATTTTTCTTTTCTTATTTTAAACCTTTCTCGCCGTTTATTATTTTTTTCTTTTCCTTTCTTTTTTTTTCCTCTCTTTTATTTTCGCTGTTTTATTTCCTGGACCTTCTTCCTCTATTTATTTTCCTCAGTGTGTTCTTTCCTTGCTTTCGACCCTTTCTTTTCTTTGTCTTCCTATCTTATTTCTTTTCCTTCTATAGTTTATGTTCTTTCCTTTCTCTTATTCCTCGTTTCTCGCCGTGTTCTTTTCCTTACTCTTTTCCATTTGTCCTAAATAAATTCCTTTTTCGTTTGTCTTAATTAAATTCCTTTCCCTAATTTTATTTCCTTATTCCATTTCATTTGATCCATTTCTTATTTTATTTTTTTTCCTCGCTTGCCTATCATTATTTCTTTATCTACCCTATTTGTCCTTCTTTATTAATTTAAAATTTATCTTATTGTATTTTATTATTTATATCGTATATTTTTATTTTATTATTTATCGTTTAATTATTTTATTTTATTTTTCTCCGTGTATTCTCTTTCCTTCAGCCTGGCCGCTTTCCTTGTTTTGTCTCGTTTTATTTTTCTTTTCTTCCCTTTCGTTTATTTACTTATTCTTTCTTTATTTCTTCCTATTTTTGTCCTCAGTGTAGCCGTCAATTTTCGATATAATTCCCTCGCTTTATTTTAAATTATTTTATTATTTATTTACTGTATTTTTATTATTTATTTTAGGGTGTAACCAGCCTTTTTGTCTTTTATTTCCCTCAGTGTATCCTGAGTTTATTTTATTAATTTATTATTTTTTTTTTTTTATTTGTTTTATTTTATTTTTAGTGTAGCCCGAGTTTGTTTTATTAATTCAATGCCTCGCTTTATTTTATTATTTTATTCCGTTTATTTTCTTATTTAATTTATTTTAGGGTGTATCCAGCCTTTGAGTGTTTTATTTTCTCTCGGTGTGTTCTGATTCTGTTTGTTATTCAATTTATTTCCTTTATTTTATTTTATTATTTCATTTAGTTCGATTTATTTTATTCTTTTATTTGCTTTATTTTATTTTCAGTGTGTCCTGATTTTATTTAATTCTCTCAGTGTATCCTTTTATTTCGTTTAATTTTATTTTAATTTATTCAATTTATTTAATTTATTTAGTTTATTTTATTTATTCAATTTATTTTATTTATTCAATTTATTTTATTTAATGATTTTATTTAATTTGTTTTAGTTTTTTTAATTTATTTTAGTTTACTTGTGTTTATTTTAATTTTATTTCCTTTGTATTTAGTTATCGTTCCTTTAATCGCTTGTCTCTCCTCTTGGTATTTTTTTCCGCCTCCGGTCACTTTCCGTGTTTTATCGATAATTTCTCCGAATCGGTATTCGATTTTCCTATCGGCTACCTCCACTGGTATTTTAAGTTTAAAGACTTGGCGCGATCCCAATGCGATTAATTATTTTATTCAATTTTATTATTTATTATGTGATTTCAGTTTATTCATTAGGTTTTATTCCGTTTATTATTTATTTGTTGATTATTAATTATTATTTCTCCTGTTCGTTTTATTATCTGTCTGTATCTTATTTATTTGTTGATTATTAATTATTATTTCTCCCGTTCGATTTATTTCCGTTTATCTTATTTGTTTTATTTATTTATTAAAATTTCATGCGCGCAGGATCTGGATATCCTCGTAGCCGAAGGACTTGTTATTTTATTTTCCGCAGGATTTTATTAAACTGGTCAGGACTCGCTGGTTTAAATTTAAACTTTCACGATGTGTATTCGACGAAGAATATTTTCTGAGTGTCATTGCTAAATCAGAAAGGCCACTATATAAGTTGGTCCCCGCCCTGATGGCGGCGCAACCAAGAGCGAAAATTAGTACTTAGTTGATATATGTGTAATTAGTAGATATATGTGTATATGTATGTATGTATGACCGCGACTCGTGATCTGCACGTGCAGCGACGTTTTTTCCTCTGCTCTGCTCTGTTCTGCTCTGCCGACGTCGGATTCGGCAGCGATTTTGTAACTCTTCTTATTGACTACGAATTTGCGGCCTGTTTTGCCGAGACTGTATTTCTTTGACTTGAATGGAATTTTCCTATTGCGATTTCTTCTTTCCCCTTCTCTTCTTAGCTACCCGAAAAAACAAGGTGCCGTTACGGCGGCTGCATGTGCGTCGCTAATATGGAATTTTCTGGCATTTTTTGGTCGTTTGCATGTGCATATATGTATGTATAAATTATAATAAGTGTGGGGCACAGCGTCTTCCGTAAGGTGGCTGGCCGGCTGTCCGTAGGATCCTCTGGATGAAATGCGAAGACAATTATGACAAGTGCGGGTGACGGCATCCACCGATGTGTTGCTGGCCGGTTGGCCGTGGATATCCCAATGATGATTAGGGAGATTAGGTTGGGAGGATGACTGTCCTCCTTTTACCTTCTGGCCTAGGGATTCAGATAGGTGTTAGAATAATAAAGTATTAACGACAGATTTGTCGGAGTTGGTTTTATGAGCGATGGCTCTTTATTCATTGAATACAAAATCAGAACTGAAACTTAAGGCTAACAAAAGAGAGAATCATAGCGGCCGCTCCAATGGGTAGCAGTTGCCGGCTATGCACGAGCTTCCGGCCAGACGCTGTGTCAGCAATTTGGCCGGAGCGAGCCATCGGACGATCGGTCGTTGCCGTCGCCCGGTTAACTTAGTTAACTACTCCCCCCTCAAGATTAAGGCCGCCCTCGGCCGACCCTATTTGGGCGATCACCTCATTTAGTTGGAGCGTGTCCCTCTTAGCCTGGGTGACTCGCCGATAAGTGAGGCCGATACAGATCAATGCGCAGCAAATTGCTCCCGCAATAAGCATCATCTGGTGTAAGCGGTAGTCATCGATGTCCTCCTCGAATTTCTTGATATGCTCCAGGTTACGCTCACTCAAGCGGTGAAGGTAAGGGAGACTTAGTACATCGTGTTTTAGGGTGATGTTTAGGGAGGGTGAGCTGGCCACTCCTGGAGCCCTTTTCTGGGCCGCGTCGTGGTTCACGTACCGGGTTTCATTAACTGTTGCGCTCTCAAGGAAGGTGATAAGGTGAGTTCCTCGTAAGTGGACGGTGGTACCGTTGTCCACACTCACAAGAGCCGGGCGATCGTTTATGATGAGGATTCCATCATCCACTCGGGTGACGGGGTGCACGTCGCTGTGTTGGATGTCGCAGTGTGCCACACCTCCGGCGTGGAGTTCCTGGGCGCATGATCTTCTTTGCGCCAGTTGACAAAATGTGGCTCCAGGTGACTCGGAGCAGTCTTTGACGGTATGGATTTCCCCACTGCAATCCGCTATGACCTTGTCCTCTAACTTAAGCATAGTGTCGTGGTGTGACACGGGAAAAACAGTAATTTTAATGCACGCTGTCTTAATTTTAGGGAATTTGATAATAAAGTGTAAAATGTTATCGGATTGTAATACTTTGACAGACGCAAAGGACAAAATTTCTTTAATGGGGGTATCTGTGGGCTCCTCGATCCACACACTCTCCAGGTCTGCATGGTCTAGTATGCTAGGGCTAACGATGTTGATTTTAGCAAGGGCTATAGCCAGCAATAAATTTTGCAGCTCCATCGCGATCATCCTATTCCGAGACAATAACATCTCGTATAGGTGTCCCGTGTCGATTTGGCACTTTTTAGCCGACCTCAGGATTTGGTTGACGGTTGTGGTTATGCTATTGATCTGTTCTTGTACTTTACTGTTAATATTTATTTGTCTATTGTTTGCATTGATGAGTTGGAATTCGTTAAGTTTAATTCTTTCAAGGTCTTCCGCGTCTGGCGTTCCCGCCACTACTTTTAACGCCGCTCCCAAGAAGTCTAAACTCCTAGCTACTCTATGGTGGATGCTCAATGAATCGAGCAGGTCACGCAGGTGAGCCACATCTACGATCAAGAGCTTCTGCATGTGCGACTCGGGGAACATGTTAATCATGCCACCAGTCTCTTCCACCACGCGCCTATACTCTGAAAGGTTTGCTGAATGTCTAACGGATGCAAATTCCTCCCATACTAAAATCCGCCCATCGATGATGGGAATGTACTTGGCTAACGAGTAGTCCGTGACGTGCGCTGATGTTGGGGTCAAAAGGAGAAGCAGCGGAATTGATGCGAATCTGGAATTTGGAATTACTGTAGTGTTTTACAAAATTTGGATATTCCACCACCAAAACATATAAAAATGAAGCGTGATAAGACAAGACGTGCGTAACCTAATAAACAATAAAAGCAACAAGAATAAAACGTAATAGCGAAAAAGCTTATGCCAAATGGCTAAGGATAAAAAGTATAAAAAATTATCAGGCGAATGGAAACATGGTTGTTATTCGCCTACCTAAGGTTGTCCTTGTGGACCACACTCCCCTTAATGAGGACTGTGGTCCCCATGTCCGCTTCCACCGTTTTTTCTTCGCATAACGGCGAAAGCTTGTTGCCCAGTCTCCTATTGGATTTCACTAGGACTTTGTCACCGACATTGAACGTTCTGTTTTACCGGGAGGCATTTTCCCTGTTTCTGAGTTTATCTTGGGCAAATCTTATCCTTTCCTCTATATCATGCTGTGGGTCACTCGACTGAGCGACTACCACATCGGCCGGCCTCTTATTGATGACCGTGTGGATAGATTTATTGTATTTAGTAGTAGCCAGTAAGATCAACTCTACGGTGTCGTTGATGCCTTTATCGATTTTGAGGCATCTGGCAAGCTCCACCAGAGTGCTGTGGAAGCGTTCCACTTGTCCATTCGAGACACTGTGAAGAGGCGGTGCGTTCGAGATGCTGACCCCGAAGTGATTTTCCAGCATGGTCAGAATGGTATGCGAGTTTAATGAGGGTTCATTATCGCAGTAGATGACCTTGGCCTTGGGAAAGATGTTCATAAGTTGCAGTAGGGTCGGTTTGATGTCCTCTATTGTTCTAGAGGGGATTGGTTGGACCACTGCAAATTTTGAAAATTTGTTAACACATGTGAGGAAGTATTTCCTGTCAGTAGAAAAAATGTCTATGTGTAATATCTCCCCCACCTTTAGCGCAGGTCTTACAGTTAGTGACGATTTCGCTCGCTAACTTGGCCATTTTCGGGAAGTAGTACTCCGATAGCACTTGTTTGACATTTTCTTGTGCAGATCTATGAGCCCTTTGGTGCTCAGTGGTGAGGATCTCTCGTCTCTCAGCGACTGCGAAAATATCAGTGACACGATTTTTACAGTGCCAGAATTTGGTGGCAGGGAATTGCCGGACCAAATCGTCTTGTATCATCGCTAGCGTGTGCAAATCGCAATGAATGGCGTTTACGCCCTTGGGGACAATGATGTCCGCTAGCTCCTCAAGCCACGATTCTTTGCATGTGAAACTAATGTTGTGTCGTCTCTTGTTTCCAAAGAGCACGAAGCTGCGTTTAGCCGGAAAGCGTGCCTCCTCCAGAGTTATCTGGTTCTGGAAACAATTTAATGGCTTTTCCGAGGATTCGATGGTGTGTGTGTGAGCGACATTTCACTGTGAATAGTGGCCGCACACGAATAAGCGTCTTCCTGCTCCACAACGTTAAGTTGCTGTCTGGAGAGGGCATCCGCAACGAGATTTTCCTTGCCGAGCTTATAGAACATTTTAGCCCCGCTCTCGTCGATGCGAGCTTTCCATCGTTTAATTTTTGCGTTCGGATTGGACTCCGAAACCGCAAAGGTCAATGGCTGATGGTCGGTATAGATATTTATATCTTTTACCGCATACAGATAATGGCGCAACTTGGCCAGTGCCCAAACTATGGCTAGTAATTCCCGCTCGTTAGTAGCGTAATTAACTTCTCGATCCTTCAGGGTTCTCGAGATCATCGTAATGGGCCTTCCCTCTTGGGATAATACTGCGCCAATGCCAAATGCCGAGGCATCCGTCGTTAGCTCGAATGCCTTTTTGTAATCCGGATATCTGAGTATGACGTCCTCAGAAGCCAGGATGTTACGCAGTTTTTCGAAGGCCAGCCTTTGTGGCTCGCTGAACTGCACCTGGATATTTTTGGATCTGTGTCTACTGACACTTCCATTTTCTCCTTTCAGAATGTCGGAGACGGGCCTAGCTATTGACGCAAAATCCTTAATAAAGCATCGGTAATAGCTGGCCAGGCCAAGGAACGATCTAACTTCAAATATATTCTTAGGTTCTGGGAATTCCTTAATGGCCCTAATTTTCTCCGGGTCAGTCGTTGCACCGTTGTTTGTGACAATAAAGCCCAAAAAACTGACGCTTTTTTTAAAAAATCGCGATTTTTGCATTGACACCCTCATATTGGCGTCGTGTAGGCTTTTAAGCACCCAATCCACGTGTCGCACGTGGGCGTTTTCGTCTTCCGAAAAAACGATTACGTCATCGACATAGACATAGCAAAATTTGCCAATCTGCTCCCGCAGTATGTCGTCGATAGTTCTTTGGAAGATGCTGGCAGCATTCTTCAGTCCGAATGGCAGTGGGCGAAACTCGTACTTTCCTCCGTTAACGGAAAAGGAAGTTTTTTCACGATCACGCTCTGCCAGTGTTATTTGGTGGTAGCCGGACTTCAGATCAAGCGTCGTGAAGTACTTAGCTTTGCCTAAATTCCCTAGTATCATGGAAATATTCGGCATGGGATAGCGATCAGGTATTGTCCTCTCGTTCAACTTGCGAAAGTCCAATACCAGTCGCATTTTTCGTTTGCCCGTTTCGTCCGTACCCTTCTTATCTACTACCCATATTGGGTTATTGTAAGGGGATTTAGACTTTTGTATTATACCATTCTTTAGCAGGTCTTGAATTTCATTGTTAACAAAATCCGCTGCTCCCATTGGGTATGGGTAGATTTTGGCATAAATGGGCTCCTCGCTAGTAGTTCTGATTGTGGCTACTACCGACGTATTGTAAGGGAGTGCCTCGTTGGGATTTGCAAAGGCTTTTTTCTTCTCGCCAAGCATTTTTATGAAGGCGTTTCTAGCTGAGGGCGTTGCGTCCGAACAGTCAATGCTGGTAAAATTGACGTCGGGGCACGATTGAAAGTCTATCTTTTCAACTTCGGAGCCCCATTTGAGGTGGCCGGAGTCTAGGCAGACCGATGCCCCGGCCTCCTTTAAAAGGTCGAAGCCGACGATGGCATCGAAAATTCAAATCTGGTAAAATGAAGAACGTGGCCTTCAAGTTGAACAGGGAAACGAAGCATTTTTTTGTGATGGTGGTGACGCCATGGATAGATTGTATCGCAAATGGCGATTCTACAGGGCGGACGCCTTTCAATCCTTCGTACGGACGGATGAAATTTTTTGCCGCGCCTGTGTCTAATAAGAGCCTCATATTTTTCCCCGCTACTCTTCGTCGGATGACTGGTAGCAGGGATTTTCCCCTAAAAAATTGATAACGTCCGAATCATATTCCTGAATTGCGTCGTCATTTCTTTAGCCGCGCTCGAGGCTGCGGCTGTGTATTTTTCTTCGGTACCACCTGCACTCTGAGTGACGTGGTTGACCCTCTGCCTTTTGACGGGGCCTGAAAGTCCGGACGTAGCTGGCCTCCCGCCTTGGTGAGCCGGTGTCTGAGTCGGCTGCCTGAACCTAGAAAGGGATGGATCTACCTCCATGGGTTCTTGAGTATTATTCTGCGGTGCAGAATGTATCTGGGCTTTGTGCTGCTTGGTGTAGTGCGGATTCTTACCAGAATTTGCTTGGTAATTGGTATACGCGGCAGCTTGCTGGCGCTCTTGCGCCTTCTGATATTGCTTCCTATCCCTATCCTCTTGGCTCTTTGCAAATGAAGTTGCAAATGCGTACCTGTCATGGTTTGACTCCACTTCCTGTGCCAGAGCGAGTGCTGATGGCATGTCCTTCGGTTTTGCGGAGAAGAGGACGTCCGTGAGATTACGTCTTAGCCCCGAGATAAATACTCGGAGGGCGTCATCCCGGAATTTGTCGCATAGGACTTTTGCCTCTGAGGCAGCGTAAGACATGGCGACTTTGTTCGTGAGGAGAGTGAGTTTCTTCTCAACCTCATCGTAATACTGTAAGAGGGTGAGATTTCCCTGTCTAAGGGTGCCCATCTCCTGCTCGATAACATGTATCGGCCGCTTGTCGCTGTATGTGAAATCTAAGCGATTTATAATCGCATCAAAATTCAGCACTGTGCCAAATGAAGACAGTACAGCATCAGCAGGGCCCCTTATCTTACTTCTAATGATAACAACTGCCTGATAATGGCGCGAGCTATCAACAAAGTCTTTAAAAATGCGGTATGCCGCTTTTGCCGCTTGCCGCCAGGAAACATATGTTTCTTGTGACCCAGTGAACTCGGGCAAGCATTTGACCGCGTCAAGCGGTTCGTTGCATACAACGTTGCCTTTAATGTCTATAGGCTCGAAAGTTTGTATTTGAGGGGTTTGGGCAGCGGTGGACGTAATTTGTGCCGCTGCCAGCCGATCAGACAAATTTTGTATAGTCAAGCGCAATTCGTTTTCTCTGAGCAGGTCTTCCCCAGCCTTTTCTTGTAAGGCATGGGCAACGGCTGCCTGGATAACAGCGTTTAGCTGCTCTGCGTTTAAGGCCATATTTGTGTTCGAAGGGGTACTAGTGGTTGCTTGTATTGGTGTGGAAGCAGTTGTCGGCTTCTCAATGTCCGACTCTGAGTCGCTATCTGGCTTCTTGTCCCTATAAGTAAGGAATGAGGAGCTCATATGGAGCTGTGAACCATATAGTTATATTCCACAAAATTTAATTTAAAAATAAGCTGCATGCCCATAGAGACGACTGGCCTGCGAGGGGATTGCGGGGGGTCGCCGCTTCAGCAGCGTCGGACGAAAATTCGCCAAACTCAGCCACTGCCTTGTTCAGCAGCGGCAATAAGAGGGGTGCGCGGGGACCGGGTCCCCGCTATAGCAAGCGAAGTAGCGAAGCTAAACAAAGTTTGGGATACAAACGTCGCGGTGTCGGGTTCGTATGTCGGTGTGGGGTGGGGTGCAAGATTGTTGCATAAACAAAGCTGAGCAGCCGAATAATGTTGCGACGCAAATACAAAGACTTATTTTATATGTGGGCAAAAAAGAATACAGTGAGACAAAAATGTTAAATCAAATGCCTATAATTCACTGAGACGGTTCCGTTGACAAAAAATTATATAAATGAATTAATAATTTATTTATTTCTCGGCGGCGCCCATGCGCTGAGGCCGAGATGTTAAATATAATATATGAGTAATATAAGCGGCCGTTCGGCACTGAGATATAAAATGCAAACAATACACAGAAATAAATACGACAATAGTGAGAACAATGCGTATAGTTGTAAGTTTAATTATGTAATTTATTTAATTCCACAACACCACCAAATAATGAGTATGTTAAAACACGAATTTATGGGAGCAGATCTGCAGAAAATATTTTGGCAGCGATATATTTTTATTGAAATTTAAATGTCAATGCAGATGTAGGAGGGTACAGGGGTTGAAGTGCTCACTTACATGATCCCGTCCATATTGTTATGGGTATTTTTATGTTGAGCGCCAATTATAATAAGTGTGGGGGACAGCGTCTTCCGTAAGGTGGCTGGCCGGCTGTCCGTAGGATCCTCTGGATGAAATGCGAAGACAATTATGACAAGTGCGGGTGACGGCGTCCACCGATGTGTTGCTGGCCGGTTGGCCGTGGATATCCCAATGATGATTAGGGAGATTAGGTTGGGAGGATGACTGTCCTCCTTTTACCTTCTGGCCTAGGGATTCAGATAGGTGTTAGAATAATAAAGTATTAACGACAGATTTGTCGGAGTTGGTTTTATGAGCGATGGCTCTTTATTCATTGAATACAAAATCAGAACTGAAACTTAAGGCTAACAAAAGAGAGAATCATAGCGGCCGCTCCAATGGGTAGCAGTTGCCGGCTATGCACGAGCTTCCGGCCAGACGCTGTGTCAGCAATTTGGCCGGAGCGAGCCATCGGACGATCGGTCGTTGCCGTCGCCCGGTTAACTTAGTTAACTTATATATATGTACATGTACGCACCGTTAAAATCTCGTTCGGCTGGTGGGGCTTTAATCCACCTTAGTAAGGGCTCCTACATCTCCCCATTTCCTGATAGTCCCTGTTTACGGGCGCCAAACTGTAAGGATGCAAAGGCCGAGATATGAACTCAGCGGCACAGAGTCCCTTTCCAGTTAAATTTATAATTTGGAAACGCCAAGAAATGGAGGGGCCGAGGTTTTCGAGTATTTTTAAGGGTGGGTTTCTCCGACTCCAACTGCCAGATTTTTATTGCCCACGCTGGGCGGGATTCCACTACCGGCCCTGGAGTTTCCCAGCGGTCGGACCCTCCCCTAAAGACTGGAGCCGTGGCTGACGTGATCCCGGCAGCCTGCTCCCGCGCCCGCAACCCTGACCTATGACCACGGCGCCGGCGTGCCCGAGCTGCCGCGGCCCGTCGGCTCCACCGTGGTATCCCAACGGCGGCCGACGCCCTCCCCTAAAATGCCCCCTATGACTCGCAATTCGCCAGCTGCGGCGCCCGGGCTAATCCCGGGGGCGCATTCTGAGATCGGGCAGGCGACTTGGCGAGCCCAAGAGTCGCCGCCCGCACCCACGCCCGGAATTAATCTCAGCAGCGGGGTGCTCCTGTTCCCGTCCTGCCCAAATCCGCGTCTGGTGTTACCCAACGGCGACTGAGATGGGGAGGAGGGGGACAGCGGGGTGTGAAAAGGATGGCTGGTTAATGTAAGGAGTAAACAAGGTCGTATGTTCACATTGTTCTCTTTATTTCATATTAAGTTTGCCTGCGCTAGCTCCTTACTTGTAAAAATACCTTGTTTTATTTTCCTATTTTTCCCCGCCCTAGTGTTCTAGGTTATAACTGAGTATGTCGGGCGCAGTTGGCTCACCCGATGTCTCCTTCTCCTTGTCCTTGTCCTTGTCTTCTTTTCCTGATCGTGGGGGGGGTCCTTCGTTGTCCTTTGTATCCTGTGTGTCCTGGTGCCGATGTGTGTGTGTGTCTTTGTCGCGGGGGGTATGTTTCACTGATAACTGAACTGTTTTCGCTGCTGGTCAAATTACGAGTCCAAACTTCTCACGCTGCTGGTCAAATTACGAGTGATCTTCGTAATTTAAGTTCAATCGTCCCGTGGCCAAATTCTGCCATCTCGCTGTCGGCTGCGCTGCCGCGATCCATGGCACGCGCCGTTCCGCATTCCATGCATTCTTGGCTTTGCGGACTTCCCCTCTCGCTCCCTCTCAGGCAGCAGGTGGCCGAATGCAAATTCCATTTTCGCATTCCGGCGCCTGCGCCGTGGGCCTCTGCCCTGATCGCGCTCTCTGGCCTCTTCTGTTGGCCGCTGATTGGCGGATCCGTGTTCCGGTCCTCCGGCCTCTTTCGTCCCGTTCCTTGCAGATGTTGCGGGCGATGTTGCGGGCGATGTTGCGGGCAATGTTGCGGGCGATGTTGCGGGCAATGTTGCCCGTGATGTCAGGCCCGGTGTGACCGATGGTGAGCGCCCGACCCCCTCCTGATTTTCCCTAACGCCTACCTCCTAGCCTTAACCTATTACAGACTTCATATATACAGCGTTAATCCTACTTTTAACCCTAGCTTTATCCCTAATCTTACCCTATTCTTACAACTAATCCCTAACTACATAATCTTAACCTATTATTTACACTTAACCTAAGGAGTATATATATATTTACAAATATTTATTTATTTCGTGACGGCGGCCACCTCGTGACCGTCGTCTCAACGGTATACAAATATTTATTCGGCACGTTAGACCAGGAGACAGGGAGGAGTTAGAGGCGATAATTAACAATTTGTCAGACAATTCAGTTCAGAATCACGATTTGAACATGATCGTAGACGTGCTTAACAGTGGAATAGACATTATCAACAAATTCAAAGCAAAAAAGGAGAAAGATCAGCAAGTAGCAGTCCTAATCTTCAATATGCAACAATTCACCGAATATATCGAGGATATAGAAATGGGTATGCAACTCACGAGACTGGGAATTTTTAATCCGAAATTACTCAAACACTATTTTCTGAAACTAATTAATTCTGAAAAATTGCTAAAAATTAAAACATCTACTTGGCTTAAAACAGATACAAATGAAATTTTAATCATTTCCCATGTTCCTAGCGAAATCACGAAAGTTCCAATTTTCGAAATAGTCCTATATCCCGATAAGTCCAACTACATCCTCACCGAACCTATATTTGATAAGTTTTATATTTAATACAGTTTATAACGCACATACAGAAAAACAAATTTTCGACAAATGTTTAGTCGGTGTGAAGAGGGGCGCTTGTGCCGCAAAAAGATATCCAGGAAGCGAAAGAAGGCCCAGAGGAAAAATCCCACGTCGCGAACGAAAATAAACCGGAGGCTCAAAATGAAGAGTTGGGGGCGTCGTGGGAAAATTCAATGGGCGCAGTAGCGCCAGCTGTATTTGGCTTCATGCATAAGACTTAAAACTAAATTAACATAAGGGCCGCGCTCCCGACCGATAAGCTCAGCTTAACAGCACGGGAGCGGGCTCGAGTGGCGGACAGCAACGCACGAGAGCGGGAGCAGCGACGGCCGACCCGAGGGCCTCAGCATAAAAGGGGCGAGCGCGGGTGCGCTCTTAAGTTTCGGGGAGCCAAGGCGGCACAGCGGCGGCCCCTCCCTAAACATCCCGCCCCCCTTGCAATCACTCGGGTTGCAATTGGTCCCACGTCGTTATGGCTGGTGGCAGTCTCCGAACACGACCCATCCAAAAACGGTGCTTTGGGCCACCGGTAGCCCGTCCTGAATCTTCAGGAAGCCCGGCTGAATAATGCGCGGATACATGTCCGCGCCCAAGACGACGGAAATCGTGGCTGGCAAATTGAACCGCTCGTCAGCCAGAGTAATGCCTCGGAAGTGGGCACGCACCGCATCACTCAGCTCTCGGGACGGCGTACGAACGCGGACGTGAGGCTCGATCTTAAACATGACATCCAGCCGCACGCTCTCGTCGGTTTTAGACCCCACGGTGGCCGAACAAACTTGTTCGTCCCCCACGCTAGTAGTGGGTAGACGGAAACACGCCGCTAGCGAAGCATCAATGCAGCTAGAGGGCGTGCACGGGTCAATGAGGGCCCCCGTGTCGAAGATCCGGGTCCCGGTGTCAATCCGTACAAGCGCAGTCGGCAACACATTGACACTGTTTCGCTGCAGCAGCGACGACAGGGTTGGCGCAGCGGCCGCATTCTGCGGGGGCCCTTGCCGAGAGGCGGAAGCTTGCCTAGGCGCAGCTGGCGCGGGCGGACGAACAGCGGACGGGGCCCGATGAGTGGAGGACGACGGCCGTGGAGCGTCTGAAGACTGCCGGGCAGCGGCGGAAGAATGCCGAGAAGCTGCCGATGAGCGCCGGGATGCCGCCTGCCGTGGAGCGGTTCTTGAGAGCCGGAAAGTGGTGGCCGACGGCCGCGACCGGTGCTCCTCCTGACGCGGCTGGCGCCGAGCCCGCGGCTTCTCCACGATGTGCAGCAGTGAGTGGTGATCCTGACCACACGTCTTGCAGTAGTCCCCTCGCCGACACGCTCCGTCAGAGTGCTCGTGGGCAAAGCAACTGGAGCAATATCGGTTGACGAGAACCGCCCGGAGCCGCTTCTCGGCGCTTAACCGCAGAAAGCGACGGCACTTCTTCAGTGGGTGGATCCCATTGCAGACTCGGCATCGGTAGGACTGCGTACCTCGAGTACATCTGCTCTCCAGGGATTGGGCGTTGCGTGGACGTGGCGTCATCGTGGTGAATGGGACTGGCGGAAATATGACGGAGAAACAAAACAACGTTATTAATAATGGTGTGAAGTACAACTAGGAACTACGGTCAGAGCTACGATACGGAACAGTGGACAGGAACATCGGAGCGGAAGAACGCATTGTTATTGTGATCGGGTGGACTCTTCCATAGGAAGCAGCACGACCTTAGCTACGGGCCTCTTGATGAGACCTCGCGCGGTGCGGATGTCGACCACGCGGACATGGCCATCGGATCCCGGAAACACCGCGTCAACCCTGCCTAATCGCCACTCATTGGACGGAAGGTTGTCTTCCTTGATGACCACCATATCCCCAACGCGGAGATCTCTTGTAGGGGCTCGCCACTTATTCCGCTTATGGAGCTCCTTAAGGTACTCTTCCTTCCAGCGCAGTCGAAATTGCTGCTGAAGAGCCTTTAGGTGTTGCCAGCGGTTAATCATGGACGCGGTATTCCCCTTCATCTCGGGTTCCACCGTGGCAAGAAGTGGGCCTCCCACAAGAAAGTGCCCGGGTGTAAGCGCCAACAGATCAGCGCGGTCTTCGGACATTGGAGCGAGCGGCCGCGAATATACCCACGCCTCTATCTTTGCCAGAAGAGTAGAGAGCTCCTCAAAAGTGTATTTCCGCGTGGCTGATGACTTGTAAAACAAGGTCTTGAAGCTCTTGACGCCTGCCTCCCACAGACCCCCCATGTGGGGGGCTCCCGAAGGAATGAAATGCCAGAGCAGCTGCTGGTGGTTATAGGCACCCGTCACCGCCCCCTTTAGGCTTTGGAGAAAATCGCGGGATAGCAGTTCAGCTGCCCCCACAAAGGTCTTCCCGTTGTCCGACTGCACTTGACGGAAAAACCCTCTCCTTGACACGAACCGAGCTAAAGCCGCCAGAAACTTCTCGGTCGTAAGGTCCGATGTAGGCTCTAAATGGATGGCCTTTGTAGAAAAGCACACGAACACCAACACATACCCCTTCGTGATGAGACAGGCTCGTCCCGTATAGTTTTTAATTTCGAAGGGACCGGCATAATCCACACCAGTAAGCGTGAACGGGCGCGAGAAGGACGTCCGTTCCTTCGGTAGCTCCCCCATGAGTTGTGTCTGCAACTTCTTCTTGTGGATGACGCATACCTTGCATGAATAGATGACGGACTTCACCAAGTTCCCAGAATTTGGCCCGGATTAGGCGGATCATCAGCTGATTGCCACCGTGCAGCGTGATGCGATGCGTAAACTGGACGAGGAGTCGGGACAGATGGCAGTCGTACGGAAGGATTATAGGATGCCGTTCGTCATATTGGAGAAGTTCAGAGGCCGTAACCCGGCTCTCATTAGGTCTTGCGAATCGATGAATGGGTTCAGATTTTGAATCGGACTGGATGCCAGAACTGGCCGCTTTTGGCTTAAGCAGCCCATCTCAGAGACGAAGTGTCTGCGCTGAGTGACGGAAATTAAGATGCGTTCGGCCGCCGTAATCTCATTAGCTGTCAGGTTCTCTTCGAACGGAGATTGAAACTTCCGCGCGCGCTGGATGAAGCGATAAACATAAGCAAGGACTATCAACGCCTTGTCAAGTGTGGAGAAACGCTCAAGAAAATCTTCGGCGGGCGCCTTTGCAACATGGACCTTGACTGCTCGCTTCTCGACTTCAGTCACGAGGGCGTCATTGCCCTGAGTGGGCCAATCGCCGCGAGGCCTTTGCAACCAAGCAGGACCGTGCCACCACAGCTGGCTATCTGCCAGGTCTTGACGAGCCACCCCCCGGCTAGCGAGATCCGCAGGGTTCTGCTCGGAGCGGACATGTGCCCACTTCTGCACGTCGGTGAACTGGATGATCTTGGTCACCCGGTTGGCCACGAAGGTTGTCCACTGACACGCTGGCTTCTGCAGCCAAGCGAATACAATAGTCGAGTCCGTCCAACAGTATAGGGCGGCTGCGGCCCCTGGCAGCTTTGGAAGAACGGCGGTGGCCATCTTCGACAACAACAATGCCCCGCATAACTCTAGCCGCGGGAGCGACACCGTTTTAACCGGGGCCACTCGCGTCTTTGCGGTTAGCAGGTTCACTATTACCGTCGACCCAACCTCGACACGGACGTAAATGGCGGCTCCGTACGCCTTCTGTGAAGCGTCGCAAAACCCGTGGTGCTCTACCTTCAGGCGCGGACGGAACGCGACCCAACGAGGAATACGGATCTGATCGAGCACGGAATAGTTCTTCAGAAAGTCAACCCATCGCTGACAGAAATCTTGAGGAAGGGCGTGGTCCCACCCTAGATCCAAGAGACAGATGTCCTGCATGAACATCTTCGCACGGACGAGGAGCGAGCCAGCCGGCCGGATCGAACAATTTGGCAATTTGGGACAGGACTTGGCGCTTCGTGAAAGACGAGCCAGAACCCAATTTTGGCGGAATAAAAAAGAACTCGTCAGTCGTCGCCTTCCACCGCACGCCGAGTGTCTTGGCCGTGCTCTCTGCATCGATTTCGAGAAAGTCAGCACGAAGGAGGTGGTCGCTCGGAATGTCGGCTAGAATCGACTTGCTATTAGACGTCCACTTCCTAAGTGGGAACCCTGCTGACTCTAGAGCCTCCTTCAACTCCCGAATCGCAACTTGGGCATCGGCTTTGGAGTCGGCCCCGGCGAGAACGTCATCCACGTACATAAAATGACGGATAATTCGGCTTGCTTGCGGATACCTCGACTCTTCGTCGTCCGCAACCTGTTGCAGGACGCGGATCGCTAAAAACGGATCACAATTGACTCCGAAGGTGACCGTTTTTAATTCGTAGTCGCGGATATCCCCATAAGGATTGCGAAACAATACGTTGGAACGAAGTATGCTTGGGGTCGATCCAAATTTGCCGATACATCTTCTCGATGTCGGCGTTAAAGACGAACCTAAAGTATCGCCACTTTACGATCTGAATCGTTAGGTCGGATTGCAAGACCGGCCCCGCGAAGAGAATGTCGTTTAGACTGATCCCGTTCGCGGACGGGCTAGAAGCGTTGAAGACTTCCCGCACCTTGGTAGTCGTGCTTTCTGGCTTGACAACGGCACGATGTGGAAGGTAGTAGGTAGCGGAACTGCTTGCGGGAGAGACCTCGGTCATGTGGCCTAAGTCGATGTACTCCTGAATTACCGAGTCTAGCGAGCCTTAAGGGGCGGATCCCTCTTCAGGCGCTGCTCATTACGCAGAAACTGAGCAAGAGCAAAGAGCAAAAAAAAACCCTTCTGCTCGGGGTCGCGTAAGGGGAGCGTCACAACGTATTTGCCACACTCGTCTCTTCTTGTCGTCTGGACAAAATTGTGCTCGCAGACTGAATCCGATTCCGAGCTGACCTGTGCGGGCACATCTTCCACCTCCCAGAATTTGGTGAGGAGCTGATCCAATGAGTCATCGAGGCTGCGGGCAATTCGTGTGGAAAAGTTCCGACCGTGGCGGAACTTGCCCGGAGCCATTAGGCTTGACGTCGTCGATGGCCTCCAGAGTGCGATACCGCTCCGTCAGGAAGTTATCCAAATCCTTCCATGTTGGAATTTCGGACTTATTGTGTACGGATTGCTCCCACATGGAAAGTGGGAGTTTGGGGAGCTTTGAGGAAATCATAAACACCAGGAGAAAGTCCCAAGCCTCAACATTGATAGAGGACATCTCTAGAGCTGTCAGACAACTCTGAATGGTGGCTTGGAGCTCTTTCAGCGCGACTCCGGACTCTTGAGGAACAGCCTGGATGTTGAAAAGGATCTTCAACTGGCTGTTGACCAAGAGCCGCCGGTTCTCAAAGCGGTCCGTGAGGCTTTGCCACGCCACGACAAACCCCTCATGGGTAAGCGGAGCCTTGGAAACAATGGCGTGTGCGTCACCACTTGTTTTGGATAGCAAGTGGAACAACTTTTCTACCGGAGTGAGCCGCGAGTTCTGGATGTAAATGGCCGTGAACAAGTCTCTGAAGGTGGGCCACCGAAGATAATCACTCGCAAAGACTTCGGTATCCACTGGCGGTAACCGGCAGCCTGTCGACAATGGCGTGAGAACGTTCGCGGAAGCCTGAGTGGACTGAGAGGCAATTTTTTGCCGAAGCTGGGCAGTACACGTCGAATAGACGGAGCAACAGTAACTGTACTTTGATTCCAGCACTGTCGAGGTGGCCGTATTATCGTCGGATACGGCTAGCAAGTCGGAGCAGCTCTCGTAGGTCTTTTCTACCTTCTCCCACAGGGCCCTAATTTGGTCCCGATGGACTTCCAACATGTACTGGGAGCATTCCGTTTCTGGGGCGCCCGGAGTATTAATGTTGGCCTCAAATTGACTGATCCGATCTGTTGTGGCGATGAACTTTTTCAGTGCCACGTCGACCGCACTTTGAGCCATTCTTGCCACGGAGCGGGTCTGCCTTTGTGAAGGACAGGGGGTTTTATTGACGGATTCGTCGCTCTTTGCCCTTGAAATGGCACTGGTAGCCCTAGGCTTTAGAAAAGGCGCCCGCGGAGATGCGGATTTAGATCTGTCCAGACGAATGGATGGGATAGGACGCGGGCTCTAGTCTTCTCCCTTTGGCATTCTCAGAATAGAGCTCGCTGGTCAGCGCTTGTCGACTGACTTGCGCAATTAGTGCCTCGTCCGAAGCGGTGGCCGGTCACACTAATGTGCTGAGAATAGCGAGATCGCGGATGCAATGCTTACAAGGAACTCGTGGCAACTCGGCGCAGACGTCGAAAGACCAGTCGTGTTCGGCACGAACCGTAAGTGGAGGACACAGAAACAGTAGGAACCCAAACCCAAAAAAAAACCCAAAAGGCAAAGCGGCTTGGTGTGATTGCAGGCGGATGGTGCCTGATGCGGAGTAGAAACAGTGTTGGAGGCACGGAAAATGAAAAAGTATCGGAAAGTCCGTGCTCGTTCAGAAACAAGTGGATGACAATCAATGTGTGTAAAATTATGTATGTAGAAATATATGACACGTACGTATATAGTGTATCCTTAACTCACTCGGATTTATAGGGGCCTTCGAATAGCTGAATTTTTGTTTTTCGCAATAATATTAATTGCTTAGGTGTTTATAGGTATAATTGAACCCTCAATTATTTTCGAAATTAAATGTTGTGGAGCCGGAAAGGTGGAATTGACCTTGGCTTGAATTTGACACAAAAAAAAAATAAATAAATATATACCAAATATTAATTAACCGTCTTTTCTGACTAATTGTTGTCGGATTTAATTATTCTGGAGCCGGAAGGGTGGAATTGAAACCTTGGCCTCTTGTTCGGATGGACAACTAATAAATAAATAATTAATAATTTTCTAATTTAATTATTATGTGGCCGGAAAAGTGGAATAAAAACTTTGGCTGCTTCCCGATCGACAATTTAATAATTAAATGCTTTGTGGTATTTGCTCCACTAAATTATTTTAAGTTTACTTAGCCGGACGGATGGAATTAAAAAATTAATAATTTTCGAATTTAATTATGATGTGGCCGGAAACGTGGAATAAAACTTCGGCTTCTTCCCGATCGCAAAAATTAATAATTAAATGCGTTGTGGTATTTGCTCCACTAAATTATTTTAAATTTACTTAGCCGGACGGATGGAATTAAAAATTAATAAATTTCGAATTTAATTATTATGTGGCCGGAAACGTGGAATAAACTTCGGCTTCTTCCCGATCACAAAAATTAATAATTAAATGCGTTGTGGTATTTGCTCCACTAAATTGTTTTTAAATTCAAATTTAAAAAACCTCTGCGTGGTGTTGTGGTTGTAGCGGGAAAAAAGTTCACTGGGTTACGCCGACGGCAGCGCAGTGCGTAAGTCACCAAAGGCAAAAAATAATAAAACAGCAACCCCACAAAAAAAACTCACGGCGCTGCGGCGGCTGAGTTAAATTTTTTGGAACACGGATTTTATGTGAATATAATTCGTAGGTTTAATATTAGCTTTATTTATTTCTGAAATCGGAGGCAGAAAATATATGGGAATATATATGAGCATTTATTTTATACGGAGATATGTATATGCATATGTGTTAATTTCTGAAATCGGAGGCAGAAAATATATTGGAATATATGTATGTATGTATGTATGTATGTATGGGCATGCATTCACAGCGGAGCGGTCATAAGTGGACTGTATATATGTATGTATGTAACTGGGGGAACGGAGGGTTATGCGGTGAAAAAATGACACTGATTGGAACAAAAAAAAATATTGCGACAGCGGCGGACTGTTCGGCGAATTTGGAAATTTGCGGAACTAATGCACACCGGCTGGCCAATATTAATTATGCCTTTTTTATTCACCGCACAATTTCACTGTTTACTGTTTGTGAATCTTTCGCGGATTAATTGCACCAAAAAAATATATATAAATGTGCGCAATTGTCATGAGTGTATTTGTGTATGTATGTATGGATGCACATATGCACATGACCGCCGGCAAGCGAATGGATAACGGGGAGACCGAAAACGGTGAGGAATATGGCGCACACAAAACGGAGACGGATGGAAAATTTTTCAGAGATTGAAGGCGAAGTAGAATAGAAAAATTGAATAATAGAAATTACTGCCGTTGTGTCGAAAAAACTCGGACTTGGAGCTGACACGGAAGGCAAAACAAATCTTACAGCAGTGTGAACGAAATTTAATGTTCGGACCACTGCTGAAGACCGGCAGCGAGACGAAGACGGAGAAATGTCGTACTTATCTTTTTGGCGGACCAATGTCGGGAACTGCTGGTAGGGAATCCACAACAAAATCCGGCTCTGATGGACCAAAATGTGAAGAAGGGCGCTTGTGCCGCAAAAAGATATCCAGGAAGCGAAAGAAGGCCCAGAGAAAAATTCCCACGTCGCGAACGAAAATAGTCCGGAGGCTCAAAATGAAGAGTTGGGGGCGTCGTGGGAAAATTCAATGGGCGCAGTAGCGCCAGCTGTATTTGGCTTCATGCATAAGACTAAAACAGTCGGAATTATTAAACAGGAACCTACTGAATGTAAATACACTAAAGCATATACAAATTTGTAATTCAATTATGAAGAACCAAACATATGAGTCATTTGGAATATTCCTGAAGCAATTATTAATAAAAACTGCTATAACAGTAGAGTTTCTGTTCAAGGAAACAACATTAATAAAATCAAGAATTGTACTATGCAAATAAATGAATTTATAATTTCAAACAACTTTGCAGATTTTACACAGTCAATTTATATTGTTAACAACGTAACAAAAATAGTACCTTTTGCATACATTCAAACAAAAGAAATAATAGAATCCCATGTAAAATATTACAACGTGTTTCAAATTGTATGTCTTACATCTTTTGACATCACAATCTTAAGTTTAATCCTGTGTCATTATAAATTTAAGAGTATACCTAAGCAACTCATTGTTAAATATAAGAACAAACAAGAAGAACAGCCGATCCCGGAACAAATTGTAAATGATCAGATCATTCCGGAAAATAACATTATGATTTATTCCACATTATCTGCCTGAGGACAGGCCAAATTCAAAGATTGGGGGAGTGACATATCCACAGTCCTATAGACTTAGTACATGCCTACTTAGTTAAATATGATTATACATGTAATATAATCATCATACCCTTTGCTACCCTACAAGTGTATAGACACATAACACATATACCCGATGCTACCCTACAGTTATGAATCATTATCGCATGATAAGCCAACCAGCAGTAGACCAAACAAAACTATTGTCTAAACATCCTGCCCCATTTTCACACGCTTAAGATCTAACTCGCTTGTTGCGCTGGGTATATACAACTAAAGTTACAAGCCGCAATGAGCTATAACAACAACTGCAGCCTTATGCTTATAAGAGGCGTAATCCGGAAGAGGATGCAGGTTTAACGGGCCCAGAGCAAAAGAAGATCAAGTTCCAAGTGAAATGTCATCACTGTGGAAAAATTGGCCATAAAATCGCTGAATGCCGAAATCGACTGGAAGGAAACAATCAGAACGGGAGCAGTAACTTTGGAGTGAAGAACCGGATCAACGTACGATGTTTCCTCTGCGACGAAAAGGGACACTACGCTAACTCTTGTCCAAAAATCCAAACCAGCGAGAACTAGAAGAAGAAGATGTACGAGAGGCATGTGGACATTTGCAATGGGAAAAATAAGTGTATCCGGTGAGCTCATTCCATTTTGCTTTGACTCTGAAGCAGAGTGCTCATTAGTTAGGGAAAGTGTTGCAGAGAAATTTAAAGGAAAACGACTTAATAATATTGTAAAACTAAATGGCATACGTAACGACTCCATCTGTAGCACAATGCAAATTCTTTCCAATATAAATGTTCAAGAGTATTGCCTAGAGATTTTATTGCATGTTGTAATGGACAAATATTTGAAATACGATGTTTTAATTGGCCGCGAAATATTAAGCCAGGGCTTTAGTGTAAAAATAGCCGCAGAAAAATTTATTATTGAAAAAAAAAAGAGTTGATGTCGTAACTTTTGCTACTTATGATAATATTATAGATTACGATGGCGACCTGAGTAACTCAGTCAAGGTGGCATTAAAAAACATTTTAAAAAGTTACTCTGATTGGTTTATAGACGGAATACCACAGACCCGTGTAACGACACGAAATTTGGAAATCAGGTTGAATGATCCACAAAAGACAGTGCAGCGCAGGCCATATACATAGGCTTAGTCAAGATGAGAAGGAGCATGTTCATTATAAAATCGACGAGTTTCTAAAATGTAATATTATTCGTCCCAGCTGTTCACCTTTCGCTAGTCCGATGATGCTTGTTAAGAAGAAAAACGATAGTGACCGTCTTTGTGTTGATTTCTGAGCTTTGAATGAGAACACAGTAGCAGATAAGTACCCATTACCTCTAATTTCAGACCAAATTGCTAGGTTACGTGGAGCAAGCTATTTCTCAAGTCTCGATATGGCAAGCGGATTCTATCAAATACCCGTACATTCCGACTCAATTGAGCGTACCGCATTTGTCACGCCTGAGGTTCAATACGAATTTTTCATTATGCCTTCTGGCTTAAAAAACGCTCGTCTGTGTTTCACCGCCGTTTACCCGTTTGCAGATTGTATTAGAAACCTTGAGAAAGGCTGGATTTTCATTTAACGTAGTTCGTTTCTTAAAACTAAGGTGGAATATCTGGAATTTGTAGTGTGCAATAGACAGGTTAGCCCTAATCCACGCAAAATTCAGGTTTTAACAGACTTACCACCCAAAAAAGCTGTAACGCAGTTGAGGCAATTTATAGGGCTAGCGTCTTACTTTAGGCAGTTTGTGCCAACATTTTCAGAGACTTTAAAACCCTTGTATTCCCTAACCTCAAGAAAAAACTCTGACTTCGTTTGGCAGTTACAGCATGAAAAAATTCGCACGAAAATAATATCTGTGATAACCCAGGAGCCAGTGCTAAAAATATTCGACCCTTCACACTCCATAGAACTACACACAGATGCCAGCTCGATTGGCTATGGAGCAGTGTTGCTACACAGAATAGATAAAAAGCCCAATGTTGTTGAATATTTTAGTAAATGCACATCACCTGTTGAATCAAATTACCACTCTTACGAACTTGAGACTTTGGCAGTTGTCAATGCAATGAAACATTTTCGTCATTATTTACAGGGGCGAAAGTTTGTAGTGTTTACTGATTTGCAATTCGTTGAAAGCTGGTCGTACCAAATTGGACTTATTGCCGAGGGTGCATCGATGGTGGGCCTTTTTACAGTCGTTTGATTTTGACATCCACTGTATACGATGGGAGAACGAATGGCACACGTCGATTTTTCGTCCAGGAATCCCTTGGTTAAAGAGAGTAGAAGTGTGGAAAAAGTAGTGGAAAAGCGGGTTGAATTGGCTGAGATAACTGATAATTGGCTAGTTTCTGAACATAAGCGTGATTCTGAGGTAGCAGAGATATTAGCTAAGCTTAAAAATAACGAATTGCCGGAAAACTTAGAAAAAACATATGAACTGCGAAAAGGAGTTTTATACAGGAAAATACAAAGAAACGGCAAAACCAAATGTTTGCCTGTAATCCCTAGGGCATTTAGATGGGCAGTGATTAATCACGTCCACGAATCTGTTATGCATCTAGGTTGGGAGAAAACGTTGGATAAAGTGTATGGTTTTTACTGGTTCGAAAACATGTCGAAGTACGTTCGTAGGTTTGTTGAAAATTGTATCACCTGTAAATTAGCTAAACCACCAGTGGAAAAATGCAGGCTGAATTACATCCGATTCCTAAGGTAGAAATTCCGTGGCACACCCTACATATTGACATAACAAGAAAGATGAGTGGAAAAAATGACCTAAAGGAGTATGTTATTATTTTGGTAGATGAGTTTACAAAATTTGATTATTTTTATCACACCTTAAAAATTTACACTGAAAATACTATTAAGGCTGTTAGAGCCGTCGTATGCTTGTTTGGAGTCCCAAATCGAATTATAGCAGATCAGGGCCGAAACTTTGCAAGTTCAGCATTCCGTGAATTTTGTGTTTCTCAAAAGATTGACCTACACTTAATTGCTACAGGTACGAGCATAGCAAATGGTCAGGTGGAACGTGTAATGAGCACGCTTAAGAGTATGTTGACCGTTGTCGAAACCAGTCAGAGGTCGTGGCAAGACGCCTTACCCGAAGTACAGCTAGCAATGAATTGTACGGCCAATCGAGTCATCAAGGTCAGCCCATTAGAAGTGCTAATCGTTAGGGAAGCTAGACCTTTTGGCCTTTTGCCGATAGGTGATGAAGAGGACAATTTAGTTGAAAAGGAAAATTAAAGAAAATAAGCTAAAGAGAACATTGAATCCAATGCTCATTACGACAAATGCAGATTTGATAAGAACAAGGCAAAAATAATAAAAAGCGTTATCAAACGAAGCTTGATCCAAAGTTTAAAGGTTCTTTTGAAATATTTGAACTATTAGATGAAGATCGGTACACTTTAAAATCATTAACTAGCAAGAAAACTTATAAATATGCGCATGAGTTTTTGGGAGCATTGCCAAATAGACAAATAAGTAATGAAGTTGATAAAGATTTAGACGACTCTAGTGCAGATGCGTCTGATTCCCATGTGGAGAATGATTATTAAGGACGTTGATGCACTATGGTCAGTACACTCAAGTGGCCCTTATGAAACCAGGCACGAGCCTGTTAGTGTTAGCTATTAGTAGACGCGATGGAAAATATAGAAAAGAATACGAGGAAATAAATCACCGGCGAGCTGCCTGAGTGTTTTCATGCATGCGATCTAAGTGGGTAAGGATTAAAGTCTTTAGTTTAGGAAGACTTTCAACATGTGAGATCACCGAATACAAATCATTATAACTTGCACACAGTACTCTGAAGGGATCATGCAGTTCATAGGAGGTCAGTCAAGTCAAGTACTTTCCACATCGCCGTGAATAAGGTTATAAATAAATGTAATACCAAGCATAGTTCTACGATTAGACAAGGAGGGTAAGTTAATTAGGAGAAGTCTACTATAATAGGAGGGTAATCTCTTTTGAACCGATTCGATGCGTTTACTGTGGACCCCATACTGGGGACTCCGAACTAGTGAAATATATAAAGTTTTAGTTACATAGGCGTCATCGAATTTTTTCAACCCCCGTTTAACAAGGCCCAACATACCCCTGGCTTTATTTACCATTCACGAAATATGATCGATAAAGTCAAGGTTGGGATCCAGGCGGACACCCAAGTCATCAACTGAGTTAATTCTTTCCAAAGAGCAGCAGTTAAGCGTGTAAATTGCAAGCTTGGGAACGACACGAGAGAATGTCATTAGCTTACATTTAGAGCCATTAAAGTTTAGAAGGTTTATGCGGCACCAGGTTTGGAAGGTATCAAGATCTTTTTCTAAATCAGGCTGGTAAGCAACGTCCTTGTATTGCACGCAAAGCTTGACATCATCAGCGTACATGAGTACTCTAGAATTTGTCAAAACTTCGGGCAGGTCATTAATAAATAATGTAAACAACAAAGGACCCAGGTGACTCCCTTGCGGGACACCTGAGGTGACTTGGAGAACATTAGATAAATTATTTCTATAGAGGACTTTTTGCGTCCTGCCAGTCAGATAACTAGAGATCCACCTAAGAAGATCAATTGGAAAACCCATTAAGTCGAGTTTCCTGAGGAGAAGGGAATGATTTACGGAATCAAATGCTTTACTGAAGTCAGTATTAATAACATCCGTTTGAAGGTTATTCTGGAAGCCCCTTATAATGAAGGAAGTGAGCTCCAGAAGATTTGTGGTTGTTGATCTTCGCTTAACAAATCCATGCTGACATGGAGAAATTACTGATCTACAAAGGTGCTGCAAATGCGGAGTAATAATGTTCTCGAAAAGTTTAGGGATGGCCGAAAGCTTAGAGATTCTCCTATAGATACTGGCCTCCGATTTGTTACCTTTTTTGTGGAGAGGAATAATGAATGATTCCTTCCAAATAAGGAGAAAGTGCGAGGTTTCTAAGGATAAGGTAAACAATTTCAGAAGGGGCGAGCACAGCCCGGTATTCCGTCGGGACCTGGCATATAAACCGGCTTTCTTTCGTTTAAACATGGACTGAAAATTAAGTTCGATCTGGGCAAGCTATAAGAATACGTCTGATTTAGGTCAGTGGAAGTGGAGTATGTTGTTTGAAAAAATTGGGCAAAAAGATTGGCAATTGCCTGATCGCCCTTCACAGTTGCGTTTGCAAAAGAAAGTGATGAAGGGTGAGTTACCGCCTTACGTTTAGTATTAACAAAATTATAAAACTGTTTAGGATCCTGAGAAAATTGGACCCAGCAACGAGTCAAATAATTTTTATTACACTGTGCGTTCAGTACGGTGAAGTTTGACAGAGCCGATTTATAGTTAGAGAGGTCAGTACGAGAACCAGCTTTTTTAAATTTTGTGTACAGCCTTGACTTTACATTTTTCAAGCGACTCAATTCTTTAGTAAACCAAGTTTGTTTATTTGAAATAGAGGGATAGTATAAGGGAACACATTCAGAGAAGAATGAGTTCATCGCATTGTAAAAAATGTCCACGGCAACAGCCATGTCAGGGCATTTGTATAAATCAGACCAGTAAAAAGCCCGAAATAAAATTTTTCAGCCGGTCGAAATCAGACTTGCGAAAGCAGTAAACTCATTTGGCTGGTCTATCAGATTTCTTCAGTATATCAGCACCAATGTCGAGTGTCACATTGAAAGTAGGATGATAGGGATCTTCAGGTTGCGTCAGCGACGCCACCCTCACTAAACTGACACTCGCCGGATCAGAGACAAAACAAAGATCAAGCAAGCGCTCTAAGGAATTTCGTACATGGTTGACTTAAGACAGCGAAATGTCGAACAAGCCAGCAATAAAATCATGTTGTGTTGAGGATCGAAATGTGTTAGAGATGCTATTTAGAGACCAAATAGCCCCAGGGATATTAAAATCACCCAAGACTACTAAATGATCTCTATTCGAAATTATATTGGAAACCATCCGAATGGCGATAAGGTGGTTCCAAAAAATAGGCAGTTCCGACAATGATGGAATGTAGGAACATGTAATAAAAGCAAAGCGACCATTAAATGATAGCTTCACACAAAGGAATTTAACTTTGTTGCTTTCCTCGAAAGTTACTAATTCTGACGTGAGAGTGGAGTTGACCACTATGAGGACTCCACCCCCGCGCCTGACAGTCCGATCTAGTCTAAATCGTTAACGCAGCTGGGAAAACTTCGGAGCTAAGAATCTCCGGCTTTAACCAGGTCTCTGTGAACACAATAACATGGGAAGCGAATGCAAAGGTATCAGAATACAATTTAGGCAGCTTACTGCGCAAGCCTTTTGCATTCTGTTAGGAGATTAACAAAGAGTTATTTAGATTTTTTGGAACATACTCAGACCGGAATTTTGTTGGGCATATCGTGCCAAAGAATTCATTTGGGACATTTATTTTGAAAGATGAAATATCCCTAGCGTAAGAAAATTTGAATTTTTCCACCTTTAATTTTAAATTTTCAGCTCTGACTTTGCCTCGTATAAAGGCAATGACATCTTCAGATGTTTGACCAGGGGAGAGCCGCGAAAAAAATATCTGTTTCGTAGGTGGGATCGCAATGAGGGCTTGAGGTGAGACAGACTGAGTGCCTGAGTTGCCCATATTGGTCGGTAGTTCCTGGGGGGATAAATTTACGGGGCTAAAAATTTGTGCTCCCATAGGAGACGAAAATTAAATTAGCGGTGGAACGTTTAGTCCCACAGCACCTTGAAAAATCGCCTCTTTCCTAACACTTGACCTCAGAATTCTGGGATTTGATTCTGAGGTAGAAGGCAGTGTCAAAGGCGGCTGCTGTTGAGAGCCCGCCGCAGGTTGTTGGGATCCGTCGCCCTGCTGCACTCCAGTTGCAGTTTTTTTGCGCCTTGGATATTCATTTAAGATAAGATATTATGAGTTTTGTTGAAAATCGATAACAACTCCTTAAAACCTCCCTTGGTTTGCCGCATGAAAAACGTAATTCCCCTTTCAACGTCACGACAGGCATCGCAACAGTAGCGCAAGCCGATGTTTTTTCTCACATCATCAACAGTCCGGCAGGCAACCCCAATGCACTTTGCGTGCAAAATGTTGTTGCACAGCCAGCAGCCGATGGTAAGATCACTTGACTGTCTTTTTACAGGTTTTGGAGAAGAAGACGATATCAGAAGACATTTATTTTGTACTTGTAGCAATAGATGAGGGGGCGAAAGATATAAGAAGAAAAGTGCAGCTGCACCGAGAGAGTTGAAGCGCTAGAGAGCAGGGGAGTGTAAGAGTAAGCGAGCTTAGAGAACGTTTATCTGTAGCGACAGAGCAACAGCGGCTAAACGAGAGAGGTGTAAAGAGGAAATGCAAAAAAACACAAGAAGAACTGTAACGAACACACTCATCGTGCGTTGTTTACCTTAACATCCTCTGTCTACTCATGACCGGCAGGCTCAGGGAAAATGGGCGTGGGTTTGATGTTAAGATAAACAAATCTGTCACAAAATTAATAATTGTAGACAGAGACGATAGCGGCAATTAGGAGAACCCATCGGTTAAAGAAACGTACTGAACAAAGTACCTATTGAAGATAAGACCCAGATGTTATTGGCCTCAAACTATATATGGAGTCTCATCAGAACCCCACCCAAATACAACCACTGCTTCACATTTCCTCAGGTGCCCAACGAAATCTTCTACTCCATGTTCAAATCCATATAATTGACCAAAACGATAATATTATACATTTCCTATAACTAATCATTAGCCTAAGAAGATATATTTACGATAGAGACTGCTTTTCTTTTTTTTTTTTTTTTTTGTTTGTTTATTTGGTTGTATGCAAGTTTGCTGCTAAACTTATTTGGCTACATATCTATTATTATTTAACAATTTTATGTATCGAATATGTATCAATGTTAATTAAAAATTAGTTTAAACGCCAGGTTGGCAGCTCCCGGATTATGACCCTCTTCAGGCGTCTCCTGGTCCTAGTCCAGCTCATCCTCCTGGCCAGCGGGTTTGGGTGACTCCAAAGTCTGGTTCTGTGTCTGGCAGCTAAGGTGTTCACGGCGTCTCCGATTGCAGGGACTTGCAATTCCCTGCGTATGTCGGCATTTCTTATGTACCACTCCGCTCCAGTGATACGTCTAAGAAATTTCGCCTGAAACGCTTGAATTCGATTCAAATGCGTCCTGGCCCCACTGCCGTATATTGCCATTCCATATTGCCAAATCGGTGCTAGCAGGGACTGGTAAAGGCGAGTCTTGCACTTAATACTCAGCTTCGACTTCGGGCAAGTTAGCCAGCTAAGACGCCTGGCAGTGTTTTCCAACTTGGCCCTTGTCTTTTTGATGTCCGACGCGAAAGTCAGCCTCTTGTCCAGGACCAGTCCCAGGTATGTGTGCTCCTCGCGTTGCGGCAACAGCTGACCATGAAGAAAGACCCCTGGACATGTGTCTCTTCTCAAGGCGAATGTGACCACCGCACACTTGTCTGTGTTGATGGCCACATTCCATCTACAGGCCCAGTTTTCAAACCTCTTCAGGAGTATCTGAAGTTTGTCCGTGGCACTGTAGACGCAGCTGGACCTTGCAAGGATTGCAGTGTCATCTGCATATGTCGCTACACACACGCTTCTTGAGCTCAGATGAAGTGGGGCATCGTGCGCAAACAAGTTATATAGTGTAGGGCCCAGTACACTACCTTGTGGAACTCCGGCAGCTATCCTCCTGGTAGTTGAGGCTACTCCATCCTGCACCACTTGGAAGGTTCGATCGCTGAGGTAGCTTCTGACTAACTCGAACAGTTGAGGACGCAGCAGTTCCTTGACCTTTGATAGGAGCCCTTGGTGCCAGACCCTATCAAAGGCCTGCTGGATGTCCAGGAAGGCAGCCACCGTATATTGCCTTCTTTGAAATCCATCCACGACGAAGTCCACTACACGGTGAAGTTGCTCGGGGGTGCCATGTCCTTTGAGAAAGCCGAATTGGTGCCTGGGGATCGCTTGTGTGACTTCTGGTATCCTTTGCAATCTTTCCAGAATGCACCGTTCAAAGACCTTAGCAAAGGTCGGCAGGAGGCTAATAGGCCTATAATTGCCCACATCCTTCGAGTCCTTGCCCTTTTTGTGTATCATTACAACATTTGCATGCTTCCAGCTTTTCGGGAAATGTCCCAGCCTGAGTGCAGCGTTGAACATCAAGACCAAGAAAAGGAGAGCCTTCTCCGGAAGGAGTTTTGCTACTCGGCTGGAAATGCCATCCGCTCCTGGCGACTTCCGGTGCTTCAGCTTCCTTATCTTGGCCTGGACTTCAGGCAGCCGGATTGGGGGAATAGGAGGCGTCATCTGGTGAGGTTCCTCTAGTGCTGCATGAACCTTTTCGACTCTCTCCCTCGACGCAGTTTCGAATGGAGTGAACCGCTCCTCCAAACTCTCGGCAAACGCCTCGGCACGTTCAAGCGGAGACTTGGCCCAAGTCCCATCCGCTTTCTTCACCGGGTATTTGGGGGAGGCTTGCCTCTTACTTCTGCCCGCGATTCTCCACAGCGCGAAGTCGGAATCCTTATCTGGAGTAGCCTCCTCCAGCTCCTTGTCCAACAACTCCTCCCTCAGTTGGTTGAGCAACTTCCGAACTCGATTTCCCAGCCTGCGGAAGATACGCAAAGTCCTTGGGTCATGGGTTCTGCCATACTCCCTCCTAAGTCGGTGTTTCATCGCCAGAAGATAATTAAACAATATGGCAAAAATGTGATATTTACGTTACATTTGTTTGTTTTAAATTACTGTTTGAGTTATTTCATCAAAACTCTAGCTTTTTCTATTTAATAGATGTTTTAATACGACTGCAAACTAAATTAAATGATTTATCAAAGAATTTAACTAAATCTTGTGGGATTTATGCTTAAATTGTATATATATATATATATATATATGTGTGGGCTTACTTATGATTTGTTTAGTTTGTTTGAACGGCTATGCCGTACTTACGCCGAAATCCCTCGATGTCAGCAGGCCTGATGACTGGTGGGGTTTTTTGCTGTTGTGAAATTATTTTGAAGAAAATCGCAAATCAGGCCTCCCCACAAAATATGCTAAATTAAAATCGAAAATAGTTATAAGTAAATAGGCTTAATTGAAAGAAAATCAAAGCAAATCTAAACTAATGATACTGTTGAGGTTGCCACAAGCAACTGACGCCGCAAGGTATGCAGCAAATTAACCAATTTGTGTTGTCCAGTTGATCCAGCGAACACCACCGAGCAAAGAGTGCGCCGCACAGAGGGTTGAAATGTGCGACACGAAGAGAGGATATGTATGAGTGCTCCTCGAAGACACATGCAAGGGGTGCTCCTCGAAGACACGTACGGTATGGTTGCCCCTCTATGTATATATGGGTGCTACTCGAAGACACATGCACAGGTTGCTCCTCGAAGACACGTGCACGGGGAGCTCCTCGATGACGCGCGAAAAATCACGAAAAGAACGCCACCCAGTAGTGCTTCCAATCGCTGTTAGTTCGCAGCGAGGCGCAAAGAAAGCGGGGCTTCCCTCCGCACGTGGCGAAGGCTTCAGCAACGCACAAACTGTCGCGGTACCGTCGAGATGGTTTCCAAACCCAATCTATTCGGTTGAGCTTCACGCTGATTTTGATATATTCACTATTATTCCCTTGCGGTTGACCACGTTTTTAAAATGCTTACCCGCAGAGAAGTAGAAACAAAATCTACACAATTTGCAGTGTTTAATTATACTGAAGAGGGTTTTAGCCACATGATGCACGTGGATTAAAATTTTTGTTTTGGCAAGCTTTTAATTATTGTCGACTGCACTCAAACACCATCCAGAGAGAAGAGACCGGAAATTGGTTTATCAAAGTGACCATAATTTGACATGGGCATCCAATGAATTTGCATCTCACGAAAGAAGAAAATGGCCTTCGCAAAAAATTAGCCAAAATGCATCTTTGCCAGACTGGTTAATTATTAAATAAGTAAAGCACGTTCACTTTAAGGAACTGCCAACTTGGCTCCCACAACAAACGCAGCACACTTAAGTTGTGAAATAAAGGTATTAAATAAGTTAATAAAGTTGATAAAGTTGCATGCACATGGGAAGTGAACGGAAACTATGTATATAGAACACAAAGTAGAAGTTTTAAACAAACCCCGGCGGTTTTAACGTACGACTTTTACAAAAACGAGAGCGTAAGAAAAAAACACGACCGTTCACTTGAAAGCGAGAAAGATAATAACATGATGATGATATGGATGGCACGGTGGATGCCTTGGAGTCTCAAGAGGGGATAGAATAACCGCACCATAATAGAAGGAATTGTTATGGCGAGGGTTGGTAATAACCGCACCATAACAGAAGGAATTGTTATGGCGGGGGTTAGTCATGACCGCACCATAACAGAAGGACTTGTTATGGCGGGGGTCAGTATGTGGGTGTATACGAAAATACACCAGTTGATAAAGCCAATTGTATATTATGATTAAAACGAAAATGTAATTTGTGAAATGTTATTAAGAAATCAATTTGCCTATTTTGTCTAAATGCCTCAAAACTTGTATGTAAAAAAAGTTGTAAGGATGCAAAGGCCGAGATATGAACTCAGCGGCCCAGAGTCCCTTTCCAGTTAAATTTATAGTTGGAAACGCCAAGAAATGGAGAGGCCGAGGTTTTCGAGTATTTTTAAGGGTGGGTTTCTTCGACTTGACTTGCCAGATTTCTTATTGCCCACGCTGGGCGGGATTCCGCTACCGGCCCTGGAGTTTCCCAGCGGCCGGACCCTCCACTAAAGACTGGAGCCGTGGCTGGCGTGATACCGGCAGCCTGCTCCCGCGCCCGCAACCCTGACCTATGACCACGGCGCCGGCGTGCCCGAGCTGCCGCGGCCCGTCGGCTCCACCGTAGTATCCCAACGGCGGCCGACGCCCTCCCCTATGACTCGCAATTCGCCAGCTGCGGCGCCCGGGCTAATCCCTGGGGCGCATTCTGAGATCGGGCAGGCGACCTGGCGAACCCAAGAGTCGCCGCCCGCACCCACGCCCGGAATTAATCTCAGCAGCGGGGTGCTCCTGTTCCCGTCCTGCCCAAGTCCGCGCCTGGTGTTACCCGATGGCGACTGAGATGGGGAGGAGGGGCGCAGCGGGGTGTGAGAGGGATGGCTGGTTAATGTAAGGAGTAGATAAAATCATATATTCATATTGTTCTCTTTATTTAGTATCTAGTTTTGCCTAGCTCCTTAATTGTTAAAAATATACCCTGCGCTGTTTTCTTATTCTTTTCCCCGCCCCACTCAGTGTGTCGGGCGCTTGGCTCACCCGATGTCTCCTTCTCCTGTCCTTGTCCTTGTCTTCTTTCTCCTGATCGTGGGGGGGGGGGTCCTTCGTTGTCCTTGTATCCTGCGGGTCCTGGCCGATGTGTGTGTGTGTATCTTCGTGGGGGGTATGTTTCACTTGATCAATTTCTAATCTCAACTTTCTGCGCTGCTGGTCAAATTACGAGTCATCTCAATTCCTATTGTCCACTCTGCCTTGACCTAATTCTGCCGGTTCCAGTGGCGGCAGCGCTGCCACGATCGCTGGCACGCGCCGTTCCGCATTCCTGCATTCCTGCGCTCTTCCCCTCTCGCTCTCTCTCTTGAGCGGGCAGGTGGCTGGTGCGAATTCCATCGCATTCCTTTGCGCTCTTCCCCTCTCGCTCTCTCTTCTGAGCGGGCGGGTGGCTGGTGCGAATCCCATCGCGTTCCTTTGCGCTCTGCCGGCGCCTGCGCCGCGGGTCTCTGCCCGGATCGCGCTCTCTGGCCTCTTCGGTTGGCCGCTGATTGGCGGATCCGTGTTCCGGTCCTCCAGCCTCTTTCGTCCCGTTCCTTGCAGGTGTTGCGGGCGATGTTGCGGCAACGTTGCGGACGATGTTGCGGGCAATGTTGCGGGCAATGTTGCGGGCAATGTTGCCCGTGATGTCAGGTCCGGTGTGACCGATGGTGAGCGCCCGGCCCCCTCCTAACGCCTATCTCCTAGTCTTAGCCTATTAGCAACTTCATTTATACAGTGTTTTTATCCCTAAGCTTACCCTATCCTTACAGCTAATCCCTAACTACATAATCTTAATAATAATATTTACATTTAAACTAGGGGTATATACATATTTACAGAGTATTTACATCGTGGCGGCGGCCACCTCGTGACCGTCGTCACATCCCCCACCTACTTCCGGGTGGAACGGAGGAAGACTCGTACCTTCCCCAGCACGCTGATTTGTACCCGGAAGCGCTGACCAGCCTCCTCATCCAGGTAGCGGCGGTTCTTGGGTATCCTTGTCAGTAGTCGCTCCTGGACTCGCCTGATCAAGGGCGCCGGTAGCCGTCCGTCCGGCGTTGACCACTCCGCCGGGGCCGTCACCCACGGTTCCGGGCGGCTCCATGGCACGTCCCGTGCCCGCGGCTCCTCCTCCTCGGACGCGCTGCTGGGCGAATCATCCCAGGGCGCGTGACGTCTCCTCCGGGCCGGTGCCTCTGTCGGCGGCCATGTCGGCGGCCGTGTCGGCGGCCGTGTCGGCGGGTCGCCGACTGTGGCAGATCCACATCTGATGGCCGGGCGTCTGGCCATGAATGGCCCTGGGCCAAATACTTCAGCCGGGGTGGGCGAAGCCAGGGGGTCGTACACCCTTGTTGAGTCCTGGGTGCCGTCTCGCCCGTGCGTCCGTGGCGGCGTCCACTAGCGGTGGGGGCCCTGTGTCCCCGTCGGACACCTCCTCGTACACGGCCCCCAACGGTCCGGGGACCGGCACTAAGTCGGCCAGGGTGCGGGGCGATACTTCGCCGAAGCAGGCCCTCAGCTCGGCCTCTTCCTCGGCCGTAACCTGGTATTGTTGCCCAGGCTGGAGTGGTTTCTGTGGGAGAGGGGAGGATTAGTTTGTGTTTACCTAGCCAATCCCTACCTATAGTGTGCCTATCTCGGCCCCTAGGTAACCCTATCTATCTCCCCCGCGATGGGAAGTCTGACCTATCCTCCTACTGTTGTGTGTTTTTCGCGAATTTCTTTCCCCGGCGGGGAAGCAGAGTGTTGGACGGGCGCACCCGTCATCAAGTGACTCTACGAATTCTGCCTGTTGCGACAGAGTATTCCGGTGGCGATGTCGCCTATCTGGGTCCTCCGAACGTGGAGTTATTTCCACCGGTCCGGTGGTGGCCGTAACCCTATGCGGTGATAAAGCGGTCCGCTTTCTTCCCACATTTCCTCAAATTTCCTCAATTCCTGCTCCAGGAATTTTTCTACCCAGGGCTCTGGGTATCTCTGTCCCGACTCCTTCGGGTCCGGTTCCTCGGGCGTATGACTCACAGAGTCGACCGTGCCACAGAGGGGCGCGTTCTGCTCCGGCGTTTCCTCGGCGTGATCCTGGAAGTGGACACGCTTCTTGGAGGTGCGAAAAGGGTTTCGCTGCGCGGCGGTGGCGTTAGCCACAGGCAAAACATGGCTCCAACTGTTTGGCCGACTGGTTGAGGGTACTTCAATATCTCGGGCTGTTCTCGTGTATGAATTCCTATTTGCTGCCCGCGGGGCGGGGGTCGGCGGTTGTCTTTGTACGGTACGCGGCTTGGGTGCTGGTCCTTGCATGGCGATCGGCCCCTCCTGGGTAACCGTGCCAAATCCTTGATGCGTTTCCTCAGTCAATCCTACTGATTGTCTCCTCGTCTCCTCCTGATGGCCCGCTGGTAGCTTCCCTGGGAGTCCGGTTCCTGGTGGCATGCTAAGGGCTTCCCTGGGATCCGGCTCCTGGTGGCCCGCTCGTGGCTTCCCTGGGAGTCTAACTCCTTGATGCGTTTCCTCTGTTAATCCTACTGATTGTCTCCTCGTCTCCTCCTGGTGGCCCGCTGGTAGCTTCCCTGGGAGTCCGGTTCCTGGTGGCATGCTTAGGGCTTCCCTGGGATCCGGCTCCTGGTGGCCCGCTCGTGGCTTCTCTGGGAGTCTGACTCCTTGACGAACTCCTGGTGGCATGGTAAGGGCTTCCCTGGGGCTTCGTCCTGGTCGTCTTCCTGCTTGTATCCTTCCGCGCATCTCGTCTTCCTGCGATCCTTGACGAACTCCTGGTGGCATGCTAAGGGCTTCCCTGGGGGTTCGTCCTGATCGTGAGGCATCTTCTTGTGATCCTCCTTGTCGTCTTCCTGCTTGTATCCTTCCTCGCATCTCGTCTTCCTGCGATCCTTGTCGCATTCCGCGTTGTTCGTCGTCCCCTGTTCCCTGAGTCCGTGCCCACGGTGGCTTTGTGTGTTCATCTTTCATCAAGTCGAGGGTCTGTCCCCTGCACTGAATGGTGGCTCCAATTCCACACATGAAATCCATCCCTAATAATACGTCGTCCAGCGCGTCCGCCATGACCAGTAAGATGGTCGGTGCGCTGCGATTCCCGCAATGTATATTCGCCGCTAGTGCCCTGGTCAGCTCCCGGCATGTCCCATCGGCTTGTTATCCAATTCCTTCGCCAATTCCTCGCTGATGAAGCTATGTGTAGCTCCCGTGTCCAGGGTGGCCACGAATCTTCGCCCTCCCATAGTGATGGTGGCTCGGATGCATCCCTGGCGTTGTTGGAGAGTCCTCTCCTCTAATTGTTCGGGTTGGCCGGGTTCCTCGGGTGATTCCCGGTCGCTCGAGGCCCGTTTCCGTTTCAGCATTCAAACGTCCGCACTCCTCGTCGTCCGCATTCCCAGCAGAAGCGTATCCCTGGGTTCCGGCATTCCGTTGAGAAATGTCCGGGCTGGCCGCAGTTCCTGCATGCTCCTCGCACGTTTACTGGTGCCTGCTCCGGCGTTGTTGCCCGGCTCGTATTTGCGTTCCTGCTAAAATTTCCCGGCATGGGGTTCGTCGGCGGCCTGCGGGCCGTGCGGTCCGCATCCGTGGTGGTACGCGAAGTGGGTGGTGCCCATGAGTTCGGTTCCTGGTGGTTCTGAGCTCGTCCGCTCCTTCGGAGAGTCTCCTCGTGGTCGACTGCCAAGTGAGTCAATTCCGCTAGTGTGCGAAAATCCTGCCTTCTTATGAATAGTTGATATTCCGGCGACATGTTGTCGTAGATCCTTTCCAGCTCTCGTTCCGCTGTAAATCCGGCCCGGCGCATCTGCAGGCGCAGGTCTACCAGATACTCCTTAAAGGGTTCGTTGGGCCTCTGAAAGTGAGTCCTAATCTCGTCTTCCAGTCGCTGATAGTAGCGCGGCGGCAGAAAGAAATCCAGAAACTCCCTGCGAACCTCCGTCCAAGTGGCGTTCCGTAGTCCACTTGTCCTATACCAGCTCTCAGCGCGGCCAGTCAGTAGTACTATTAAAGCTGGGGCGAGATACTTCTGATCGATCCGGCTAGTGTCGGCCCGTTCCTCGATATGCTCTATGAAGCAGAGCGGATCCGTCGTCCCGTCGAATGAGAGTCCCCACTTGGTCATCCGATCCAATAGTGTGGCTCCCGGGTCCCCATGGTAGCTCGTTGCACGCGAGGGTTCCTCCGTCTTCGTCGGCATGCGTCTCCCTGCAGCCGGAGAAGTACTCCTAGGCAGTAAAAGAGTAAGAGGCGCCGTTGGGGCCGCAGCTCCGGGCGAGTTTGCCTCCGAATCTAAATACATGGGCGACAGCAGCTTTGCGTCCCCGGTGGGAGCGTTCCCAAAATTCCTCTCCAATTCCTCCAGACGGATCTGTACCGCCTCCGAATGGTCCTGTTGACGCACAAAGGCAGTCAGCCGCGATCGCATCTCCTCGACCGTGCCTCCTCGTTCCAATCCGAATTCCAGGAGTATGGTCTCCAACTCCAACTTCTTCCTGTAGCTAATCCAGGTTACGCCCATGATTCTCTTTTCTCTTGTCTTATGATTTATATTTTATTATTTATTATTTTTTTTATTTTTGTTATATCCTACTGTCCTTGTTTAATTTTTCCCTTTTCGCTATTTATTTATTCTAGCATTTCCTTTTCCTTCTGTTTCTATTGTTGCCTTATTATTATTTTTTTCTTATCTCTCTTTCCGATTATTAATACTTAATTTTTTTCTTCTCTTTTGTTTCCCTCAGTGTGTCCTTTCCTTGCTTTCGACCCTTTCTTCCTTGATTTTCCTTGATTTCGTTGATTTTTCCTTGGTTTTCCTTGTTTTCGCCTTCCTTCCCTTTTCTTTCTTTCTTTTCTCTAACTCCTTGACCTTTTTCTTCTATTTATTTTCCTCAGTGTGCCTTTTTTTCTTGTTTGCGACCTTTATTTTTTCCTTTGTCTTCCTATCTTATTTCTTTTCCTTCTATAGTTTTGTTCTTTCCTTTCTTTTATTCCTCGTTTCTCGCCGTATTCTTTTCCTTACTCTTTTCCATTTGTCCTACATAAATTCCTTTTTTCGTCTGTCTTAATTAAATTCCTTTCCTTAATTTTATTTCGTTATTCCATTTCATTTGATCCGTTTCTTATTTTTTTTTTTTCACGCTTGCCTATCCTTATTTCTTTGTCTACTCTACTTGTCCTTCTTTATTTATCTTATTGTATTTTATTATTCATATCGTATATTTTATTTTATTATTTATCATTTAATTATTTTATTTTATTTTTCTCCGTGTATTCTCTTTCCTTCAGCCTGGCCGCTATCCTTCGTTTTTATCTCGTTTTAATTTTCTTTTCTTCCCTTTCGTTTATTTAATTATTCTTTCTTTATTTCTTCCTTTTTTTTATTTGTCCTCCTTTTTTCCTCAGTGTAACCGTCGATTTCCTCGCTGTTTAATTATTTATTTACTGTATTTTTATTATTTATTTTAGGGTGTAACCATCCTTTGTGTCTTTTATTTCCCTCAGTGTATCCTGAGTTTATTTTATTAATTCAATGCCTCGCTTTATTTTATTATTTTATTCCGTTTATTTAATTTATCTCCTTTAATTGTTTATTTATTCCGCCTGTTTTATTTATTTTCCGTGTGTCCTGATTTTTATTAAATTCTCCCGGTGTATCCTTTTCCGTTTAATTTAATTTATTCAATTTGTTTTATTTAATGATTATCTTATTTATTTATTTTATTATTTTCCTTCGTTTTATCTCCCCTTTTCTTCAGTGTAGTCCGACTTTATTAATTTAATTCATCGCCTCGCTTTGTTTTATTTATTTTATTCCGCTTGCTTAACCCTCTAAGCCCCAAGAGTGCCTTGAGGCTCTCATTACATTATTTACAATTTTAAAAATAATAAACGCTATTTCTACGTTTAAATATTTTTTAGCCGTTAAGAATAGATGCTTAATTATGTATAGAAGCTTTGAAAGCTCTCAGAGGCTTTTAACGGTACTTTTTGTTTATACTTGCACAGAACATGTGTTTCGCCGCGTGTGAAATTTGAGCTGCAGTGAAGTGGGATTTCTTTTGAATATAAAAGTTAAAATATAAAACTAAACCAAACCATTAATTTTTTACTGAGAGGTAAGTTAATTTAGTATTAAAATAATATTACAGATATGCAAATATGTAATTGGTATGCATTGTATCAGTGAAATAGTGATAAGTGCCTTGAGGCATCTTTGGGGCAGTAAGCAAACTTTTGTTCCAAGTAGCTATTTCACAATTATTTGCAATCTGCAGTGTTTAAAGAGGTTTTTCTTAATAAAAATTCTTAAATTAGAAAATATGGCAAATCGAAAGCGCTTCAAGTTATCCGACTTGACAGATGATCAGTTAATGGAATTATTTGAGTCAGTCCCGTCAGATGAGGAGGTCTCAAATATTTCTAGTGACGACGAGGACAATAATTTAAATGTGGTGGAAGCTCTAAACGCTGCATTAGAGGAAGCCGATTCTGTCTCTTTTATAGTTTGCAATAAGGAAAATGTTTTAAATAGTGCCCAGGATCCTAAGTCTACTGGAAAGGCTACAAAACGTCCTCGATCGCCATTGCCAACTATAGAAGATTCGGGATGCGAATATTTACCAAATTCTGGAGGATTTAATGCTGCTGGTAAACAAATATAACTGAGATTTTTTATATAAGTGATTAATAATTTATATATGGGTAGGTCTTGAATCGATTACAAAGGAACCCACTAAGATTCTCTGGCGGGAGCAATCGATGCAGTTGCATGTAAACTGTATAGCCTTTCGAGGAGATTCCTCGCTTACAGAAGAAATTAAGGGGCTGGAAACTCCATTTGAGATATTTTGCTACTTTTTTGATGGAGAAATTATGAAAATGATTGTCGAGGACACAATGCGCGCAGCTTTAACTGACAACATTTCAAATAATTTCAAAATTACCATCGATGACATTCATCATTACATCGGCATTCTAATTTACATGTCGATTTACCGCTATCCGAATTTGAGGAGTTATTGGGGACAAAATGCGTTCGGACCCATTCAAAATTGCATGACCCGACACAGATTTGAGACAATTAAAAAGTATTTCTCTCTGTGTGATGAGAGCCAGCGCATTAAAAAGGCTACGATCCATTGTTTCGTACGCGAAAACTAGTTGATTACTTGAATCAACGGTTCGACTCGGTGCCCAAACAAGCCCGCCTTTGTGTTGATGAACAAATGTGCAGCACAAAAATGAAGCAGCACTTGCGCCAATACATGCCAAATAAGCCACACAAGTGGGGTATCAAACTATTTGTACTATGCGATTCGTTTGGCTACGCATACCGCTTTGAAGTATACAGCGGTGCAGGAGATAATGTGATCTTGCCTGGTCACCCAGATCTTGGTGCTTCGGCTAACATTGTTGTCCGTCTGACACAAAGCGTTCAATGTTTTAAAAATCATATTATTTACTTTGACAATTTTTATACCTCACTGCCTCTGATGGTGTATCTACGTGCGAAAGGTATTTACAGTCTTGGCACGATTCGAGCAAATCGTATCCCCAATTGTAAGTTACCGAACGAAGGGACCATCAACAAATTGCCAAGAGGTTCTATGATTGAGTACGTAGGTTGCTCATATGGAAATGAACTAACAAATGTTCTGTGGAAAGACAGCAAAGCCGTTCGTTTCTTGGCATCATATGTGGGTGTTAAACCATTTGCAAGGAAGGATCCGCGTCAAGGAACATCAAAAATTCCACGGTTCGACAGAAAATCTAAAAAATATGTTGAAATTGATTGCCCCCAAATTGTTAAGGAGTATAATGCTCACATGGGCGGCGTAGACCTTATGGATGGTTTAATGGGCCGTTACCATATTAGAGCCAAAACTCGGGATGCCGCAACTCGAATTTTTTATCATTTAATTGATATGGCAGTAACGAACTCTTATATATTATACAGACGTATACAAATGGCGAACGAGGCGAACAAGGAAAAAATGTTGGAGCTCCCAGATTTTAGAGAAGCGGTGGCCGCAGGTATGGTAACATACAAATGCAAAAATTTACCAGGTCGTCCATCTACATATAGATCGCCGTGCTCTCAGCTAGTGCGAGCTATAAACTCACCATCCTCTCGGATAGAGCAAACAGCACAGTCTCCACTGTCTCACCGATCAATACAGCTTGGCCTTAAACAGGGAAAAAAATCAAAGCACCCTATATCAAGCTTGCGTTTTGATCAGGTAAACCATTTTCCTCATTGGTTGGAGCGAGAGTGGAAAACGTCGTTGCAAATTATGCAAAACATCACAAACACAATGCATTTGCCCTAAATGCAACTTACATTTATGTTGCAAATCTAATAAAAACTGTTTCTTAGAGTATCATACCAAAAAATAAAATTTGACATGGCAAAACAAAATTGATTCTTTTTACTGTCAAGTGCCTAAGGGTGCCTTGAGGCACCTATTCAGTTTTTCTCACCTTACAGGTAAAAAAAAGGTTCTACATTCTTTTAAATAGCATTTTTGAGTTAAGAAGGCACAAATCAATTTAGAAAAAATTATTTCATTTAATTTCGTGCGTTATTGTGGAAAGTGGCATTAGAGGGTTAATTTAATTGTTTCGCCTGTTTCATTTATTTTCCACGTGCTCGATTTTCCTATTAAATTCTCCCAGTGTATCGTTTGATTCAATTTATTCCGTTTGTTCCGTTTCCTTTCATTTAATTCCCTGTTCCGCTCGTTTTATTTGATTTATTTCCCTTTATTTTATTTTATTTAATTTATTTGCTTTATTTTATTATTTATTTGATTTTCCATTTATTCGATTTAATTAGTTTATTAGTTTTATTTAATTCCCTTATTTATTTAATTAATTTCTTTTAGTTTATTTTATCCTTCGATAATTTATTTAATTTGCGCAGGACCTCCTTCTTTTTCTTTTCCACAGGATTCTATTCAATTTCGCGGCGATTTATTTTTCTCAATTTTCCGATGTTTATTCAACGACGAGTATTCTCTGAGTGTGTTCATAGAAGATAAAAGGGCCAGTATCTAAATTGGCTCCCGCCCTGATGGCGGCGCAACCAAGAGCGAAAATTAGTACTCGTGTATGTAGATATATGCATATATGTGTGTATGTATGACCGCGACTCGTGATCTGCACGTGCGGCGACGTTTTTTCCTCTGCTCTGCTCTGCTCTGCCCTGCTCTGCTCTGCTCTGCGCTGCTCTGCCGACGTCGGCTTCGGCAGCGATTTGTAACTCTTCTTATTGACTACGAATTTGCGGCCTGTTTTGCCGAGACTGTATTTCTTTGACTTGAATGGAATTTTCCTATTGCGATTTCTTCATTCCCCTTCTCTTCTTAACTACCCGAAAAAAACAAGGTGCCGTTACGGCGGCTGCACGTGCGTCGCTACTATGGAATTTTCTGGCAATTTTTTTTGTCGTTTGCATGTGCATATATGTATGTATATATATGTACATGTACGCACCGTTAAAATCTCGATCGGCTGGTGGGACTTTAATCCACCTTAGTAGGGGCTCCTACATCTCCCCATTTCCTGACGGTCCCTGTTCGGGCGCCAAACTGTAAGGATGCAAAGGCCGAGATATGAACTCAGCGGCCCAGAGTCCCTTTCCAGTTAAATTTATAGTTGGAAACGCCAAGAAATGGAGGGGCCGAGGTTTTCGAGTATTTTTAAGGGTGGGTTTCTTCGACTTGACTTGCCAGATTTCTTATTGCCCACGCTGGGCGGGATTCCGCTACCGGCCCTGAAGTTTCCCAGCGGCCGGACCCTCCACTAAAGACTGGAGCCGTGGCTGGCGTGATACCGGCAGCCTGCTGCCGCGCCCGCAACCCTGACCTATGACCACGGCGCCGGCGTGCCCGAGCTGCCGCGGCCCGTCGGCTCCACCGTAGTATCCCAACGGCGGCCGACGCCCTCCCCTATGACTCGCAATTCGCCAGCTGCGGCGCCCGGGCTAATCCCTGGGGCGCATTCTGAGATCGGGCAGGCGACCTGGCGAACCCAAGAGTCGCCGCCCGCACCCACGCCCGGAATTAATCTCAGCAGCGGGGTGCTCCTGTTCCCGTCCTGCCCAAGTCCGCGCCTGGTGTTACCCGATGGCGACTGAGATGGGGAGGAGGGGCGCAGCGGGGTGTGAGAGGGATGGCTGGTTAATGTAAGGAGTAGATAAAATCATATATTCATATTGTTCTCTTTATTTAGTATCTAGTTTTGCCTAGCTCCTTAATTGTTAAAAATATACCCTGCGCTGTTTTCTTCTTCTTTCTCCTGATCGTGGGGGGGGTCCTTCGTTGTCCTTGTATCCTGCGGGTCCTGGCCGATGTGTGTATGTGTATCTTCGTGGGGGGTATGTTTCACTTGATCAATTTATAATCTCAACTTTCTGCGCTGCTGGTCAAATTACGAGTCATCTCAATTCCTATTGTCCACTCTGCCTTGACCTAATTCTGCCGGTTCCAGTGGCGGCAGCGCTGCCACGATCGCTGGCACGCGCCGTTCCGCATTCCTGCATTCCTGCGCTCTTCCCCTCTCGCTCTCTCTCTTGAGCGGGCAGGTGGCTGGTGCGAATTCCATCGCATTCCTTTGCGCTCTTCCCCTCTCGCTCTCTCTTCTGAGCGGGCGGGTGGCTGGTGCGAATCCCATCGCGTTCCTTTGCGCTCTGCCGGCGCCTGCGCCGCGGGTCTCTGCCCGGATCGCGCTCTCTGGCCTCTTCGGTTGGCCGCTGATTGGCGGATCCGTGTTCCGGTCCTCCAGCCTCTTTCGTCCCGTTCCTTGCAGGTGTTGCGGGCGATGTTGCGGCAACGTTGCGGACGATGTTGCGGGCAATGTTGCGGGCAATGTTGCCCGTGATGTCAGGTCCGGTGTGACCGATGGTGAGCGCCCGGCCCCCTCCTAACGCCTATCTCCTAGTCTTAGCCTATTAGCAACTTCATTTATACAGCGTTTTTATCCCTAATCTTACACTATCCTTACAGCTAATCCCTAACTAAATAATCTTAATAATAATATTTCCATTTAAACTAGGGGTATATACATATTTACAGAGTATTTACATCGTGGCGGCGGCCACCTCGTGACCGTCGTCACAAAGTAATTTTTTTTTTTTTTTTTCGCGCGGGGTCCCACGCCCACCTCCCGCCCAACCGACCGAGGGGCGCAGCCGTGTGACGTACGGCACGAAACGCGTACTAGATAGACGCGAGAGAAGAAAAAAAAAATAGAACGAGGAAAAATTAGGATACACTACGGTATAGTACTACAAGCAATACAGTTTTTAGTTTTTGAAGGCTTTCAATGCCTTCAATGCTACTAAAAAGACGATTGTAATCAGTACATAAAACCCTAAAGGGCTCATGTACTTCAAACTCACGCCTACAGTGGTTAACTACTAGTGGTATAAAAGTTCTAGAAGAAAGACGGGGAACATGGAAATTGAGCTGGCCTAGAAGGTGGGGGCTCTCCACATCACCGTGTATAAGTTTATGTAAAAAGACGACGCCAAGCATCGTCCTACGGTTAGCTAAAGAAGGTAGATTAAGTAGGAGAAGTCTACTAGCGTAAGACGGTAATCTAAGGTTTGCATCCCAGGGTAGGCCACGAAGGGCAAAAAGCAAAAAGTTCTTTTGGACAGATTCAATGCGGCTACTATGGACCCCGAATTGAGGACTCCAGACGCACGAACCATACTCCAATATAGGGCGAACCAACGAAGTAAAGAGGGTCTTCGTTACATAAGGAGAATCGAATTCCTTCGCCCACCTTTTAATGAATCCCAGCATGCCTCTGGCTTTGTTAACCATACAAGAAATATGTTCAGAGAACGAAAGTTTAGGATCCAGGCGGACACCCAGATCATCAACAATAGAAATTCTTTCCAAAGAGCAGTCGTTAAGCATATAGGTTGCAAGCAGGGGAGTAACACGTGAAAATGTCATCAGTTTGCATTTTGAGCTGTTGAGATGTAAATCGTTAGCATGACACCATGCTTGAAAGTTATCAAGATCCGATTGTAGGTCAGATTGGCAAGAAATGTCCCTATATTGCAAGCAAAGTTTAACGTCATCAGCGTACATAAGTACTCTGGAATTGGTTAGAACCTGCGGCAAATCATTGATAAACAATGTGAACAGAAGTGGTCCAAGATGACTACCCTGTGGGACGCCAGATGTGACCCTAAGGCTATTGGATTGAACGTTTCTGAACAGAACCTTTTGGGTCCTGTCACTTAGATAACTCGAAATCCATTTAAGAAGATCACTAGGAAACCCCATTGAATTGAGTTTCCTAACCAGAAGAGAATGATTAACCGAGTCGAAAGCTTTACTAAAGTCCGTGTAAATAACATCGGTTTGAAAGTTTTGTTGGAAGCCCCTTATAACGAAAGAGGTAAGTTCCAGAAGATTGGTCGTGGTTGATCTTCGTTTCATAAAACCATGCTGGCATGGAGAAATGACGGATCTGCATAGATGTTGCAAGTGAGGAGTGATTACATTCTCGAAAAGTTTGGGGATAGCCGATAACTTAGAGATACCCCTATAGTTACTGGCATCCGATTTGCTACCTTTTTTGTGGAGAGGAATAACAAATGATTCCCTCCAAATAAGGGGAAATTCTGAGGATTCTAAAGACAAGGTAAACAATTTAAGAAGGGGGTTACACAGCGCCTCGGAGCAATACCTAAGCACAGAGCCAGGTATACCATCGGGACCTGGCGAATAAACTGGCTTAACACGTTGAAGATCAAGAATAAGTGAGCTTTCGTTTAAAATAGGACTGAAGTTTAGGGACGAACTGGGCATAGCTGTAGAAAATGTATGATCTGAAGATGTTGAGGGCGAATATGTCGTTTTAAAAAACTCAGCAAAGAGATTAGCAATTGCTTGATCAGAATTTACTGTAGTATTCTTAAAAGACAGCGAGGGAGGATATAACGTGGGTTTACGTTTAGAGTTAACAAAGTTATAAAACTGTTTAGGGTCCTGCGTGAACTGGACCTTACAACGAGTCAAATAATTTTTGTAACACTGAGCGTTAAGCACGGTAAAGTTAGATCGAGCACTAAGATAAGATGAGAAAGCCGTTTTTGAACCAGTGAGTTTATATTTATTATAAAGCCTAGATTTTACGTTTTTTAGACGCGTCAGCTCCTTGGTAAACCAAAGTGGTTTATTAGAGACCGACGGGTAGCATTTAGGAACACATAAAGAGAAGAATGAATTCATGGCATTGTAAAAAATGTCAACGGCAAATGCCATGTCAGAGCTCATGTAAAGATTAGACCAATCAAATTCTGCTATTAAAGAGCTTAGCCTCTGATAGTCAGCCTTTCGGAAACAGCGGACTCTGTTTAAACTGCTATCAGGTGTAGTAGCTAAGACTGTCCCAGTGTCGATAGTCACATCGAAAGTTGGATGATAAGGATCTTCAGGTTGCGTCAATGGAGGAACTCTAATTAGGTTTACACCTGCAGGATCAGAGACAAAGCATAGATCAAGTAAGCGGTTTAAAGAATTAAAAATATGGTTAACTTGCGATAAGGATAAATCAAGCAAGCCATTAAGAAGATCATGCTGTGCCGCAGTGTGAAGAACGTTAGACACCCCATCAGAAGACCAGTGAGCTCCGGGTATGTTGAAGTCACCCAAAGCCACTAATTGGTCCCTATCAGAAAGCCTATTGGAAACTGCCCGAATTACCGAAAGGTGTTTCCAATAAATTGGCTCTTCCGAAGATGGAGGGATGTAAGAGCAGGTTACATAAATTAAACTACCTGTGAAAGATAGTTTAACGCAGATGAATTCGATGTCCAAAAAGTCATTAGATACCACCCGTTCCGAGATGAGGCTGGAGTCAACGGCAATTAAAACTCCGCCACCACGCTGGAGAGGACGGTCTAATCTGTAAATAGTGTACTTACATGGAAGAATTTCGGAGCAGAGGATCTCCGGCTTCAACCAGGTTTCTGTAAATACAATCACCTGGGATGCGAAAGAAAGGCTATCTGAATATAATCTAGAGAGCTTACTGCGCAAGCCCCTAGTATTCTGATAGGAAAGTAGTAGGGAAGAGGTTAGTTTTTTGGGACAGAAGGTGCTTGAGTGGACACTGAAGGTTGTGACGGCTTGGGGAGTTGAACTCCCACAGGCCGATTTCTTTTCTTCCGTGCCTCGTACTCCTTGACTACAACGTACTCGGGCCAGAAGTCACCCGAGCAAATAGTGTCAAAGAGCTGGAATGAGACATTTATCTTAAATGACGAAATGTCTCTGGCATACGGAAATTTGAATTTTTCCACCTTGATATTGCCAGCTTGTGTTTTGCCTTGAATATAGGCTAGAACATCTTCCGATGCGAGATCAGGGGCAAGCCTCGAAACAAATATAGTTTTCGAAGGTGGGACTGCTGTTAGGGTCTTATGTAACGAATTGTTACCAACAACGGCCGGTATTCCGGGCAATGTTGGACCCTGGGTAGAATTTTCTACGGTTGTTTGCGGAGCCAAAGAATTGGGCTGCGCATCAGACACCACGGACGACGCGGAAATTGCTGGCTGTGCGGCTTCCGACACCTCTACGACCGATTCGGTTACCGAATCTTTGATCGTTCCTGACCTCAGAACCATTGGAACGGGGACCAGGAGCTGAGGCGACGGAGAGTGGCAGGAAATCGGTTGCTGTGTCTCACACAGTTGCAGCCGACTAGCAGCGGATTTTTTGCGTTTCGGCGACTCATTTAATAGCTTCATACTATTAAATTGAGCGTCCAGCGCGGAGAACAGGTCATTCGCCTTGCGAAAAGTGGCCATGATCTCAGAAAATCCACTCCTTGTCTGACGCATGAAGGATGATATTTCCTTCTCAACCGGTCGACAGGCCTCACAGCAATAACGCAGGCCCTTTTTGCTAGACACTGCGTCAGCCATTCGACCCGTCATCTCGATGCACTTAGCGTGCACAACTGCCTCGCAAAGCCAGCAATGGAAACTGGGCTGGTCTGCCAAAACATTTTTTTGGCAGTTTTTAATTACGCAGACGATATTCTGGGACATATTCACAACCCTAGAACCACTGTGCACACTATCAATACCAAAAAAGTAAAGAGATAAAGAGAGAGATAAAAGAGCGCAAGAGTTAGAGCAGCAGAAAATCACAAGAGCGGTGAGAGCTATGAACAGCTTGGATGCAGCTAATAGCAAACGGCACTCGAGCGGGGGAGAGAAAAATAGAAACGGTAAAAGCGCAAAGAGGAAATATAAAATAAGATAAACCGTCTTAGCACAAAACTAACAAGTAATTATTTATGCAAATTAACTACACAGAAAAGTGCATGCACGCGCGGTAGCAAAACGGTATATCGTTATAAATATTAGGTGATAAGTTTAGATGAAACCCCGGTGGTTTAGAATCAAAATAACACAAAAGTCGGAGCGCAAAACAAAAACACGACCGTCCGCTACGAAGAGAAAGATCGAGATGTAATGAAATGTTTGTTGATAATAAAATGTAATGAGAACTGAGGTTTGAGAATACTGTGATTTTAAGGTAACACACGAGGACGTGTAATTCGTCAGGAAGGCCATGTCGGATCAAATGAAACGGGGCCTACTTTATTCATTTGGTCAGAGCATGTGAAGCGGTGCCTTCTTTAATGTGAAGCAGGGCCTATTGAAAAAGGAAGTAAGAAATTGAGTGAAAGCATGGCAGAGCAGGACAGATATCGACTGCTGCCAGGTGAGGTCTGTTCGTTAAGCGCTGACGTACATGTTAGAAAGAGACGACTAACAATGTAGATAAATTGAGAATAAAGTAGAAAAATTGAAAGTTGACGTTTGGAAAATTAAATCAGAAAGCGCAAAAAAAACGAACAGAACTTGCTGCTGAAAAATCAATTCAACAAAGAAATCGAAAAGATAAACGACCCTCCGACTTATATATTTTTGACATAATTTCATACCATTGCAGGGTATTATAGTTTCCGCCAGAAGCTTGCAATGCAGGGTAGGAGACATTTCCGACACTATAAAGTATACATTCTTGAACAGGATCAACATGTCCGTCTGTCCGAATATACGCAAACTAGTTCCTCAGTTTTAAGAATATTTTAATGAAATTTCGCAGTTAATCTTTTACACATTTTTACTCGCACATATGTCAGAATGGGCCGGATTGGACGACTATATATGTTTTCAACAAATTTTTACCAAACTTTATATAAATCTTATATAAATTTTATATTTGGCCTTTTAGTATTATTTTAGAATTTTGGTTTTAATTTCAGACAACTATATTCTATAGCTGGCATAGGAATAATCAGGAAAGTATCAAAACTCCTTCCGGAGAAGGCTCTCCTTTTCTTGGTCCTGCTGTTCAACGCTGCACTCAGGCTGGGACATTTCCCGAAAAGCTGGAAGCATGCAAATGTTGTTATGATACACAAAAAGGGCAAGGACTCGAAGGATGTGGGCAATTATAGGCCGATTAGCCTCCTGCCGACCTTTGCTAAGGTCTATGAACGGTGCATTCTGAAAAGATTGCAAAGGATACCAGAAGTCACACAAGCGATCCCCAGGCACCAATTCGGCTTTCTCAAAGGACATGGCACCCCCGAGCAACTTCACCGCGTAGTGGACTTCGTCGTGGATGGATTTCAAAGAAGGCAATATACGGTGGCTGCCTTCCTGGACATCCAGCAGGCCTTTGATAGGGTCTGGCACCAAGGGCTCCTATCAAAAGTCAAGGAACTGCTGTCTCCTCAACTGTTCGAGTTAGTCAGAAGCTACCTCAGCGATCGAACCTTGCAAGTGGTGCAGGATGGAGGAGCCTCAACTACAAGGAGGATAGCTGCCGGAGTTCCACAAGGTAGTGTACTGGGCCCTACACTATATAACTTGTTTGCGCACGATGCCCCACTTCATCTGAGCTCAAGAAGCGTGTGTGTAGCGACATATGCAGACGACACTGCAATCCTTGCAAGGTCCAGCTGCGTCTACAGTGCTACGGACAAACTTCAGATACTTCTGAAGAGGTTTGAGAACTGGGCCTGTAGATGGAATGTGGCCATCAACACAGACAAGTGTGCGGTGGTCACATTCGCCTTGAGGAGAGACACATGTCCAGGGGTCTTTCTTCATGGTCAGCTCTTGCCGCAACGCGAGGAGCACACATACCTGGGACTGGTCCTGGACAAGAGGCTGACGTTCGCGTCGCACATCAAAAAGACAAGGGCCAAGTTGGAAAACACTGCCAGGTGTCTAAGCTGGCTAACTTGCCCGAAGTCGAAGCTGCGTATTAGGTGCAAGACTCGCCTTTACCAGTCCCTGCTAGCACCGATTTGGCAATATGGAATGGCAATATACGGCAGTGGGGCCAGGACGCATTTGAATCGAATTCAAGCGTTTCAGGCGAAATTTCTTAGACGTATCACTGGAGCGGAGTGGTACATAAGAAATGCCGACATACGCAGGGAATTGCAAGTCCCTGCTGGACTAGGACCAGGAGACGCCTGAAGAGGGTCATAATCCGGGAGCTGCCAACCCGGCGTTTAAACTAATTTTTAATTAACATTGTTACATATTCGCTACATAAAATTGTTAAATAATAATAGATATGTAGCCAAATAAGTTTAGCAGCAAACTTGCATACAACCAAATAAAAAAAAAAAAAAAAAAAAAAAACTTCGCTGTTTCTCAATTTTGAAATGTTTGCAACTTATTATTATTCCAGAATTTCGGTTTTAATTTTTTAATTTTAATCAGCAAGGAAATACAAACTTCGGTAAGCCGAAGTTTGCTTCCTTTCTTGTTTGTAATTCTATGTGTTGCCAATGTGTGTTTCTGCATATTGTGCTTTATTTTTTTGTATCCGTCGTTGGCGTCGTCGCAACGGCAAAGCGATTATAAACTTGCATTCTCCTATGCTCTCCTGTTCTCGCTCTTTCTGTGCCGCTGGACTTCTTATCGTAACTTAAAATGTACAACATTTAATACTATAGTATTTCTGCAGGAGATCTTTCAATCGGCTGTTGGCTGTGCGATAACATCTTGCATGCCAAGTGCATTGGTGCTGCAGCTCGGACGGTGTACCATGTGTCGCGACGTTGGAAGAGAAGTTATGTTTTTTATGCACAATGAGGGTGGTTTTATGGAGGTGTTGTAGAGTTTTCGTGAAACTCAGTACATGTTCGTGGAGCTTCACAGCCAATTTAATAGCCTTAGTAGCACGCTCTTAACCCCATAGGCTCAGCCCTCAAGCTAAAGATGAAATCCAAGAATTTCTAAGAATTCTAGTGCTAAAAATGTTTAGAACCCAAATGCGCCCTTGGAGTGACTGCGCACTGTTTTTCGTTATGTCCCCTAGGGGACCTTAAATCATAACCCCCAGCGCATCAAGAATATATCCACCAAACGATCCGGACCTGAGTATCGGCCGATATTTAAACGGATTGTGGAAAAGTTCAAATTTTGATATGCCAGCGACATTTAATCTTTTAAAGTACACATTCAGTTTATCTGCTTCAGCTTAGCTGGTCATACTTACATAAAACCCTACCCTACCCAACCCTATCCCTAAATTAATTTAAATAAATGTGCTGAGGCTACCCTGGTATCCTCCAATTAGAGCTGAGCTCCATTTCGATCCACACCCTCGACTGTTGTAGCCGGCTCCTTCACTTCAGTACCAGCCAGTGTCGTTCAGAAACGCTATGATGGCATTCACTGATTGCCGCTCCACCTCCCTTAGTGACCGTAGCTGGTGAGCTCCGAAGTGTTGGGCTCTGACACAGCAGGTGCTCCGGTGTCTCCTTCTCGGTTTCTTTTTTGCAGCTTCTGCAATATGTGTTGTGGGGTTGACGTTATTCTTCTGATGTCCTTTTTGCTTTTGGAGATCAGGTCTGCTGTCCTTCGCCTATTGTATTCTGGCCAGCATAGCCCAGATCTTCTGTTCTCAGTCATCGTTGACTATTCTTTGCTGGCTAGTCGTTTGAAATGGTCGAGGATTTCCTTTTGGACTGAGCTCAGGGAGATTCGTATGTTTGAGGTATCTGAGCTTCTTTCTGACCCTTGCCTGGCCAGCTCGTTTTTTGGAATATCGTTGTGTCCCGGTACCCATATATGTACCATATTTGTACCGTATTGTCTTCCGAGTCTATTTAGCGCCTCCTTTCACTGAGCCACTAGAGTCGATGTTGTTCTTACTGATGCGAGAGATTTGATAGCCGCTTGGCTATCCGAGTATATCCTTACTTTGGTCTCGGTTTTCTGAGAGTTCGACAGCTTTCAGAATTGCGAATACCTCTGCCTGGAACACTGTCGCTGAGGCTGGGAGGTTGAAGGACTCTTCTGCTCCCCAGCTGTCGGCGAAGATTCCGGCCCTAAACGTAATCTCATTTTCGAGCCGTCGGTGTAGAGGGATACACCGTCTTGCTCGGATACACTCCCTCGTCTCCATTCTTCCCTTGTAGGTTATATGGTTGTATATGCGTTGCCAAATCGTAGTTCGGTTGTCAAGTTCCTGTTGTTCCCATATAGTCTATTTCATTCAAAATCGTACAGTGCCCAGTGTGATTGTTTTCGAGATATGACTTGCCTTCAGTCGTACCGCGCTTTGGGCTGCTGTATTCCTGATGAAGTGTTCTATTGGGATCAGGTTTAACACTGTGCTCAGCGCCGCCGCGGGGCATGATCTTAGTGCTCCCGTGGCACCTGCGCATGCCAATCTCTGAATCCTTGTGAGTTTTTATCAATTGTACGCCCTAGTAAGTGCTGGCCATTATACTAGTGCTCCGTATGTGAGTATAGGTCTCATCACCGCTGTGTAGAGCCATATTATGATCTTTCCAAACATCTTTCTGCACGAGTAGAATTCTATGCTCACTTACTTGACTCGTTCACTGATGTTGTTTTTCCATGATAATTTAGTGCTAGTATCACCCCCAAGTACTTAGTTTGTTGTGATAGTTCTATTTCTATACCATCTATCTGTAGTTTTGTGAACATGGGGATATTTGTTCTTTTCGTAAAGAGCATAAGTTTCGTTTTGCTCGGGTTAATGCCTAGACAGGCTTTTGCCCATGAATTCAGTTTGGTAAGTACGTGTGGTGAATAGGACTAACTCCTTCGCTATGTCGTCCATGTTGATCAGCCAGAGCAGTGGAGATAAAACTCTCCCCTGAGGTGTGCCCCTCTTCACAAACCTGGTGTGATGAGTGCCACTTAGTTCGGCTGTTATCTTCCTGCTCGTTAGCATTTTGCCTATCCATGATCTGATACTTCCCTCAACTCCTATTTTGTTGAGGGAGCTCAGGATGGAGTCCGCGTTAACGTTGTTGAAGGCTCCTTTGATATCTAAAAAGGTAGCCAGTGTGTAGGTTTTGAAAAGCATGGCTTTCTCTATATATTGTACTACTTCGTGTAATGCCGTTTCTGTAGATTTGCCTTTTTGGGAAGCGTGCTGGGCTTTCGAAAGGTTTTTCTCCGTTTTGCTTCTGATGTGGATATCTAGTATCTTTTCCATTGTTTTCATGAGGAATGAAGTCACGCTAGTCGGCCTGTAGTCCTTGGCTAGGATGCGTCCTCTTTTTCCTGGTTTGGGTATGAAGACTACTCTTGTTTCCTTCCATGGAAGCGGTACGTGTACTGCTTGTATACACGCTTTGAAGATTGCTTGCAACCAGTTTCATATGTACTCCCTCCTCGTTTGCAGCATTGCTGGTATGGTACCGTCCGGACCTGGACTCTCGTATTTGTCAAATGAGTCTATTGCCCAGTATATTCTTTCCCTAGTGGCGATCTTTTTGACTTGTGGCTGTTGGACTGCCCTTAGGGTATCCGTTGCTGTGGTTTTATTCTTAGATTTCCTGGGAAGTGAGTGTCCAGCAGGATATCTAATGATTCTTCAGCTGACGTCGTTCCTGTGCCGTCTGTTTATAAGTGAAGGGCTTGCTTGCCCTCTTGCTAGTATTTGGCTCAACCTAGCCATGTCTTTTATTCCCTCTAGCGATTCGCAGTAGTTGCTACAAGTGTCTTTCTTGGCTGCGTATAGCGCCTTTTTGTACTCTCTATGTATTTCCTTGTACAGTCCCCAGTCTTTGGTTCCGTAGTTGTTGTTAAAGGTCTTCCTGACCTTACATCTGAGCTCACTTAGCTCTTTATTCCACCATTGTTGGTACTGCTTCTTGGAGTATGTAATTCTGCATGACTCCTTGTACGCGTTGTTGAGGATATTTGTGAGGTCCTCAACTTCTTTGTCTATCTTTTCCGGGTCGGATCTGACTTTGATCCTCCTGTGTTTTGTCTTTGTCTGTACAATTTTAGCGAATTTGTTTCAGTCTGTGTTTGTTCAGTCGGTGTCGTCTCGCGCATCGGCATCGAGATTTCAAAGAATATGTACTTGTGGTCTGAAAAAGAGTTCTGTGTCGAAACCCTCTAATTTCTTACCTTGTACCCGCTGTTCTCCATTTGGAGAGTTATGTCAAGAACTTCTTCCCAACCTTGAAATTCTTCCGTGCTTGGAAAAATGAAAGTTGGTATATCCCCTCTATTACAGATAGTGACGTCACGACTCACCCCTTTCGTTTGTTTCTTTACTTCCCCACAGCGTGTGCCTGGCGTTGGCGTCACACCCGAGGATTAGCGTCGTCTTGGTCTCTTTAGCCCACTGCATCAACCTGATGACCACATCTGAAGGGTGCGTTTTCGTCGTGGGCCATATAGCCGGAGGCTATCAGTATAGCTGTCCCATCCGCCGTCTCAAACCTGGCCACCGCTAGGTCTGGGTTGCTAAGAGTGGGATGAAAGAGGGCGTTAATACTGTTTTTCGCTATTATGCCCGCCCTCGGCCTACCTGTCGAGTTCGTGTATAAAGTTATATATCCCTTAATCTCCGCGCCAGAGATCCGTCCGGCTCTTGTCCATGGCTCTTATATGAGGCCGATGTCAGATTCGCTGAAGCATGAGAGCTCCGCTTCAGGTTGATCTGAACGACGTTCGGCATTACTGTGGCGTTGTGTCTGGTTTGACGCCGTCGATGATTAAGTCATCCAACAGTCTGTTGGTGTCATCGACGTCGTTTTCGAGGGCTTCGTCCTGCTCGGCCAAGAAGACCTTGATTTTGGCCTTCGTTATTCCGTACCGAACTTTGTTATCGGACTTCTGGAGTTGTTCTAGGCATCGGCGGTTGATGAGGAACAAGAAAGGCTGACTTGTCTTCATCTCCTTCTCAGCTTTGAGTATGGCCCAGTCCTCCATTTTGACACCTGGGTTCTAAGCTCGTAAAGTCTGCAGCACCCTGTCATGGCTAGTCAGCCCCTTTGGTAGCCAGATGCGAGCTCTGGGCCTCCTCGGGATATCCTACGCGGTGACTAGCTTAATGCGTAGCCCTTTCCATGCGTTGCTTATGCTGGCAACGCATGCCGCCAGGAAGTCCTTTGAAGACTCATCGTCGCACCTGATTACTCGGTGCCCTCTAACCATGTCTGAGGAGTCGAAAGAGGGTGTCTCACCAGATGGCTCTGATAGTAACTTGTCTTGCTCACCTCTTGGGAGCGATTTCGCTTCCCAATTAGGGACCAACAATCTGGGACGCGGGTACGTACCAGGATCGGCACAAGCAGGCTGCCTGGTGCCCAAAACCTTGGCACCTGCGACCTCCGTCGGCGATTGTATGCAAGGGGGGAACCCCTCTCGTATCCAGTGAGCGCTTCTATTTCCGGATTCGCCTCTCACTCTCCCGAGTCCAATTGGATTCCACAAGCCACATTTTCCCCGCGTTTTCTTCGACGGCACAACAAAACAAAGATCAGCTGACCACAGTGTTGTGCAACGTACGAGCAGGGAGCTTTTACAGAAACGTAGTACAACGCCTAAGCCCCGATCCAGATCAGATTTAAAATTAAATTTAAACTTAAATTTAAATTGAATTAAATCTAAATTTAAATTTAAATCTAAATCTAAATTTAAATTAATTTAAATTTACTCAAATTTAAATTTAAATTTAAGCTAAAGCTCAGGCTTTAGCCTTCCGTAATTCAAATTAAACTAAAACTTTGGGTTTAATTTAAATCAATCCGAGTCCAAGTTGGGCTGGACCGGCTAACAGGCTAGTTCCCACCTCCTGCAACCCCAGCACCTGGCTCCAGTGGGAGAAGAAGCAGAAGGCTGAGGAACTGGCCATTTTCCAACCCCCCCGCCGAGGCGGCTCCATTCAAAAGGGGCTCTGGGGACCAAGAAGGAGCGGTATATCTCCCAACAGGCATCCACCGGGGGAAATCCCTGTGCACCGGGGGACCCCACCTAGGAGCAGGCGACTTTAGCAAGAAGCCAACTGCGGGCCAGGATGACGAGATCCAGGCACTAGCGGTAGCGAGGGCAGAGGAGGAGCTGCTGCGCAACTTCCAGCGGGTGAAGCAGAGCGTGCAACGCTCGCCTCCTGCGACCTTGACTGAGACGCACCCGATGTCGGCACAGCCAAAGGTCCACGGCCAGATGTTCGCCTTTGGCGATAATGCAGAGGAGCTGACCACCCCGAAGAGGAGTAGGGACGCTGCAAGCCCTGATGGGAAGCCGGACGCAGCAACGAAAAACAGAAGGTAGAGGCTAATGCAGTAGAGTTGGCCGATAAGCTGGGAGAGATGCTCGACGAAATGATCGCTAAGTTCACGGACACCAAGAGCAACAACAAGAAGGTAGTCCGCCACGTCACGCAGGGCTCGATTGACGCGATTCTGGCTATGAAAAAGCTGCAGCTGGACGTCAGCTCGGCGCTGGCCAACGCCGACCACGAGCGGTCTACCTCTTGTGTAAGTCAGCAGACATCCCCTACGCTGGCAGTCGAAGCCCAGGCAGAAGTTCCCGCAGGCAGGCCAGCAAAGACGGCATGGCAGCAGGTCAAGGTAATATCCAAGCTGAAGGACTCCCAGGCCAAAAGCGCGATCAGCGCGCGCAGTGAGGAGGGAGAATCCCATGCCCTACCGAGGAAACAACGCCCTGATGCGATCCTCATCAAATGCAGAGAAGGATCCTACGCAGACATGCTCAGGAACGTTAAGACGGAACCCTTCCTACAGGGACTCAAAGGCAACGTCCAATGCCTGCGAAGGACAGCCAACGGCGGCCTTTTACTAAGGATGCAAAAGCCGCTGGACCCAGCTACACAGCAGCTCCAAGCGGTCTTAAAGACAAAGCGGAGGTGTCAGTCATGCAGGAGACGGTGCAGGTGGAGATCCGCGACCTGGACGACATGACCAGCTGGGAGGAGGTAACCATGGCCATTTTTGCGGGAGAGGACTGCGATATCCCGAGCAATGCGGCGCCAAGGATGCGTAAAGCATTCGGCGTAATCCAGATCGGATGGGTAGTCTGCCGAATCAGGCAGAAAACGGAGCCGAGGCGATGCTTCAAGTGCATGGGCTTCGGGCACACCTCGGCGAGGTGCAGGGCCTCAGACGCAGCAGAGAAGGCCACGCAGGCGTCCTGCTTTAGATGTCGGAGCGTAGGCTACAAACATAAGACGTGCCATGGCAAGCCAAAGTGCATCCTGTGTGCACGAGGAGGCAAGAGCGCGAAGGGGTCGGAGCAGGCGACCCTGAACAGGTCCTGTCCGGAGTACCAGAAGGCCACCAAGCACATGCAAAATGGTTAAGCTCCTCCAGCTGAACCTTAACCACTGCAGAGCAGCCCAAGACCTCCTGTCCCAAACTGTCACTGAAACGAAGATTGACATCGCCATACTGAGTGAGCCATACAGAGCGAAACACGAGGGTGTATGGCAGCAGAGTGCCGATGGGGGGGCAGCCATCTGGAGCTGTGGGCAGCCCACTGGCCACCTATCACAGCGAGTGGCGAGACCGGGATACACCAGGGCCACACTCCACAAGATGACGGTGTACAGCTGCTACCTAGCCCCGAGCCTGAGCATAGACGCCTTCAGGGACATAGTTCTGAAAATCGCCCAGGATGCCCGTGGAAGATCCCCGGTGATAATTGCAGGAGACTTTAATGCCGGGGCCACCGAGTGAGGTAGCACGAAGACGACCCAGCGGGGAACGATCCTCCTGGACACGTTCGCAACCATGGATGTATGCCTGCTCAACGATTGGGCCCGTTGCAGCTACAGCAAGGCGGGACGAGAGTCAACTATCGACCTGACCTTTGCCAGCCCTGAGCTCTCGCGGAACACCAACTGGAGAGCCAGCGGCCTATAGTGACCACGCGGCTATCACCATGGAGACGAGGGCTGACCAGCCGAGCCCGCAATACCGCCAAATGGCCTACAAGGCGGGCACCCTCAACACCGAGGTGTTACTTGCCAGCATGGACGCCAACACAACCACAGGGGATGCTAATACCTGAGCGGAGGGGCTGTCCGCGATGATCAAGGCAGCCTGCGACGCTGCGATGGTGAGCTGCGGCAGGGGAAACGGCAGACGACCAGTACCCTGGTGTAACCAGGAAATAGCTGCGGCGAGACGACAGTGCCTATCTGCGCGGCGGAGGTGTCAGCGAAGCAGAGGACGCCCCGCGCATGAGCAGTACGAGGCCAGCTTCAGGGAAAGAAGGAGAGCCCTGAAGGTGGCGATCATCGAAAGCAAGAGTAGGTGCTTCCAGGAACTTTTCGACGCGGCAGACCAGGAACCCTTCGGGTCAGCATACAAGCTGGTAATGGAAAAACTCACCAGACAGCCCACGCCAACATCGCAGGAGCAGCTGGGAGCTATTGTTTCAACATTCTTCCCGGCCCAGCCGCCGGCATCCCCAACGCAGCCCTGCATGTCTTAGTCAAGGCATTCCCGACACTTTTTGCGCAGGTGTTCAATAGATGCATCAGCGAGCGGGCTTTCCGGAGAGCCTGGAAACAGCAAAGGCTCGCCCTCATCCCGATGCCTGGCAAGCTGAACGATGACCCATCCTCCTACTGGCCCCTCTGCATGCTGAACACGGTGGGGAAAATATTCGAGCGTATTGTATGCAACAAGCTGGAAAGGAAAATAGAGGAGCGCGGAGCCCTATCTACCCACCAGCACGGGTTCCGAAAAAAGAGAAGCACAATCGACGCGATCCGCGAGGTAACACAGCTGGCAGCAAACGCCATCGAAGGCCAAAGGTGGCAGGGAGGCACCAAGAAGTACTGCCTGGTGTGCACCCTGGATGTCAAAAATGCCTTCATGCAAATGCAAATTGGAGTCTGGTCCTGCAAGCACTTCAGCGCTGCGGCATATCGGGCTAGCTTGTACAGCTGATTATTTTAAGGACCGCGTCTTGATGTACAGCTCGGACGCCGGCAACCAGGCATACCAGGTGACGGGGGGCGTTCCAAAAGGATCAGATCTTGGGCCAATCCTATGGAACGACATGATAATACCATACTGAGGCTGGCACTGCCTGAAGGCTGCTATGTGGTGGACTTCGCAGACGACATTGCGTTGGTCACTGTGGAGAAGCACTTGACCGATGTCTCGGCGAAATGCAGCCACGCGATCGACATGCTGATGGCTTGGCTAGCAGATAACGGGCTTTCGCTCGCCGAGCTCAAAACGGATGCAGTGCTCGTAACCAGCAGGAAGGCAGTAGAGAAGGCGAGCTTCCGGGTCGGCTCGACCACCATTGGGTCCAGCCCTGCGTTAAAGTACCTTGGAGTGATGATCGACCACAGGCTGAACTTCAAGAGCCACCTGGAGTACGCAGCGGCTAAGGCATTCAAGGCCACGGCGGCAATCTCGAGGATGATGGCCAACACACGAGGACCTAGGCAGCACAGTAGACGGTGGTGACCTCGACCATCCTGTACGCAGCACCGATATGGGAGGAAGCCATGCGGATAGCCAGGTACAGCCGCCAATGCAAGACGGTCTATAGACGCATCGCACTGCGGATCGCCAGCTGTTACTGCACAGTATCAGAAGAAGCCGCATTGGTTGTAGCCGGGACAATCCCCAGTGACTTATTGGCAGCGGAGCGCAGGACCGGTAACTCTGGTAGCGCAACCCAGAGGAGCAGCACGCTCACGCAGTGGCAAGCGAGATGGGACGGCGCAAGAACAGGACGTTGGCCTCACCGAATCATCCCCGAACTGGATCCCTGGATAAACAGACGGCACGGGCAGGTTGACTACTACACGACGCAGCTCCTAACAGGACATGGCTGCTTTAAGGCATACCTGCACAGGCTCGGACATGAGGCGGACCCACACTGCGACGTTTGCGGCAGTACAGCAATAGACGACGCTGAGCACGCATTTTTTGCCACCTCACTCCCGAGAACATTGTAGGGTGTATGCTGGAGACTCCAGAAAACTGGGAAGCGGTTGCCAACATGGCAGCAACCGTGCTCAAAGAGCTAAGGCGACGGGAGCAGATCCGATTATAACTTTAACTATTGATTCAACTAATCCTCCAGAAAAAATTATGATCGGTTACGAAATAGTTTTAACTCGCCCATAATAAACACGCTCTATGCCATTAAAATAAATGCTATGCTAAAACTGCTACGAAACTATACACACACATAACAATTATAACTGCTTGCTAGAAATAAAAACGTATTAACTGCAAAAATAAACATACAAACATGAATAAAAAAATGGCCAATCTTCATAAAGGAACAGGAACAAAACCGCCCGTTCTGCACTCCACAGTCCCATTCAAGAAACTTCATATTCTCAATCCCACCGTGCTGCGACACAGCGGATGTCGCTGTGCTGGGGATAGCTTCCCAATACTGCATACGTTTCTTGAGGGTTCATTGCCGGCCTGCTGTACTCCAGCGTCATTTGCTTACCTTCGAGGGTTAGAGAAGCATCAGCTTGTATGTGGCGTCTACAACCTCTGGTAACGCCAGCACGTACAGTACGCAGGTCCCGTCAGTTCGTCTTTTAGTAATATTTTGTCTATCTTACCTATCGAACTTCATCTTGCCCCTAATTGTATTTTCATAACCAAAAAGTGATACAAAACGCATACTTTTTAGATTAAAAATATCAATCTTTTAATGCTTTAGAATGTACAATATTTTTTGTTTTCCCATTTTTCGCTAACACAAATAAACTGGATGGTTTACGCACTCGAGAGTACGCTTGTCCTCTGATTTTAGATGGCGAATTATATTTTTGATCATAAGCAGTAGTATCCTAAACTATTGCTGTTGCTCCAAGCGAAGTCATTTGAAAACATGAATTATATTTTTGAATTAACTTTAAGAAGACATTATAATTTGGATCTGAACCGTTCAGTAAACTATTTAAAGGTTCAGGTGGTCATTCTAATGTAGGTAGTTGCACCTTTCCTGACGCGCAACACATCCCGGCTGACTAATTTTTATTTAATTTAAAAGCATTACACTACGGACACTTCTTGTTTATAGCACCAATTATCACTTTTGAATGATGTAGAATATGTCTGGCTTTTATTAGATGTAGGAACGTCTCGGTTGTTAATACTCTGCTTACCTAACATAAGTATTTTCTTGTTGGATTTCTTCATCTCTCTTTGGGATCTTCTTATTCGCACGCTTCTTATTCAAACGTACTATGGCTCAAATTCGCCCCGGTCCGTTTTCTTGGCATTCTTAATTAAACTTCAAATTAAACTTTAGTTTGCGCTACTGTTGCGATGCCTGTCGTGAAGTTGAAAGGGAAATGATGTCTTTTATGCGGCAAACCAAGGGCAGTTTTAAGGAGTTGTTATCGAGTTTCAACAAAACTCATAACATCTTCTAAGCGCTTGATAAACAATTTACGCTATTAAAAGAGTCTCCACGGCGCAAAAAAACTCCAACTGGAGTGCAGCATTTCGACAAATCCAACAACTTCCGGCGGGCTCTTAACAGCAGCCGCCTTTGACACAGCCCTCGACCTCAGAATTAAATCCCGGAATTGTGAGGTCGAGTGTTAGAAACAAGTCATATCCGAAAAAGTCAGTATCCACCGTTAATTTATTTTTCGTCTCCTATGGGATCACAAATTTTAACCGCCCATAGCCCCGTAAAGTTATTCTTCCAGAAACTACCGGCCAATATGGGCACGCCAGGAACTCAGTCTGTCTCACCACAAGCCCTCATTGCTATCCCACCTACTAAACAGATATTTGTTTCGCGGCTCTCCCCTGGTCAAACATCTGAAGATGTCATTGCCTTATACGAGGCAAAGTCAGAGCTGAAAATTTAAAATTATAGGTGGCAAAATGCAAATTTTATTACGCTAGTAATATTTCATCTTTCAAAATTAATGTCCCGAATGACTTCTTTGGCACGATATGCTCAACCAAATTCTGGCCTGAGTATGTTTTTGTCAAAGAATATGAAGCTAAGAAACGGCCTGTGGGTATTACTCTTCCCAAACCCGATCTGACCACTGTGCCCCCTTCATCCACCAACTCTGCCCAAAAAAATTGAATACTTCTCTGTTAATCTCCTATCAGAATGCAAGGGGCTTGCGTTGTAAGCTGTCTAAGTTGTATTCTGATAGTCATTCTCATCCCATTTTATTGTGTTCACAGAACCTGGTTAAAGCCGGAGATTCTTAGCTCCGAAGTTTTTCCAGCTGCGTTCACGATTTATCAGCTAGATCGGCCTGTCAGGCGCGGGGGTGGGGTCCTCATAGCGGTCAACTCCACTCTCACGTCAGAATTAGTAACTTTCGAGGAAAACAACGAAGTTGAATTCCTTTGTGTGAAGCTATATTTTATGGTCGCTTTGTTTTTATTACATGTTCCTACATTCCTCCATTGTCGGAACTACCTATTTTTTGGAACCACCTTTCCGCCATTCGGATGGTTTCTAATATGCTTTCTGATAGAGATCATTTAGTAGTCTTGGGTGATTTTAATATCCCTTGGGCTATTTGGTCCCTAAATAGCTCCTCTAACACACTTGAATCCTCAACACAACATGATTTTATTGCTGGCTTGTTGGACATTGCGCTGTCTCAAGTCAACCATGTACGAAATTCCTTAGAGCGCTTGCTTGATCTTTGTTTTGCCTCTGATCCGGCGAGTGTCAGTTTACTGAGGGTGGCGCCGTTGACGCAACCTGAAGATCCCTATCATCCTACTTTCGATGTGACACTCGACATTGGTGCTGATATACTGAAGAAATCTGATAGACCAGCCAAAAGAGTTTACTGCTTTAGCAAGTCTGATTTCGGCCGGCTGAATAATTTTATTTCTGACTTTAACTGGTGTGATCTTTACATGTTTTACATTTTAACAATGCGATGAATTCATTCTTCTCTGAATGTGTTTTGTTATACTATCCCTCTATTTTAAATAAACCTAATTCTGCCATTCATTCCACGGTGCGCTGTTACGATCGTATGGCATGCGCCGTTCCGCATTCCTCGCATTCCATCGGCTGATTCTGCCGATGATCGCAGGTGCCCGTTGCGAATGCGTTTTGCATTTCGCTGTTTCTGCCGGCGCTTGCGCAGTCCGGTCCTCTGCCGTAATCGTGCGTCTGTGGTCCGGTGGCCGCTCTTCTGCTGACCGATGATTGGCCGCTCCTGCGGCTGCGCAGTTCTGGAGTCTGGTGTTCTGGTCCTTTAGGATGCGGCTCTGCCGTTTCATCCTGTCGTGGCTCCTTTCCCTGGTGTTGCCAGCTTTTGGTGTTACTAGCTCTTGGGGGTGTTTTGCCAGCTTTTAGACGTGTGTTGCCAGCTTTTGCAGGCGATCTTCCGGTGATGCTACGGGAGATGTGGCCGGTGATGTTTGCGGTGGTTTAGCCGGGTTTTCCCTAACCCTAAATCCCTATGCTAGCGTATTCTGAATGAAATAGGGGATAAGACTGGAAAAAGTACTGGGGCTGCGTTAAAAGTGTGACGGTCTGCCAGGGTCCCAGGTAGCGCAGGGATGGCCAGGTTCCGCTCAGCCAATTTATTTTTCCGAGTGGTTGCTGGAAGAGAAGTTTGCCCGTTTCCCAGTGAGAGCAGTGAAGAGAATTCGGTTGAAAAATAAGTTTAGGTGAGGGGCCAACTGTGCCGCCTTGGCTCACCTAACCGCGCCCGCCCCATTTGTGCTCAAGTCCTCGGGTCTGCCGTAACTTCTCTCACTCTCTCGCTTGGCCTTCCGCCACTCGGGCCCGCTCCCGTACTGTTAAGATCGGGAGCGCGGCCCTTATGTTAAGTTAAGTTAGTTCAATGTATGAAGCGGAAAAAAATACATGCGATTGTGTCTTTGAAATTCCCACGTCGCCCCCGACTCCACTTTTTGTTTGCGCAGTGGGATTTTCCTGGCTGCCACCTACGTTTTTTCAAATAAACTTCCTGGTTTGGCGGCAGAAGCACCCCATTACATATTTTGGTCCTTCAAGCCGGATCTTTTTGGATTTTCTACCAGCAGTTCCCGGCATTGGTCTGCCAAAAGAAAAGTACGACATTTTTCCGTCTCCGTCTCCCATTCGGTATTCAGCAGTGGTCAGAACATTAAATTTCGTTCACACTGCTGCAAGATTTCTTTTTCCTTCCGTGTCAGCTCCAAGTCCGAGTTTTTCGCCACAACGGCAGTGTTTGTGTTGAGGCTTATGTGCCTGGCAGATAGTGCATAAACTATTGCCTGTAGTTGTCGCAACTAGCACTTGGAACTAGTTGGACGGTTTGATTTGGTTTGGGTGAGGTTTGGTTGGTTGATTGGTTGGATGAGGTTTGGTTTGTTGGTTGAGGGCATGAAGACACGGCGATGGTGTTTGGCTCATGTGGTGCATGAATAAAAGCTCTTTTGTGAGGTAGAACTCTTACTAACTTTATTAATGAAAACTTAACAGTATAATAGGTACAAAATGCTTATGATAACAAAATAACAAAAATGAACAAAACTAATGTGGGTTACTGTGAATGTGGGTTACTGTGTATGTGGGTTACTGTGTATGTGGGTTATTGCCAGCTATAAGTGACCTGAGACTTATTGCCCTATTTCCCTTTCCATATGTCCGCAAGCTATGCATATTCGCTTGACCTGGTAAATGATGCTTTATTTACGACAAATTCATGTTGCTTCGACTGAAGAATAATTATGTAGTATTCTAAATGTTATTGCTTATGAATAAACGCTGCCGTGACTGAACATTCTCCCGGCCGTTAAACAGGTGTTCAACCTTTAGTAAGGTCGACCGAAAAACTCCGTGGGGTAGGATCTGGTGCTGGTTGTTTCGTGCTCTTCTTGGATTCGGGTGACCGGCGTAGAAATATCCGACGTCGTGGTCTCCATTTGCCGACCGTCCGGCTAAGAGCCCATACAATGCCTAGTAGGATTGACATCGCTAGGGCCACATAGGCAGATACTTGATGATGTTGAGGAGCGACAAGTTGATCCTTCCAGGTAGTCTCCTTTAATTTGACCAACTGGCGCTGCAAAGCGCTGACTTCCTTGGCTGCCGTTCCTTGGAGTGGCTCAGGTGGATCCTTACAGTCAATCTTTGAGATATTGCCAAATCGAACAATGTAGCCTTCGTTTCGCTGACCACAGTGCTGAATGTGCTCACGCTAATCTTTGAATTGCGTGCAGTGTACCCTGGGGCCAATGACAATAAGCGCGTTCCGTTAAGTTGCACTGTAGAAGCGATTCCTTTACACACCGCTTGAAGTTCTATGAGACTGCGGGTGGCAAACATCCATCTGTTTCGCTGATGCGTTGCCAGCCACAGCAGATCGGATCTTGACTGAAAGACCTCACATATAGTCTCAGTTTTGTTATTAAATAACTGAAGCTCGCACCGATTATCCACGCTGAATGTGGCTTGTTGGTTGAAACATATGTGCTCGTCATTTAGCAGCTCCATACATTGGTTGAACTCGTCTTTAATCAAACCCATGAACTGGTATCTATGGGCATTGACGGCTATGATTTCGGTTCTTAGCCGGAATCGCTGCCAGCTTCCGGCTTTCCATGTTGGGATAGGCATGATGCTGAACACTTCCTGTTCCGTTACAGACACCAGAGGTAACGATATCTTGAAGATGACGTGGTTGCTTGTTGTGGTGCCTTTGGCATGCATCATTTTGTATAGTTGGATTACATTATCAGACGATACTGGAAGCCCTTGATCCGGTGGGATATGTTCCCGCATCTGATCTAGTTGCTCTCTGAGTTGCTTGGGGGATACTAGCATCGGACTGATCGTTCGATGGCGAACGTCAGTTAGCACGTTAGCTATTTCACTCTGCATCCGCTGCATTTCCGTTGCCACCAGAGTTAGCTGAGCTGTCAAAACCATAAACGCTTGCTGCAAGTGGTCGCCTTGGTACTTGCCTCTTTCTTGATTGATTGCACCTATCTGGTACTCAGCGTTTTGATTCGATCGTTGGTGGCTGAGCTACTCTTTCTGACTATGTTTATCGTAGAGTCCAGAATTGATGATTGATTTTTCAAGAGCATCATCAATACGTCCTCGTTAGACTTGACGTTGTTTTTCATTTTAGACATGTCGTCGGCGTACTTTGAGTCCAGAATGCCAAATAATGAATTCGCCACATTTCCGACTATATCAAGTGGTGCTCTTCGTTGTCGGGAATGATTAATCAACTCATTTCCTGCTTGCAGCTCATCATATACATGTTGAAAATGTTCATATATTGACTTGCAGGCATTGTCGTTTCGCAACCCTGAACATTTGTGATATTATTCCGCTATCCCAGCAGCCAATATTTCCATGTCGTTCCAGTATGGCTTCAAGTCATAATACGCAATTATGTTCCATTCCGAAATTGCCATTCTGGACGTGCCGAGCCATTCGTAGAATATTCCCGGTTGACTTGCAAACGGAGTTACGTTTACTGATTGTCCCATTGCTTACGGTAGTATGAGTAGCATTGCCCGCACCGTTGGTAAGATAGGAAATTACATCTTCTTCTTCTGCTTGGGGATCTCTTCTGCTCGCGCTGCATCCTCACCGGAGCTGTGTGGACGTTTTGTGGCTACTTCTTCCTTTATCAAAGGTGCCAAACTAGTAACTGGTCATTTGAATGTGCCTGATGCCGTTTTGACATCTACTACGCAAACCTGATTGTCTTTGCCCGGATACGTTTTTACTATCCGCCCCATAGGCCAGCTCATTACCGGCACGTTGTCTGCTTTTACTAGGACTAATAGTCCTTCTTTGACATTCTGGGCCATGGGCTTCCATTTAGTACGCATTTGCAGCTCTTGAAGATATTCCATGGACCACTGGTTCCAGAACGATTGCTTGAGTCTGGATACTAGCTCCCATCTTTTTACCAGAGTTTTTCCGGGTAGGGCGAGATTTGCATCAGGAGGCGCTACTAGAGGTTCACCAATTTAGTGGCAAAACAGCAGAATACTGCAATGTACGCCTTATCTGGTCTTTTCCCACGGATTTTATATCCAAAAGGGACCGCAGTAGTCGACTACAGAGTTGGAAAATGGCCGAGCCTGTGTTACTCGATCCGCAGGCAAATTACCCATGATTTGAAGCATTAATTTGGGTCGTGCCCTTGTGCATCTGACACAACTGTGTATGATGCTTCTGGCCATTGTTTTGTCATTCAGAATCCAGAATTGTTGTCTGGCTATGGCTCTCAACGATTGCGCTCCGCAATGCATGTTCTCTTCATGCATCTCTGTAGCAGCATCTTTACAATTGGATCATTGTATGGAAGCAGGATCTGATGCTTTTCGGAATATGGCAGGTTAGATTCTTCCAACCTCCCACCGACTCTGATGATGACACAATTGAACTTCTTTTGTCCACTGTCCTGTGTAAGCGCAGTTGTTTATGCTCAGCACTAAATTCAATTTTTTGAATAGTGCTTAAAATCAGTTTCCTAGCATAAGTTAGCTCACCTACACTTAGAGTAGTTGTAGGAGATCGGTTCTGTTTGTGACAGAAGCGCAGCATGTAAGCTACAATGCGTTGCAACTTGTGAAAGGAGTTGCCGTGATTGAAACTGTATAGTTCGATTCCCAGTTGATCTTGGCATATTGGCAAACTCAATTGCTTCACTCGTTGTTCTAAATCGCTGAGAGTGATGCTCGGTACCTTGGACCATTTGTCTCGGGAACCGTGTAGAAATAGAGGTCCGAACAGCCAGAGGTTGTGCACCGCTAATTTGCTTGCCTGAATCCCTCCTGATAGTACATCAGCTGGGTTTTTTGCGGATGACACATGGCGCCACTGAGATTGATGCGACACCGCCTGGATTTTAGAGATCCGATTTGCCACAAACGTGAGGTATGATGATGCGGACGCATTTATCCAGGACAGGACTACAGTTGAATCAGTCCAAAGGTATCCAGATGCCTTGTCGTCAGACAAGCGTAAATCCTTTCTGACTCTATGGGTCAACTCAGCTCCTAAAACTGCAGCACATAACTCAAGCCGCGATAACGTCTCCTTAGCTGACGGCGCAACTCTTGACTTTGACCACAGCAAACGGACGGATACTTGATGACACTGCTGCTCCATATGCTCGTTCTGAAGCATCGACAAATGTGTGCAATTCTTGTGTGACGGGCACCTGTCCTTCAAATATGTGTCTTGAAATTCGCATGTTGTTTAGCGCTTGTAAGTCAGCGCGATAATTTTTCCAATCCACCTGAAGGTGCTGAGGAACCTCGTCGTCCCAGCCCATCTTTAATTACCACAGGGTCTGCATTAAAATCTTTGCCTTGACCACCACCGGGGCAAATAATCCTAGTGGATCGAATATTTGCGATGATTCCGAACTGACCACTTGTTTGGTGATGGTTGATGCTTCGCTTTTTTGAGATCGTCCACATAACTGATCCTTTTGTGGCATCCAAAGCAAACCCAAAGTCTTAACACTATGTTGTTGGAGTGTGTCGTCTAAATGTGGCCATCTGACCATTGCTTGCTTTGACCAATACCTTGACTGTGGCCAGCAGATTGTAACCTTTGTTACTTGCTGCACCTACAGAAGGTGATTTTGGCTCTGTTGCCGCACCTGACGTGGCCTCTAGGTGCAGCAATGTATGGTGTTTTTTATCACATTTAAAACACGTACGGCCTCGGCAATCTTTCGCCTTGTGGTCACTGCTGAAACAGTTAACACACAATTTTTGTTTTTGAACCCAATTGACTCGATCGGGTATGGTTTTGCTGCGGAAATCATCGCATTTGTATAGCCAATGAGTCCGTTTGCAGAAAGGACAATTTGGTTGCCTTCCAGCGCTGGCAGAAGTGCATGATGGGCTCTTCTGCTCCTTTCTCAGTTGTTGACTGCGTTTTCCTGTTCCCGCACTCGGCTTCGCTGGTCCAGGAAGCTTAGCATTGTATCGAGACCTTGGAGTTCTCGTGATCCGTCTAACGATTGTTCGTAGAGGGCTCGATTTGCAAGATCCAGTTTTTGCTTAATGACGGCAATTATGATTGTATCCCAGCTGGATATACCAATGACTAGTCCCTTTAACAATGCTAGAGACTCAATTGTTGTGATATACAACTCTTTTAATGACTTTGGATCGTCACTGTTTGTATGATGCTGCAGGATACGATTGAGAATCGTATCTGCTACATGGCGGGGATTGTTGTACGCGTCAACCAATATTTCCCATGCGCTCATGTAACTTTCTTTTTTAAGATAAATATGCCTTGTTAATCTTTCTGACTCTCCAGTTACAGTGGTTTTGAGGTACCACATCTTCCTGACTGTGGGCATGTTGGCATCGCGAACCATGCATTTGAATAAGTCGAAGAACTGAGTCCATTTGAGTAGATCCCCATCGAACTTTGGGATGCTGACTCTGGGCAAATGCACATCTTCATTGTTTGATGCATTTGTTTGCGCCCCCAAGACTCTTTGAACTTCTCCTTCTAGTCGGAGGAACGACTGCATATTGGGACCATAATGAGTTCATCGAATCCTTTGTTATGGCTCTTCCGGTTTCGGAAAAGTCTTTCAGGGCACGTTTGATTGACTCAGAAATCGCCCTTTGTCGCCGACATGCTGATATCAGCTTGCTTGCCGGTTGCGGTAAGCTTGCAACGTCTGCATTTTTCAAAGCATTGCTCGAGGTTGCATTTCCGGGGGCATTGCTCGAGGTTTGAACCATTGCATCGGCTATTATCGTTCTATATCTGTCGTATGACTCACGTCAGTCCTCGTAGAACTTTAAATATTCTTCGGTTCTATATTCCGCTAGAATATTTTTGTCATTATACGCAAATCGGTTTCATACTTCATCGACTTTGTTTTCTAATAAGTTGCGTTTAGTTTTCTTTCTGCTGAGACTTTTTTAAAGTGGCGGATTAGCTTCGAGATCTCTTGACTAATCTCTTCCTGCAAGTCTAACGCCCCTGTAACTGCTGACTGTGATAGACAGATTGTAAAATTAGTTTTGAATTCCTTACCGTTGGATGAGTTTTATTTTATTCGCAACAGTGGTGTAGTTGAAAGCATCAACAATAGACAATAGTCAATGGGGGGTTTCTAGAATTCAGAGTCCTAGAAAAGGATTGTTCATCAACGTGTAGTTTTGCCGACAGTGTCCCGGTAGGTTCCCAAGAGTTACGAAACCTTAACGATTGGTCTGACCAAATTCAGGAGGATTCCCAAGAGTTACGAAATCTTTACTGTGCGTTTGACGTATTCAGGACAATTTCCTGTGAGTTAAGGCTCACAAAATGTTTATTTGGTGGGTGAGAAAATTAGGAAGATCCGAAGAATTACGGATTCTTTCCTATTATTGACGTATCACGGTTGACGTGCTCGTTGGAGTCACGAAAAACGTAAGTAAGGAGGCTTAGATGCCTGGCAGATAGTGCATGAACTATTGCCTTCAGTTGTCGTAACTACCAATTGGAGCTAGGTGGACGGTTTGGTTGGTTTGCGTGAATAAATTAGATTCTGAATCTTCAGCGACAGCCTCTGGTGCATGAATAAAAACTCTTGGTTGAGGTAGAACTCTTACTGATTTTATTAATGATATCCGCAGATTATGCATATTCGCTTGACCTGGTAATTATAACTTTTTTTATATAATAAATGCATGTTGCTGCGACTAAAGAGTTATTACATAATATTATTGTGTCTCAATATTATTGCTTATAAAAAAATGCTGGAGAGACTGATTGAAAATATTACGTCGAGTCATTTAAAAGGATCAGATCCGATCTTGATCTCCCCTGACTTTTCAAAACCTTTTTCCCTGACAACTGATGTGAGAAACTTCGCCATTGGTGCAGTTTTGTCACATAAAAAGGCCTGCCAGCCAAACGTATAACGAACATGAAATTAACTATGCTACCATTGACAAAGAATTGCTAGCCATTCTGGTCATATCTATTTGGCAGGCCGTTCGAAATATTAAGCGATCATAAATCACTGGTGTTTTTTTTTTTTTTTTTGTTTTTTGTTTATTTGGTTTTATGCAAGCTTGCTGCTAAACTTATTTGGCTACATATCTATTATTATTTAACAATTTTATGTAGCGAATATGTAACAATGTTAATTAAAAATTAGTTTAAACGCCGGGTTGGCAGCTCCCGGATTACGACCCTCTTCAGGCGTCTCCTGGTCCTAGTCCAGCTCATCCTCCTGGCCAGCGGGTTTGGGTGATTCCAAAGTCTGGTTCTGTGTCTGGCAGCTAAGGTGTTCACGGCGTCTCCGATTGCAGGGACTTGCAATTCCCTGCGTATGTCGGCATTTCTTATGTACCACTCCGCTCCAGTGATACGTCTAAGAAATTTCGCCTGAAACGCTTGAATTCGATTCAAATGCGTCCTGGCCCCACTGCCGTATATTGCCATTCCATATTGCCAAATCGGTGCTAGCAGGGACTGGTAAAGGCGAGTCTTGCACTTAATACTCAGCTTCGACTGCGGTCAAGTTAGCCAGCTTAGACGCCTGGCAGTGTTTTCCAACTTGGCCCTTGTCTTTTTGATGTGCGACGCGAAAGTCAGCCTCTTGTCCAGGACCAGTCCCAGGTATGTGTGCTCCTCGCGTTGCGGCAAGAGCTGACCATGAAGAAAGACCCCTGGACATGTGTCTCTCCTCAAGGCGAATGTGACCACCGCACACTTATCTGTGTTGATGGCCACATTCCATCTACAGGCCCAGTTCTCAAACCTCTTCAGAAGTATCTGAAGTTTGTCCGTGGTACTGTAGACGCAGCTGGACCTTGCAAGGATTGCAAGGGCCTGTAGATGGAATCACTGGTGTGGCTCAATAATTTAGAAGAGCTCAACATAAAATTGGAGAAGTCGAAAAACAAATTAAATGAATTTCATTATAAAATGAAGTATCTTAATGGCAAAGAAAATTATGTAGCCGATGCTCTTTCCCGGGCTATAATAGAAGAATCCATGCTTGGTGAAATTGCAAATAGCGTCGATGCTACAATGCAAAGTGCAGTTGAAGGTAATTTAAACTGCATATGCATCACAGAAAGATCCGTCAAGATCCCTCTCAAGACAAAAAATCATAGATAAGGAACACAACGACACAAAAAACATGCGTCAGTACTTTTAAAACGATCGAAATAACAGACAAAGAAATGACAAACAAACTTGATAAAAATCTCACTAAGGAATATTAATGTATAAAAAAAATTTTAGCCTTACAGTTTTACCAAAAAGTTACAAAGTACCCGGAAACTGAAGAAACTAAAGCACAATATTTCTTCTGTAAAAATTTTTAAACAGAAAAGCAATTTGGTTCCATGAAGCAGTATTCCTGAAATGACTGTGGCTTTGTTTCTTCCATGCAGATTCTCTATCTAAAAAGAAAAAAATGAACCAAAGCCTCGTCGCTCTTTCAATTAAAAAATGTAAGAAATTTATGAACTGGGGTAGTGACAGTTCCTGATCGTCGACTCCAGCTCCCTCTATTGACAATGAGGCTGCGCCTTACATCACGCAAACCCAGGCGTACACGGATTACCTGACAGACTTTCAGCCAACCTTCTTATTATCAATTCCAAAAAACTACGCTAAGTGCCTTCCGACAACCAGAATCTCGGTCACATTAGCAACAACAACAAATAAATTACTCGCATCCAAGTGTATGGTCGAGTTTTTTCTTCCGCTCTCGATTTTGTAAAAATCTTTACGATAAAACCGCCGGAAATTGTCTAAAACTTCTACTTTGTATTCTATATACATAGTTCCCGTTCACTTCGCGTGTGCCTGCAACTTTATCAACTTTATTTATTTATTTAATATTTCTAATTCACAACTTAAGTGTCCTGCCAGTGTTTGTTCTTCTTGACTTTTTTGCATTTCCTATTTATACCTCTCTCGTTTAGCCCTTGTTGCTCTGTCGCGACAGCTAAACGTTCTCTAAGCTCGCTTACTCTCACACTCCCCTGCTCTCTAGCGCTTAAACTCTCGAGGTGCAGCTGCACTCTTCTTCTCATATCTTTCGCCCCCTCATTTATTGCTACAAGTACAGTGGTAAGGCTAAAATATTGTCTTCCGATATCGTCTGCTTCTCCAAAACCTGTAAAAAGGCAGTTTTGTCAAGTAATCTTACCATCGGCTGCTGGCTGTGCGACAACATTTTGCACGCAAAGTGCATTGGTGTTGCCGGCCGGACTGTTGATGATGTGAGAAAAAACATCGGCTGGCGCTACTGTTGCGATCCCTTTCATGACGTTGAAAGGGAAATTATGTCTTTCATGCGGCAAACCAAGGGCGGTTTTAAGGAGTTGTTATCGAGTTTCAACAAAACTCTTAGCGCTTGATAAACAATTTAATAGCCTTACGTTATTAAATGAGTCTCCAAGGCGCAAAAAAACTGCAACTGGAGTGCAGCAGGGCGACGGATTCCAACAACCTGCGGCGGGTTCTCAACAGCAGCCGCCTTTGACACTGCCTTCTACCTCAGAATCAAATCTCAGAATTCTGAGGTCAAGTGTTAGGAACGAGGCGGTATCTGAAGGTGCTGTGGGACTAAACGTTCCACCGCTAATTTTGACCCCCCATAGCCCCGTAAATTTATCCCCTCAAGACTTACCGGCCAATATGGGCACTCCAGGCACTCAGTCTGTCTCCCCTAAAGCCCTCATCGCTATCCCACCTACGAAACAGATATTTGTTTCGCGGCTCTTCCCTGGTCAAACATCTGAAGATGTCATTGCCTTTATACGAGGCAAAGTCAGAGTTGAAAATTTAAAATTAAAGGTGGAAAAATTCAAATTTTCTTACGCTAAGGATATTTTATCATTCAAAATAAATGTCCCAAATGACTTCTTTGGCACGATATGCTCAACCAAATTCTGGCCTGAGTATGTTGTCGTCAAAGAATATAAAGCTAAGAAGAAGAAACGGCCTGTCGGGATAACTCTTCCTAGCCCGATCTGACCACTATGCCCTCTACATCCTCTGCCTCTGACCAAAAAATAAAGACCTTTTTTGTTAAGCTGCCTAAATTGTATTGTAATAGTCTTGCATTCGCCTCCCATGTTATTGTGTTCACAGAAACCTGGCTAAAGCCGGAGATTCTTTGCTCCGAAGTTTTCCCAGCTGCGTTAACGATTTATCGGGTAGGTCGGCCTGTCAGGCGCGGGGGTGGGGTCCTCATAGCGGTCAACTCCACTCTCACGTCAGAATTTGTAACTTTCGAGGAAAGCAACAAAGTTGAATTCCTTTGTGTGAAGCTATCATTTAATGGTCGCTTTGTTTTTATTACATGTTCCTACATTCCTCCATTGTCGGAACTGCCTACTTTTTGGAACCACCTTTCCGCCATTCGGATGGTCTCCAATATGCTTTCTGATAAAAATCATTTAGTAGTCTTGGGTGATTTTATTATCCCTGGGGCTGTTTGGTCCCTAAATAGCTCCTCTAACACACTTCATTCCTCAACACAACATGATTTTATTGCTGGCTTGTTCGACATTTCGCTGTCTCAAGTCAACCATGTACGAAATTCCTTAGAGCGCTTGCTTGATCTTTGTTTTGTCTCTGATCCGGCGAGTGTCAGTTTAGTGAGGGTGGCGCCGCTGACGCAACCTGAAGATCCCTATCATCCTACTTTCATTGTGACACTCGACATTGGTGCTGATATACTGAAGAAATCTGATAGACCAGCCAAAAGAGTTTACTACTTTCGCATATCTGATTTCGATCGGCTGAAAAATTTTATTTCTGACTTTAACTGGTCTGATTTATACATATGCACTGACATGGCTGATGCCGTGGACATTTTTTAAAATGCGATGAATTCATTCTTCTCTAAATGTGTTTCATTATACTATCCCTCTATTTGAAATAAACCACCTTGGTTTACTAAAGAATTAAGTCGCTTGAAAAATGTAAAGGCAAGGCGGTACACGAAATATAAAAAAACCGGTTCTCGTTCTGACCTCTCTAACTATACATCGGCTCTGTCAAATTTCACCGTATTGAACGCACAGTGTTACTAAAACTATTTGACTCGTTGCATAGTCCAATTTTCTCAGGATCCTAAACAGTTTTATAACTATGTTAATACCAAACGTAATGCGGTAACGCATCCTTCATAACTTTCTTTTGCAAACGCTTCTGTGAAGGGCGATTGCCCAATTTTTTCAAACAACATACTAAGCTGTCACTGACCTAAATCAGACGTATTCTTATAGCTTGCCCAGATCGAACTTAATTTTCAGACCATGTTTAAACGAAAGCTCTCTCCTTTTAGGTCTTTATCGTGTTAAGCCTGTTTATCTGCCAGGTCCCGACGGGCTGTGTGCTTAGGCATTGTACCGATGCCCTGTGCTCGCCCCTCCTAAAATTGTGTACCTTATCCTTAGAAACCTCGCACTTTCACCTTATTTCGAAGGAATCATTCGTTATTTCTCTCAACTAAAAAGATAACAAATCACAGGCCAATACCTATAGAGGAATCTGTAAGCTTTCGGCCATCCCTAAACCATTAGAAAACATTATTACCCCTCATTTGCAGCAGCTTTGTAGATCAGTAATATCTCCATGTCAGCATGGATTTGTTAAGCGAAGATCAACAACCACAAATCTCCTGGAGCTCACTTCCATCATTATAAGGGGTTTCCAGAATAACCTTCAAACGATTGTAATTTATACTGACTTCAGTAAAGCATTTGATTCCGTTAATCATTCCCTTCTCCTCAGGAAACTCGACTTAATGGGTTTTCCAATTGATCTTCTTAGGTGGATCTCTAGTTATCTGACTGGCAGGACGCCTCAGGTGTCCCGCAAGGGAGTCACCTGGGTCCTTTGTTGTTTACATTATTTATTAATGATCTGCCCGAAGTTTTGACAAATTCTAGAGTACTCATGTACGCTGATGATGTCAAGCTTTGCGTGAAATACAAGGACGTTGCTTACCAGTCTGATTTACAAACAGATCTTGATAGCTTCCAAACCTGGTGCCGCATAAACCTACTAAACTTAAATGGCTCTAAATGTAAGCTAATGACATTCTCTCGTGTCGTTCCCCTTGCAATTTACACGCTTAACTGCTGCTCTTTGGAAAGAATTAACTCAGTTGATGACTTGGGTGTCCGCCTGGATCCCAACCTTGACTTTATCGATCATATTTCGTGAATGGTAAATAAAGCCAGGGGTATGTTGGGCCTTGTTAAACGGGGGTTGAAAGAATTCGATGACGCCTATGTAACAAAAACTTTATATATTTCACTAGTTTGTCCTATCTTAGAATATGGATCTTGCGTTTGGAGCCCCCAGTATGGATTCCACAGTAAACGCATCGAATTGGTTCAAAAGAACTTTTTGCTTTTCGCTTTACGCGGCTTAAACTGGGATGCCAATCGTAGAAATATGCTATGGAAAGTACTGACTTGTTAGGCCAGATCTATTTCCACGTTTCGAGTAGAAAGACTAGATTAGCTCTGCAAATCGGTTATCGGAACTATCGGATATGGACGCTGATGATGCAACTATTATCGTTTCTCAACCTGCTAGCATCAACAACGACAACAAAGACTGCGATAACAAAGCTAGCAACACCAAACGCAACACTAACAAAGTCAATAAAAAATGCTCCACCAGCACAATTCTAGCCCAAACCAGCCCGCATTCAGCATCGAAACCCCGCCATCTCACAAACGGATCAAGGCAAAATTGCCATTGCGTCTATTTATTGTACACCGGCAATGACTTCAGCATACTATTTGAGGAATTAGGGCCCAAATTTGCAGTTGCCGGTGACTTGAATGTACACCAGCGACTGGGGCTCTCAAAATTATTCAGCCAGTGGAGGAGTTTTGGCAGACTGCATCCTCAGTACAGATTTACAGGTCCCTGAAACCGAAGGGCCCATGCATAACCCGTTCAGCGAGCGTACTCCATTAGCAATTGACTCAGCCTTTTATGAAGCTATTCGCTTGAGCTTATTACGATCACAAATAGCTAGGTACTTAGTTCTGATCACATCTCCTTGATAATCGAACTAAGTACTTCTGCTCACTTTCTCTCCTGGAAGTCGCATATCCTTCCTCAAAACATTCCACTGCACTTTGGGGTTTTTGACCGGTTTCTGAGGCATTCATTAATAACTCGGTTAGTTTTAAAGACATCAACTTGAAACTTTACAAATCGTTATTATTTGTCCCTACGCACATATAGTAAGGAAATAGTTCGGATCAGGAAACTATATCCTATAGCTCCCATAGGAACAATCGGATAAACATAAAGATAAATTAATGAAATTTTAGGAGCTGAAATTTGTTGCTCTTTTAATACGATATACTACTCGGAACAGCAACCAAATCGGCGTTGGAAACAGTGAGGTTATCTAAGAAAAATTCAAATTCAACCAATAGTGCGCGAAAAATGCACAATACGACAAACAGACTTTTGCTCAGAATTGACAACGCTACACCATAAACTTAGGCGCATTGAAAACCAAGGAATACTTCTATTTCAAAACTCTACCCAAAGTTAAAATTTGTTTTTCAAAAATCAGCTTAAGGAGCTTTTTTAAAATAAAAAAATGTTAGTATAGACACGCACAATTTGAACATTTAATACATTTAACATATAGTACAATCCTGGGAAATCAGTGTCCATTATTTACTTTTGCTTTAAATTGTGTTTTACGTGAGTTATTTAATTTACAAGAACACGTTGTAAAAATTGCAAACTTAACGCTCCCGCCTCGGGATGCAACAGCTGACTTTACAGCTGTTATGCTAACATCTGCTGTTAAATATAATCATTTTGAGTATGAGGCATAACAGTTTGATGTTCTGTTAATACATTCCCACTAATTTTTCTAAAACTAACTAACTTTTCAAAAATGACCTAATGCCACATAAAGTGGTCAAAAGCCCCATAGTGCACTGTTCCAAGCGGCTGTTAACCAACTTGTTAACTTTAACATGATTCTAAGGTAACCTGAGCTCTTTGTCCGAAATATCCCCAACGCCGCTTGTTGGCAAGTATCAATAAACCCATCATGCCGATATCATGCTTTTTTAAAACTTTAGGTCCTGGATCTGGTGAGGTCAAAAATGGCCTTGCGTCGCATGTTCTTGTGGTCGTGAGATCCAGCTGATCGTCGTACCGATAACGATCTCAAGAAGTTGCTGCATACTACCTAACTACTACTACTACTACCTAACCCTAACTGGCACGGGCCTGGTGTCAGAAGGTCACATGAGTGTACTGACCGTAGTGCATCAACGTCCATATAATATAATAAGAAAACGAAAAACAATATTTCGCTGACCGGCTACGCAATGCTGACCCCACAATAACGCATGGGTTTAACTTCTGGAAAGCAGGAAGGCGAGTAAAACGGTAGACCCACGCAGAATCCCCATGTGTCGTGCTGACAACACTTGGAGCAGATCGGATGCAGAAATATCCTTGGCTTTTGCTGAAAACCTGGAAGGCTGATTTCAGCCGTTTGACCTTGCAAAGCGAGAGGATATAGAAACAACACTGGCTTACCTTGATACAGCATGCCCAAATGTACAGTCCATCCACATATAATTCCATAATAGATTTTTTTTCAAATTAAAAAACTGCACTCCAGTAAAGCTTCAGGACTCGACGGCAGAGTTGCAAAGGCCATGCCAAAAAAGGGTATACTATTTCTTGTCCTCCTGTCAACCCCATGTTACGTAGCCGCCACTTCCCAACACAATGGAAGTGCACTGTGATAACGATGATATCAAAGCCAGGCAAACCCGAGAACCTTGTTACTTTTTACAGACCAGCAAACCTACTGTGTCTAAAATATTCAGGAGAATATTAGTAGTAGTAGAATTTTGGTAGTAAGAAGTGTCCAGGATGCCATTCCCGACCACCAGTTTGGTTTTAGGAAAAATCACGGGACCCCAGAGCAAGCGCACAAAGTTGTTCAGCACATCAGGTTCACTTCTGGCCACTTACGCAAACGATACTGCCTTCTTAGTGAACTCGTCCATCAGAATCGATACATCAAGGATTACCAAGGAATTCCTAGATTCGTACGGCAAGTGGTCAAAGATGTGGAATATAGTTATTAATGGAAATATTTTTAGCTTGAGGGGACAGATCCTAGTAAATGTAGTAGGAACAGCATACTAAATACTTACTTATTTGGCACCCTAGACCAAAATTATAGGGACGAACTTGAGGTAAAATTAATAACCAGTTTTATTCTACGTTAGTCGGCTTTTGTTATCAGAACATTACTATTTGGTGAGTCACTAAGCAGGTTCAGCATTTTGAAGAGAGATTACGTCTTCTGGATACGACTTGCTAATTTCTTGACACCGGCCGGAAAAAACTAAACCTTGCCTTACAAAATTCTTAATTTCGGATTTGATATGGGTGAGCGATTTTGTCGCAGAGTCAACACCGTGGTACAAAAGGAAGGCATAATTAATTGAATATATTTAATTGAAAATACACTTTGCCGAAGAAACGTTGGCAAAATAATGTATAAAATTGCGCTGCGAAAAAATATATCAAAACGGACAACAAAGATCGGAAAAATAAAAACTTTTCTCTAAACGCCGAAAAACTGTGAGTTTAAGTTAAAAACCCAATTCGTTTTGCAAAATTAAAGTCTTTGTCTTTTTTAAACCCTTGCAGGATATTATAATTTGAGGCAAAATTTTGCAACACAGTGAAGGAGACATCTCCGATATATTATATTGGCAAAAAAGTCTTGCGTTAGTTTCGCTAGTTGTCGCTGCAAGCTTGCACTTTTAGTTTTATTCGTCGCATCGGGTCAGACTTTTTGGAAAGCTGTTTTCACGCGCTAACACGTGTATGATATATTATTTTTTCGTTTAAGTTGTTCGTGAGTTATAGCGTCGCAAACATGGAGCAAAATAAAGAGAAAACACGTCATATTTTACAGTACTACTACGATAAAGGCAAAAATGCATCTCAAGCCGCCAATAAAACTAGTGCAGTTTCCATTTCCACAACGATGATTTAAAAGTTTTCGTTCTGGTGTAGAGGTGGTCGAAGATGCGCCACGCTCCGGAATGCCTATCGTCGAAAATTGTGATAAAATCTCTGAATTGGTTGAAAGAGACCGACATAGGAGCAGCCGTAGCATCGGTCAAGAGCTGGGCATGAGTCATCAAACCGTTATAAACCATTTGAAGAAGCTTGGATTCACTCAGAAGCACGATGTATGGGTATGGGTCAATAAAAATGCCTCATGACTTTTTTGACAACCTAATATATTCTTGATCTGCATATACAGCCGATTCGATAATATGCAAACTATTCCCTCTGTTTAAAAGCTATCTAAATGAAATCTTGCAGATAGTCCTCTATTTATTCTCACTCTTACATAAGTCGGAACAGGTCTGATCAAACGACTGTATCATATAGCTCCCATAGGAACACAAATTTTTAGAATAATAATTATAACGTAACAAATAAAAATTATAATGTAAGTTTTCAAAATATTTCAATTTAATTTGAGATTTTATGGTTTTTTATTTTTTCCTCGGCTCGAAAGTTTTCAGCGACAGAGTGTAGGCGGACTCGAAAATCTACAACCCAGAGAGAGACCGAATTTGGTTGCCGCGACTCAAAAGTCTATCGGCAATAACCAAAAAAAAATACTTAGAACTAAGCTACTATGTACTTGCAAACCAGAATGGAGATGCGGTCTGCTGGAAAAAATGACTTTGGCTGCTGACTATTTGAAGTGTGCTTCTAGAGGCTTACCGCTCCCGATCGCTGTCGGCTGCTAAGTGTTTTGCCAAGGGCCAGTGGCCCGCATTATATAGGCCCCGGTCTGGCCTAGCGTGGCCGTCGCATTCGACTTCTTCCTCTTCCTGCATGTTTCAGTGTGCGCCTTGTCACCGGGGTGAGCCTTTTTTTGTGAGACTTTTTTGTTAATCAATTGAGATCTGCAAGGGTATACAAAATTCGGTGTGCCGAAGTTATCTTCCTTTTTCCAGAGATTTGAGCTGAATATTATAAAACATTATCACGGTTAAGACTTTGTATAATGGTATAGCCTGTCCGGCAAAAAGCCTGGCGATCAAGACCCTTTTGGATCCTTGATCCATGGCAATGAAGAGTTCTTTCGGTGCGATCTTAGTCTTATGAAAATCCGGCATTGGGTTCTATGGAATTAGTCCCAGAATGAAAAGAAAAACGAATTGAAATTTAATAAAACATTTATACAAATCATTCAAGTTTTGCTTTAACAATAACCTATACATATTAAATTACCATTTATATACCCCTGCAAGGTATTATAGATTCAGCTAGCAGTATTTATTTATGGCAAATAACTGCCAAGTAAGGCTGTACCCTTACCTCTGACCGAAGAAGGGGAGTGTTTTTTAAAGATGTGCTCCGACTCACATCAGGTGGGCAGAGGTAAGGATAGGTAACAAAAATATAATTAAAATTAAAATTAAAATCTGAGGACAACTCAATATGTACAAATGGTAATACTCATTATACAAAGAACATAAAACACGAAAGGCTCATGCATTTCAAGGTTTGTCCTGCAGACCTCCAGGGCAATGGGTCGAAAATGACGGGAAGGCCTTTTAGGAACCGAGAATCTAACGAGGTTAAGAAGGTAACTAGATGAAATATGACCGTATATGAGTTTGTGAACATCACGCCATGGCAGGTCCGAAATTTAAACAGATTTTCAAGAATAAAAAAAAAAAAAAAAATTTTATATTAAATTAAGATAGCTTCAAAACTAAAGGACTAGTTTACGTACAATCGGATAGCCTAACGGACTGGGCTGTTGATGATGTTCAAAGTTCAAAATGACTCTCTTCCTGAAAATAATTATTTTTACTTACATTATATATAATCAAATTTAAAAAGCTCATGGTAACTTTTATTAAAAAAATAGGAACCTGTAAAAGCTGACATCGATTTACCACCATTGAACGTTATATCTGAAGCACGACTACCTAAAGATATTTCACCTCTCGGCTATGAAATCAACATAAAACCAAATATGGAAAATCAAACATTCAAAGGGTGTATTGAAATTCACTTAAAATGGAATAATGATTCAAAAAAGGTACACTTACATGCTCACGAAAGTTTATTTATACATCAGAGAGCAATTAAACTAACACAAATTAGATCCAAAACTAAGTAAGTACCTCTGAATCAATAAACCAAAATAAATATATATTATTTTACATACCAGGACGGCTCCCGAAAACTTAACAATTTTGAGAAGTAGTCGACTACCGCGAAGTGGCATTTTTGTTTTATATCTTAAGGAGACAGTCGAACGGGATTCTGAATGCAGACTGAAAATGTCTTTTGAAGGAAATATATTAAAAGATCCACAAGGACTCTTTAGAGGATATTACAAAAATTCTTTCAACGGAGAGGAGGAAATATATTTGGCAACAAACATGAAGCCCAACCATGCCCGGCGTTTATTTCCTTGCTTTGATGAACCTGGAATAAAGGTTATATACATAAAATAAAATTTTAATAATAATATTTTTTTTTTATCTCATATTTCAATGTAGGTTTCGTTTAAGGTATCTATTGCCAGACCTAGTAGATATATAACGCTTTTCAATTCAAAATTGCATCATACGATTCAAGAGTAAGTATAAATCAAAACATTAAATTAATAATTAATTATAAATCAATAAGCGGAAGACGGCTATGTATTCTTAAGTATATAGCTATGCTCGCTTAGTCTGGAGCGCGGAGGTATATGCACATACGTAAGGTCCGCTCGTGTTGTATTTATGCCGCCGTATGCACTTTCTGCGTGCGGAGCAATGCTTAGCGAGGGGTTCATACTTCGGCCACTTAGGTTGATGACCGAGACCTTGGGTTGTATATTTAATTGCGACTAAGTGATACAGTGCGTTAATATATATACCTTTTTTTTTAATTCGATTTTTTAAATTAATTAACAAAAGAACAATAGATATATAAGGTGGGTGCAGAGAGAAAATCTGAGGTCGCGCGGTACCGCCGCCAAGCATTGCTTCGCGCGAGCGGCAGGCCTCCTATTCCGCACGTGTCCTTCTCGTCCTCTCCAGGGACCGGAGCGATTTTAGTACGCTAGCAGCGAATTTCGCTATCGCGTCCCAGCACTCCTCGCTTCCGAGCGTGGTCGTCACGAGGTTCTCAGCCATAATTCTTTTACCAACGCCGGCTTCCAGCTCCTCCCGCTCGTAGTGGAACCGGTAGCACTCAAACAGGTAGCACTCAAACAATGACCAGAACCGTGTCGTCGGAAACTGTCCCTGAAGGCGCTAGCTACCCTCAGCGCACACAGGCGGTAAGTGGCTTCCACGCTTCGCATGTAGCTTCTCGCACTGCACGCCTCCGCCCCAACTGGGGCTGCGTAGAGAAGCTGGGACGTGACCACGTTTGATAGCAGCTTATCTATATTATTATCTTTCTCGCTTCCAAGTGAACGGTCGTGTTTTTTTTCTTGCGCTCTCGTTTTTGTAAAATTCTTTATGTTAAAACCGCCGGGGTTTGTTTAAAACTTCTACTTTGTGTTCTATATACATAGTTCCCGTTCACTTCGCGTGTGCATGCAACTTTATCAACTTTATTAACTTATTTAATACCTTTATTTCACAACTTAAGTGTGCTGCCAGTGTTTGTTCTTCTTGTCTTTTTTGCATTTCCTATTTATACCTCTCTCGTTTAGCTGTTGTTGCTCTGTCGCGACAGCTAAACGTTCTCTAAGCTCGCTTACTCTCACACTCCTCTACTCTCTAGCGCTTCAACTCTCTCGGTGCAGCTGCACTTTTCTTTTCATATCTTTCTTTCAAGTACAGTGGTGAGTCCAAAATAATGTCTTCCGATATCGTCTGCTTTTCCAAAACCTGCAAAAAGGCAGTTTTGTCAAGTGATCTTACCATCGGCTGCTGGCTGTGCGATAACATTCTGCATGCAAAGTGCATTGGGGTTGCCGGCCGGACTGTTGATGATGTAACAAAAAAAGCCATGCTCCGCATTTATTATATTTCTATCAGTAAATTACTGTATGAATAAAAAGTCTTGTAGCGTTGATCGCAGCATAAACTTTTACGGAAGCAAAATCTGATTTGCAATTGAAATTTAAATCAAAATTGTTTAATTTATTGGCATAATTAACCTTTGCAATCAAAACAACGCCGTGCCTGTGTGTGTTCGCTAGTCACCAACTTCAAACTTGCTTCGAACTTATTCGTTGATTTACTGCCCACATCACTTTAAACTAACACTGATAAGGAAGCTGCTCCAATACACTGAAGAAGCTACACTGAACCAAATATGTCGACAATATCCAGCAAACGCCTTCGTAAAGACCTCTCAGATGCTCCGTCACCACAGCTGCTGGATCTAATGAAGATGCGTTTCCAGGAGCAGACCGACGCAATTGCTAGCCTGGTAAAGGAAGCTGAAATACGCATTCTCAGTAGCCTATCGGAGCGACTTGATGTGATTGCGGGTGAGGTTAAGCAGACGGGTGACCGGGTTTCCAACCTGTAGCGGGAGGTGGCCGTACTTCGCTCTCAACGGGAGCAACTGAACGAGCGAGTAGAGCACTTGCACCAGGAGGTCGCGGATATGAGGGCGATGAGAGAGAGGGTGGGAACTGTAGAGGCCAAACTAGCTGCCCAAAATAATGTAAACAACGCGTTCGATTTACGAATGCATGGAGTGCCCAATGTAGACGGCGAAAACTTGCGGTCACTTTTCAATCAACTTTGTTTCTCACTCCACATGACTCCGCCGCCTCGAGAAACTAAAACTCCGCTGAGCTTAAAACATGTAGGCTATGACTCTGATGCAGCTATCTATATCAGAGCTTGCAAATAACTGTCGACCGTTTCTCGTTGTTTTCAAATAAGAGTCTCCCTCTGACTCTTTACGAAAAGACTCAGAGATCAACCGTTTCATGGGTTCTTGAATGTGCTCGCTCGCGATCGGAGCGAAACCGTTTTTTTCTATTCTGTTTTTTTTCGGTTGTTCCAAGACCGTTTTGTCATGTTTAGTGAAACAAAAAGTCTTTTGCGTATGTATTGGTATACATTTACACGCATGGGCATAAATATAAAAAATGTAAATATATATATAATATATAAATAAATAAAAAAAATAAATAAAAACAACATTGTCTGAAACTTTAATGCGTTCGTTTTGCAGCCGAAATATAATAATTGCAACAACAACGAAAGTTAATGGGAAGACCGTTTGCATTGAGTTTTTCGGTAAATCGGTCTTTTGCCTTCTCTCTTTGTGCGAGCGTTTCTCGCTCCGCTCTTTACGCAGTACCCATTGAACAACCGAAAAAAAAAAAATCAACGAAAAGCGCTCAACAGAAAACAGAAATAAAGACAGCAAAGACCCCTTGCTTAGAGCGAAAGCGAGCGAGTATGATCTTTTTCGGTTGTGCTCGCAACGAGAGCACTAGAAAAAAAACTGTCGACTGTTATTTGCAAGCTCTGATCTATATCAATGAGCAACTGCAAAGAGAGCACTATCTGATTTTTAAAGAGTCGATGCGTCTAAAGAAGAGAAAAATCCTGACTGCGGTATTTACACGTCGTGGATTTGTACATGTGCGATGCAAAGGGAGTGAGAGCATAAATTGCATCGAACATATGGAGGAGCTAAGGAAATTAGCTGACAACGTCGGTGAATCTCGTGCTGATCCCTCTCTCTCTTCTACGCCCGCTCTTACTAATGCTGCTTTGGAGAGCTTTCGTTCTTAAATATATTTATATTTTAGTAATAAACATTTTAAAATTTTTTGTGTTAGTTAAGTGTTTATATAAGTTATGTTTACATCTTCTGTTTTTTATTGTACCGTATAATTCTGAGTTTGCGATGCTAAAATGTCATTATTATTTCTATGTCGGATAATGTTGCAATTACCACAGTTGGAAGCGTTATTCGAGTTTTATGTAAACAAAAAAAGGGCTTAAAAATAGTTCACATAAATGCTCAGAGCCTATACAAGAAGATCGACGAGTTCAGGTCACTATTTGTTCAGTCTGATGTTGATGTTATTTGTGTTTCTGAAACTTGGTTTACGTCTGATTTGTCTAGTTTGTTAATTAATTGTGAGGGCTATGTTTTGTTTCGTTCTGATCGTGTTGGTCATGCTGGTGGTGTAGCTATATATGTTAAAAGTTCGCTAAATTGTAGTGTTAAATGTAACCAACCTATAGACAGCATAATTGAATATCTATTTTTGGAAGTCTCAAACAAAATTTCTTGCAGTAAAGTGCTCATTGGTTGCATTTATAGCCCGAACCGAAATACAAACTTTACGTCCCTAATTGAGATTATTAGTAAGTTATCAGCTTCATATAGAGACATCATCTTTGCAGGAGACTTTAATAGCAATATACTAAATGAAAAAACATTATTAGATGGATTTGAGTCTTTGGGTCTGTACGCTGTTAATATAACTACGCCCACGCATTTTAGTAACTATGGTGATACTCTACTTGACCTTTTTTCATTAATGACTCTAGAAAGATTTTACTATACGACCAGGTCTCCGTACCAGTATTTTCCAGACATGATCTTATATTTCTCATCTGTGATATATAATATTTATTGACGATACTGAAGAATCTTTAAGCTATAGGGATTTCAAAAATATAAATTATACAGAACTTCAGTGTGAATATAATGCATGTGATTGGCGTCCGATTTATCAATGTTGTAGTGTTGAGTCCCAACTGAGTGTCCTAAACGATAATTTGGTGTATTTGTTCAATAAATGCGTCCCTATTAAGACTAAAGTAATTGAACCGAGACAAAATCCTTGGTTTAACAATGAGATAAAAAAGTATATTAAGCTGAGGGATGTAGCCCATTTTAAGTGGAAGCGATACAAAACTCACCACTTCTAGTTGCAGTTCAAGGTTTCAAGAGCTATTGTTATAAAAATGATCAAAGCGGCTAAGTGTGAGCACTTTAAGTCTAAATTTAACAACAATGTAACGTCAAAGCAAACATGAAGGGATTTAGGAAGCGTAGGCATAGGGAAGAGTAGGTCAAGAGTAGACCCCAACGTCGATGTGGAAAAACTGTGTCGATCGTTCTCACAGGTTGATGTACCTGATGCAACATCTAATCAGTACCTGAATAATGCAATAAACAGTGATACTAGTTTTAACTTTGTGTGTGTCGATCAATGTGATGTGTTGGAACGTATACTTAAAATTAAGTCAAATGCTGAAGGCCTTGACAAAGTTAACCTTAAATTTATTAAAATTATGTTACCATTATTACTTCCTCACATTACATATATTTATAATTCAGCAATTACCACATCCACTTTCCCTTCAGCTTGGAAAAAAGCTAAAATAATCCCTCTGTTGAAACCCAATAAGGAATACAGGCCTATTTAAATTCTACCTTCTAGCTAAAGTACTTGAATTTATTGTCGCTGCAAATTCAGAAATTTCTTGAAAGGAATTCGCTGTTGTCGCAGAAGCAGTCGGAGTTTAGAAACAAGAGAAGTTGTGTTAGTGCAATTACTAACATCGTGGAAGATATCCCTAACAACTTGACAATAATTGTGTGACTTTTTTGACCCTTCTTGACCATAGTAAAGCTTTTGACTCAGTTAACCACCATATTATGAGTACTAAACTAAAAACCCTTTTTAACTATTCAAGTACTTCCGCTAGGTTTATTGAATCGTATCTGTGTAATAGGCTTCAAGCAGTCGTTTCGGGTGATCGAATTTCGAGCTACGGTAAGCTCACGCGTGGCGTTCCCCAAGGATCAGTCCTGGGCCCTTTGTTGTTCTCTATGTATGTAAATGATTTACCTAGTCTCTTGTCTGATTGTGAAGTTCATTTATATGCAGACGATGTGCAAATTTACGTTAGTAGTCCTATTAAACAGTTAAATGTTTGTGTTAGTGCTAGTAATAGAATGCTTGGAGTAATTGATAATTGGGCAAGAAGTAATGGTTTGAGTATTAACCCGACAAAGTCAAAGTGCATAGTAATTGCCAAAAAACCTGTTGATACAAGTAATATATCCAATTTACTAATCAATGATAGACCAATACAATTTGAAGAGCACGCAGTTAATTTAGGTTTTACTTTCAGTAATACCCTTAGTTGGAGCAAACATATCTCCAAAGCTACTGGGCGAACATATGGGTTGCTGCGTCAGCTCTCGTATTCAAAGACTTTTCTTCCGACTGAAATACGACTTCTGGTAGCAAAGGTCATTCTTATTCCGACTATGTTTTATGGGATAGAAGTTTTTGGACACTGTGACTCGCGGGATATGCTCAAGTTAGTAGTTTAAAGCTAAACTCTATAATTAGATATGTTTTTAATTTAAATCGTCTTGACCGTGTATCGCACTTGACGTATAAAATACTGGACCTAAACTTGACTTCGTGGATTCAATATATATTTACACAAAATTGTAATGTCTCATGAAACAGAATATTTGTTTGACAAACTCGTATCTGCCACTTCAACGAGAACTAATAATTTTATATGCCCAAAATATACTGCATTGTGCTCGAATAGGCAATTTTTTATAAACGCTATCCGTCTGTGGAACAATCTACCGCATAGATATAAGACAATTAGGGTCGCAACTCAGTTCAAATCTCAAATTAAGAACTATTTAAAAAATAAAAAAGAAGAAAATTTCTTAATATTAAGTAATATTTATAAGTCTATGTAAGTAAATATGTTTCTCAATTCATGTGACTAGTGCTATAATTATAAGTGTAAACTTGTTGCGCTAGGATAAGAACTTAATAAAATTAAATTAAATTAAAAAACATTGGATTGCGCTACTGTTGCGATGCCTATCGTGACGTTTAAGGGGAAATTATGTCTTTCATACCGCAAGGGCGGTTTTAAGGAGTCGTTATCGAGTTTCAACAAAACTCTTAACATCTTCTTAGCGCTTGATAAACAATTTAATAGCCTTACGCTATTAAATGAGTCTCCAAGGCGCAAAAAAACTGCAACTGGAGTGCAGCAGGGCGACCTGCGGCGGGCTCTCAACAGCAGCCGCCGTTGAAACTGCCTACGACCTCAGAATCAAATCCCAGAATTTTGAGGTCAAGTGTTAGGAAGGAGGCGGTATCTGACGGTGCTGTGGGACTAAACGTTCCACCGCTTATTTCAATTTTTTCTTCTGCGGGAGCACAAATTTTGACCCCCCATAGCCCCGTAAATTTATCCCCGCAGAAACTACCGGCCAGTATGGGCACTCCGTCTGTCTCCCCTTAAGCCCTCATCGCTATCCCACCTACGAAACAGATATTTGTTTCGCGGCTCTCCCCTGGTCAAACATCTAAAGATGTTATTGCCTTTATACGATTTAAAGTTACAGCTGAAAATTTAAAATTAAAGGTGAAAAAATTCAAATTTTCTTACGCTAGGGATATTTCATCTTTCAAAATAAATGTCCCAAATGAAATCTTTGGCACGATATGCTCAACCAAATTCTGGCCTGAGTATGTTGTCGTCAAAGAATATGAAGCTAAGAAAAAGAAACGGCCTGTCGGGATAACTCTCCCTAAGCCCGATCTGACCACTGTGCCCTATACATCCTCTGCCTCTGTTCAAAAAAACTAAACACTTCACTGAAGATCCCTATCATCCTACTTTCATTGTGACACTCGACATTGGTGCTGATATACTGAAGAAATCTGATAGACTTTCGCAAGTCTGATTTCGACCGGCTGAATCATTTTATTTCTGACTTTAACTGGTCTGATTAATACATATGCACTGACATGGCCGATGCCGTGGACATTTTTTACAATGCGATGAATTCATTCTTCTCTAAATGTGTTTCATTATAACATCCCTCTATTTAAAATAAACCACCTTGGTTTACTAAATAATTGAGTCGCTTGAAAAATGTAAAGTCAAGGCGGTACACAAAATATAAAAAAACCGGTTCTCGTTATGACCTCTCTAACTATATATCGGCTCTGTCAAATTTCACCGTACTGAACGCACAGTGTTACTAAAACTATTTGACTCGTTGCATAGTCCAATTTTCTCAGGATCCTAAACAGTTTTATAATTATGTTAATACCAAACGTAATGCGGTAACTCATCCTTCATAACTTTCTTCTGCATACGCAAATCAGACGTATTCTTATAGCTTGCCCAGATCGAACTTAATTTTCAGACCATGTTTAAACGAAAGCTCACTCCTTTTAGATCTTCATCGTGTAAGACCTGTTTATCTGCCAGGTCCCGACGGAATACCGGGCTGTGTGCTTAGGTATTGTGCCGATGCCCTGTGCTCGCCCCTTCTGAAATTGTTTACCTTATCCTTAGAAACCTCGCACTTTCCCCTTATTTGGAAGGAATCATGCATTATTCCTCTCCACAAAAAAAGTAACAAATCAACTCAATTTCCACGTTCCGAGTAGAAATACTAGATCGTACATACCCTTAGTTTTGCGCCATTGTAGAACCTCCTATGAACTGAATGATCCCTTTAGAGTACTGTGTGCAAGTTATAATGATTTGTATTCGGTGATCTCACATGTTGATAGTCTTCCTAAACTAAAAACTTTAATCCTTACCCACTTAGATCGCATACATGCAAACACTCAGGCTGCTCGCCGGTAGTTTATTTCCTCGCATTCTTTTCTATATTTTCCATCGCATCTACTAATACCTAACCCTAACAGGCACGTGCCTGGTTTCATTTTTTTTTTTTTTTTTTTTTTTTTTTTGCGCGGTGTCCCACGCCCACCTTCCGCCCAACCGACCGAGGGGCGCAGCCGTGTGACGTACGGCACGAAACGCGTACTGGATAGACGCGAGAGAAGGTAAAAAAATAGAATAGAACGAGGAAAAATTAGGATACACTACGGGATAGTACTACAAGCAATACAGTTTTTAGCTTTTGAAGGCTTTCAATGCCTTCAATGCTACTAAAAAGACGATTGTAATCAGTACATAAAACCCTAAAGGGCTCATGTACTTCAAACTCACGCCTACAGTGGTTAACTACTAGTGGTATAAAAGTTCTAGAAGAAAGACGGGGAACATGGAAATTGAGCTGGCCTAGAAGGTAGGGGCTCTCCACATCACCGTGTATAAGTTTATGTAAAAAGACGACGCCAAGCATCGTCCTACGGTTAGCTAAAGAAGGTAGATTAAGTAGGAGAAGTCTACTAGCGTAAGACGGTAATCTAAGGTTTGCATCCCAGGGTAGGCCACGAAGGGCAAAAAGCAAAAAGTTCTTTTGGACAGATTCAATGCGGCTACTATGGACCCCGAATTGAGGACTCCAGACGCACGAACCATACTCCAATATAGGGCGAACCAACGAAGTAAAGAGGGTCTTCGTTACATAAGGAGAATCGAATTCCTTCGCCCACCTTTTAATGAATCCCAGCATGCCTCTGGCTTTGTTAACCATACAAGAAATATGTTCAGAGAACGAAAGTTTAGGATCCAGGCGGACACCCAGATCATCAACAATAGAAATTCTTTCCAAAGAGCAGTCGTTAAGCATATAGGTTGCAAGCAGGGGAGTAACACGTGAAAATGTCATCAGTTTACATTTTGAGCTGTTGAGATGTAAATCGTTAGCATGACACCATGCTTGAAAGTTATCAAGATCCGATTGTAGGTCAGATTGGCAAGAAATGTCCCTATATTGCAAGCAAAGTTTAACGTCATCAGCGTACATAAGTACTCTGGAATTGGTTAGAACCTGCGGCAAATCATTGATAAACAATGTGAACAGAAGTGGTCCAAGATGACTACCCTGTGGGACGCCAGATGTGACCCTAAGGCTATTGGATTGAACGTTTCTGAACAGAACCTTTTGGGTCCTGTCACTTAGATAACTCGAAATCCATTTAAGAAGATCACTAGGAAACCCCATTGAATTGAGTTTCCTAACCAGAAGAGAATGATTAACCGAGTCGAAAGCTTTACTAAAGTCCGTGTAAATAACATCGGTTTGAAAGTTTTGTTGGAAGCCCCTTATAACGAAAGAGGTAAGTTCCAGAAGATTGGTCGTGGTTGATCTTCGTTTCATAAAACCATGCTGGCATGGAGAAATGACGGATCTGCATAGATGTTGCAAGTGAGGAGTGATTACATTCTCGAAAAGTTTGGGGATAGCCGATAACTTAGAGATACCCCTATAGTTACTGGCATCCGATTTGCTACCTTTTTTGTGGAGAGGAATAACAAATGATTCCCTCCAAATAAGGGGAAATTCTGAGGATTCTAAAGACAAGGTAAACAATTTAAGAAGGGGGTTACACAGCGCCTCGGAGCAATACCTAAGCACAGAGCCAGGTATACCATCGGGACCTGGCGAATAAACTGGCTTAACACGTTGAAGATCTAGAATAAGTGAGCTTTCGTTTCAAATAGGACTAAAGATTAGGGACGAACTGGGCATAGCTGTATAAAATGTATGATCTGAAGATGTTGAGGGCGAATATGTCGTTTTAAAAAACTCAGCAAAGAGATTAGCAATTGCTTGATCAGAATTTACTGTAGTATTCTTAAAAGACAGCGAGGGAGGATATAACGTGGGTTTACGTTTAGAGTTAACAAAGTTATAAAACTGTTTAGGGTCCTGCGTGAACTGGACCTTACAACGAGTCAAATAATTTTTGTAACACTGAGCGTTAAGCACGGTAAAGTTAGATCGAGCACTAAGATAAGATGAGAAAGCCGTTTTTGAACCAGTGAGTTTATATTTATTATAAAGCCTAGATTTTACGTTTTTTAGACGCGTCAGCTCCTTGGTAAACCAAAGTGGTTTATTAGAGACCGACGGGTAGCATTTAGGAACACATAAAGAGAAGAATGAATTCATGGCATTGTAAAAAATGTCAACGGCGGATGCCATGTCAGAGCTCATGTAAAGATTAGACCAATCAAATTCTGCTATTAAAGTGCTTAGCCTCTGATAGTCAGCCTTTCGGAAACAGCGGACTCTGTTCAAACTGCTATCAGGTGTAGTAGCTAAGACTGTCCCAGTGTCGATAGTCACATCGAAAGTTGGATGATAAGGATCTTCAGGTTGCGTCAATGGAGGAACTCTAATTAGGTTTACACCTAGAGGATCAGAGACAAAGCATAGATCAAGTAAGCGGTTTAAAGAATTAAAAATATGGTTAACTTGCGATAAGGATAAATCAAGCAAGCCATTTAGGAGGTCATGCTGTGCCGCAGTGTGAAGAACATTAGACACCCCATCAGAAGACCAGTGAGCTCCGGGTATGTTGAAGTCACCCAAAGCCACTAATTGGTCCCTATCAGAAAGCCTATTGGAAACTGCCCGAATTGCCGAAAGGTGTTTCCAATAAATTGGCTTTTCCGAAGATGGAGGGATGTAAGAGCAGGTTACATAAATGCAACTACCTGTGAAAGATAGTTTTACGCAGATAAATTCGATGTCCAAAAAGTCATTAGATACCACCCGTTCCGAGATGAGGCTGGAGTCAACGGCAATTAAAACTCCGCCACCACGCTGGAGAAGACGGTCTAGTCTGTAAATAGTGTACTTACATGGAAGAATTTCGGAGCAGAGGATCTCCGGCTTCAACCAGGTTTCTGTAAATACAATCACCTGGGATGCGAAAGAAAGGCTATCAGAATATAATCTAGAGAGCTTACTGCGTAAGCCCCTAGTATTCTGATAGGAAAGTAGTAGGGAAGAGGTTAGTTTTTTGGGACAGAAGGTGCTTGAGTAGACACTGAAGGTTGTGACGGCTTGGGCAGTTGAACTCCCACAGGCCGATTTCTTTTCTTCCGTGCCTCGTACTCCTTGACTACAACGTACTCGGGCCAGAAGTCACCCGAGCAAATAGTGTCAAAGAGCTGGAATGAGACATTTATCTTAAATGACGAAATGTCTCTGGCATACGGAAATTTGAATTTTTCCACCTTGATATTGCCAGCTTGTGTTTTGCCTTGAATAGGCTAGAACATCTTCCGATGCGAGATCAGGGGCAAGCCTCGAAACAAATATAGTTTTCGAAGGTGGGACTGCTGTTAGGGTCTTATGTAACGAATTGTTACCAACAACGGCCGGTATTCCGGGCAATGTTGTATTCCGGGCAATGTTGACCACGGACGACGCGGAAATTGCTGGCTGCGCGGCTTCCGACACCTCTACGACCGATTCGGTTACCGAATCTTTGATCGTTCCTGACCTCAGAACCATTGGAACGGGGACCAGGAGCTGAGGCGACGGAGAGTGGCAGGAATTCGGTTGCTGTGTCTCACACAGTTGCAGCCGACTAGCAGCGGATTTTTTGCGTTTCGGCGACTCATTTAATAGCTTCATACTATTAAATTGAGCGTCCAGCGCGGAGAACAGGTCATTCGCCTTGCGAAAAGTGGCCATGATCTCAGAAAATCCACTCCTTGTCTGACGCATGAAGGATGATATTTCCTTCTCAACCGGTCGACAGGCCTCACAGCAATAACGCAGGCCCTTTTTGCTGGACACTGCGTCAGCCATTCGACCCGTCATCTCGATGCACTTAGCGTGCACAACTGCCTCGCAAAGCCAGCAATGGAAACTGGGCTGGTCTGCCAAAACATTTTTTTGGCAGTTCTTAATTACACAGACAATATTCTGGGACATGTTCACAAACCCTAGAACCACTGTGCACACTATCAATACCAAAAAACTAAGAGATAAAGAGAAGATAAAAGAGCGCAAGAGTTAGAGCAGCAGAAAATCACAAGAGCGGTGAGAGCTATGAACAGCTTGGATGCAGCTAATAGCAAACGGCACTCGAGCGGGGGAGAGAAAAATAGAAACGGTAAAAGAGCAAAGAGGAAATATAAAATAAGATAAACCGTCTTAGCACAAAACTAATAAGTAATTATTTATGCAAATTAACTACACAGAAAAGTGCATGCACGCGCGGTAGCAAAACGGTATATCGTTATAAATATTAGGTGATAGGTTTAGATGAAACCCCGGTGGTTTAGATTCAAAATAACACAAAAGTCGGAGCGCAAAACAAAAACACGACCGTCCGCTACGAAGAGAAAGATCGATTCATGGCATATGGGCCACTTGAGTGTACTGAGCGTAGTGCATCAACGTCCATATATAATATATATTTATATATTTATGTGTGTGCATACTACATCTCCCTCCTTTTGAAAAATAACGTAATGGTAGGTAGGTATAAGTGCTGAGGCCCAAACCTAGGGCCCCCAATTAGATCTGGGCTCCTTTTTGCAACACTCCCTCTGTTCTTTGTTCGATTCCGTGGTGACTTGAGTACCATCCCGAATCAGTGAGGAAGCCTAGAATTGCTGACAACTTCAGCTCTCCTACGCTGTCCAGTGACTCCAACTGTCGGGCACCAAAATGGCGAAGTCTCTTTTGGTTTAGCGCCGGGCAGAAGCAGAGCAGATGTTCCGGAGTCTCTTGCTCCGTTAAAATGCCGGTATAGCTGCTGAGGATAACGCACAGCTATTTCAACAACAGATTGCTCCTGCTGGGAACGAATCTGGCTTCCAGAGCATATCAAGTCTCAGCCAGAGTCCCGCAGGGCTCCCTTTTGGTAACCCTGCTCTGGAATTCCATGTACGACGGTGTCGTATATATACTAGAGTAAGGCAATAAATTCGGAATACAAAAAAAACACCCAATCACCGCCACATCTCATCATCCACACACACGCACCCACCTACACACAACCACACCGGAGGAGGAAGAGTTTTCTTTTTGAGTGAGGTTGTGTTTTTTCCGCGCTCCGCAAGTTTTCCCGACAGTGCCACTATAAAGGGAAAGCCTGCCCAGATAAGGGCATATTAGCGCATTGCGAGCCTACTGACGTCACAGGTACTCACCGGTGGCATCTGGCTCGCCTCCAGCAGGTTGGTTGGTGCTAAATTGCCCAGCTGCGCGCGTGAGTTCCGGGGCCAAGGAGGGGGGGAGTCCCTAGTAGTCGCCTCTCTTCCAGCTGTCACCGCCTTTTCTTCTTTCTTCTTTCTCTGCATATTTTCTCTCCAAAAAACTTTCCCCGCTTTTTCCTGGGAAGTAAACACAGCTGGTCTGTGCCGGCGATCGCAGTGTTGCGTAGCGCAGGTGCCGGGGGCTTAACAGCCGCGCTTAACAGCACAACACCAACAGTGTTGTTAAACGGTGCGGATAAGCTTCCCGCAACGGAAAATTGTTTTCAAATTTAAATTTAAAGTTACATTGAATTTAAATTTGAACAAAGCCTGCCAGTGGCAACGGCCCATCCGGGTCGAGGAAGGCTGCACAGAGGCAAGCGGGAAAGGTCACGGATCTGACCAAAAGCCGATCCCCCGCTTATGCGGTGCCCCGAATACTGGGGCGTCGGTGACCGAGAAGGGGCGGTATAACCCCCGTCGCACGCCAAGGGGAAATCCGTGGCCATCGTGGGAGCCCTGTACGGTCCGACGATCCGGCAATGGAAGCCGTAAACCCCTTTGTGGGCAGATCTACGCTGGCGAGATCGCCCTGTCAGGAAGGGAGTGATGATAGTGAAGCAGCGGCGTTCAGGAGAAGCAGCAAGCTCCCTCGATCGCCACCTCGGGCGGAAACTCAAGAGGCTTGGCAGAGCCAGGCGCCCTGCCATGAGCCGACTCCCAAGAGGATACGGGACCCATCCAGTCCTGCCAGTCCTCAAGGAGTGAAGCCTGCCAAAAAGAGCAGGGCAGCGGAGGAAACCAGCCTAGCAGATTTGCTAGAGCTTGGCAAGCTGCTGCAGGAGGTGTCCGTCAGGATGATGGACAAGACCACGCGACACATCACCGTCTCGACGAGGGAGATGTTTGCCAAAATGAAGGCTCTCCACTCGAGTGTCCTTGAGGCAAGCAGAGCGGCCATTCAAGGGGGCGCGGACGGGCAGGAGAGGCTGGGAGCCGCAACCCGGTGCCCCAATTGCGCCCAAGAGTCAGGTAGAGCTGAGCGCGCGGAGAGCGCGGACAAGGGGCTGCAGACAACCACCGTGTGGAGGAGGGATGCAACAGCCCAAACGGAGCCGTGGCGCAGGCTAAGCCAGCCGGACGGCCCCGTCTTGCCCGCGTCGATAGCGGCCCCACCACCGGCACGCACAGCACATCGAAAGGGCCCGAAGGCGCCGCCGAAGCCCCCAAAGAACCCTCAGCGGGACGCAAAGGAAGCTGTGGCAACTCTTGCCCCCGCCAGGGAGCCCGAGAGCACACGCCACGAGAACGCCTGGGAAGTCGTTGCCAGGAAGCCGAAAACGGCGCGTCGCGCCCGCCCGGATGCGGTCATAGTCCAGGCGAAGGGCTGGTCCTACAGCGAGGTACTCGCCTTGGTGACCAGGAGGGACGACAAGCAGCTGTCAGAGCTGGGGAGTTGCGTCTCCAAGGTTCGCCGAACCAACAATGGGAACCTGCTCCTTGAGGTGGCCAAAGGCAGCGCCGAGAGTGCGGAGAGCTTGAAAGAGAGCATCGAGAAAGTGCTCGGCGACTCGGCGTCTGTGCGCGCCACAACGGAGGACGACTCAGTGGTCATCTTGGAGATCCGTGGATTGGACACGATCACAACCAAGCAGACCAGTTCAGCATCGAGGCTGGAAGGGTTAAATTGCGAGGAATGCGCCGTGGCTACGCCGAAACCCAGACGGCGGTGGTCAGCTTGCCCGTCTCCCTGGGCAAAACTGTCCTTCAGCGCGGCAAAGTCCGGATAGGCTGGACCATCTGCAGGATCAGGGAGAGAGCAGGCCCACCTAGGTGCTTCAGATGCCTGGAAACAGGGCACATTGCCGTGCACTGCAAAAGCCCAGTCGACAGGAGTGGATGCTGCTTAAAATGCGGGGAGCAGGGACACAGGGCAGCCTCTTGCACTAAGGAGGCATCATGCTTCATCTGCTCAGCAGCCGGAAGGAAAGAGACGAGGCACCAGGCCGGCGGTAGAGACTGCCCAGGCTCTACAAGCGGGAACGGGATCCAGAGGCCCAGATGCGGTTGATTCAGCTCAATCTGAATCACTGCAGAGCTGCGCAGGATCTCCTGCGGCAGACGGTGCGCGAGCTAGGCTCGGAGGTGGCAATCCTCAGCGAGCCATACAGGACTGGTAGCGGCCGTGGCTGGGTCACCGACAGCACGGGCAGAGCGGCCCTGTGGCTGTGCGGAACGGAGGCGCCGGAGATGCGCGAAGTCAGAGCAGCCAAGGGCTTCGTACGAGCCAATGTGGGTGGCATCTGGCTGTATAGCTGCTACTTGGCACCAAGTCTCACGCTCGAGGCCTTCGGCAGGATCCTGGACGAGCTGAGCTGCGACTTGCGGGGACGAAGTAAGGTGGTCGTCGGGGGCGACTTCAACGCCTGGGCCGTGGAATGGGGCTCCCCTCAAACCAACGCCAGAGGCTGAGCAGTGCTGGAGTCCATTGCCTCTTTGGACGTGGTCCTGCTGAACGAAGGATCCCGGCACACCTTTAGCAGGGCGGGAGCCGGTTCTGTGATCGACCTCACGTTCGCCAGCAGCGCGCTGGCCCGCCTAGCGCAATTTAGGGTCAGCGAGGCCTATACCGCCAGCGACCACGAAGCCATCGAGTGCTCGATTGGCATCGTAGGCCAGACGAGGGGCACACAGCCACAGCCTAGGAAGGCGTTCCGCCAGGACACTTTCAGACCGCTGGTCTTTGCGAGCGCCCTTGAGGGCTTCTCGGCAGATGAGTCCGATGGGGCAAACGTGCTGGCCGAAAAGCTGGCGGAGGCAGTGGAAGGCGCCTGCAGTCGAAGCATGCTCCAAAGGAAGCCGTTCCGGAAGCACCACTCGCCGGTGTTCTGGTGGAGCGAGGAGATTGCGGAGCTGCGCCGCACCGCCCTTCGCACCAGAAGACTGATGCAGCGCGCTAGAGGCACCGCACGCCTCCCCGCATGCAGTGACAGATACAAAGCGGCCAAGAGGGAGCTTAAGACCGCCATCAGCAACAGCAAAAGGGAGTGCTTCCTGAAGCTGTTCGATGCCGCCGAAGAGGACCCGTGGGGAGGAGCCTACAAGATGGTGGTGAAGAGGCTCAATGCGGGAGGCAAAGCCCCGACCGACCCGGTAACGCTGGAGGGGATTGTCAGTGTCCTGTTCCCGACGGGGCGGCAGATCGCGGACCCCCCGAGCATGGATGCAGGCGAAGTCCACTGGGTCACGGAGGCTGAAGTCCTCCAAGTCGGGAGGAAACTGCAGCCCAGGAAGGCACCCGGACCCGACGCGATCCCTAACAGAGCGACGAAGCTGGCCCTATCGCTGCTGCCGGCGGAAGTAGCCAGCCTGTTCAACAGGTGCTTCCTGGAGGGGACGTTTCCCGACAGGTGGAAAAAGCAACGGCTGCTGCTGCTGGCCAAGCCTGGCAAGCCACCAGGAGAGGCATCTTCCTACAGGCCAATCTGCCTGCTGGACACTATAGGCAAGGTTTTCGAGAGGCTAATCGCTACTAGGCTGGGCCAGGCGATCGCAGCAGCCGGTGGCCTCTCCCCGGAGCAATATGGCTTCACAAAGGGGAAGTCTACACTGGACGCCATCTCGAGGGTCGTGAAGGTGGCCGAGGATGCCATTGCAGGAGCCAGATGGAAAGGTGGGACGAAGTCCTACTGCCTGGTGGTCACTCTGGACATCAGGAACGCTTTCAACTCGGCAGACTGGGGCAGAACGCTGGAGTCCCTTAGGAACTTCAATGTTCCGGGATATCTGCTGAAGATAGCGCACAGCTATTTCAGCAACAGGGTGCTCCTCCTGGAGACTAGCATGGGTTCCAGGGCACACAAAGTCTCAGCCGGAGTCCCGCAGGGCTCCGTTTTGGGACCCCTGCTCTGGAATTCCATGTAAGCTGACCGCGGCGGAGGCTCGCGCGGATGCGGCCATACAGACCGTAGAGTCGTGGCTAGCGGTCGCAGGACTGGAGTTGGCGGCGCACAAAACCGAGGCCGTGCTGATCTCGAGCCGGAAGGTCGTGGAGACGGCCAGCGTGCGGGTCGGAGGGACCACAATCCGGTCGCAGCGGGCAATCAAATACCTGGGAGTGTTCATCGACACGCGCCTGTCGTTTAAGGAGCACTTGGAGTATGCGCACAAAAAGGCGAGTGGGACAGCAGGAGCACTGTCCAGGATGCTCCCCAATACGAGAGGGCCCAAGCAGGCGACGAGGTTGCTGCTATCAACGGTGGTAACCTCGCAGATCTTGTACGCTGCGCCGGTGTGGTCGGAAGCCGCTAAGGTGAAGACCTACATGCGGGGTGTGGAGGCGACCTACAGGCTATGCGCCGTCAGGACAGCATCAGCGTTCCGGACCATCTCGGAGGACGCGGTGCTGGTCATCGCGGGACAAGTTCCGCTTACGGAGCTGGTAAGGGAGCGGAAGGAGACAGCCGTTGCCCCGACGACCAGTGGGTCGGATCAGCCAACCAGGGCCGAGCGCAAGATAGCCGCCAGGAGGCTAAGCATTGAGAGGTGGCAGGCCAGCTGGGACTCCTCGACCAAGGGCCGCTGGACACACGTCCTCATACCGGACATCAAGCGCTGGGTGGAACGATCCCATGGAATGGTGGACTTCTACCTAACGCAGTGCTAAGTGGCCACGGATGCTTCCGCCAGTACCTGAAGCGGTTCGGCCACGAGACGGAGGACTGGTGCCCAGAATGCGGCACCGGCATAGTGGAAGACGCGCGGCACGTGATCTTCGAGTGCCGCAGGTTCGGCCTCGAACGACAGGAGCTGGAGGCGGTAGCCGGATGCGCTATCAGCGAGGAAACGCTCGTCCCGAGAATGCTGGACGACCGGACAGTGTGGGAGGCAGCAGCCACCTTCACGGCGGGGGTGATGAAGCAGCTGAGGGCCCTGGAGCGTAGGCGGAAGGAGCAGCAGGAGTAAGGGGCCCAGCGTACGCGAAGCAATGCCAGGCGGTGATACCGCGTCCACGCACCCCCTTTTCCTCCCTTTTCCTCCCTTTTTTTCCCTCTTTCCCTATTGTTGTTAGTATTGTAAGCGTACCTGTACTAGGAAGTAAGGGAATCAATTATGAATACAAAAAAAAAAAACACAACCACACCCATAATCATAATAATAATTGTGTTCTGGAGGGGTGAGCAGGGACGCACCGGCACCGGGAGAGCCACCGACAGCGGCAGAGCTTACGCTCGGCAAAGCCACGCAGCGGCAGAGCTTACGCTCGGCGAAACCATGCACCGACAGAGCCACCGGGGGGTACAGCCACAGCTGTGGCCTGAGCACAGGCAGAGCCAAAAGCATCCCTAATTTGGGATGCCAAAGGAGGGAGAAGCCTCCGGCAGAATAAGGAGCAGAGGGTTGTCGCGAGCCGATCTGTGAGAATGGAACAAGAGAGGCAGGAGTCACGGTGAGAATTTTAGGGGTGGGTTTTGGCGTAGAGAAAAACTGCAACTTCCAATTGCCCACGCTGGGCGGGAAAAATACTACCGGCCCGGGAATTTCCCAACGGCCGAACCCTCCACTAGAGACTGGAGATGGGCTCGGGATTTACGCAGCAGCCTGCTCCCGCGCCCGCAACCCAAACCTAAAGCCACGGCCTGGTCCGAACTCGGCTCGGCTGCTCCGCCTGGGATGTCCCAACGGCGGGCCGTCGCCCCTTCCCCAAAATACTCCCAGTGACTCGCGATCGCCAGTAAGGGCGCCCGGGCTAATCCCTACAGCTCACTCTGATATTGGACAGGCGGCTTGGAATGACCCAACAGCCGCCGCCCGCGCCCACGCCCGGAATTAATCTCAGTCCATGTTTAAACGAAAGCTCCCTCCTTTTCGATCTTCATCATGTAAAGCGTGTTTATCTGCCAGGTCCCGACGGAATACCGGGCTGTGTGCTTAGGTATTGTGCCGATGCCCTGTGCTCGCCCCTTCTGAAATTGTTTACCTTATTCTTAGAAACCTCGCACTTTCCCCTTATTTGGAAGGAATTATCCAATTTTCCTCTCCACAAAAAAGGTAACAAATCGGAGGCCAATAACTATAGAGGAATTTCTAAGCTTTCGGCCATCCCTAAACTTTTTGAGAACATTATTACTCCGCATTTGCAGCACCTTTGTAGATCAGTAATTTCTCCATGTCAGCATGGATTTGTTAAGCGAAGATCAACAACCACAAATCTTCTGCAGCTCACTTCTTTCATTATAAGGGGTTTCCAGAATAACCTTCAAACGAATGTAATTTATACTGACTTCAGTAAAGCATTTGATTCCGTTAATCATTCCCTTCTCCTCAGGAAACTCGACCTAATGGGTTTTCCAATTGATCTTCTTAGGTGGATTTCTAGGTATCTGACTGGCAGGACGCAAAAAGTCCTCTTTAAAAATAATTTATCTAATGTTCTCCAAGTCACCTCATTGTTTACATTATTTATTAATGATCTGCCCGAAGTTTTGACAAATTCTAGAGTACTCATGTACGCTGATGATGTAAGCTTTGCGTGCAATACAAGGACGTTGCTTACCAGTCTGATTTACAAACAGATCTTGATAGCTTCCAAACCTGGTGCTGCATAAACCTACTAAACTTAAATGGCTCTAAATGTAAGCTAATGACATTCTCTCGTGTCGTTGCCAAGCTTGAAATTTACACGCATAACTGCTGGTCTTTGGAAAGAATTAACTCAGTTGATGTCTTGGGTGTCCGCCTGGATCCCAAACTTGACTTTATCGATCATATTTCGTGCATGGTGAATAAAGCCAGAGGTATGCTGGGAATTATTAAACGGTGGTCGAAAGAATTTGATGACCCCTATGTAACAAAAACTTTATATATTTCACTAGTTTGTCCTATCTTAGAATATGGATCTTGCGTTTGGAGCCCCCAGTATGGGGTTCACAGTAAACGCATCGGATCGGTTCAAAAGAACTTTCTGCTTTTCGCTTGACGCGGCTTAAACTGGGATGCTGAACAGAGATTACCCTCCTATTATAGTAGACTTCTCCTAATTAACTTACCCTCCTTGGCTAATCGTAGAACTATGCTTGGTATTACCTTTATTTATAACCTTATTGACGGCGATGTGGAAAGTACTGACTTGTTAGGTCAGCTCAATTTCCACGTTCCGAGTAGAAATACTAGATCGTACATACCTTTAGTTTTGCGCCATTGTAGAACCTCCTATGAACTGCATGATCCCTTTAGATGCATTCGGTGATCTCACATGTTGAGAGTCTTCCTAAACTAAAAACTTGAATCCTTACCCACTTAGATCGCATGCATGCAAACACTCACGCAGCTCGCCGGTAGTTTATTTCCTCGTATTCTTTTCTATATTTTCCATCGCGTCTACTAATATCTAACCCTAACAGGCACGTGACTGTTGTACTGAGTGTACTGACCGTAGTGCATCAACGTCCATAAATTAAATTAAATTAAAAGCTGGATTAGGCTGCACACTATTTGCTGGCAGGCTAGCCATGACTTGCTCCCAAGTAACAGGCTTTATTCGAAAACATCGGACCCATTTGATGATAACGCTGGCGACGAACTTGTGGCCTCCAATCGGCCAGTACCTTTGCCGTACTGAGGCGGGCATAGCCTGCTATCTTACATGCAAATACTTCTCATGATAATAAACTATGATGGCCTTGGCGACTGGATGATCCTTGGGCAACAGTATCGAATGCCTCGTATCGTAGTCCAAGTTTGCGTTCTGAAGCCTTCCACCAACGCGAAGTAACCCATCGGAGCTAGTTTGCTTTTCTGTGGAAACGGATTTGGATGCTACTCAAAAAAAGCACAGTTTCAAAATTGATCTCCACCGAAAGACGACCTTTTAACGGCGCAGATTTGGCTCTGCAATTTGAAATTAACCGATAAATGTTTGAAAATACGCGCTGCAGCTTATCGAAAGAGTTGAGGAATTTGCAGTTTGATGAACTGTCTATACTAACGGTCCCAATTAGAGCCACAGAACGGCGCTCTGGAAGATCCATTACTACGTCTATAAGGAACGGCCAATTCGGCGAGCATTGCAGAAGGAATGAAGGCCCGTTAGCCCAAAGGGAATGTTCCAACAACTCTCTCGGAGTACATCCTCACCATACAACGTCTGTCGAATTCAAGTTTGTAGGAACGTGATGCCATGTCATGTCTTTTATCATCTCGCGATTCTATTTGATACAAAAACGTTAAACTTCCTCGGGGGTTGCCGAACCCATGCCAACATAATAGACGAGTCCGTCCAGCAATGAAAGCTGCAATCGAAATCTATGGATTCCTTGACGTTTACGATTAGCTCAGCCAATAAAAGCGCTGCGAACTGTTATAATCTTAATTAATTGTTAACGCCTTCAATGGCACAGAGCAGATGGACTTTCGATTCTCCATTGGCCTCCGATCGCAAGTATATGCTTTCATCGCAGAGTCCATGCAACACAACTGAAGCCCTTGGTTGCAGTACGAATCGTAGAAATTTTAAATTCTGCACAACCGATAACTGTGAGGTCAACTCCCCCATGACGAAAGAATGGGCTCTGACAGTGCGTCATTCAAATCCACGTTATCACTCTATTGAGATTGCAGGAAAATCTTAGATTTTGTGATAATTGGAGTTATTTAGTCGAGAGGGTCATAAAATCGTTGACAATGCAACCCGCTTAATGGGTCGTTGTTTGGTTGGTAGTTGAGAAAAATTGAATGGGAGTTGATTAGAAGCTGTATCCCAAACTAGTCCCAAAGCCTTAGCGACATCCGATCCATCGTGAAATTTCATGAGATGCTCCTTGTCGCATTCAGACTCTCCTTCCAGGGCTGCTGACTCATTCGAACACAATTAGCGAATTGGAAAGTCAGATGACGACGAATTTCTCTTACCTCCTCAACTAAGTGCCCACCAGATATTAAATCATCCACATAGAAATCTCTTTTTTTTTAACATAAGTTGTTTATTTTCGCCGAAATCGCAGTGCCATCTGAACATAACCGGACGTTGGGGATGGGAAGGTGGGTAAGGTAAGAGAGTAAGAGAGATACATGGCCTTTATAGCCAACAAGGCAGCTGGCTTGATTTCATAAGTCACCGTGTTCAATTTAAAAACACTCAACTCTTCCGTGCAGTTCTCTCTCCAAACGATGCACTGCAAAAATTCATCCAGGTACGAAACACGTACGCAACGGTGCATCTTTCAGATGTCTCCACAAAGGGCAACTTTAAAAAATCGAAAGCGAAGTAGTATATTGAAGATTTTTTGTTGAAATGTTGGTGTGCCAGAAGCCAGTCGTTCAGAGAGCTACCAGAAGTTGTTTTAACAAATCCATCAAAAACGACACCAAGCTTCGTAATCGTGCTCTCTGTGAACTGTGTTTCTGACGGTTTCTTTGTTAAAAGAGGCATGTGATCTAGATCGATGTATTCCTTCAAGAAAGAGTAATACTGAGCCTTCAAGGCCGGGCTTCTATCTAGTTTAGATTCCAAACTCTTGAAACGACGACGAACCAGGCAAAAACAAACGACAATAAAGGTGGCTTAGACGAAGTGAAGTCCTCAATTTCCCAGAATCGTTTTTCTATGGCGGCAAGTGTGTCATCGGAATGATCAGCTGGGTTCTTGATGCTGACTTGTTAAACCGATTTATGAGTTGGCATGCTCGATGATAACCCTCCAAGTAAAAGGTCAATTCGTTGTGATTGATTGAAATGAGGATCAGCGAGCGAAATGTTTTCTGGTATCCTCCACGATAGCTTGCATCCCGTGAATGCGGAAGTATATCGACAGTCTTATCAGAGATCATGGAAGATTCTCCTATCCCAGAAATCGAGATTTGATATCTTCTATGATTCAAATTTAGTTGGCTAGTTAAGCAAGAGGCTAGTTATAGCTGGGAGGCCGAATCTAAAATGCTCGGCAAGGCATAAATGCTCCTTTTCTATTCCTAACGTATATAATAGTAGTTGGAAGCAACACGTAGTCGATCGGCAAAATATTTGAGGCTTTGGGTGAAGGGCTTAGTAAATGATGATCAGGATGCGATGATGTATGAGAACATGATATTAATGCTGATGAAGTAGATGGTAATGACTGAAAGCTTGAGGCCATCCTCAAGCTTTCAGTCATTACCATCTACTTCTGGAATGGAATGATGATGAGATAAAAATGTGGTGGATGTTGCGGATGGGTCATGGTTCATGTGTAATAACGAATAGTGCTTCATGCGACCATATTTGCAGTGAGTCGACTTGCATTGCTGCAAATTATGTCCCTTGCGCGAAGAGGCAAAGGTGCAACTTCTTTGCTTCTCTATATCGAAGATTCGGCCTCAAATTTAAAAATAGAGACCACATTGGCAAATAATGAACCCGTGCATTGCAAAATAAGCATATCAAATTATTTGAGTTATTAGCAGAAGCAATAAGTGTATTTTGGTTATATTTGTGCAAGTTTTTTCTCACCTGCTGGCCTGGTGTTTGAGTTACCAAGGCTTGATCCAAGTTTTCCATCACCAGACACCTCACATCCATAGCATCCCAAGTAGACAGCTCTGATCCAGTTTCCGAGTAACGATGTGAATTAGAAGTCCATCCAGAATTAGCAGTGTTGAGGCCATGGATCAAATTGCTCGCATTAGTAAATTCATGCAATCACCTTTGGCGATCCCTCTCGACACCCTTTAAACCGAATATTACCTGTACGTGTGCCTGAAAGTGTAAAACTTTATTATCGAATCGATTAATTAGCAAATTCGTAGCCTTTCTATAATTAGCATTCGAGGATTCGAGTGAGCGTTAGGTTTCCAGAGCCACGCCGCTTCAGAGTAGGATCCATGAAACCGAGCAATTTCCAGGTTTAGCAACCGAGGCTTCCTAGATCGAAAAGAAAGATCCGCAGTATTAGTGATGTGAATAGATATTGAATTTTCTGCGGTTAAAGCCGGCAATTGCGACTAGCGATTAACAACAAAGCCTCGGCTTAGTTTGATCCATACCACTCGCTCCAGCAAGTCAGCTTTGTCAAACTGATTAAACGCATCCGTGTTTAAATAAAATTTCATCGAGCTTATATGCCGCAAAATATATTTGGCTTTTGATCCTTGACCGATTTTTTAGTCAAAAAAAAAAATTAAGAAAATAAAATGTCCGACAGCGTTAAAGGCACAAAACACCGTATACCTTTTGCCACGAAAATGTAAAGATTAACAAGCGTCGCCTTGATGCAACGGAACCTTTCACTTGGTTGTTGTTCTTCTTGCTGATATATGTAACAGGCAACCGAATGTATGAATGGCTACATATAATATATGATATGTATATATACTTAAGTAATATGCGCTATTAACAAAAATTAAATGCGATCCACTTTGCTAAGAATTATTTGCACAACACAGTTTTGGTTTTGTACTTATGTATGTATGTATGTTCGTGTGTTTGTGACCGAATGCCGCAAAAGACAAACAAACAAAGCGTTTATTTAAACTATATTAAACAATCTTAATATATACATATACAGGCTCACAATGTAGTTGCTGAATAGATAAGAGACAGATTCAGTGGTTTAAGAAAGAAGGCGACAAAGATAAGCAAAGAGTGCTGCAGGTGCCTTTGCACACCTATGCGAGCATGACCAGGAATTTTGTTTTCCGATTATAAACGTATACGATCGTTTCAAATTAGATGCAACGATCTTTAGAATTCTTCTCGCTAACATTGATTCTCAGCTTTCATTTAACGTTTTATAAAACCACACCGATATTGCTCGTTGTGATGGCTATATCAATATCTCTGATTTTAACCATGTTTGTAATGCCATGCAAATGAATGTCGAATCTTTGACCGCTTTTATTTTCTGAAGTTTCGTCATGTCATTGAATACCTTCATAATTCCTTTATTTGCTTCTAGCCAATCTCTACTTTTTACTTCAATTAAATTAGCAAATTTTAAATAGATGTCTATGCATGATAGGAAGATTTGATTATCTGTGAGATAGAAGTCAGTCACGTAATATTCTGTAGCATTTAACTTTTCAGGTGTTGTTTCAAACACGAGTTTCGTATTCCTGTGTTCAGCTTTGGCTATGTTTCAACCATCGCATTCATTGATTATGTTCTGAATCAGTTTTTGGCTATCGGGATAGTAATGTTCTTCTTTGAACCAATTAATGATTGTTTTCTATTTCTAGATGTATCAGGTGTGGCGGTTAATAATTCTTAATTTTTTTTGCGGATTGCGCTGAGTGCACCCAATGGTTCACACCCTTCTTTCTTAGGTCGTTTTGTAGCTATAGGTATCTACTTTCAATCCACAAAAAAAATTTTTGAATTTCGAGTTAGCGTCTTAGTTTTATAGCGTTTTTAAAACGCCAACCTCCGAGCCATATAAAGAGCATTTGCGGGAAAGAGAAAAACACTGCTCGAAATTTGGCTTTCTCGGCCGCAACAAAAAAGTTTCTTGACTGAGAGCGATAAAAATATCTATTTTGGGGAACCCAGATAAAAAAAGTATAGGTTGACCCAAGTCAATTATCAACATCCACCGCAAAATTAAACCCCTTTGAAAAAAGAGGAAAATTTTGCATCTGGAGGGTCAAGAGGGGGGTGTTGTGAACTTTGACCTTTTGAAATTTGATGAACCCATTAAAACTATTCTCAGCAATCAACAAATGGTCAATTTGAACTATTCGTTGATAGAAAATAGACTAGAATGGGCATTAAGTCACTATTAGGTGATTTTTGCAGCATGACAAATCCGCCTCACATATAGGAAAAACCGCCAAATATGCGATTTTCACGTGTGGCGGGAAAATTTTCGCCCCCCGCCCTACTCACAGAACCTGGCTCTATCAGTTAACCAATTTTTTTAATCGATATTGGTTTCGCTCTCGAGGCAGCAGTTTCAAAACTTCGAAGAATTGAAAAAAAAAGGTCGGTGAAGGGATCCTTTCGCAGGATGAACAGTTTTTTTGGAAGGATATTCAAAATCTTCCAGAAAGATGGGAAAATGTTTATCAAGCGATTAAGCTTACTTTGAATAAACAGTTTCATTTACTCTTTCCACAATTGACCATTTACTTTCGAAAAAAATTAAGAATTATTAACCGCCACACCTGGTAAAAGCTCTTTATGCATTTTTATACCCTTGCAGGGTATTATAATTTCAGTCAGAAGTTTGCAACGCAGTGAAGGAGGCATCTCCGACCCTAAAAAGTATATATATATACTTGATTAGGATCAATAGCCGAGTCGATCTAGCCATGTCCGTCTGTCCGTCCGTCTGTCCGTCTGTGTGTCTTTTAAGTATTGGCGACCTAACAGGATATCATAGTTATTGGAAAATTTATGCACATGGAATTTATGCTCGGACAGATATTTAGCGATGGTGATACCTGTTATGCTTTTATTAAATGTTGTTGGGACCTTTATTATATAGACCTTTATTATATAGATTTTCTTTCTCTTCTTTAAAATTTGCCAAATTCTCTCCAATGATATTTATGTAGAGATTGTTATGGTTAGTTATGTTTATAAATGGATTAAACTTATTCCCCCATTTACGGGGAGTTTCCAAGATAGTTTGATGAAAATGTACATCCATCCCGCTCTGTCCGCTCTGGCTTTCTATTCGCCTCTTTGTTAGACAATTGTTATTAACGTTGTTTGAAATAGAGGGTTGATAATTCAGAGGATTATTTTGCTTAGCTTGTTCCAAAAAATTTAAATTTTCTATTTCTTCGCATGAGCTTACAAAGCAGTTTGACTGAATATATGACGCGACAGCTTCAACGAGATAAAAAAAAGAAGGCAATAGATAAGAAAGAGAAGGACGAAGAGCGCAGAAGGTGCAGCGGCACATCTATGCGCACGTGATTAGGTGCTGGCGGTCTGCTCCGAACAATTCTTAAAAGCTCCCTGATCAAAACGAGTTGAATTTTGAGTCTGAATATTCTGATTTAAGCTACAAGACTTGGTTACACACAACTGCTTCTTTACCTTTATTGCCCTAGAACTTAGAAGAAAATGTGGTGACTCAGATGTAACTCACATACAATTTGTTCTTCAGTTGAAAAAAAGCAATAGAGCCTGACATCCTGCATTCAGGATTAAACTTAAATTTTAAATGGGGGAAGATTAGGCTTTTATATCAATTCAACGGTAAAATAAGCACGGTTTCTGTTTTATTAGTGTTTGAAAAGTGTTAAAATAGGAAATTTTTGGAACTTTGAACGCGTTTTGTTTTACAATCGAGATCTTTCTCAATCTACGGGCTTTATTCTCCGTAGAAAATGGTCAATTTTTGTCGGCCTGTATTGATTAGTTGTTGAATGATAGGAACTTTAGTTATGTTTGTTATTGTAATATTTTTAAAGGTTTCTTTAATTTTTATTTCACTCATTTCTGCGATTATGTCCACTGAATCTTTGTAAGTATTAAGTAGTGTCTTGTTTTAATTCAGGATTGTATTAATATTTATACGAGCCAATGACACAATGGCTGGGGATATTACTAGTTTAAATGGAACTTTCAGTACTCACTCTACTCACCCTTCCCTTTTCGTTTTTGCATGACATTCCCGCTTTTAGGGTCAATGGTCACTATCACCCCGTAGGGTAAACATATAATATATATACTTTTTTATTTAAATATTACAACGAATATAAGGTAGGTAGGTAGGTTAAAGTGGTGAGGCTACCCTGGTAGCCTCCAATTAGAGATGAGCTCCGTTTTGATCCACACCCTCGACTGTCGTAGTCGGCGCCGTCACTTCAGTACCAGCCAGTGTCGTTAGGATGCATTCACTGATTGCCGCCCCACCTCCCTTAGCGACCCTAGCTGGTGGGCTCCGAAGTGTCGGGCTCTGATATTGTTGAATGCCGCGCAGTGACACAACAGGTGCTCCGGTGTCTCCTTTTCGGTTTCTTCTTTGCAGCTTCTGCAATATGTGTTGTGGGGTAGGCCCATTTTACAGGCGTGAGTGCCTATTGGCCAATGCCCCGTGAGAGTGGTCGTTAGTCTTCTAATGTCCTTTTTGCTTTTGGAGATCAGGTCTGCTGTCCTCCTCCTATTGTATTCTGGCCAGCATAGCCTGGATCTTCTGTTCTCAGTCATCGTTGACCATTCTTTGCTGGCTAATCGTTTGAAGTGGTCGAGTATTTCCCTCTGGACAGAGTTCAGGGAGATTTGTATATTTGAGGTATCTGAGCTCCCTTCTGACCCTTTCCTGGCCAGCTCGTCAGCTTTCTCGTTTCCTGGAATATCGTTGTGTCCCGGTACCCATACTAGTTGTACCGTGTTATCTTCAGCGAGTCTATTTAGCGCCTCTTTACATTGGGCCACTAGAGTCGATGTTGTTCTTGCTGATGCGAGAGATTTAATAGCCGCTTGGCTATCCGAGTATATCCTAACTTTGGTATTCTTGAGGTCTCGGTTTTCTGAGAGTTCGACAGCTTTCAGAATTGCGAATACCTCTGCCTGGAACACTGTCGCTGACGCTGGGAGGTTGAAGGACTCTTCTTCTCCCCAGCTGTCGGCGAAGATTCCGGCCCCTACACCGCATCTCATTTTCGAGCCGTCGGTGTAGAGGGATACACCGTCTTGCTCGGATACACTCCCTCGTCTCCATTCTTCCCTTGTAGGGTATATGGTTGTATATGCGTTGCCAAATCGTAGTTCGGTTGTCATGTAGTCTGTTCCTGTTGTTCCCAAATAGTCTATTTCATTCAGGATCGTACAGTGCCCAGTGTGATAGTTCTTCCAGCTTTGGCTTGCCTTCAGTCGTACCGCGCTTTGGGCTGCTGTGTTCCTTATGAAGTGTTCTATTGGGATCATGTTTAGCACTGCGTTCAGCGCCGCCGCAGGGCATGATCTTAATGCTCCCGTGGCACCTGCGCACGCCGATCTTTGAATCCTTGTGAGTTGTTGTCACCACCGCTGTGTAGAGCCATATTATGATCTTGGGGTGTATGCCCTAGTTCTTTCCAAACATCTTTCTGCACGAGTAGAATGCTATACTCGCTTTCTTGACTCGTTCTTTGATGTTGTTTTTCCATGATAATTTTGTGTTCAGTATCACCCCCAAGTACTTGGCTTGTTGTGATAGCTCTAGTTCTGTTCCATCTAGCTTTGGTTTTGTGAACCGGGGGATCTTTGTTCTTTTCGTAAAGAGCATAAGTTCCGTTTTGCTCGGGTTAATGCCTAATCCACAGGCTTTAGCCCATGTGTTCAGTTTGGTGAGTGCCCTTGTCATCAGTTCACTGATAACATCGGGAAATGGTCCTGTGGTGAGTAGGACTACGTCGTCCGCGTAAGCTACCACCTTAATTCCTTCGCTATTGAGTTCTTTCAATATGTCGTCCATGTTGATCAGCCAGAGCAATGGAGATAGAACTCCCCCCTGAGGTGTGCCCCTCTTCACAAACCTGGTGTGATGAGTGCCACTCAGTTCGGTTGTTATCTTCCTGCTCGTTAGCATTTCGCCTATCCATGATCTGATGCCTCCTTCAACTCCTATTTTGTTGAGGGAGCTCAGGATGGAGTCCGCGGTTAGGTTGTTGAAGGCCCCTTCTATGTCTAAAAAGGTAGCCAACGTGTAGTCTTTGAACAGCAGAGCCTTTTCTATGTATTGTACTACTTCGTGTAGCGCCGTTTCTGTGGATTTGCCTTTTCGGTAAGCGTGCTGGGCTTTCGAAAGGTTTTTCTCCGTTTTGCATCTGATGTGGATATCTAGTATCCTTTCCATTGTTTTCATAAGGAATGAGGTCAGGCTTATCGGCCTGTAATCCTTGGCTAGGATGTGCCCTCTTCTTCCTGGTTTGGGTATAAAGACTACTCTTGCTTCTTTCCATGGAAGCGGTATGTGTACTGCTTGTATACATGCTTGGAAGATTGCCTGCAGCCAGTTCCATATGAATTCCTTCGTCTTTTGCAGCATTGCTGGTATGATTTCGTCCGAACCTGGACTCTTGTATTTGTCAAAAGAGTCTATCGCCCAGTGGATTCTTTCCCTTGTGACGATCTCTCCGACTTGTGGCTGTTGGACTACCCTTAGGGCATCCGTTGCTGTTGGTTTTATTCTTAGATTTCCTGGGAAGTGAGTGTCCAGCAGGATATCTAATGATTCTTCAGCTGACGTCGATCCCGTGCCGTCAGGTCTGTTTTTTAAGTGGGGGGCTTGCTTGCCCTCTTGCTAGTATTTTGCTCAACCTAGCCGTATCTTTTATTCCCTCTAGCGATTCGCAGTAGTTGCTCCAAGATTCTTTCTTGGCTGCGTATATCGCCTTTTTGTACTCTTTATGTATTTCCTTGTACGGTCCCCAATCTTTGGTTCCGTAGCTGTTGTTGAAGGTCTTCCTGACCTTCCGTCTGAGCTCGCTTAGCTCTTTGCTCCACCATTGTGGGTATTGCTTTTTGGAGTATGTTATTCTACATGACTCCTTGTACGCATTGTTGAGGATATTCGTGAGGTCCTCAACTTCTTTGTCTATCTTGTCCGGGTCGGATCTGACTTTGATCCTCCTGTGCTTTGTTTTTGTCTGTACAATTCTGGCAAATTTGTTCCAGTCTGTGTTACGTGGGTTGCGTTTCGGTGTCGTCTCGCGCATCGGCATCGAGATTTCAAAGAATATGTACCTGTGGTCTGAAAATGAGTTCTGTGTCGAAACCCCCCAATTTCCTACCTTGTACCCACTGTTCTCCATTTGGAGAGTTATGTCCAAAACTTCTTCCCAACCTTGAAATTCTTCCGTGCTTGGAAAAATGAAGGTTGGTATATCCCCTCTATTACAAATAGTGACGTCACGACATATAATACTATCGAAAAGAGACTCACCCCTTTCGTTTGTTTCTTTACTTCCCCACAGCGTGTGCCTGGCGTTGGCGTCACACCCGAGGATTAGCGTCGTCTTGGTCTCCTCAGCCCACTTCATCAGCCTGATGACCGCATCTGGTGGTGCGTTTTCGTCGTGGGCCATATAGCCGGAGGCTATCAATATCGCTGTCCCATCCGCCGTCTCAAACCTGGCCACTGCTAGGTCTGGGTTGCTAAGAGTGGGGTGTAAAAGGGCGTTAATAGTGTTTTTGACTATTATACCCGCCCTCGGCCTACCTGTCGAGTTCGTGTATAGAGTTGTGTATCCTTTAGTCGCCACGCCAGAGATCTGTCCGACTCTTATCCATGGCTCTTGTAAGAGGCCGATGTCGATGTCCTTCTCACGGAGAAGAACTGCCAGATTCGCTGAAGCGTGAGAGCTCCGCTTCAAGTTGATCTGGACGACGTTCGGCATTACTTTGGCGTTGTGTCCGGGGTGACGTTGTCGATGATTAGGTCGTCCAACAGCCTGTTGGTATCATCGACGTCGTCCTCGAGGGCTTCGTCCGGCTCGGCCAGGAAGACCTTGATCTTGGCCTTCCTTATTCCGTACCGCACTTTGTGGTCGGACTTCTGCAGTTGCTCCAGGCAGCGACGGTTGATGAGGAATATAAGAACACCGAAAGATTAATCTCGAGTTTTCTAGATATAAGGTGAATTTCATAGAGAGCTTTGATTATGTATTTGTGGTGACTAATTATCTATGATTTCCCTTGGATTCAAGTGTATTCACTATTGGATACAATTGTCATTTGAGATTTTCGTTTAAGAGTTGGCGATCACTGAACGTGGGAACATGACAACTAGGGGAGGATGTTTGTCTAAACAGTCTATTTAAAAGGCATGGAACGGCCGTAATTATTTATTGATATTCATAGGAACTAATGGAACTAATTTGCTTAGCATAAGGGCCAACCGATAAGCTTGGCTTAACAGTATGAAAGCGGGGCCAGAGAGGTGGAGAGCGGCTAGCCGGCCCTCAGCTCGCATAGCAGCTAGATAAGGTTGTAACGTAAGTTCGCTCGACGGCCAGTGCGCGGAGGGCCGAAATACAAGAGCGGACGAGCTTTTGGATGCTCGGTAGGCAGAGGTCGACGCCGACATGACCTGATCACATTCCTTTTGCCCACATTAATGGATCCGAAAAGCAGGTATTAATACTTTTTTCAGTTTGAGACTAAAACTTCTAAGCGGTTATACCCCGGCCAACCTCATATAGTGGGCTCTAATAATACGTCAGAGCTGAATCGGAATAAGATCCCGGAGAACCTCAAGTGGCCTATCCAGGTCTAAGTGGGCTTGGTTTTGGTCTGACAGCATTTATAACCTTATCTTACCTAACATCAAAAAGTTATAATACGTGTTTTAGGCGTGCTTTAATTTTTACTTTTCATTGTTTTCTTTTTCGGAATCGAAAAAAGCTGTTCCGTTATCACAATCAAAAATGTAATGGTAATTAAAAAACAAACAAGTTTTTCGTTGTGAAATAAGAATTAAATGTTTTTTTCCACGTCAAATGTTCATAAGAAAAATATTTAGTTTTATAATCGTTTATTTATTGGTATCGTACAAAACAAAACAAAAGGAGGTCACTGCCCCTACTTAAATACATAAAGTACTTTACCATATAATTGATAAAACCATTCATAACACAGTGCGACAAAATTCAACTTTTTGTCTGTATCTGGAATGAGACAACCCTTTTTTATAGATTTTTGGACGCTGAATCCGAATCTGTAATCAGAATTTGTCTGTCACGTAACATTTTCGCAAAAAACGCGTTTAAAATTGCCAAAAACGCTGTTTTTGCCCTACTTTACAGTAATATAACTCGGTTTCAAGATGTGCTAGAAACTTCGTTCTTTTCGCAAAATATAGCTAAATACTTCTATAATGATGACCAAGTGGTCATTTATCGAATACATTTTTAATTGATGAATGATATGCAATTGAAAAAGGCGCTCGCGCACCCCATATTGCTGCGGTAACATCCTGGACAAGGCGCGCGCGCTCGCCTTATTCAATTGCATATCATTCATCAATTAAAAATGTATTCGATAAATGACCACTTGGTCATCATTATAGAAGTATTTAGCTATATTTTGCTCATTCCAGATACAGAAATCGTGTTGCACTGTGTAATTTAAGAAATCATAAAGGAAGTAACCGTTAATGAATCTTAAATTAACATTTTTGTTCTTTCAGTCCTGACTTCAAAGACAACTTTGTGGATTTTTTTTATGATACTGGACCTATGTCCGCTCATTCATTTAGTTTTGTTATATCTAAACTTCATAAGTCAGATGAGGTATATAAATCAACCCCTAAAAATATTCCAACTATAAATATTTGGCACAATAAAATCGCATTAGAGGTTTTAACGGTAAGTTTTAATATTTTTATTGTATTGTCATGTATTGTACTTCAACAACCACCACAAAATGAACTTCCTTAAAAGCCTCGCAGTCCCAAACATGGAAACGCTGTAAATGTGTTGTAGAGGCCAAATTAGGAAAAATTTTAATTTAATTAAATGCACCGTACAAATTAATAGTGGTCGAGATGTTTTTATCAGTTTAGCGAGGCTTTTAAAGAAATTTATCTTGCTGTTGTTGTTGAAGTACAATTAATTTTCTTGTTTCAAAATTGAGAAAATAAAATTTTTAGTCTGTAATAATAACTTTCATGTGTTATGTAAAATTGATTATTGTTTGCTAATCATTCATTGTGGTTTAGGCTCAAATTAAATTAAAATATGTTGAAAACTAGCAAAATTATAATTCGTTTTCTACAAATTTTCCGATCGTTCCTATGCATAGCTATGGCAGCAATATCAGATCCAGCAATTGTCAGATCCAGACCGTTCCGACTTACACATATACGAGTGAGAGTAGGATGACTAACTGCAAAGTTTCATTCAGATAGCTTTAATACTTGATGGTGATTAAGAATATATATACTTTATAGGAAATTTCTCCGTCAATACGTTGCAAATTCCTGAAATAATACAAGGGCATAAAAATGTTTTATCCTATATTAATTAATTTGGTTAGCTTTCCTAAATTAGATTTTCTCTTAAAGATCGACGTCCGCTAGATCGTAGAACGACGTCTTACTATACCTCAACATATAGCCGAATTTACATTTTATTAATGTATAATCCTTGAACTAATATTTCCAGGATATTCAAAGCAAATTCCACATGGCCCATGAAAGAATTAGGGATTTCGTTAATGAATCTCTTCCTTTTGCAAAATTTGAAGTAATTGCAATTCCAGATCTTCCTACATATCGTTATATGAGCCAATACGGTATGTTGATAGTAAGGTAAGATACCTACAAGTTATCAACAACAAAATAATATTATTTTAATACCCATTAGGGAGTCTGAATTAAAAAAAAATGAAATTTTTGAAATTATGCGAGAGACTATGTATCAGTGGATTGGTGTGTGTATTACTCCGTATTGGTGGACTGAGGCAAATATAAATAAAGCCTTAATTAATTTTTTAGCGTCTGAATTAGTCATTGAAGTAAGTTACGTATAAATGTAATTAAATAAATGTAATTAAAAATACTGACATATTATTGTTTAGATTAATGGAGAAGCTGAGTTTAATGGAAAATACCCCATGACCATTCTTTACTCATTATACTATGAATTAAGCAAACGATATCCAAATTCTCGCATAACTGGAATGAAACAAGAGTTGACTTCTTATAAAATTGAGTTAACAATTAGAATGCTTAAACACGTATTGGGAATGGAATCATTTAAAAATGGAATACGAAAATTTATTGCCGAATATAAAAATATGTCCTATAAGGGACCTGACCTGTGGAATACACTATCTAAACAAGCTAAAACTGATAAGACTCTTGATAATGAACTAAGTATATTGGAAATTGCTGAGTCTTGGATAAAACAAACCCGACTTCCGGTTATAAATATTAACAGAGACTACGAATTAAGAACCGCAACAATACAACAGAAGGTATACCTAAGAGAACGGCCTCACGATGTTCCCGATCAAGATAAAATGCTTTGGTGGATTCCTCTGTTATTTATTCGAGAAGATGATCTTAACATTTTCGACAGCTCATATTTATGGATAAAAAAAATAAAACAAATGCAAATTTTTGACATGCCACCTCAACATCAGTTTATAATTGTCAATCCTGAGGAAATTGGACCTTTTCCGGTTAACTATGACGAAAAAAACTGGAATATGCTTTCAAATTTTTTACAAACCGAAAATGGCAAAAAAGTTATTCCCGTTTTTACAAGGTAATTTTTGTGCATTCCGTTTGTATTTTTGATGACTTCATAATTCTGCCGCATCCATTACTCATTTCGCCTATTTATTTTCATCACTATCAGCCTAATAAATTACACGATTCTGATTGTGAATTTCTGAAATACAGGATGTGTCGTTCTGTGATTACCAAAATTTAAAGCACCTTTATCGTTAATCAGGGTTACAATTCTTATTATTTACGGTTATTATATATTTTGCTTACCATTAAAAAATAATGTTTGAGTTTTATTTTATCGCTCAAAGACAGCAAAACAGCAGCGATTCCGCTTTCAAAAAAACGAAACAAAACAAAGACAACAATAAAAACACACCAACCAACCAATGAGTGCCCCGTGTCGAAAATCCGGGTCCCGGTGTCTTTCTGTACCAGCGCAGTCTGCAAAACGTTGATGCTGTTCCGCTGCAGCAGCGACGATAGAGTTGGAGCAGCGAGCGCGGCCTGCGGGGCCTCTTGACGACAGGCGAATCTTATTTAGACTGGTAACGTTTGCACAAGGACCACCCACACCTTGGTGGTCGTGCTTTCGGGCATGAACACGGCATGATGTGGAAGATAGGAGGTGGCGGAAGTCGATGTATTCTTAGATCACAGAGCCGTACCCGCCTTTTGGGGATATCCCTCATGCAGTCCGAAGTAGGATTAAATGTGGCACGGAATGACGCGGAGAAGCCGAAAATTGTGGTGTACGATGTGGACACTGCAATAGGCCCGAAGGAGTTCTTGAAGGAGCTACATATGAACAACTTCGTCGACGAGCTGACCGCGTCATAGGTTAAGGAGAATGTCCACCTGGTGACCAAGCCATGGTTGGTGGGACTCGACCACAAGGTCGGCGAAGGCAGACAGACTGAGAATGTCTGCCGCCAGTGCTGACAGCAAGTCTACACCTCAGTTAAGTGCCAGAACCTGGTGGACTGCTGGAATTGCCGGCATACAGGGCAACCCTCGGGGCATCACATCGGGGCACTGGTACAGGAGCCGTATCTCGGCGGTATCTCGATAAAATGGATGTGCTGCCTAAAGGAACCAGGATCTACGCCGATCGTCGTGGGAAGGCAGCCATCCTTGTGAATTAACAGGATGCCATCTGCATGCCAGTGGAGACCCTCACCAATGAATATGGCGTATATCTGGTCGTTAAAGGTAGTTTTGGCTCAATCTTCCTTTGCTCAGCATTCTGTCAATTCGATGCAGCAGATGCCAGCAGAACTCCCGCAATCCTGGGCCCCGACGCGAATGCAGTATCCCCCATGTGGTTTAGCAAACTCTCTCGGCACTTCGAGGGACAAGCTAACTACAGCCAGGGTGAGCTGCTGTCTGAGTGGATGCTGGAGGCAAGAGCCGCCGCCCTAAACCAGTCAACCGAGGTGTACACGTTTGATAACTTCAGAGCTCGTAGTCATATTGACGTGACGATTATCAACGAAGCAGCATCTATGTGGGCCACATATGAATATAGAGTGGACGAGTGGCAGTTGAGTGATCACATCATTATTCCTGTTGTGACCAAACCAACTAAAGCACAGTTTAGAGCATAGCTCTTGTGCCGTTCTGAAACTTCTCCAATGCACGTTGGCGGTTGTTCGAAGAGGGAATGGTGAGAAAACAGCCGATATTCCGGAAAACTTCTCCGAGTCGTCGTTGGACCAGCAAGTTTCTACCCTGCGCAATATTGTCCATGATGTGTGAGTTATTGCGTTGGGAAGTAAAACGCCAGGATCGCCCAGCAGAAGAGCAGGTTGGTGGACTGCCGATCTCTGCGCTGCACGCGCGAAGTCCGTAGACTTCGCCGCCGACTCCAGGATACCTGGCGTCGTGATGACGATGGCACAGCGGAGCTGAGGCGTGCCTCAGCCGACTACAAGAAGCTAATCTGGAGGGCGAAAATGGATGACTGGAAATGCTTCGTGGGAGATCATTCTGATGATCCATGGGGGCGCGTCTAGAAGATCTGCCGAGACCGCAGGAAGTGCACGGAGATTGGGTGCCTCCGCGTGAATGGCGAGTTCATCACCTATTGGGGGTGTCACTTATATATAACAAGAAAGGAAGCTAACATCGGCTCACCGAAGTTTATATACCCTTCCAGAATTTTGACAAAAAATTAAAACCGAAAATCTGGAATAATTAGTTGCCAAATCTCAAATTTGATGAAAATGATTTGAAAATCGGCTAAGTTATTGTTTTTTTTTATGTTCCTATAGAAGATATAGGATATACTTGACCGATTTTCACGAAATTTAAACCGAAATTCTGAATTCTGATATAGTCGTCCGATCCGGCTCGTTCCGACATATGTACGAGTGAGAGTATATAGAAGACTAACTGAAAAGTTTCATTCAGATAGCTTTAAAACTGAGGGACTAGCTTGCGTAGAAACGGACAGACGGACATGATCGACTCGGCTGTTGGTCCTGATAAAGAATATATACACTTTATAGGGTCGGAGATATCTCCTTCACTGCGTTGCAAACTTCTGACTGAAATTATAATACCCTGCAAGGGTATAAATATGTACTTATTACTTAAGATTACTTTTAATTAGGTTTAAGCTACTCCCCCAGCTTTCTATCCCCCCACAACCTTGTAAATTATGCCTACTTATACCTTTTATACTTCTTAAAAAAAACACCACACACACACACACACCCACCCCAACTCAAGAGTGAAAGTTCTCTTTGAGTGAAGTTGTGTTTTTGCGTGCTCCGCAAGTTTTCCCGATAGTGCCACTAAAAGGGAAAACCAGGCCATATAAAGGCATATTAGTGCAGTGTGAGCCTACTGACGTCACATGTACTCACCTGGTGCCACCTCGCCTCCAGCAGGGCGGTTCGAGCTAGATCACTTGGCTGTGCGCGTGAGTCCTGGGGCCTAGGGGAGGGGAGAATTCCTCGCATTCGTCTCTCTCCCAGCTGTCACCGCCTTCCTTCTTTCTCCTCCTTATTTTCTCTCGCCTCCTAAACAATTTTCCCGGCGTTTTCCTGGGGAGTAAACTGCTATTCGCTGCCGATCGCAGTGTTGCATAGTGCAGGTGCCGGGAGCTTAACAGCCGCGCTTAACAGTGGCGGCGCACAGTGGCGCCTTTTTCTCATTTGAATCAAATAAGATAATCGAATAATTTCAACGGCATTTGATAGTCAATTTCTGTAAAATGTTATATCTAGTAGACAATGTGCCACGCCCACCCACTCGCCCATTTATAGGGAATCAAATTTAAAGAATTGAATTTTCTCATAGAAAACGATTTAAAAAACAAAAAATTTATTTAATTTTTTGGCTTTATTTTTATTGATTTACTCAAATAAAAATATTTTGAACAAGATGGACATACAGTCGGCTGTCCCGACAGTAGAATACCCTGTACCATTACAAGTCGGCGCTCGATTTGGTTCCCGAGAATAAGAAGCTAAAAACTAAAAAACGCAGACATATAGTGCAAATGTCAGCTGAACCCAAAGCACGGTCGATAGCTCAGTGGATAAAACCGCGCATGCATTTTTGTAAGCAATTGGCCTGGGTTCGATTCTGCCGCCAAATCATAGGAAGTTTTTTATTTTAAATAAAATAGTATAGTTTTTTAATAGCATTTTTTTATTTCTTAGTATAAAATACGATAATAATTTTGATTTACAGTTAAAAATTACAAAAAAACAAAAAAAATTTGACTCGTCGCCGACGGGAATCAAACCCGCGAGAACTTCACTTCTACACTTCGCGTAGACTTCAGTTTAGTCATCTGCATCATCAACCAATTCGAAATCAGTGATCTTGGAGCCCTCTCTGCCTGCGCTGCCACTGGTATACATAATATGTATAAAGTAAAAAGGCTATATCTCCGCTATTAATGGCACGATCGAAATTAAATTTTGACAAATTCGGTTTTTTTTAAATAGCTCTTCCAAAAAGGGGAGCAGCAAAAATTGAAAACAAACTTGATCTGCGTGCAGATATTATATAAGAAGCCTAAATCACAAGTTTCGTGTCCCTAGCTCTTATAGTCTCTGAGATCTAGGCGTTCATACAGACAGACGGACGGACATGGCTATATCGACTCCTTTAGTGGTCCTGACCAATATTTAGGTAACTTTTGGGTGTCTGCCACGCCTCCTTCTGCCTGTTACAGAATATCGCACTCGCACAAAACTATAATACCTGTTTACCTTTGATCTTACACTGTGATTATTTGATTCGAATTTGGATCAGAGCTATTATCACCGTATCGATCTTAAGACAATAGTTGGGCACATTTTCTGAAAGCTCTTAGTGCCTAATTTACGGTGGTGTTAAAAAGTTTTAAAGAAATATATCGTTTGATATCAGTAGCACCTCCATAAGATCACCATTCGAATGTACATGCGAAGTTTTTTTATAAACTTGCATTATTTCTAAATTTCTGGCTTTATCTTAATGTAATGCTTTAATGTAAAATATTTTACAATATATTTTTTTTAATTTCGATTTTTTTATGCTTTGATAATTTTTCCAAATTTTGACTTACAATAAACCTATATTGAGGGAATTTTTAATAACTGAAGCATTTCAGGACTATAAAAATTTGATTCCTCATCCTTTCACGATTTTAACGCTATTGCGGTCAAGGGTACCCCTGAAGCGTTTTCACCCATATTTCGTGTTTTTTGACCCTGAGTTCTTTCACTATATTTGCCCCCAAAGGTGGTGTCGCAGCTCAACGCAGACTTTCTAAACGGATTCTGGTTCAGAAAAAATAAGCGCCACTGACCTATATAGTATAGTTGAGTGCTCTGTAGTGCTTCAAAAGTTCTAGACTACTTTAGGCAGAAAAAGGTGTTAAAAATGGACACGTGGCAGGTAACGATTTACCAGTACAAGCCAAACGCAAATTAATTTACAGTTTATGAATGTATCTATAATTTAAAACCAAAATCAGTCCGATTGGTTCTTTAGTTTTTGTGTAATATTACCTGAAAGTCAACCATTTTTTTTTGTTTTGTGTGTTGCAAAAACGGAAATATTTTTCAACTTTGACTTCTACAAAAGTGGTCCGAAAATTCCGGATTTGGAATCGTTGTGAAATTCTTTGTTGAGTAAGTATAGTATAAATCTTTTTTTCAACTATGACTTTTTTGATTTTAGCAACGCTAAATGTTCGAAAGGCGCCACTGTGCGGCGTTCAGAACAAGCAGCAAGCTCCCTCGATCGCCACTTCGGGCGGTATCTCGAGAGGTCTGTTAGAGCCCGGCGCCTTGCCACGAGCCGACTCCCAAGAGGACACGGGACCCATCCAGTCCTGCAAGTCCTCAAAGAGTGACGCCTGCCAAAAAGAGCAGGGCTGCGGATAAAACCATCCTAGCAGATTTGCTACAGCTTGGTAAGCTGCTGCAGGAGGTGTCCGTCAAGATGATGGATTAGACCACGCGGCACATCACCGTCTCGACGAGGGAGATTTTTGCCAAAATAAAGCACCAGGTTGAGGCACCAGGCCGGCGGCAGAGACTGCCCAGCATCAACCAGCGGTAGCGGGATCCATAGGCCCAGATGCGGTTGATTCAGCTCAATCTGAATCACTGCAAAGCACAGGATCTCCTGGCGCAGACGGTGCGCGAGCTGGACTCGGAGGCGGCAATCCTAAGCGAGCCATACAGGATTGGTAGCGGCCGTAGCTGGGTCACCGACAGCACGGGCAGATCGTCCCTGTGGCTCTATGGAGCAGAGGCGCTGGCGCGAAATAAGGGCGGCCGAGGGCTTTGTACGCGCTAACGTGGATGGCTTCTGGCTGTACAGTTGCTACTTGGCACCGAACCTCTCGCTAAAGTCGTTCGGTAGAATTCTGGACGAATTGAGCTGCTACATGCGGGGACGAAGCAAGGTGATCGTCGGGGCGACTTCAACGCCTGGGCCATGGAATGTGCAGTGCTGGAGACTGTCGCCCCTTTGGACGTGGTCCTGCTTAACGAAGGAACCCGGCATACCATCAGCAGGGCGGGAGCTGGTTCGGTAATCGACTTCAGAGCAATATAACGTCCCCGGAGCAATATGGCTTCACGAAGGGGAAGTCCACACTGGACGCCATCTCGAGGGTCGTGAAGGTGGCCGAGGAGGCCATCGTAAAAACTAGATGGAAAGAAGGAGGACGAAGTCTTACTGCCTGGTGGTCACCCTGGACATCAAGAACGCGTTGAACTCGGCAGACTGGGGCAGAACGCTAGAATCCCTTAGGAACTTCAATGTTTCGGGATATCTGCGGTAGATAGTGCACAGCTATTTCAGCAACAGGGTGCTTCTCCTGGAAACGAGTCTGGCTTCCAGGGCACACAAAGTCTCAGCCGGAGTCCTGCAGGGCTCCGTTTTGGGACCCCTGCTCTGGAATTCCATGGTTGCACGTGGACGTAGCTATAGTGGTGGTAGCTAAAGAGCTGGCCGCAGTGAAGGCTCGGACGAACGCGGCCATACAGGCCGCAGAGTCGTGGCTAGCGGTCGCCGGACTGAAGTTGGCGGCATACAAAACGGAGGCAGTCTTGATGTCGGCCCGGAAAGTGGTGGAGATGGCCCTAGCAGGCAACGAGGATTCTGCTATCTTCGGTGGTAACCTCGCAGATCCTGTCCGCCGCGCCGGTGTGGTCGGATGCCGCTATGGTAAAGACCTACTTGCGGGGGTGGAGGCGACCTACAGGCTGCGCGCCGTCAGGATAGAATCAGCGTTCCGGACCATTTTGGAAGACGCGGAGCTGGCCATCGCTGGACAAGTCCTGCTCACCGAACTAGTGAGTGAGAGAACGGGGATAGCCGTTGCCTCGACGACCATGGGGTCGGAGCAGCCGTCCAGGGCCGAGCGCAACACCGCGGCCAGGAGGAAAAGCTTGGAGAGGTGGCAGACGCTGGATGCACGCCCTCATACCAGACATAACGCGCTGGGTGGAACGAACCCATGGTCTGGTGGACATCAACCTCACTCAGGCGCTAAGTGGCCACAGATGCTTCCGCCAGTACCTGAAGCGGTTCGATCACGAGACGGAGGACTGGTGCCCAGAGTGCGGTACCGGCATTGTGGAAGACGCGCGGCACGTGATATTCGAGTGTCGCAGGGTCGGCCTCGAACGGCAGGAGCTTGAGACGGTAGCCGGGGGCGCCATCAGCGTAGAAACACTCGATCCAAGGATGCCAGGCGGCGATACCGCCTGAACGCACCCCTTTCCCTCCCTTTTCTTCCCTCTTTTTCTTCCATTATTTTGTCTGTAGTTGTAATTATAATCGTATCTGTAAATTATAAGAAAATATATTGAATACAAAAAAAAAACACACACCTCACCACACACACACACTTGTACAAGCGGGAACGGGATCCACAGGCCCAGATGCGGTTGATTCAGCTTAATCTAAATCACTGCAGAGCAGCGCAGGATCTCCTGCGGCGGTGCACGAGCTAAGCTCGGAGGTGGCAATCCTCAGCGAGCCATACAGGACCGGTAGCGGCCGTGGCTGGGTCACCGACAGCACGGGCAGAGCGGCCCTGTGGCTGTGCGGAGCAGCCGAGGGCTTCGTACGAGCCAATGTGGGTGGCATCTGGCTGTATAGCTGCTACTTGGCACCAAGTCTCACGCTCGAGGCCTTCGGCAGGATCCTGGACGAGCTGAGCTGCGACTTGCGGGGACGAAGTAAGGTGGTCTTCGGGGCAACTTCAACGCCTGGGCCGTGGAATGGGGCTCCCCTCAAACCAACACCAGAGGCCGAGCAGTGCTGGAGTCCATTGCCTCTTTGGACGTGGTCATGCTGAACGAAGGATCCCGGCACATCTTTTGCAGGGCGGGAGCCGGTTCTGTGATCGACCTCACGTTCGCCAGCAGCGCGCTGGCCCGCCTAGCGCAATGGAGGGTCAGCGAGGCCTATACCGCCAGCGACCACGAAGCCATCGAGTGCTCGATTGGCTTCGTAGGCCACACGAGGGGCACACAGCCACAGCCTAGGAAGGCGTTCCGCCAGGACACTTTCAGACCGCTGGTCTTGGCGAGCGCCCTTGAGGGCTTCTCGGCAGATGAGTCCGATGGGGCAAACGTGCTGGCCGAAAAGCTGGCGGAGGCAGTGGAAGGCGCCTGCAGTCGAAGCATGCTCCAAAGGAAGCCGTTCCGGAAGCACCACTCGCCGGTGCACTGGTGGAGCGGGGAGATTGCGGAGCTGCGCCGCACCGCCCTTCGCACCAGAAGACTGATGCAGCGCGCTAGAGGCACCGCACGCCTCCCCGCATGCAGTGACAGCTACAAAGCGGCCAAGAGGGAGCTTAAGACCGCCATCAGCAACAGCAAAAGGGAGTGCTTCCTGAAGCTGTGCGATGCCGCCGAAGAGGACCCGTGGGGAGGAGCCTACAAGATGGTGGTGAAGAGGCTCAATGCGGGAGGCAAAGCCCCGACCGACCCGGCAACGCTGGAAGGGATTGTCTGTGTCCTGTTCCCGACGGGGCGGCAGATCGCGGACCCCCCGAGCATGGATGCAGGCGACGTCCACTAGGTCACGGAGGCTGAAGTCCTCCAAGTCGGGAGGAAACTGCAGCCCAGGAAGGCACCCGGACCCAACGCGATCCCCAACAGAGCGACGAAGCTGGCCCTATCGCTGCTGCCGGGGGAAGTAGCCAGCCCGTTCAACAGGTGCTTCCTGGAGGGGACGTTTCCCGACAGGTGGAAAAAGCAACGGCTGCTGCTGCAGGCCAAGGCTGGAAAGCCACCAGGAGAGGCATCTTCCTACAGGCCAATCTGCCTGCTGGACACGATAGGCAAGGTTTTCGAGAGGCTAATCGCTACTAGGCTGGGCCAGGCGATTGCAGCAGCCGGTGGCCTCTCCCCGGAGCAATATGGCTTCACAAAGGGGAAGTCCGCACTGGACGCCATCTCGAGGGTCGTGAAGGTGGGATTGAAGGGGATTGTCAGTGTCCTGTTCCCGACGGGGCGGCAGATCGCGGACCCCCCGAGCATGGATGCAGGCGACGTCCACTGGGTCACGGAGGCTGAAGTCCTCCAAGTCGGGAGGAAACTGCAGCACAGGAAGGCACCCGGACCCGACGCGATCCCCAACAGAGCGACGAAGCTGGCCCTATCGCTGCTGCCGGCGGAAGTAGCCAGACTGTTCAACAGGTGCTTCCTGGAGGGGACGTTTCCCGACAGGTGAAAAAAGCAACGGATGCTGCTGCAGGCCAAGCCTGGCAAGCCACCAGGAGAGGCATCTTCCTACAGGCCAATCTGCCTGCTGGACACGATAGGCAAGGTTTTCGAGAGGCTAATCGCTACTAGGCTGGGCCAGGCGATTGCAGCAGCCGGTGGCCTCTCCCCGGAGCAATATGGCTTCACGAAGGGGAAGTCCACACTGGACGCCATCTCTAGGGTCGTGAAGGTGGCCGAGGATGCCATCGCAGGAGCCAGATGGAAAGGTGGGACGAAGTCCTACTGCCTGGTGGTCACTCTGGACATCAGAAACGCTTTCAACTCGGCAGACTGGGGCAGAACGCTTGAGTCCCTTAGGAACTTCAATGTTCCGGGATATCTGCTGAAGATAGCGCACAGCTATTTCAGCAACAGGGTGCTCCTCCTGGAGACTAGCATGGGTTCCAGGGCACACAAAGTCTCAGCCGGAGTCCCGCAGGGCTCCGTTCTGGGACCCCTGCTCTGGAATTCCATGTACGACGGAGTCCTACGGCTGCCGATGCCAGCCAATACCAACCTGGTGGGTTTTGCTGACGACGTTGCTATAGTTGTGGTAGCCAAGGAGCTGACCGCGGCGGAGGCTCGCGCGGATGCGGCCATACAGACCGTAGAGTCGTGGCTAGCGGTCGCGTGGAGTTGGTGTTGGCGGCGCACAAAACCGAGGCCGTGCTGATCTCGAGCCGGAAGGTCGTGGAGACGGCCAGCGTGCGGGTCGGAGGGACCACAATCCGGTTGCAGCGGGCAATCAAATACCTGGGAGTGTTCATCGACACGCGCCCGTCGTTTAAGGAGCACTTGGAGTATGCGCACAAAAAGGCGAGTGGGACAGCAGGAGCACTGTCCAGGATGCTCCCCAATACGAGAGGGCCCAAGCAGGCGACGAGGTTGCTGCTATCAACGGTGGTAACCTCGCAGATCTTGTACGCTGCGCCGGTGTGGTCGGAAGCCGCTAAGGTGAAGACCTACATGCGGGGGGTGGAGGCGACCTACAGGCTATGCGCTGTCAGGACAGCATCAGCGTTCCGGACCATCTCGGAGGACGCGGTGCTGGTCATCGCGGGACAAGTTCCGCTTACCGAGCTGGTAGGGGAGCGGAAGGAGACAACCGTCGCCCCGACGACCAGTGGGTCGGATCAGCCAACCAGGGCCGAGCGTAAGCTAGCCGCCAGGAGGTTAAGCATGGAGAGGTGGCAGGCCAGCTGGGACTCCTCGTCCAAGGGCCGCTGGACACACGTCCTCATACCGGACATCAAGCGCTGGGTGGAACGATCCCATTGAATGGTGGACTTCTACCTAACGCAGGTGGTAAGTGGCCACGGATGCTTCCGCCAGTACCTGAAGCGGTTCGGCCACGAGACGGAGGACTGGAGCCCAGAATGCGGCACCGGCATAGTGGAAGACGCGCGGCACGTGATCTTCGAGTGCCGCAGGTATGGCCTCGAACGACAGGAGCTGGAGGCGGTAGCCGGATGCGCTATCACCGAGGAAACGCTCGTCCCGAGAATGCTGGACGACCGGATAGTGTGGGAGGCAGCAGCCACCTTCACGGCGGGGGTGATGAAGCAGCTAAGGGCCCTGGAGCGTAGGCGGAAAGAGCAGCAGGAGTAAGGGGCCCAGCGTACGCGAAGCAATGCCAGGCGGTGATACCGCGTCCACGCACCCCCTTTTCCTCCCTTTTTCCCTCTTTCCCTATTGTTGTTAGTATTGTAAGCGTACCTGTACTAGGAAGTAAGGGAATAAATTATGAATACAAAAAAAAAAAAACACACACACTTGACATGGCTGACTTGGCCGCCCCGGCAGGTAATATACCACGCCATGATGACCAAGGGCGGCCCAGCTGCCTTTAAGAAAAGTAGCCTGATGGCGCGCTCCCCATCCCTCGCTCCTGCTACGCCGCCAGGGAGGAGTGGTGATGGCCTTCCCACAGACTCGACCAAGAGAGGTAGGGACCGTCTCAAAGCTCGGCAAACTGATAGATGAGCTCCACTGTCTCATCTACGAGAAGCAGGTGCGCGACATCAACATGGCCATGAAGGCGATGATTGCCGAGATGCAGATCACTCAGCCAGCCGTAGGGGAGCCCGAAAAGCCAGTAGCTCCGGAGAGCCTGTGCAGCAAGTACGCGCAGGGCACAGTGGTGAAAAAGACGGTGGCGAGCAAGGGGCAACAGACGGCGGCAGCGCCTAAAAAGGATCGGTCGGCCCAGACGGACCCGTAGCGAAGACTTAGCCAACCAGACGGCATTGGCGGCAGCACGGAAGCCCCCAAGTAGACGTGTCCCTCAGCGGTACAGCCTGCGGCACCAGCAGCCAAGGAATGGTGCCAAAAAAAATCTGAGCGGCCCCGGGCGCCGGAGCGACGAGAGAACGGCAAAACCTACCGAGGCTGATACAGAGACTACCGGCAACCCATGGAGAGCAGTTGTCGGCAGAAAAAAGCAGCGCAGACATCGTCCTGAGGCGATGATAGTGGAGGCACCGGGAAGGTCGTGCAGCGAAATTGGTCACGAGAAGGGAGGACAGTCAGCTGAAAGACCTCGGAGGGGCAGTAAACAAGGTGCGCCGAACGGCCAGGGGCAACCTGTTACTGGAGGTAGACAAGGGCAGCACGGAGAGCGCTGAGTCCATGAGGGATTGTATCGCTCGGGTCCAGGGCGAGGAAGCGGAAGTGCGGGCCCTGACGGAGGACTCGACGGTAGCAGTGTTTGAATTCCGGAACTTGGACGCCATCACGACGGAGAGCGAGATTCGTGCTGCCTTCGCGAAGCAGTACCAGCTCAGCGAAAGAGTGGTAAAAGTCGAGAGCCTCCGCCCTGGATTCGGCGAGTCATAAGCTGCGCTGATCAGCCTGCCATGTTCAATGGCGAAGGAGGTGCGGAATAAAGGCGTGATCCGCATTGGATGGACTAGATGCAGAGTGCGGGAGCGCGAGGGTCCCCCACGCTGCTTCGGGTTCCTTGAGCTAGGGCACATTGCCATTCGCTGCAAGAGCCTGGTGGACAAGAGCGGAGATGCGGGCCACAGGGCAGCAGCCTTCAGCAAGGAGCCCGCGAGCACCAGAGGGTTTAACCAGCAACCAGACAGCAAGACTAGTCGGGCCCAAAAACGACGGTGCCAGCCCTCAAAGAACGACATGCAGTTGATTCAACTCAACTAGAATCACTGCAGAGCGGCGCAAGACTTGCTGCTACAGACGGTGCGCGAGGTAGTTGCGGATGGGAGGGAGCGGAGTGGGCCAAGGATTGTACTGGCAAGGTGGCCCTCTGGCTCTGCGGGAACGTTCGACGGCGGATGTCCAACATCAGGGCAGCCGACGGGTTCGTGAGGGCGGAGGTAGATGGCCTGATAGGATACTAGACGAGCTGATTTGCGACCTGCGTGGGAGATCCAGAGTGATCGTCGGAGGCAACGCATGGGCAGAGGAATGGGGACCAACCAATGCCAGAGGGCGAGCGGTCCAAAAGGCGTTCGCCTCGATGGACGTTGTCCTTCTGAACAACTGAGCTCGGCACACTTCGTCAGAGCGGGAGCAGCCTCGTTCATTGACCTTACCCTGGTGAGCAGCGCGATCTCCCGAAATGACGCCTACACAGGAAGTGACCACAAGGCTATCTTGTGTGCAGTAGGAAAGCCTGCGGGTGCCGCTCGCGCAGTGCAGCTCCCGACCAAGGCGTATCGACCGGGCACTATGTGTCTACAGGCTTTTGCCAGTGCCCTGGAGGGTATTACGGCAGAAGAGGACGGCGGAACCAGCGAATCGGCTGATCGTATTACGCCTGATGTACGCCTGTGCCCAGAGTATGCGACGGAGAGGGACGTGTCGGAGGAACCAGAGGCCAGTATTCTGGTGGAGCGAAGAGATAGCCGAACTCCGAATACGAGCGAGTTTTGTACTGTGGGTCCGATTTAATTAAAAAAATGAATAAACATGAACACGATGTTTGTTTCTTAGTGGCGAATCATAACTGAACTGTCTTTATTGAAAAAGTCATATTTAAAGGTTTTACATTTGGATTACAATTGGTTTGTGTTGGTGTACTTAAATGGAATTGTGATTTAGCTTATTCTATATGCTTATGTAATTATTGCGAAACTTATGCTGTTTAGACTTATTCTATCTGCAATTGGTTTCGTTGCGAAACCGGATGCATACAAGAGTTTATTAACTCGTGTCGCGAAATTGCTTATTTTACCATTATAGAGTCCAATAACTCTTGAACTGTCTGGCTAATTGGTTTTATTTGGGTATTATGTACTGGGAATGAAGTGGATCTGTACAAAACTCGCGCGGCACAGTGCGGCGAGTGCAACGAGGTGTACAAAACGGCGAGAAAGGCCCTCAAAATGGTCATTAGGGATGCCAAGCACGAATTTTTCCTACGGCTCTGCGATGAGGCAGAAAACGACCACTGGGGAGACGCCTACAAGATGATTGTAAAGGGACTGAAAGCGGGCAGTTCGGCCCCGTCGGACCCTGTAGCCTTGGACGGCATAGTGCAGGCGCTGTTCCCAAGAGGGGAGCCGGTGACTTTGCAGCCGAACGTGGAGCGCCCCCCAAACGACGCCTGCGTGATCTCGGAGGAGAAGGTCACAAGGATGGGAAGAACAGTGCGTCCCAAGAAGTCACCAGACGGGACGCAGTGCCAAATAGAGCGGCGCTGTACTCTAAGTGCCTAGCGGAGGGGACTTTCCCCGATCGATGCAGAAGCTGCAGTTTCTCGCCAAGCCGGGCAAGCAGCCCAGGGAGCCATCGTCATTCAGACCTATTTGCCTCACCGACACCACCGGCAAGGTGTTTGAGAAGCTGATAGCGGCAGGGCTGAACGCAGCTATCGAGGAAGCCAGGGGTATCTCTACAACCAAATCGGCTTCCGGAAGGGGAGGTCGACGCTGGAAATAGTCGAGACGGTCATGGAGAAGGCAGAAAAAGCGATTGAAGGCTCGTGGTGGAAAGGCGGTTCCAAGAGCTACTGTCTAGTGGTCACGCTAGACGTAAGGAACGCCTTCAACACCGCGGACTGGAACCGATCGTTGGAGTCCCTGGCTGCCCTGAGCATCCCTGGGTACCTGCTGGAGATTGTTAGCAGCTATTTCTATATTCTATATTCTATTTTCTCGGTCGCCAGGGTGCAGCTAGCGCCGCACAATACGGTTCTCATCTCGAGCAAGATAGTGGTGGAAACGCCAGAAGTCAGCCTCGGCGGAACCGTGATTAGACGCAAAAGTGTATTAAATACCTCGGCGTCCTCCTCGACACACGTTTAGAACGATCTCGGACGACGCTGTGCTGGTCCTGGCTGGCTCGGTGCCGCTGAGGGAGCTGGTGCGAGAGAAGGCGGACCTGCGTAAAGCGCTCTGCGGGCACCAAGGACCCGATGGTGCCCTCAAGGCAGAGCTAAAGAGTGCCGCCAGAAGGATGAGCTACGAAAGTTGGCAGGCCAAATGGGATGCCTCACCCAAGGGAAGATGGACCTACCGGCTGATACCCGACATCGAGCCCTGGATGAGGAGCAGGAACGGGCAGGTCAATTTCTATCTGACCCAGGTGCTGAGCGGGCATGGTTGTTTCCGCAGCTACCTTAAAAAGTTTGGCCATGAGGTGGAGAACGGCTGCCCGGAGTGCGGATCCAGGAAAATTGAGGACGCGGAGCACGTCTTCTTCGAGATTTGCAGATTCGATGAAGGGAGGAACGAACTGGTAGCAGTAGCAGGGACGGACATCAGGCCGGATACGCTGGTGCCGCTGATGCTAGCGGAGCCGAAGTTCTGCGATGCATCGGCTAAGTTCTCGGCGTAGCTAATGAAGGAGCTTACGGGAAGGAGGATGGTTCTCCTTTCTGGCCCTCTCCAGGAATCTAAGCGACCTTCCACTACGCAAAGCATTGCTTTGCGGCCGTACCGCGCAGTGCGGGATCTTGCCCCATGTTAGTCTTTGTTAACCAAATTAGTTATTTATGTTTCTCCTCATTATTGTTGTTGTCATCTAGGGCAATAAACCATTGAATACAACAAAAAAAAAACACTCCCGACATAGGGAATAAAGAGAGGAAGAGGAATTAAGAACCAAAGAGATGAGTTCCAGGAGGGAAAGGTGGGGACCGCACCTGGACGAGCCGATCGGCACGAGCCGAAAAAAGACCGAATTAATTATCGGTATTTAAAGTTTTTCTCATTATTTAAAATGATCCATAAATAAAGAGCACCAAAACACTTTGAATGAAGGTAGAGCGATGCGGAACCCGACTTCGAAAAATGAAAATTAAATGAAAAATGAAAAACCTGCCCTAGTGCGCGCGAGTTACAGTCCAGGGTCCGAGGGTCGCATATGCGAGTAAGATTCTAGAAGATGCTAGAAGGAAGCTTACAAACAAAACGACAGTGTTGTGTGGAGAACAGAATAAGTACGTATGTGTATGTATATACACTGAGTGTACCAGAAAGTGTGTATTCGTCAGAGTTGCATGTCGGCGATGTTGTTGTTGTTGCACTAGGCTTGCAGTTGCCGGATACGCGTTGTTTCCGTGTGGCCGGAGAACCCGCCCCGTCCGAAGAGAAGGCCATAGAGGGGGAATGGCCGGATCGCAGGATCCCACGAACACGAAATGAGTGTCTTATAGTTAATCATGAGTTTTGTGTTGAACAAATAAAGTGTGTTCTTCTAATGCTAACAATAAATTTTGATTACTTATTAAAGAACTATTACTAATATTTTGGGGTAATGTTTAGTTTAGTAGCTAAATAGCTATCAATTATGTGTAATAATATGGAGGTATTTTTAGATTAATTAAATTTATGTATTTATTATTTTTTTTTTTTATTTTTTTAATTTATTATTATTATTTTTTTTTTTTTTTGATTAAAAAATGAAATTATGAAATGAAATATCTGCGTTTATGCGGTTTTATGCATTTATTTATACTTATGCTTGTATTTTTATTTCTATGCATGGCCATGCTAAATACAATTATGAAATGAACATTTTTAATCTATCCCTATGAAGTGTCTGTTTTTTATTTTTATCGTTTGATAATATAATGTTATCTTTATCTTCTATTTTAATTACTTTATACGGACCATTGTATTTATAATCCAACTTGTGGCCTGTTTCATTTCTTAGCAAAACTTTATCTCCTACTGATATATCTATATTTTTTATTTTATTATCATAAAGTTTTTTATTTCTATACTTATTTTCTTCTAACAATACTCTAGCTCTTTTATATTCTACTTCGAGTCAATATTTGCTCTCTTTAGCATAGTCAATTTTATTATATATAGCTTCTATGTTATCTATACTATTAAATTCTTTTGGTAAATTGCTTGTTTTACCAAATACTAACTCATATGGACAATTATTATGTGCCATTGAGGGAGTTGTGTTGAAACAGAATGTGAAATATTGAAGCCATACATCCCAATCAGTTTTATCAACCGATATGTAAGATCTTATGTATTCATTAAATGTTCTATGACTTCTTTTAATTGTTCCAACTGTCTGATGGTGGTATGCCGTAGAAGTTATGTTTTTAATTTTCAAATATTTGCACAAGTCACTTATAATTGAATTCTTGTATTCTGTTTCTTTGCCCGTAATGAACGACTTCATTGGACCGTACTTCAGAATAAATGATTCAAAAATAGCTTTAGCGACGCATATTAACGTGACTACATATTCATTGCCATTCTCCGATTTTGGTAATGGTCAAATGGTGTCCACTATTACTCTATCGAAGACATTTATTGGTGTATCTGTAATTGTTAATGGCGTCTTTGTATTAGATACAATTTTCGCTTTCTGACATTTTTGACATTTTTTTTTTTTTTTTTTTTTTTTTTTTCGCGCGGGGTCCCACGCCCACCTCCCGCCCAACCGACCGAGGGGCGCAGCCGTGTGACGTACGGCACGAAACGCGTACTGGATAGACGCGAGAGAAGGTAAAAAAATAGAATAGAACGAGGAAAAATTAGGATACACTACGGGATAGTACAACAAGCAATACAGTTTTTAGCTTTTGAAGGCTTTCAATGCCTTCAATGCTACTAAAAAGACGATTGTAATCAGTACATAAAACCCTAAATGGCTCATGTACTTCAAACTCACGCCTACAGTGGTTAACTACTAGTGGTATAAAAGTTCTAGAAGAAAGACGGGGAACATGGAAATTGAGCTGGCCTAGAAGGTAGGGGCTCTCCACATCACCGTGTATAAGTTTATGTAAAAAGACGACGCCAAGCATCGTCCTACGGTTAGCTAAAGAAGGTAGATTAAGTAGGAGAAGTCTACTAGCGTAAGACGGTAATCTAAGGTTTGCATCCCAGGGTAGGCCACGAAGGGCAAAAAGCAAAAAGTTCTTTTGGACAGATTCAATGCGGCTACTATGTACCCCGAATTGAGGACACCAGACGCACGAACCATACTCCAATATAGGGCGAACCAACGAAGTAAAGAGGGTCTTCGTTACATAAGGAGAATCGAATTCCTTCGCCCACCTTTTAATGAATCCCAGCATGCCTCTGGCTTTGTTAACCATACAGGAAATATGTTCAGAGAACGAAAGTTTAGGATCCAGGCGGACACCCAGATCATCAACAATAGAAATTCTTTCCAAAGAGCAGTCGTTAAGCATATAGGTTGCAAGCAGGGGAGTAACACGTGAAAATGTCATCAGTTTGCATTTTGAGCTGTTGAGATGTAAATCGTTAGCATGACACCATGCTTGGAAGTTATCAAGATCCGATTGTAGGTCAGATTGGCAAGAGATGTCCCTATACTGCAAGCAAAGTTTAACGTCATCAGCGTACATAAGTACTCTGGAATTGGTTAGAACCTGCGGCAAATCATTGATAAACAATGTGAACAGAAGTGGTCCAAGGTGACTACCCTGCGGGACGCCAGATGTGACCCTAAGGCTATTGGATTGAACGTTTCTGAACAGAACCTTTTGGGTCCTATCATTTAGATAACTCGAAATCCATTTAAGAAGATCACTAGGAAACCCCATTGAATCGAGTTTCCTAACCAGAAGAGAATGATTAACCGAGTCGAAAGCTTTACTAAAGTCCGTGTAAATAACATCGGTTTGAAAGTTTTGTTGGAAGCCCCTAATAACGAAAGAGGTAAGTTCCAGAAGATTGGTCGTGGTTGATCTTCGCCTCATAAAACCATGCTGGCATGGAGAAATGACAGATCTGCATAGATGTTGCAAGTGAGGAGTGATTACATTCTCGAAAAGTTTGGGGATAGCCGATAACTTAGAGATACCCCTATAGTTACTGGCATCCGATTTGCTACCTTTTTTGTGGAGAGGAATAACAAATGATTCCCTCCAAATAAGGGGAAATTCTGAGGATTCTAAAGACAAGGTAAACAATTTAAGAAGGGGTTACACAGCGCCTCGGAGCAATACCTAAGCACAGAGCCAGGTATACCATCGGGACCTGGCGAATAAACTGGCTTAACACGTTGAAGATCAAGAATAAGTGAGCTTTCGTTTAAAATAGGACTGAAGATTAGGGACGAACTGGGCATAGCTGTAGAAAATGTATGATCTGAAGATGTTGAGGGCGAATATGTCGTTTTAAAAAACTCAGCAAAGAGATTAGCAATTGCTTGATCAGAATTTACTGTAGTATTCTTAAAAGACAGCGAGGGAGGATATAACGTGGGTTTACGTTTAGAGTTAACAAAGTTATAAAACTGTTTAGGGTCCTGCGTGAACTGGACCTTACAACGAGTCAAATAATTTTTGTAACACTGAGCGTTAAGCACGGTAAAGTTAGATCGAGCACTAAGATAAGATGAGAAAGCCGTTTTTGAACCAGTGAGTTTATATTTATTATAAAGCCTAGATTTTACGTTTTTTAGACGCGTCAGCTCCTTTGTAAACCAAAGTGGTTTATTAGAGACCGACGGGTAGCATTTAGGAACACATAAAGAGAAGAATGAATTCATGGCATTGTAAAAAATGTCAACGGCGGATGCCATGTCAGAGCTCATGTAAAGATTAGACCAATCAAATTCTGCTATTAAAGTGCTTAGCCTCTGATAGTCAGCCTTTCGGAAACAGCGGACTCTGTTCAAGCTGCTATCAGGTGTAGTAGCTAAGACTGTCCCAGTGTCGATAGTCACATCGAAAGTTGGATGATAAGGATCTTCAGGTTGCGTCAATGGAGGAACTCTAATTAGGTTTACACCTACAGGATCAGAGACAAAGCATAGATCAAGTAAGCGGTTTAAAGAATTAAAAATATGGTTAACTTGCGATAAGGATAAATCAAGCAAGCCATTTAGGAGGTCATGCTGTGCCGCAGTGTGAAGAACATTAGACACCCCATCAGAAGACCAGTGAGCTCCGGGTATGTTGAAGTCACCCAAAGCCACTAATTGGTCCCTATCAGAAAGCCTATTGGAAACTGCCCGAATTGCCGAAAGGTGTTTCCAATAAATTGGCTCTTCCGAAGATGGAGGGATGTAAGAGCAGGTTACATAAATGCAACTACCTGTGAAAGATAGTTTTACGCAGATAAATTCGATGTCCAAAAAGTCATTAGATACCACCCGTTCCGAGATGAGGCTGGAGTCAACGGCAATTAAAACTCCGCCACCACGCTGGAGAAGACGGTCTAGTCTGTAAATAGTGTACTTACATGGAAGAATTTCGGAGCAGAGGATCTCCGGCTTCAACCAGGTTTCTGTAAATACAATCACCTGGGATGCGAAAGAAAGGCTATCAGAATATAATCTAGAGAGCTTACTGCGTAAGCCCCTAGTATTCTGATAGGAAAGTAGTAGGGAAGAGGTTAGTTTTTTGGGACAGAAGGTGCTTGAGTAGACACTGAAGGTTGTGACGGCTTGGGCAGTTGAACTCCCACAGGCCGATTTCTTTTCTTCCGTGCCTCGTACTCCTTGACTACAACGTACTCGGGCCAGAAGTCACCCGAGCAAATAGTGTCAAAGAGCTGGAATGAGACATTTATCTTAAATGACGAAATGTCTCTGGCATACGGAAATTTGAATTTTTCCACCTTGATATTACCAGCTTGTGTTTTGCCTTGAATATAGGCTAGAACATCTTCCGATGCGAGATCAGGGGCAAGCCTCGAAACAAATATAGTTTTCGAAGGTGGGACTGCTGTTAGGGTCTTATGTAACGAATTGTTACCAACAACGGCCGGTATTCCGGGCAATGTTGGACCCTGGGTAGAATTTTCTACGGTTGTTTGCGGAGCCAAAGAATTGGGCTGCGCATCAGACACCACGGACGACGCGGAAATTGCTGGCTGCGCGGCTTCCGACACCCCTACGACCGATTCGGTTACCGAATCTATGATCGTTCCTGACCTCAGAACCATTGGAACGGGGACCAGGAGCTGAGGCGACGGAGAGTGGCAGGAATTCGGTTGCTGTGTCTCACACAGTTGCAGCCGACTAGCAGCGGATTTTTTGCGTTTCGGCGACTCATTTAATAGCTTCATACTATTAAATTGAGCGTCCAGCGCGGAGAACAGGTCATTCGCCTTGCGAAAAGTGGCCATGATCTCAGAAAATCCACTCCTTGTCTGACGCATGAAGGATGATATTTCCTTCTCAACCGGTCGACAGGCCTCACAGCAATAACGCAGGCCCTTTTTGCTGGACACTGCGTCAGCCATTCGACCCGTCATCTCGATGCACTTAGCGTGCACAACTGCCTCGCAAAGCCAGCAATGGAAACTGGGCTGGTCTGCCAAAACATTTTTTTGGCAGTTCTTAATTACACAGACAATATTCTGGGACATGTTCACAAACCCTAGAACCACTGTGCACACTATCAATACCAAAAAACTAAGAGATAAAGAGAAGATAAAAGAGCGCAAGAGTTAGAGCAGCAGAAAATCACAAGAGCGGTGAGAGCTATGAACAGCTTGGATGCAGCTAATAGCAAACGGCACTCGAGCGGGGGAGAGAAAAATAGAAACGGTAAAAGAGCAAAGAGGAAATATAAAATAAGATAAACCGTCTTAGCACAAAACTAACAAGTAATTATTTATGCAAATTAACTACACAGAAAAGTGCATGCACGCGCGGTAGCAAAACGGTATATCGTTATAAATATTAGGTGATAAGTTTAGATAAAACCCCGGTGGTTTAGATTCAAAATAACACAAAAGTCGGAGCGCAAAACAAAAACACGACCGTCCGCTACGAAGAGAGAAATGTACTCAGTTATATCTTTAGACATATTTTTCCAGTAATAGTGTCTTTTTACTTTGGCCAAAGTTTTTGATATGCCAGTATGACCGCCTTGTATGGGATCGTCATGGAATGTAGACAATATAGCTTCTTTTTCTTTTAAATTTTTTATTTGGGATTTTATTTATACCGGCTTGCATTTCAAGCCTTTGAAAGAACTGACCTAAGTCAATATTCCCATTAGTATATAAATCGCTAACATTATATCTTGCGATTATTTTCTTACCATGTTTAAAGAAACATAGCATAATCATAATCCTGTGATATTTTGTAGCTCTTTAATAGTTATTCTCGACAACGCATCAGCTACATGATTGTCTTTTCCCTTTAAATACTCGACTGTAAAGTCATATTCTTCTAATTCGAGCCTCATACGTGTAAGTTTTGAACTTGAATTGACCATTAAAAATAGATATATTAGGGGTCTGTGGTCTGTTCTAACTACAAAATGTTTTCCATAAACATATGGTCGAAAATGTAATATTGCCCAATCAATTGCAGCTAATTCCTGCTCAGTAGTACACTTGTTACTTTCTCCTTTTGTAAATGCTCTTGATGCGTATGCAATGGGAAGATGGAGTCCATTATGGATTTGAGTTAAAACCGCTCCACACGCTTGCTTACTAGCATCTGTGATTATGCAGAATTCTTTAGTGAAATCTGGATATTGTAGCAAAGTAGGTTCCATAGGTTTTGTTTTTAAATATTGGAATGCATTTTGACATTCATCTGTTCATTGAAAGGGAACATTCTTTATACATAATCTTGTTATGTGCCTTGAATAGTCGGCGAAATTTTTTATAAAACGTTTATAATAGTTACAAAGTGCTACAAAACGTCTAGCACTGTCAGCGTTGTGCGGTATTTCTTCTCGTCGGGAAGAATTCCTTTATCAGTGCATTTATGACCTAGAAAAGACACCTCATGCATAAAAAATGAACATTTTTCTGGATGTAACTTTAGGTTGAATTTCCTACATTTCTCAAAAACATCTGTTAAGTGTTTAAGCATATGTTTTTCGGAACAACCGATTACTATTAAGTCATCCATCCAATTCTGTTAATTAATTTTTCTCCTTACGTCCACTCATCCATATTTTATATGTATCCGACTGCTGCGCTCATCGTCACGGTCGGCATAAAGTATTGGTAAATAGTGAGAGCAGTTTTTATGCGTTTTTAAGTTGATTTTACTCTTAATATTTGGAGGAACCAGCGAAGGTGCCGCTTCGACCAGTTTGTCGTAAGTAAGTTTACAATATTTCTTTAGTTTAAATTAAGGCTCGGTTCCATCGCTGCTCTGCCCGCAGACGGCGGCAGAGCGACGTCTTATATATGGACGTTGATGCACTACGGTCAGTACACTCAAGTGGCCCTTATGAAACCAGGCACGTGCCTGTTAGGGTGACGTATTAGTAGACGCGATGGCAAATATAGAAAAGAATGCGAGGAAATAAACTACCGGCGAGCAGCCTGAGTGTTTGCATGCATGCGATCTAAGTGGGTAAGGATTAAAGTTTTTAGTTTAGGAAGACTATCAACATGGGAGATCACCGAATACAAATCATTATAACTTGCACACAGTACTCTAAAGGGATCATTCAGTTCATAGGAGGTTCTACAATGGCGCAAAACTAAGGGTATGTACGATCTAGTATTTCTACTCGGAACGTGGAAATTGAGCTGACCTAACAAGTCAGTACTTTCCACATCGCCGTGAATTAGGTTATAAATAAAGGTAATACCAAGCATAGTTCTACGATTAGCCAAGGAGGGTAAGTTAATTAGGAGAAGTCTACTATAATAGGAGGGTAATCTCTGTTCAGCATCCCAGTTTAAACCGCGTAAAGCGAAAAGCAAAAAGATCTTTTGAACCGATTCGATGCGTTTTCTGTGGACCCCATACTGGGGGCTCCAAACGCAAGATCCATATTCTAAGATAGGACGAACTAGTGAAATATATAAAGTTTTTGTTACATAGGGGTCATCGAATTCTTTCGACCACCGTTTAATAAATCCCAGCATACCTCTGGCTTTATTCACCATGCACGAAATATGATCGATAAAGTCAAGTTTGGGATCTAGGCGGACTCCCAAGTCATCAACTGATTCTTTCCAAAGAGCAGCAGTTAAGCGTGTAAATTGCAAGCTTGGGAACGACACGAGAGAATGTCATTAGCATACATTTAGAGCCATTTAAGTTTAGTAGGTTTATGCGGCACCAGGTTTGGAAGCTATCAAGATCTGTTTGTAAATCAGACTGGTAAGCAACTTCCTTGTATTGTACGCAAAGCTTGACATCATCAGCATACATTAGTACTCTAGAATTTGTCAAAACTTCGGGCAGATCATTAATAAATAATGTAAACAACAAAGGACCCAGGTGACTCCCTTGCGGGACACCTGAGGTGACTTGGAGAACATTAGATAAATTATTTCTATAGAGGACTTTTTGCGTCCTGCCAGTCAGATAACTAGAGATCCACCTAAGAAGATCAATTGGAAAACCCGTTAACTGAGGAGAAGGGAATGATTGACGGAATCAAATGCTTTACTGAAGTCAGTATAAATTAAATCCGTTTGAAGGTTATTCTGGAAACCCCTTATAATGAAGGAAGTAAGCTCCAGAAGATTTGTGGTTGTTGATCTTCGCTTAACAAATCCATGCTGACATGGAGAAATTACTGATCTACAAAGCTGCTGCAAATGAGGGGTAATAATGTTTTCTAATGGTTTAGGGATGGCCGAAAGCTTACAGATTCCTCTATAGTTATTGGCCTCCGATTTGTTACCTTTTTTGTGGAGAGGAATAATGAATGATTCCTTCGAAATAAGGGGAAAGTGCGAGGTTTCTAAGGATAAGGTAAACAATTTCAGAAGGGGCGAGCAGAGGTCATCGGCACAATACCTAAGCACACAGCCCGGTATTCCGTCGGGACCTGGCAGATAAACTGGCTTTACACGATGAAGATCTAAGAGCTTTCGTTTAAACATGGACTGAAAATTAAGTTCGATCTGGGCAAGCTATAAGAATACGTCTGATTTATGTCAGTGGAAGTGGAGTATGTTGTTTGAAAAAATTGGGCAAAAAGATCGGCAATTGCCTTATCGCCCTTCACAGTTGCGTTTGCAAAAGAAAGTGATGAAGGATGTGTTACCGCCTTACGTTTGGTATTAACAATATTATAAAACTGTTTAGGATCCTGAGAAAATTTGACCCTGCAATGAGTCAAATAGTTTTTATAACACTGTGCGTTCAGTACGGTGAAGTTTGACGGAGCCGATAAATAGTTAGAGAGGTCAGAACGAGAACCTTTTTTTTTAAATTTTGTGTACCGCCTTGACTTTAAATTTTTCAAGCGACTCAATTAGTAAACCAAGGTGGTTTATTTGAAATATGCTTATGTATATAGGCTATGCGTTTCTAGACGGACGCGCGAGGGTATATGCTCATGTGGTCAGCTCATGTTACAGAAGTGCATGCGTTAGCTCTTTCATATGCCGGCTTGAGTTTTATGACCGGGAAATTTGAGAATTGTTTACTTTGTAACAATTAGCTACAGTACGCATTCTTTAAGTATGTATATTACAGTGGGTATTCAATGTGAACATACTACAATATTAACCGTTTTTCATCGCAAACCATTTTTGCTTCCTATTTTCAAAAATATTCCTAATTTCTTTCAGCTCACTCTTCTTCTTCTTTATTTTTAAACGAATTTTCATATATTACCATTATGCTATTAGACCTACTACGTGTCGCATCTATTTTCTATTTTCTATTTAAGTTCATAATCATACTCATGTAACCCATCTTGGGTAAATTCAATTCTTAGGCTTAAATCTATTTTGTTTAATGGCAGTGTTAATAAATAACAATCTGTAACAATCACTAACATTGTATATTTTGTAAATATATAAATGTATTATAAGTTTGGATAAGTTAGCATAGGTAGCATATAGCATAAGTCCCATGAAGGGCAATGTAAAAACTTTGCATAGGGCTCACCACCAGAAGCAGCAGAAGAGCAACGAAAGCTCACACACACAAACGACAATTTCCGCTGTTAACAGAAGCGTCAGCAACAGCGACAGAGGCCAATCAAAGGCGTCGCTGTACGCGCAGCCGAGCGCTAACAACGGCACATAAACACGTGCAAGCAAAGGCATCGCAGCCAGCCGCGGGCAATGTGAACACCTGCAACGGAAAATTACTCGTGCTAAGCACGAGAGGCATAAGAGCAGCGTGACGACAGCAGCGTGAGCTTCGCGGTGGCTGAGGATAAAAAGCGAACGACGCAAGGGAGTAGGAGTCGTGTTGAGTATCTAGAGGAGAACGGATGCAAAATTAAGGAGTTCTAAGTGCCCAGTAACGAAGCTATGGAATAATCTGGTAAGACCGACCTCTGTGCCCTCCTCAGGAGGAGCACGCGGTGCGCAAAGAGAGAGTAGGGACTTAAGTTTAGGGACAATAAAAAGACTTATACAAAGGGAAATGAAGATGTATATAGCCGAGCCGCCTATGTGTTTTTATCCAACTCACTTTGTGACGAGTGCCGCGCACATAATAGGAAGGTTTAAGTTTGAATGAGAGCGCGCGCCTAGAGAGGGCCACACTGAAACAGAAGAAAGGGCCACACTAGAGGCAGACCGACCGCGGCGACCACACTAGGGCACGCCAGGGAGGCGTGTCAGACACCCAAAAATTACCCAAATATAGGTCAGGAGCACTAAAAGAGTCGATATAGCCATGTCCGTTTGTCCGTCTGTCTGCCTGTATGTCCGTCTATCTGTATAAACGACTAGATCTCAGAGACCACAAGAGCTTGAGACACCAAACTTGGGATTTAGACTTCTTATATCTGCACGCAGATCAATAAATTTTTGATACCATATTCAAAACGTTTGTGTATTATACCAAAATACATAAATTGTCTAAATTTAATTGCGATCCTGCCATCAATAGATATAGGCTTTTTACTTTTTACGTATGGTATATAAGAGACAGAACAGGTAGAGGGCTCCAAATAAATCAAAACGTTCAATATACATTTTAGTTATATTCATATCTTTAAGATATTAAGATTGCTTATTTATTACTAAGCTGCAGTCTACCCGAAATGGTTTTTAATTAACGAAAATTAGAAGTCACGAGTTCGATTCCCGTCCGCGACTAGTGAAAGCTTTTATATTTTTAGCAAATTATTATTTTTTTAATTTTTTCCTGTAAACCAAAATAATTACTGTATTTAATACCTTTTTTTTTTTAATAAAAAAATGTTATGTCCGCAAGGCACTTGCAGCTAAATCGAACCCAGGCCAATTGCTTACAAAAATACACGTGCAACTTTACCCACTGCGTTATCGACTTTGCTTTGGATTTGGAAGGCATTTGCATTATGTGAATTTGTCTCCGTTTTTTAGTTTCCCTATCTTTCATACAATTTTGGCACGCGCCCTTGTAATGGTACAGGGTATTCTACTGTCGGTACACCCAACTGTATGTTTATCTTGTTTAAATCCAATTTCGTAAACACCGATTTTCCTACCAAGTTATCTAAAAGTTCAAAAATCAAAGGGATAATTATTCTTGGCCATAACGAACAATTTAATAACAATATAATTTCTCCACTCTTTTTATACCAGTTTCCAAAGGTACAAAGGTATTATAGTTTTGTGCGAGTGCGATTTTCTGTAACAGGCAGAAGGAGGCGTGACAGACCCCCAAAAGTCAATATAGCCAGGTCCGTCTGTCCGTCCGTCGGTCCGTCAGCCCGTCTATCCGTCTGTCCGTCTATCTGAATGAACGCCTAGATCTCATAGACTACAAGAGCTTGAGACACAAAACTTGGGATTTAAACTTGTTATATATACACGCAGATCAAGTTTGTTTTCAATTTTTGCTGCTCCCCTTTTGCAGGAGCTATTTAAAAAAAAAAACCCGTATTTCTCCCAAATTTATAAAGTTATGTAAACCAAATTCAAAACCTGTATGTATTTTATCAAAATACACAAATTCTTTAAATTTCATTGCGATCGTGCCATAAATAGCGGAGATATAGCCTTTTTTCTTTATACATGTTATGTATACCAGAGGCAGCGCAGGCAGAGGGCTCCAAATATATCAAAACGTTAATTTCACATTTTTATGAAATTAAGATTACTGATTTCGTCTACTCGAAGTGTTTTTACTTAAAATAAAATTTATTGTCACAGGTTCGACTCCCATCGACGAGGTAAAAAATTTTTTTTTATAATTTTTAACTGTAATTCAAAATTAATATTGTATTTTATACTAAGAAATAAATAAAAATTGTAATAAAAAAACTATACTATTTTATTTAAACTGAAAAAATTATTATGCCTTGGCGGCAGAATCAAGCCCAGGCCAATTGCTTACAAAAATGCATGAGCAGTTTTATCCCCTGAGCTATCGACTGTGCTTTTGGTTTAGCTGACACTTGCATTATATGTAAATTTGCGACTTGTAGTGATACAGGGTATTCTACTGTCGGGACACCCGACTGTATAGCCAGTGTGTTCTTGACTGACAATATAGGAGAGGCATATTCCGACTTACTACTCCGACTAATTCCTTTTTCTAAATATTTGAATTTTTGCAGTGCTACCTTTTCACTGTATGACAATCTCCGAGGTTCACAGCTAAATGGTTTAGTGCTTTCTAAAATTATACTAATATCACACCTGTTATTTGGTACATCAGGGCGAGCCACCTAAATATAACATTCTTCAAATAGTTTAATTCTTCATTTGGTCTGAAAAAGTAACTCCATCCCCAATATTTTAAACCCTATCTCCCTTTTCATGTCCTTCCATATTTATTTGCAACATATCCCTCTCAACCTAACCCTCTGTTGTCGCCTGTGCCTTCGCCTCTGCCACCACTGCAGTGCACTGTCGTCGCCTCGTTGAGTGTTCTGCAAACTTCTGCTACGTTGTTATTCAAGATTCTCAGAACCGTTATTGCTGCAGCTGCTGTTTCGTCGTCCGCCATTCTCGCTCTGGAAATATTTTCGCGCAATGTCTCCAAATTTCCTTTCCGACTTCTATCTCCACGTCGCTGTTGTCGTCCACCTACTCCATCTTCGTCAAATCTGAGTCCAACCTAGCTGTTTCATTTCCGCACAACTTACCGGAGGGAGCGCTACCTCGAATTTCTACCGAAAGTTTGTCAATTCCACTTTGGTGTCTTTCGTTGACTTATTTAGCACCACTTACCACTTTTTTAACTGCACCACTGCAATGTTTGTTATGCTTAAATCCATTGTACAAAACTTTGCCGGTTTTTTTTCCGAATCCCAATTCTAAAAATTGTAACGGGCTTAAACACGACTGCGTTATTTTCTCCTTCATTTATTATGCCTTTTCTCTGTTCGCCTGTTGAGTTCACTTGTACAGTTCCCTTGTTAGGCACCAACTGCTGGTAGCAGGCAGCTTTTAATCCCTCCCCTGACAGTGTTACTAGCTCAGGCTATTCCTATCGGACCTGCTACAAGTTTAATTTAAATAGTTAGAATTTTCCTTAAAACCAATAAACAATCGACGCTTTTCGCGCAAAATCCGAAAGATCCGTGTTCTATTTCAATTCTTTTAAGATATAAATGTGTTTTGCCTTTGAAAGATTTTGGCATCGCTGCGGACACATCAGCTATTACTGGCTGAGCTGCTGTCGTTACCCTAACGTCCCAACCGATTACCGAACCTTTTTTCGTTTCTGAGCTCAGAACCATTAGATTTTGTGCTGGGACCATGGCTCGGGAGTGTGGCAGATAAAAGGTTGCTGTGGTTAACAGTTGACGGCTTCATACTTTTACTCTGAGTGTCTAGCGCGAAGAACAGGTAATTTGCTTTGCCTTTTTTCTTAACCGATTGACAGGACTCACAACAATAATGTGGTCTCTTTTTCCAGGAAACTGCGTCAGCTATGCAACCCGTTACCTCAATAAATTTTGCATGCACTACCTCTAGAATTAGGGTTTAGAACAACAGGAAAGAATCCGTATTTGCGGAAAACTAAAAGTGATTATTAATATAATTGGGCGGCGCCAACTCTTGGACACGTACATGTCCTTGTTGTTTGACTCTTAGCTCCAGATGCATGCCCGTTCTCCACTTGTGATATTTCTCGAATCCCCGATCGGCGAGCAGAGGGGTGTTCGGCAGTAATCCTACCGCCAATCCCTTCGCTGCCTCTGGTGTCCTCGCCTTCGGCTGGCACCAAGCTTCCGTGCCAATGCGCCCATAGGCAAAAAAAAATTTCCAATTACTTTAATAATTATTATTACTTTAATAAAATTTTTTTGTGAAAATATAATATTGTAATTTGTGTGATTTATTTTTTGTTGTATATTTGAATATACAGTGAATATACTTTTTTTGTGTACTATGTGAACGTAATTTTTTAGGTTTTAATAGACTTTTATATATGTTACCCCCGATTCCCCCTTTATAAGAGGTATCAGTGTATTTGCTAATGTATTAAGGTAATAAGAATATAGAATGTATCTGCTGATATTTGCTGATTTGTCTATATTCATTAATACACTCATGCTGTCTTACTGTTTTCAGAAACGAATTTTTGTCCCCATGTCCGGGCCGGTGACTGTGTAGAGGGCCCGTTGAAAGTTTGCTGGGGCCGAATGTAGTCCGATAGACATTACCTTGCAATGGAATAATCCACAGCCAGGGACAGTGAACGCCGTACCCTCACAGCTGGCCGGTGCCACTAGTATCTTCCATTTTTGAGGCCCAGAGTCGAGATAAAGCGGGTGAGGCGTAGCCGCTCTAGAATGTGGGGGATCCTCGGCAAAGGATATGCACCGGGTATCGAGTTGTCGTTTAGCTGCCTGTAATCGACGCACAACCGGACGTCTCCGTTCTTCTTAGCGGCGACGACGATCGACGCACTATGGGGACCTTCAGATGGCTCGATTCTTCGGGCGCGGAGCAGCTCGTTGAGCTGCCTATCAATGACGTCTCTGGGGAGTCCTTGGGAGGTATTCCTGTTTAATCGGCTTGTCATTCCTCATAATGATACTGCTCGGCGATGTGGGAGACACCGGCAAGTGTGTCAAACCTATTTAAGGCTCTGGATAGTTCTCAGCGTGGTTGCGGGGGCGTGGCTTACCCTCTGCAATTTCACACGCGGAACTGTTTGTGATCAGTGCTGGTTCCGGACCCTGTAACTTAATTCCTTGCTTCTTTGCGAAATGGGTTATGTTGGATGGCCGATGAGACAGGGGCGGACAAGGCTTTAATCTAGCTCGGGGCTGTTCCTGGACCTGCGTGGATTTATATTTATATATTTAATATGTATTACGCTCTCGGACAAAGAACCTTACGGTAGTGGCAATTAACATAACCTTACGCTAGTGAAAATTAGGATAAAAAAAATTAGAATAGGACGAGTACGGGAAATGAACTAAGGGTGTGCGCCATGCGGTATCGCCGCCTGGCATTTTCTCGCAGCAGTTCTGTTGACTGATGAGGTGTGTAGCTGTAGTTATTTTGTGGAAAACGCATATATATATTTAATAAGGTTCTTCACACAAAATAAGCTAAATTAGAATAATAAATAATTGTAAATAAGTGCGCTTAATCTAATAGAGAATTTAAACAATTTATTCTACCGATACTCCGGTAGTTGCTCCATGCAACGGGCGCGGCAATGTATGCAGAAGATTGATTCGATGGGGACAAATGACCAGCTGACCAGTCGATTCGCCGAGTCGCAACGAGGCCTACAAAGCGACGAGAAAGGCCCTCAAAACAGCCACAAGGGATGCTAAGCGCGAATGTTTTCTGCGGCTCTGCGACTAGGCGAAAAATGATCCCTGGGAAGGTGTCTACAGGATGGTGGTCAAGGAACTGAAAGCGGGCAGTTCAGCTCCCAAGAGAAGAGCCGGTGACTATGCAGCCGAATGCGGAGCGCCCCCCAACGACGATCTCGGAAGAGGAGGTGACAAGGACGGAAAGGACAGTACGCGCTAAGAAGGCATCAGGCCCAAACGCTGCCCAATAAGGCCCTGAAGCTGGTCATTGCACTCCTCCCGAAGGAGTACGCATCGCTGTACTCTTAGTGCTTAGCGGAGGGGACCTTTCTCGAAAGATGGAAGAGGCAGAAGCTATCGGACCTGCTACAAGTTTAATTTAAATAGTTAGAATTTTCCCTAAAACCAATAAACAATCGACGCTTTTCGCGCAAAATCCGAAAGATCCGTGTTCTATTTCAATTCTTTTAAGATATAAATGTGTTTTGCCTTTGAAAGATTTTGGCATCGCTGCGGACACATCAGCTATTACTGGCTGAGCTGCTGTCGTTACCCTAACGTCCCAACCGATTACCGAACCTTTTTTCGTTTCTGAGCTCAGAACCATTAGATTTTGTGCTGGGACCATGGCTCGGGAGTGTGGCAGATAAAAGGTTGCTGTGGTTAACAGTTGACGGCTTCATACTTTTACTCTGAGTGTCTAGCGCGAAGAACAGGTAATTTGCTTTGCCTTTTTTCTTAACCGATTGACAGGACTCACAACAATAATGTGGTCTCTTTTTCCAGGAAACTGCGTCAGCTATGCAACCCGTTACCTCAATAAATTTTGCATGCACTACCTCTAGAATTAGGGTTTAGAACAACAGGAAAGAATCCGTATTTGCGGAAAACTAAAAGTGATTATTAATATAATTGGGCGGCGCCAACTCTTGGACACGTACATGTCCTTGTTGTTTGACTCTTAGCTCCAGATGCATGCCCGTTCTCCACTTGTGATATTTCTCGAATCCCCGATCGGCGAGCAGAGGGGTGTTCGGCAGTAATCCTACCGCCAATCCCTTCGCTGCCTCTGGTGTCCTCGCCTTCGGCTGGCACCAAGCTTTCGTGCCAATGCGCCCATAGGCAAAAAAAAAATTTCCAATTACTTTAATAATTATTATTACTTTAATAAAATTTTTTTGTGAAAATATAATATTGTAATTTGTGTGATTTATTTTTTGTTGTATATTTGAATATACAGTGAATATACTTTTTTTGTGTACTATGTGAACGTAATTTTTTAGGTTTTAATAGACTTTTATATATGTTACCCCCGATTCCCCCTTTATAAGTGGTATCAGTGTATTTGCTAATGTATTAAGGTAATAAGAATATAGAATATATCTGCTGATATTTGCTGATTTGTCTATATTCATTAATACACTCATGCTGTCTTACTGTTTTCAGAAACGAATTTTTGTCCCCATGTCCGGGCCGGTGACTGTGTAGAGGGCCCGTTGAAAGTTTGCTGGGGCCGAATGTAGTCCGATAGACATTACCTTGCAATGGAATAATCCACAGCCAGGGACAGTGAACGCCGTACCCTCACAGCTGGCCGGTGCCACTAGTATCTTCCATTTTTGAGGCCCAGAGTCGAGATAAAGCGGGTGAGGCGTAGCCGCTCTAGAATGTGGGGGATCCTCGGCAAAGGATATGCACCGGGTATCGAGTTGTCGTTTAGCTGCCTGTAATCGACGCACAACCGGACGTCTCCGTTCTTCTTAGCGGCGACGACGATCGACGCACTATGGGGACCTTCAGATGGCTCGATTCTTCGGGCGCGGAGCAGCTCGTTGAGCTGCCTATCAATGACGTCTCTGGGGAGTCCTTGGGTGGTATTCCTGTTTAATCGGCTTGTCATTCCTCATAATGATACTGCTCGGCGATGTGGGAGACACCGGCAAGTGTGTCAAACCTATTTAAGGCTCTGGATAGTTCTCAGCGTGGTTGCGGGGGCGTGGCTTACCCTCTGCAATTTCACACGCGGAACTGTTTGTGATCAGTGCTGGTTCCGGACCCTGTAACTTAATTCCTTGCTTCTTTGCGAAATGGGTTATGTTGGATGGCCGATGAGACAGGGGCGGACAAGGCTTTAATCTAGCTCGGGGCTGTTCCTGGACCTGCGTGGATTTATATTTATATATTTAATATGTATTACGCTCTCGGACAAAGAACCTTACCGGTACGGTGGCAATTAACATAACCTTACGCTAGTGAAAATTAGGATACAAAAATTAGAATAGGACGAGTACGGGAAATGAACTAAGGGTGTGCGCCATGCGGTATCGCCGCCTGGCATTTTCTCGCAGCAGTTCTGTTGACTGATGAGGTGTGTAGCTGTAGTTATTTTGTGGAAAACGCATATATATATATTTAATAAGGTTCTTCACACAAAATAAGCTAAATTAGAATAATAAATAATTGTAAATAAGTGCGCTTAATCTAATAGAGAATTTAAACAATTTATTCTACCGATACTCCGGTAGTTGCTCCATGCAACGGGCGCGGCAATGTATGCAGAAGATTGATTCGATGGGGACAAATGACCAGCTGACCAGTCGATTCGCCGAGTCGCAACGAGGCCTACAAAGCGACGAGAAAGGCCCTCAAAACAGCCACAAGGGATGCTAAGCGCGAATGTTTTCTGCGGCTCTGCGACTAGGCGAAAAATGATCCCTGGGAAGGTGTCTACAGGATGGTGGTCAAGGAACTGAAAGCGGGCAGTTCAGCTCCCAAGAGAAGAGCCGGTGACTATGCAGCCGAATGCGGAGCGCCCCCCAACGACGATCTCGGAAGAGGAGGTGACAAGGACGGAAAGGACAGTACGCGCTAAGAAGGCATCAGGCCCAAACGCTGCCCAATAAGGCCCTGAAGCTGGTCATTGCACTCCTCCCGAAGGAGTACGCATCGCTGTACTCTTAGTGCTTAGCGGAGGGGACCTTTCTCGAAAGATGGAAGAGGCAGAAGCTGCTACTTGCCAAGCCGGGTCACCCTTCCGGGTAGCCTTCGTCCTACAGACCTATATGCCTCACCGACACCACTGGCAAGATGTTCGAGAAGCACAGTGAGGCCCGAAGGCGCCAAAGAAGCCTTTCAAGGATCCTCAGCTAGAAGCCAGTGAAGCGGCGGTGCCGTCCGGAAGCCCGAGAGCCGCACAAATCCCGAGAATGGCTGATGCCTACAGCAAGGTCCTTGCCTTGGTGACTAGGAGGGAGGACAAGCAGCTGTTCGCCGAACCAACAGCTGCAACCTGCTCCTGGAGGTGGCTAAAGGCAGCGCTGAGAGCATGAAGGAGAACATCGTGAGGGTGCTTGGCGACTCGGCGTCTGTGCGTACCACAACGGAGGATGACTCAGTGGTCAGATTGTAGTTTCGCGGCATGGACTCCAAAACAACCAGGCAGGAGGTCTTGCGCCGCGATAGCTGGCTAGTTCAACTTTGAGGCCAAGCGGGTCAAAGTCGATGGACGCCGAAACTCAGACGGCGGTGGTCAGCCGCCCCTCTCCTTGGGCAAATCCGTCCTTCACCGTGGCGAAGTTCGGATAAGTTGGACCATCTGCAGGATCCGGTAGAGAGTAGGCCCACATCGCCAGCAGTGCGCTGGCCCGCCTAGCGCAACGGAGGGTCAGAGAGGCCTACACCGCCAGCGATCACGAGGCCATCGAGTGCTCGATAGGCACACCGCCTCAGCCCAGGAAGGCTTTCCGGTAGGACACATTCGGGCCGCTGGCCTTTGCAAGCTCCCTTGAGGGCTTCTCTGCAGACGAGTCCAATCTGATGGCCGATAAGCTGGCGAAAGCAGTGGAAGACTCCTGCAATCAGAGCATGTTTTCAAGGAGGATGTTCCGGAAGGATCGCTCGCTGGAGTGCTCGTGGAACGATAATATTGCTGAGCTGCGTCGCACCGCACAACGCACTAAAAGACTGATGCAGCGCGCGAGAGGCACCGAACGTCTCCCTGCATGCAGCGACCGCTATAAAGCGGCAAAGAAGGAGCTGAAGACCTCCATAACCAACAGCAAAAGGGAGTTCTTCCTAAAGCTGTGCGTTGCCGCCGACGAGGATCTATAGGGAGGAGCATATAATCTGGTGGTCAAGAGGCTCTCTGCGGGAGGCAAAGCCCCATCCGACCCGACAACCATGGAGGGGATAGTCAGCGTCCTGTTCCCGACAGGACGGCAGATCGTGGACTTACCAGGCATGGATGCAGGTGACGTTCACTGGGTCACGGAAGCTGAGGTGCCAGGGAGGAAGCTGAAACGACGGAGTCCTATGGTTGGACGTGGACGTAGCTATAGGACGTGGTGGTAGCTTAAGAGGTAGCCGCAGCGGAGGCTCGTACGAACCCGGCCATACAGGCCGTAGAGTCGTGGCTAGCGGTCGGCGGATTGAAGTTGGCGGCATACAAAACGAAGGCAGTCTTGATATCGAGCCATAAAAGTGGTGGAGACGGCCAAATGCAAATAATTGGGAGTCCTCATCGGCACGCGCCTGCCGTTCAAGGAGCCCCTGGAGAGGGACAGTAGGACCGCAGGTGCCCAATCCAGGATGCTTCTCAACACGAGAGGGCCCTAGCAGACAACGAGGTTTCTGCTATCTTCGGTGGTAACCTCGCAGGTCCTGCCCGCCGCGCCGGTGTGGTCGGCAGCCGCTAAGGTAAAGACCTACTTGCGGGGGGTGGAGGCGACACGGACACACACACACAAGCGCATCAATAAAAATCACCACGAGCAGCGGTCACATGACCCAAAATAAGTATGTAAGAGGGAGAGAGAAAGGACACGATCACGCCATACAATCAACCCCCAAAAATTGGCACGTGCCTTAAAGAAAGAACGAGAGGAAACGATGTCAGAGCCAGGCACGAGAAACTTCGGAACACGGAGTTAGAGAGTTGCGAGTGAGACGTCGAGTGACGCTGACCTAAATTTTGGACACCGGAGCTGGCGAGTGCCTCTCCTAAGTAAAACTAAAACCGAGAAAAGGAAACCAACGCGTGTATGCATTATCGCTATGGAATAGATTTAACCTCAAACTTTGCCACCCCGGTGTGAACGTGATAGAAAACATAACCTAAACTAAATCCGCACATTCTAACCCAAAGTAACATGTCTCTGAGAAAAATTGTGACCGACGCCGAGAAAATTACACTGAAGAAAAATTTTATATAAAAATAAACAAAATATCGAAATGAAGTATTTTCAAATACCATTATTCTATTTTATACCCAACTGAGGCACGGAAGCCCCCTGTTAAGAAAAAAAATATATATAAATATATAAATACTTTTTTTTACACTCCGAAACTTTTCCGAGGCCAGGCTCAGCCCGATGTATAGCGTGGACCGTGAGTGCGGACGGCGGAATATGCAATCCATGGTGAAGACTTTCTCGGAGAGTGCAGGTGACGACTTCACCTGGCAGATGCATAACCTCTAACTTAGAGGAATGTCTTCTTATCAATCCCTCTCGGTCTCGCGGCGAGTGCCATAAGCCAGAACCAGTACGCGCTACCGCGGATCGCCTTCGCTATTTTACCAACACCAAACAAAAACAGTTTTCCTACTTGGTAACCCAGTGGCTGACACCCTCCAGCTCATGTCAGTCCACTGACCATCTAAGACCCACTATCCTTTTCTTAAATAAAGAGATCCTGGCGTGACTGAGCATCACCCCAGCCTCAGAACTACTTCACATAATGTGAATTATCCCTAAAATAAGGTATAAATACTGAATACAAAAAAAAAAATAAAAATAAAAAGTTGTTTCATCACACCCACACCCTCCAGAAGAGCCATGCAACGGCAGAGCCATGCTCTGGAAGAGCCATGCATTGGATTAGCTATTCGCCCGCTGGAGTATTTAGGGCGCGAATCACAGCGGATCGGGAACAGGAGTCAGTCGCCGCTGGAGCCCCTACGCCCAAGGAACCGTTCCGCCGCTGGATCATGGCGGGCGAGGGTTCGACCCGTGGTCGCTGGAACATTCCGGGCCACTGGGGGCTCAGAGTCCACGGGCCAGGCCGACGCGACTCCCCGTTGCCCCTTTCCGTCATTGAGTTTGCCCTCTACAATCCCGAGATTATTGGCCTTTTATTTTCTGGCGTCTCGAAAAAATACAATTTTCTGGCCCGGCCCGGTTACCCCGGCCATAGAGAATTTCCTTACAATGCATCAATTAGGGGAGACAATGTTCGCCGGGCTCGCCAGTATCTATGTTAGTATGTTATGTGTTATTATTCTATAATACTATGGAATTTAAATACCTGGAATTAAAAAACTTCTATCTGCAAATTTATATTTTGTTAACGGGTAGCAACGAAAAGATATTCGAACAGACAGTCGGAGATAAATGAACACAACTCTGCTTAACGTTGGATTACGGGCATTAAAACATTAACCATGTTTTTCTTCTTGTTTTTTTAATTTAAGAGCAAAATTACTTCATGATGCCTGGAACTTGGCATATGCTGGAGACTTAAACTTTGAAACTGCATTAAATATGACATTATTTATAAGAAATGAACGCAATCATGTTGTCTGGAATCCAGTGTTTACATTTATTGACCAAATTGGACGCCGAATCGAAATGTCTTCAGTTTATAAAAAGTTTGAGGTTGACTTATCTTAATAAAACGATAGCATATTTTTATAATATTTATTATTTTCAGTTATATGTTATAGCTCTCTTGGCTCCTATATATGAAGATTTGGGTACTCCAAAATATAATGAAGCCACGTGGAAACAAGATTTTCGAAAATTATCTAAAACATTTCTATGCCGCGCAGGCTATTTGCCCTGTATTAACGCAGCACGCAAAAGTTTTGAATTGTGGCTTAACAGTTCTAATCCAGATTTTGAAAATCCGTACGTATTATTTGTTATTAATATTATTAATTTATTAATTTATTAATTTATTATTATATTATTAATAATACACAAAATAATAATTTTAGTGTACTCAGCGAGGACATCTGCCCAGTCTTTAAACTGGGTTCTATGGAGGAATGGAGGTTTGGGCTGGAACGCATAAGAAAATTTCCCAAGCTACGACCTCAAAGTGATCGAACCCATTTATTAAAAATGTTGTCTCGGTGTCCAGCTCAACATGAAAAGATACATTATTTGCTTAAAATAGCAATACTAAGTAACAATTCTATATTCACCGAAAGTGACCAGATTTTAATAATTAATGCGGTTGCTTCCAGTTTTGTTGGATACACTACACTACTCAACCTTGTTTCTGACAATTGGGTATACATACGTCAAAAGTAAGTTTTGAACATGTAAAGTTTTATTTCGAAAGAATTGTTTTTATATATACTCCAACGGTAAATAATAATTAACATTATCTAAGAAAATTGCAATTGGAATTATTTTTTATTTTTATTTATTTATATAATATTTCGATAAATATTCACATGAAAAAGTGTACTGTTTTTAAGCATGCGCCTCTGCATTCCAGGGCTTAAAATGAAAACGCTGCAATTGTTTTTTTTATATTTATAAGTATGTGTTTGATATACAATTTTTAGTTTAGGAAGGCTATCTACGTATTGTATTACTACTACTTATTACATACACATCATTATAGCAAATAAAGGTAATAGGATCCACAATACCTTAAAACTAAGCTGACCCAGCAAGTCAAAACTTTCCACATCACCACGGATTATTTATGTTTTTGTTAAAAAAATAGCTATGTAAAGCCATACCCTTACCTTTGACCGAAGAAGGGAGTGTTTTTTATGGATGTGCTCAGGATGCGGAATGCAGAGGCAAGGATAGGTTACGATGTACATAGTTAGTATAACAATCGAAGGACATCTCAACATGTAACAAGTAGTAATAGTCGTTACATAAAGACTGAAGTTCTTAATTAGAAGACTTGGTGGCAAGAATAATTTTTGTGCGAGAAAAACGAGACGAAAAATAATGGACTTTGTTCGATCGATTTCAATTTGCGAGTGCTCTCTATTTCCCATTCTAGCTCTTATATACTAGCTTAAGGTTAGCGAAGACGGGGCGAATTCGCAAAGAGCGCGAGAGAACTTTATTGTGCTCCCGCCTTCCTAAACTCACTTACACTAAATTTCAAATTTGTAACCCTCAACTCCGCCAACACTGGCACCGTTGAACGCCTCCCACTGCGTCCACTGGAAGCGGAGCCAGCTTATGTATGGCCCTCCGGAAGACAGCTTCATCGCTCCTCCTAACGTCGACGACCCTGACAATTCCGTCCTGCCCTGCGTTCGTCGCGACGATCCTTCCTAAAAGCCAGAAGGCGGCAGGTTGTCCTCTGCCACGACGATGAGCCTGTCAGCCGCTTGGGTCCTGGCTGAGAGCTCCGAGGGGCCGTGAGTTCATCACGGCCTCGATCCCGACGAGGACTGTCCCCAGTTCTTCTGCGTTGAGTAGCACGCTGCCCACCGCTCGTAGGAAATCAACGCCACATATTGCAAATGGGCGGAGAGCACGGAGTCTATCTGCGGGAAGATTTCCCATAATTTGAGTCTTAAGTCGGGGATTGCATTTAAAACAGCGCACACACAATCGAACTGTCTGACTGCAGAGTTTCTGAGCGTTTATGGTCCAAATAGGATGCTCACATGTGCTCTAGGACCGACAAGAAAATTAGTATGGTGCAGATGTCGGACGTAGCTCTGAACAAATTGGGAGTGTTTCGTAAACAACAAGGGAAACTTGGCATCGTATGATATAGGAGCGTTTGCTAGTCGCCCCCCAACTCGCAACAACGAAAAGTTACATCAAGTTCCCGTGTCTTCATGGATGAATGGTTCCAATCGCTTCAGACTTGGGCCGACCTTGGAGCCTTTATGAATTTTTCCAAATGCTTCATTATATTCAGTCGGTGGCATAGTTTTTTTCGAAAAATATACTCCAGTCTGTGCATTTTCTTATAAAGCGGGACATATAAGCTAACACACGTCCGAACTCTGTCTTCCATGCTTCCTGACGCAAACTTTCTCATCCAGCTCGAAATGCGCATTTTTGGGCCAGTTCTCCTTTTCGTTCTTCAGAAACTGTGGTCCTGTGAACCAGATTGACTGCCCAATTTCGTCGACGTCACAGCCACTAGAAACTATATTAGCTGGATTATGGATATGGACTGGAGTGGAGTACAACCCTTCTTGAATTATTGGTCCCACCATCAATATGTCATTCAAGGCCACCTGAGACAATGTTTTGCGTGAAACATCGAAAACGACGCGCAATTCGTTGACATGCTCTGGGGCCTTAACACACATTGATGGGGAATGACATAATGTGGAGTGGTAGGAATTTTTTTTCTCTGTAGGCGACATATGACCCAAGGCGAGATATTCTACCATGAATTCCAAGTACATGGTCTCCATGTCAGGATCTCGAGACAACCTTCTCTCAAGCGACAAAAACCGCCGTTTCGCAACCTCGAAGGAATTGCCCAACCCATTAGGATCAGATTTGAACGGCAGCCTTACTTCGAACCAACCTGATGGCAATACCTGAGTAGTCTTCCTGTAATAGTCTTCACATAACTTGTGCTCAGGTGACATCCTTTTCTTTGGCATTTCCTCCAGGTACCACAATTTCTGTAAAGTGTTGTCAATGGACACTAACGGTCTTCACTACAACTGAAACTATTCACAACTTGTTTCGGAACTGAAGATTTATATCTCCCCGAGACAACCCAACCAAGAAGGGTCTTTTGAAGAGTTGGATAGTCAGGACCTTGTCTTGAGAAAGTGTGTACCACTTTATCTTGAGAATTGGACTCTCCAATACCAAGTAAGTTGATACACGACTCCTCTCTACGAATTTGTAAGCGGTTATTCCGTTATAAAATTCGTTTGAGACCCAGAGTCCAGAAGTGCTCGGGCTAAAACGTATTCACCGCTTTTAGTGCGAACGCTTACGATTGACGTAGCCAAAATCACCCTATAAAATGACGTGGCATGCATAATATGCGACGTGGAAGACTGATCTTGAGTAAAAGAAGGAGAAATACTCTCTTGAGAAGGTTGCAATCTAAACTGTTATCAGGCACTGTGTATCTGTGGAGCAAAGTATGGTGTGATCGGTCTCAAGCTCGACATTTTTTGCCTTTGCACTTGCACCTTGCACTTTCCCTTATTTGAAAGGAATCATTCATTATTCCTCTCCACAAAAAAGGTAACAAATCGGAGGCCAATAACTATAGAGAAATCTCTAAGCTTTCGGCCATCCCTAACCATTGTAGATCAGTAATTTCTCCATGTCATTGATTAATTATATTTAAACGGTGGTGGAAAGAATTCGATGACCCCACTGTAACTAAAACTTGATATACATATTTCATTAGTTTGTCCTATCTTAGAATATGGATCTTGCGTTTGGAGCCCCCAGTATGGGGTCCACAGTAAACGCATTGAATCGGTTAAAATGAATCTGTTGCATGCAAACATTCAGGCAGCTCGACGGTATTTTATTTCCTCGTATTCTTTTCTATATTTTCCATGGCGTCTACTAATACCTAATCCTAACAGGCACGTGCCTGGTTTCATAAGGGCCACTTGAGTGTACTGACCGTAGTGCATCAACGTCCATAAGATAAACTAAACTCCAAGGTCTGTAGCTGAATGGATGCATTCAAGATCACCCGTCCCTATGAAATATGTTCTGGAGGGGGGTTGCTCTGGCTAAAAATCACTCGGAATAAAAACACGGAAGAACTTTGCGGAGTGTTACGCGACGAGCGTCGGTGGTCTTTATTTATACGTAGGTAAATACGAACTAAATACATTACATTTTAATCTAGCTGGGAGAGCGGATTGGAAGCTCTGTCTTGGAAGGCCGGAGGAAGAGGGATAGAGAGAGTGTACGGGACACTTTGAGGCTGTAAGTGGTCTTACGCTGCCTCTCGCAAATAAGCGCCCTTTTAGCGCGAACATTCAACTTTGGTAGTTTCGTGGAGCACAAATAAACTAGGAGACAATCCCAGTTCTCTGTAGAAAGGCCGGACAGATTGAGGGCCGTAAGGCAATTGCGGATAGTTTCTCTCTTTTAAGGCTGCCGAAGATTCTTGTACGGCGGATTGCATGTTCAATAATTTTCCCAGTTGGCTGTTCTGAAGTATAAAGTTATTCAAAACATGGTCTCAATATTGGTCGTAGCAGCGAAGGTGCCGCTTCGACAGTTTTGTCGTAATTAACTTTACATTAATCTTTTACTTACAAGTAAGGCTAGGTCCCATCGCTGCGCTGCCCGCAGACGGCGGCAGAGCGACGGTTTATGTATATGCTTATGTATATAGGCTATGCGTGCATGCGTTAACTCTTTCATATTCCGGCTTAAGTTTGATGACCGGAATTTGAGAAATGTTTACGTTGCACCTATTAGTTACTCTTTAAGTATTGTTATTTCCGTGGGTATTTAATGTGTGCATACTAAAGTACACTAGCGATCTTTTATTTTCGAAACGCTCAGTTAGCCTTTGTCAGGCTGAGCGGAAACCATCGTTGGTGAGTGGTGAATTGGAAACAATGGAATGAGCTTCACTACTTGTCTTGGCATTTAGATAAAATAACTTTTCTACAGGGGTCAGCACAGGATTGTCAATGTATACCGCTGTGAAAATGTCTCGGAGAGTCGGCCAGCGAAGATAATCGCCTGAGAAAACTTCCGTATCGCACGGAGGAAGCCGACAGCCAGATGGAGAGAAATTTAGGGGCGGACCGGGCGGCACACCTTTCATACGTAGAATAGGCATCCTCGTATCTTGCCCTCAGAGTAGGCAAGGTGTCCGCCGCGCCCTTGAAATCAATTGAAATTGGTTCATACAAGCTTCGTACTCCTTCTCGACCTTAGCCCAAAGGGCTCAGATTTGATCGAGATGAATTTTGTACGTATACTGAGATTGGATGGGCTCTGCTGGATTACAGAATTTGGATTCGAAGCGACTCAGAAGTCAAACTGAATTTGTCTTTAGCGGATGGGGTTATATCTTGGGCTTTATTTTTCTTATTCCAATAGGCGTGTTTTTGTCGGAAGCGACCGTCAAGAAGAAAAGAGATGAAAAACAAAGAGACCGGACATCCCGGCTGTCAAATCCTCATAATTGTGCAGCTTGGCTCCTTTTTGTAGATCCGAGTTGGCACACTAACTATCGCTCAGCTGCCCGCGCTGTCCACTGACTTGAGGGTCGAAAGCCCCTTGGATTTGGCGGCTTTCGTTATTTCGTTATGTTTTCGTAAATCTGGATTGTTTATATATAGATAGTTTCTGACTATTTAAAAATGTCGAAACTGGATTTGGAATTTAGGAACCAATCGGAAACAGAACAAATTTTCTGAATATATTTTTCTGAAATTTAATTTGTCAATTTTATTGGATGCATACGTTGGAAATAGCTGAATAATTAATCTCAGTAGAAAATATATACGGTCACACTAATGCGGAAATGGAAGCGCATGCAAGTTTCTAACTGAATTAGTTAGTTGGAATTTTATAAAAAATAATTCAATAATTATTTTATGTGTCCGGACTTATTTCGTTGACCGCTGCTGTAATTGTCGCGGTACTGTTTTCGGAGTTAATGCAGAATAGCGGAGATAACAAGAGGCGGAAAATTTGCTAAAGATCGGAGCGTCGACATGCCGACGCTTATGCTTGTGACACATAGTCATGTGGATATGGATGTAACTCAGGTCAGATTGTATTTATGTCGAAATGTATTTGTTTATATAGGAGCTGTTGACTGTAATAATTAACAACTCGTAGTTTCTTAATTTATAGTTATTATTTCTTGGATGTATGTTTGTTGTGCCAATTATTTATATTTGAATATTTGTAGTAAATATAAGGGTATGTATTTTTAAGTATCGAAAGCGGCAGTAGATCAGTATCGATTATGGGAGTACAAAAATGAAAATAAATGCAAGCGCTGGAACACAGTAAAGGAAAAGGAACTAAGTAAGAACTACTTGATGAAATTTCATTCTGGCATTTGCCTTTATTTAAACACGCATTTGAATTTCGGAACTCACAGAAATTGTTTCGAGATGAATTCGGAAATTTTATTTATTTTACTTTATTTAGTTGATGAATAATATTTTTTTAATTATTTAGAAGCCCGTGGCGGTATATTGGTGTTTGTATAAATTTATGTGTGTACATATTTACATAAATTTGTTAAATATGTTTTGCGGGAAATATTATATACAGATATCTGGAGTGTACTGTATTGGGCATATGTAAATGTAAATAAATGCGAAACTCAGTTAACGAAAGGAAGCACGAACTATTCGGAGTTGAATGTTTATGCATTATTATTTTTATTAAGATGCAACAAATTGTTGGTGCACCAAGATGGCATGTTGTTCAGATCAGTTTGAAAAAGCGTATGACACGCACAGATTAACAATATCACCGTACATCATTACCTGCAAATGAGCCACAACATTGGGCACGTCATTGATAAAAATTACAAATGAAGAGGCTCCCTTGCGTAACACCTGAAGTCATGGGAACTATGTCTGAGAAAGAACCCTTGAAAGCAACTCTCTGAGTACGGTTAGATAAATATAGTTAAGTTATATCCCTTAGGAATAACTATCTTTAAAGAACTTTGTGTTTTAAAGTTGCTTTTTATTTATCTCCTTTTTTTTAACAATGTTGTGACGGTCTGCCGCCCAGTTTCCCAGATAGCTCAGGGACGGCCAGAGTCCGCCTAGTAGTCCGAGTGTTAGCTGTAAGAGATCTTTCCCCCGATTCCCAGTAAGAACAGTGGAGAGAATTCGGTTACTTATGTAGGTTTCTCGGTTTATTCAATGCTCGTGGTACAGAGTTGTCGATCTGGATCTTTGTTCCGCTGCAGCCTGGTCTTGTATGCTTCGGAACGCGCCCGCCGGTCAGTTCGGCCCGGAATACGTCGGCGTTTCGGGACGCCCGACAGGTCAGCTCGGGGCGAGGGGACGCCCGACGGGTCAGCTCGGAGGGGGATGGGCCCGGGAGCCTGTGGAGAAAAGAGCAGAGAGACGGTGGGGACTCGGAAGTCTTCCCAGAGGGCGGATTCGGAAATCGTCAGAGAGTAGTGGCGGCGGACTCGGAAGTCTTCAGTCGCCGGAGAGAGATAGCGGACTCGTAAGTCTTCAGAGAGAATTCGCGGTGGACTCGAAAGTCTTCGGTTTGCGAGAGAGAGAGCGGGCGGACTCGTAAGTCTTCAGAGAGAATTCACGGTGGACTCGCAAGTCTTCGGTTTGCGGGAGAGATAGAGGGCGGACTCGTAAGTCTTCAGAGAGAGAATTCGCGGTGGACTCGCAAGTCTTCGGTTTGCGGGAGAGAGAGAGGGCGGATTCGTAGGTCTTCAGAGAGAGAGAGACGGACTCGTAAGTCTTCAGGGAGAGAGGGCAGGCAGACTCGTAAGTCTTCAAAGAGAGAGGGCGTGCGGACTCGTAAGTCTTCAAAGAGAGAGGGCGGGCGGACTCGTAAGTCTTCAAAGAGAGAGGGCGGGCGGACTCGTAAGTCTTCAAAGAGAGAGGGCGGGCGGACTCGTAAGTCTTCAGGGAGGAAAAGAATTCGGCGGGCCGAATTCTATGTCGCGACTCGGAAGACTTTCGACCATGTATTGGCAACCCAAATCCTCGGATTCTGGTCGCCTACCAAAAGGTGACTTTGGCTGCTGACTACAAGGAGTGTGCTACTAGAGGCTTACCGCTCCCGATCGCTGTCGGCCGCTAAGTGATTTCCTCCGGCCAGCAGCTCGCCTTATATAGCGTGCAGCGAGTTTTAGTGTGCCCGCCGCGATCGGTTGCTTCCTCTTCTTTTCCCGTGTGACCGTGGCCGTTAGTGTGGCCCTTTATCGGCGCGCGCGCGCATTTAATTCAAATTCAAATTATTTTGTGCGAGGCACGCGTCACACTCACCACTCACCACACTGCCACCTGGGACCTGACCGCCCTCGGTTGAGCGGGTGCCGCCGCCCCCGAGGTGGTCGTCCCCTGCCCTCCGATCCCCACCTGACGTGGGACATAAGCCACTTGCCGCCTGCCCGCGCATCCATGGCTTACAGCTAATCCGGTCTTCGCTGCCTGACCTTCGCCGTGCTCCCTTCAATTCTCCCCATTTCTTCAGGCTCTTTAGTGGATATCGATGTCTCGTGATCGGGTTCTTGCGATACGTCCACGTACGGTTTCGTGACTCCAATGTGTGCTACTTCCATTGCCTCCTTTATCTCCAGCTTCCGATTCCTTGCCACGATTTGGAACCCGTCGTATGTCCAGACGTCCCTCGGGTCTGGCCTTTGATGCGTGGCCTGAGCTGCCAGTTTTAGTTGCTCAGGCCTTGGTGGGTCGCCACAATTGCGTGCTGCATGTCCTGAGCCACCGCATCTAAAGCACATCTCTTGCTTTATCTGTTGCTGCGTTGGTCGTATTGCGCCCTCCGTTGCTTCGATTTCCTCTACTTCCTCGGCTAATTTCAGGAACTCCGTTAATGTGCTAAAACCCGTTCCTCCGCGTGTATTTTTCCCGTTGTCTTATCTGGGCGATCTGTTGTTCCACCTGTTCCTCGTACCTCCGTGGCAGGAAGTACTCCAGTAACTCCTCCTTTAGCTGATTCCAGGTCCTGATCTCCGTTGGCGTGGTGTTCCACCAATCCGCTGCGAGTCTTTCCAGAATGAATGGCATGGTCTGGATTAACTGGTCCATTGCCATTCCGTACCCTCTGGCCCACTGTTCTATCTTCTCCAAGAACTCTAGTGGGTTTGATGTTCCCTGGTAGCTTATCCCCCATCCTCGCACTCGGTCGATAATCTCTACTTCCACCTTCCTTCTCGGTTCCTCCATCCTGGACATGTTCTCCTGGTCTCGGGTTTCTCCTACTACCACTCTTCCTGTTCGGGTGCCAATGTGACGGTCTGCCGCCCAGTTTCCCAGATAGCTCAGGGACGGCCAGAGTCCGCCTAGTAGTCCGAGTGGTAGCTGTAAGAGATTTTTCCCCCGATTCCCAGTAAGAACAGTGGAGAGAATTCGGTTACTTAAGTAGGTTTCTCGGTTTATTCAATGCTCGTGGTACAGAGTTGTCGATCTGGATCTTTGTTCCGCTGCAGCCTGGTCTTGTATGCTTCGGAACGCGCCCGCCGGTCAGTTCGGCCCGGAATACGTCGGCGCTTCGGGACGCCCGACAGGTCAGCTCGGGGCGAGGGGACGCCCGACGGGTCAGCTCGGAGGGGGATGGGCCCGGGAGCCTGTGGAGAAAAGAGCAGAGAGACGGTGGGGACTCGGAAGTCTTCCCAGAGGGCGGATTCGGAAATAGTCAGAGAGTAGTGGCGGCGGACTCGGAAGTCTTCAGTCGCCGGAGAGAGATAGCGGACTCGTAAGTCTTCAAAGAGAATTCGCGGTGGACTCGAAAGTCTTCGGTTTGCGAGAGAGAGAGCGGGCGGACTCGTAAGTCTTCAGAGAAAATTCGCGGTGGACTCGCAAGTCTTCAGTTTGCGGGAGAGATAGAGGGCGGACTCGTAAGTCTTCAGAGAGAGAATTCGCGGTGGACTCGCAAGTCTTCGGTTTGCGGGAGAGAGAGAGAGACGGACTCGTAAGTCTTCAAAGAGAGAGGGCGGGCGGACCCGTAAGTCTTCAAAGAGAGAGGGCGGGCGGACTCCTAAGTCTTCAAAGAGAGAGGTCGGGCGGACTCGTAAGTCTTCAAAGAGAGAGGGCGGGCGGACTCGTAAGTCTTCAAAGAGAGAGGGCGGGCGGACTCGTAAGTCTTCAAAGAGAGAGGGCGGGCGGACTCGTAAGTCTTCAAAGAGAGAGGGCGGGCGGACTCGTAAGTCTTCAAAGAGAGAGGGCGGGCGAACTCGTAAGTCTTCAAAGAGAGAGGGCGGGCGGACTCGTAAGTCTTCAAAGAGAGAGGGCGGGCGGACTCGTAAGTCTTCAGGGAGGAAAAGAATTCGGCGGGCCGAATTCTATGTCGCGACTCGGAAGACTTTCGACAATGTATTGGCAACCCAAATCCTCGGATTCTGGTCGCCTACCAAAAGGTGACTTTGGCTGCTGACTACAAGGAGTGTGCTACTAGAGGCTTACCGCTCCCGATCGCTGTCGGCCGCTAAGTGATTTCCTCCGGCCAGCAGCTCGCCTTATATAGCGTGCAGCGAGTTTTAGTGTGCCCGCCGCGATCGGCTGCTTCCTCTTCTTTTCCCGTGTGACCGTGGCCGTTAGTGTGGCCCTTTATCGGCGCGCGCGCGCATTTAATTCAAATTCAAAATATTTTGTGCGCGGCACGCGTCACAATGTTTAACAAGTCCTTCTCGAGTCGTGATCCGTTTTAGACTAATTATAGATCTAGCTTAATGTTCTAAGGGAGCTAACAAAAGATCGGAAAGCTTAGTCTAAATTAATGAAAGCTCTATTAACGTACATAAATATATCTAGTAATAATATCTTTAATAATGAATGTATGTATATATGACATCCCCAGCGCAAGTTTTCAGAATACAATTGTGTTCTGGAATAACTTATAAGTAAATACAAAAGAGCTTACATATCTAATTTTGACATTTAAGTATTCTCTTTACTTGGTCTTTTGATGTGGGTTGCTATTAGATACGAGATAGTTTCCGTCTTGTCTATAACTGTTGATTTTTTTATATTTGGGTTTTGATTTACCAACAGCATTATTTTTTACGAATTCGTTATTAAAATATTAAAATCAAAATCGAATGCATTAAGTTGAATTTTCCAGCGTTGCAGTTTTAAATTAGGTTCTTTCAGCCATACCAATGGTTTATGGTCCGTTTTTATTAAGAATTTTCTTCTTATAGTACCTAAAGTGATTTATTGCCCAGTATATTGCCAAGAGTTCTTTTTCAATTGTACTATAATTCAGCTCGTTGCTTTTCAGTGATCTACTTGCATAGCATATATGATAAATTTGTCGATTTGCATTAGTACAGCTCCTAGCGAATGGTCTGCGTCAGTGACGCGCGTAAACTCTTTATTGAAGTCAGGGTAGACAACGATCGGATCGTTAGTGATTATTAATTTTAGTTTATTTATCGTAGTCGCTTAGATTTACCTTTGCATTTTTCTTTAGATATTTGATAAGAGGCTGAGCAATTCTAGCTTAGTCTTTTATATAATGTCTCAGGTATCCTGTCATGCCCAAGAAACTTTTAATCTGTTTTTGATTTGTAGGCAGTTTTATTCTATTTATAGCATCTATTTTTTGTTTGCTATGTTTTAGGCCTGCGGAATTGATTGTGTGTCCTAAAAATTCGATATCTTCTTTGGCAAACTTGCATTTGTCGATTTTGAGCTTTAGGTTTGCTTTTGCGAAGCAGTCAAGGATTGTGCTAATGTACTCTACATGTTTTTCTTAGTTTTTTAACAAAATGAGAGCATCATCCATGTACACCAAACATATGCTACCTATATGGGGCCTAAGGACATGATTCATTAAGCGCTGGAAGGTGAATGGGGCATTTCTGAGGCCAAAGGGCATTCTTAGGAATTCGTAGTGCCCATTTGTGGTCGAAAAAGCTGTCTTGTGAATGTCGGAGGGATTCATCTTGATTTGATTAAATCCTTTTGCAAGGTCTAAGGTTGTGAAGAACTTGCATCCCTCTAGCTTATCAAATATCTCTTCGATATTTGGTATGGGAAACCGATCTTCAATGGTCTCTTTGTTGAGTTTCCGGTAATCGACAACTAGCCGCCACTTTTTCGAATTTAAGGAATCTGACTTGTTTTGGACCACCCACAACGGGCTGTTATAAGGGCTTTCCGAGTGCCGAATTATGCCGTTTTTAGGCATTTAATCAATTTGTTTGTTTACCTCATCCTTATGGATTTCTGGGTATCTATAAGATTTTGAATAACATGGGATCATTCTTTGTGTTAATGCTATGTTTAATTGAGCTTGTGAAGCTGAGATTTTGGACTTCTCCGTAAAAAGGGGATCGCAATAGCTGTTTCAATGGCTCGCTTATATTCTGATTAAGATCGAAGTTATTATTTATTGCAACATTATTGATTATCACGTTTTTATTTGGATAGTCTATAATTGCATTTAGGTCACTAAGGATGTTCCCCCGATTAAGCCGTCAAAATCGGTGTGGAAATTATATTCTAATTATTTTGCTTGAACTCTTTGATGCATGGAAACCTACAAAGTTTGTTTATTTTTACTTTGTTGGCTAGTGCTCTAACTTCCATATCAATATCTGTTTTGCATTTTGGATTACAAACATTTTCATTAATAATGCTGAACTCGGCACCTGTGTCGATTACAAATAGAAGAGATCGAATCATTGTTTTAATTTTTATATAGGGTAATCGTCTGACCCTTCCATTTGAAAATTTACGCAGTTTATTTATATCCATCATATCTACAGGCTGCTTGTTCTGACCTATGCTTTTAATTGTACTGTTTGTTGACATTTTTTTATTTGTGCTAGCTGTATTATAAAATGTTGGTTGTCTTGCCCTCTAAAGTTTGGGTTTCTGTACGCCTCATTTGTTCTGTTAGCGAGCCTATAGAAAGTTTGAGCTTCCTCGTTATGTGGGACGAAAGTAAGTTGTTCGGATGTGTTCTGAGTATCGTCGCTGAAATTTGTTTAGTAGTTCGGTTTATTAGCCCTAGTCTTACGAATTGGCCCAGAAACTGTATAGTTTTGTTGACGTGCGTCTTCTTTTATTTTAAATGCGCGGTCAAGTGCTTGTGGGTCTCTAGCGAAGATCATGCTTTTTGAGGGTTCCGGTAGGTTGTCTCTAAAAACCCGCAGAGATATTCGGTTTATTTCGGAAACGGTAAAGGTCGTGTCATTATTGGTCAGTATGCGGTTATGGAGACGATTCGCTATTTGGTTTATTTTGTCATAATATTGTTCAATGGTTGAATCAACTCTACATACTTTTAGCATGTCTATTAACGTGTCACTGTTTTCTTTTTTACCGAAGTTTTTAATCAAGATTTCTTTTAGTTTACCCCATGATTCGACTACCCAAAACGATGAATAACTGGTCTTCTCAACTCTGTGCATTTATTTCGTATAAGCCAAAGAGTATTTTTTTTGTCGCTCCGTTTACCTATATTTGACCTTCCGTTTATGAAATGCCCTTGAGCTGGGTACTGCTGATGTGATCGCCAGTAATTTTCCGCTGTCGCTTCCTCTGCTAGAGGTCTTCTGCCGTTTTTTTTTTGGGTTCCCGATGCTTTGCCAGGTGTACCAAAACGTGATGTGATGATTGGTACAATGATGTTATTTTTTTTTCCAAATATAACTTTTATTGTTTTTATCCTCGTCGTCAGTTAAGTTATATCCCTTAGGAATAACTATCTTTGAAGAACTTTGTGTTTTAAAGTTGCTTTTTATTAATCTCCTTTATTTTAACAAAGTGTAACAAGTCCTTTTCGAGTCGTGATCCGTTTTATACTAATAATTATCTAGCTTAATGTTCTAAGGGAGCTAACAAAAGATCGGAAAGCTTAGTCTAACTTAATGAAAGCTCTATTATCTATATACATCTAGTAATAATATCTGTAGTAATGAATGTATGTATATATGACAATATGTTGCAATCCTCAGCAAAGGAGGGAAACTAAATAATGAAAGTTTTTTCACTAAAAGCTAGTAATTCACTGAAGTCTGTAAAGATGACATCAGTTCCCATGTCCGTAATGAACGTGTTCATTGGACCGTACTTCAGGATAAAAGATTCAAATAGTACTTTAGCGACAGTAGTAGCATTTTCATTCGGAACAGGTATGGCAACTAAATACTTAGTTAAATCACATATTAAAATGACTGTATACTCAGTGATATCACAAGTCTTATTCTTTTGATTTGTTGTCTGATTTTATTTATTCCGGCTTGCAGTTCAAGCCTTTGGAAAAATGAACCAAAGTCTAGGATTCCATTGGTATATAAATGCCATGCTTAAATAAACATAACATATCTTTTACATGCTGTCTTGTTTCATGCGAAGTTGCCTTTAAGGGCCTCCCCACATGCGTAGGTCCGAAGAGAGGGAAACTCCAGGGCCCTTGGCCGTAGTTAGTGAGAGTGCGCGTTTTATTCTGAAAGACGCTTAAGTTCACCTTACACATATCAAACTAATATATTCTTACCGCAGTGTGCCCTCCTACAAATCACAAGACAATGAAATAGCACAATTTTAGCGACATTCACATTAACGAGATTAGTAGGCCCATTTTTCAAAGGCCGATTAATCCTTACAAGATCGGATAACTTAAGAAATACCAGAATATTCTTCAAATACTTATTCTACCAATCGATTACACGTTCGGCCGTGGACACATGCACTACTTTACGTACTTCGTCATTGTTTATGACTTCATATACGTTGGGCATAGAAGCTGTATATAAAGATTGCGTACACTGATAGAAAAAAAAAGTCGTCTTTTAAGATTTTGTGCATTCTTAAAGTTAATTCTTAATATAAGTATGAAAACTCTATAAACAAGATTTTTTAAGGTTTATTCAATCACAAAATAAGATTTAAAATATAGATTTAAGATTTTCCACATTCTTAAAAAAAAGGTCCAAAGATAACCAAATATTCTTAAAACAATACGAAATATTCGTAAAACAATACCAAAAAGCAAAAAAAAATAATGTCTTAAAATAAGATTTTTTCCATTCATAGTTTAATATGATTCCTAGTTCACAGTGAAATGTATATTCATATCGGTGTAATAGTTCAAGTTATCTACGTTGCGCGTTGAGTAAGCGACTGGTCTTAGAAACATAGAGTCCCAGTTTCGAACCCCAGCGGAAAAATATAAAATAAAAATTAAAATAAATTCAATTGCAATATAAATAGAATGAAAAAAAAAAACATAAAGAAAATATTTTTTTGTTTTTGAATTTAACTTTTTATCGTTTGAAATAAGATTTTAAAAGTCTTGAATTGAAAGAATACAAAAATTCTTGAAAAAAGAACAAAGATCTCAAAAGAAGACCGAAATATACTAGCGCTACTGTTGTAAACGAAACGTCACGATTTTATGACCAAAATTCTTGTTTTTTTCTATCAGTGTGCTCATTGGATTGCAGCTATTTCCTTCTCAGTAGTGCACTTATTAATTTCTCCTTTAGGGAAAGATATATATTTATATATATATATATATATATATAAGGTTGGGATCCAGGCGGAAACCCAAGTCATCAACTGAGTTAATTCTTTCCAAAGAGCAGCAGTTAAGCGTGTAAATTGCAAGCTTGGAAACGACTCGAGAGAATGTCATTAGCTTACATTTAGAGCCATTTACGTTTAGTAGGTTTATGCGGCACCAGGTTTGGAAGCTATCAAGATCTTTTTGTAAATCAGACTGGTAAGCAACGTCCTTGTATTGCACGCAAAGCTTGACATCATCAGCGTACATGAGTACTTTAGAATTTGTCAAAACTTTGGGCAGATCATTAATAAATAATGTAAACAACAAAGGACCCAGGTGGCTCCTTTGCGGGACACCTGAGGTGACTAGCTAAATAATTTTTAAAGAGGGCTTTTTGCTTCCTGACAGTCAGATAACTAGAGATCCACCTAAGAAGATCAATTGGAAAACCCATTAAGTCGAGTTTCCTGAGGAGAAGGGAATGATTAACGGAATCAAATGCTTTACTTAAGTCAGTATAAATTACATCCGTTTGAATGTTATTCTGGAAACCCTTATAATGAAGGCAGTGAGCTCCAGAAGGTTTGTAGTTGTGGATCTTCGCTTAACAAATCCATGCTTACATGGAGAAATTACTGATCGACAAGGGTGCTGCAAATGTGGAGTAATAATGTTCTCAAAAAATTTATGAATGGCCGAAAGCTTAGAGATTCCTCTATAGTTATTAGCCTCCGATTTGTTACCTTTCTTGTGGAGAGGAAAATTGGATAATTCTTTCCAAATAAGGGGAAGTGCGAAGTTTCTAAGGAAAAGGTAAACAATTTAAGAAGGGGCGAGCACAGGTATCGGCACAATACTTAAGCACACAGCCCGGTATTCCGTCGGGACCTGGCAGATAAACAGGCCTTACACGATGAAGATCTAAAAGGAGTGAGCTTTCGTTTAAACATGGTCTGAAAATTAAGTTCGATCTGGGCAAGCTATTAGAATACGTCTGATTTAGGTCAGTGGAAGTGGAATGTGTTGTTTTGAAAAACTTGGGCAAAAAGATCGGCAATTGCCTGATCGCCCTTCACAGTTGCGTTTGCAAAAGAAAGTAATAAAGGATGTGTTACCGCCTTACGTTTAGTATTAACAAAATTATAAAACTGTTTAGAATCCTGAGAAAATTTGACTCTGCAACGAGTCAAATACTTTTTATAACACTGTGCGTTCAGTACGGTGAAGTTTGACCGAGCCGATATATAGTTAGAGAGGTTAGAACGAGAACCGGTTTTTTTATATTTCGTGTACCGCCTTAACTTTACATTTTTCAAGCGACTCAATTCTTTAGTAAGCCAAGGTGGTTTATTTGAAATAGAGGGATAGTATAAGGGAACACATTCCACGAAGAATGAATTCATCGCATTGTAAAAAATGTCCACGGCAACAGCCATGTCAGGGCATTTGTATAAATCAGACCAGTTAAAGCCCGAAATAAGTAATTTCGTACATGGTGTGACGGTCTGCCGCCCAGTTTCCCAGATAGCTCAGGGACGGCCAGAGTCCGCCTAGTAGTCCGAGTGGTAACTGTAAAAGAGATTCCCCCGATTCCCAGTAAGAACAGTGGAGAGAATTCGGTAACTTAAGTAGGTTTCGTCTTTTATTCAAGGCTTCGTGGTACAGAGTTGACTATTTGGATCTCTGGTGCTCTGCTGCCTGGTCTTCTTCTTTGGAACGCCCCGACAGGTCCGTTCGGGCCGGGGTACGTCGGCGGTCTGGAACGCCCCGACAGGTCAGCTCGGAGGGCGATGGACCCGGGAGCCTGCGGAGAAAAGAGAAGAGGGAAGGTGTGGGACTCGGAAGTCTTCCCAGAGGGCGGATTCGGAAATCTTCAAAGAGGAGTTGCGGTGGACTCGAAAGTCTTCGGTTGCGGGAGAAAGATAGCGGACTCGTAAGTCTTCGGAGAGAATTTGCGGTGGACTCGAAAGTCTTCGGTTGCGGTAGAGAGATAGCGGACTCGTAAGTCTTCGGAGAGAATTCGCGGTGGACTCGAAAGTCTTCGGCTTGCGGGAGAGAGAGAGGGCGGACTCGTAAGTCAGAGAGAGAAAGCGGGCGGACTCGTAAGTCTTCAGAGCGCGAGAGCGGGCTCTGAGATTCGGTGCCAGGAATTACCCAACGGCAGCCGAGGTGGAGAAGAGGGGCGCAGTGGGCCGCGTATCCGGCTAGGCGGACTAGGGAAATAACGTGGTCGAGACTGGGTTAATTCATTATTATTTCATGGTGTTTCGTTGGTTTCTATATATATGTAATTTATTTCCCGTCTCCTTTCCCCTGCCTAGCACACACACCCCGATATCTTTATGTATATAACTGTAGGGCGGCCTCGCCTTGCTCACCCGTTGCTTATTGTTACGCTTGCTCCTTGATCGGTTTTGTTTTGCTTTGCTCTTCCTATCCTGGTTTCGTTGTGGGATCCTCGTTGTCCTGGGTTTTCCTCGTGGTATTTAGGTCGTGTCTGGGTTCTGGTCGTCTATAGCTATATGTTCATTTTTCACTACTGTTCTAGTCACTGGTTAAATCGCGAGAGTTTTCAATTTCAATTGTCATCTTCGTTGCGACACAGTTCTGTCGTCTCCTTCGCGGCTGCGCTGCCACGATCCATGGCACGCGCCGTTCCGCTTTCGATGCATTCTTGGTCTCCCTTCTTGCTCCCTCTTGAGCGTGGTGGCCGTCGCGAATTCCGTTTCGCATTCCTGAGCGCTGCCGGCGCCTGCGCAATGGGCCTTCTCCTCGATCTTGCGCTCTTGGCCTCTCCGCCGGTGTCCGAATGGCGGATCCCGTGATCCGGTCCTTGGGATGCGGCGCTGCCGTTCTATCCCGTTCCCTTGTCCAGCGATGTTGCGGGTGATGTTGCGGGCGATGTTGCTGGTGACGTCAGCGGTGGTGTGGCCGGTGTGTGCTTGGCCTGATCCTAATGATCCTAACGCCTCTAGTTATTTACATATTAATCCTAGTATTTCTAATATGTACATCTATTATTTTTATATCTAGTCATATACCTATTTATATATACATATTTTATATGACTTCGTCACAGCCGATGTTTTTTTCTCACATCATCAACAGTCCGGCCGGCAACTCCAATGCACTTTGCTTGCAAAATGTTGTCACACAGCCAGCAGCCGATGGTAAGATTACTTGACAAAACTGCCTTTTGCCTTTTTTGGAGAAGCAGAGAATATCGGAAGACATTATTTTAGCCTTACCACTGTACTTGTAGCAATAAATGAGGGGGCGAAAGATATGAGAAGAGAAGTGCAGCTGCACCGCGAGAGTTGAAGCGCTAGAGAGCAGGGGAGTGTGAGAGTAAGCGAGCTTAGAGAACGTTTAGCTGTCTTGATAGAGCAACAACGGCTAAACGAGAGAGGTACAAAGAGGAAATGCAAAAAATACAAGAAGAGCAAACACTGGTAGCCCACTTAAGTTGTGAAATAGAGGTATTAAATAAATTAAAAAAGTTGATAAAGCTGCATGCACACGCGAGGTGAACGGAAACTATCTATGTAGAACACAAAGTATAACTTCTACTAAACTTCTAAACAAACCCCGGCGGTTTTAATGATTTTTACAAAAACGAGAACGGAAGAGAAAAACACGACCGTTCACTTGGAAGCGAGAAAGATATATGATTGTTTATCGTTTTGTTATTTTTGTTCGCTCTTCGCGGCTTAAAGTGGGATCCACAACGTCGTCTACATGGATAGACGGCTTACATGGATAGACTGCGGCTTTTAGGCCTGCCTTCTTTGAAGGACCGTCGGACCTGCCATGCCGTGATGTTCATGCATAAACTCATACACGATCATATTTCTTCTAGTTACCTTCTTAAACTCGTTAGGCTCTCGGTCCCTACTAGGCCTTCCCGTCATTTTGTCCCATTGTCCTAGATATTTGTAGGTCTAATTTCGAGATGCATGCGTCTTTTCGTGTTTTATATTCTTTGTACAATGAATATTATTACTTGTTACATGTTGAGATGTCCATAGATTCTAATGCACACCCTGTACTACGAAACCTATTTTTACCTCTGTCCGCCTGATGTGAGTCGGAGCACATCCCTAAAAAACACACCCTTCCTCGGTCAGAGGTAAGGGTAGTGGCTTTATATAGCAGTTTGTGACGGTCTGCCGCCCAATTTGCCAGATAGCTCAGGGACGGCCAGAGTCCGCCTAGTAGTCCGAGTGGTAGCTGCAAGAGATATTCCCCCGATTCCCAGTAAGAACAGGTGGAGAGAATTCGGTGACTTAAGTAGGTTTTTTCTGTTTATTCACGGCTTAAATTACAGAGTTTATTATCTGGCTCCAGGTTCTGCTGCAGCGTGTCTTCGATGCTCCGGGCTGCGGCCGCCGGTCAGTTCGGCCCAGAATTCGTCGGCGCTTCGGCACGCCCGACAGGTCAGCTCGGATGGGGGGGTGCCCGGGAGCCTGTGGAGAAAAAGAACAGAAAAAGCGGTGGGGACTCGGAAGTCTTCCCAGAGGGCGGATTCGTAAATCTTCAGAGAGTAGGTGCGGCGGACTCGGAAGTCTTCAGTCGCAGGAGAGAATGCGCGGCGGACTCGTAAGTCTTCAGTTTGCGAGAGAGAGGGTGGCGGACTCGTAAGTCTTCAAAGAGAGAATGCGCGGCGGACTCGTAAGTCTTCAGTTTGCGAGAGAGAGAGAGGGGCGGGCGGACTCGTAAGTCTTCACCGAGAGAGAGAGGGGGGCGGGCGGATTCGTAAATCTTCACCGGGAGAGAGAGGGGGCGGGCGGATTCGTAAATCTTCACCGAGAGAGAGAGGGGGCGGGTGGATTCGTAAATCTTCACCGAGAGAGAGAGGGGCGGGCGGATTCGTAAATCTTCACCGAGAGAGAGAGGGGGCGGGCGGACTCGTAAGTCTTCACCGAGAGAGAGAGGGGGGCGGGCGGACTCGTAAGTCTTCACCGAGAGAGAGAGAGGGCGGGCGGACTCGTAAGTCTTCAACCGAGAGAGAGAGGGGGCGGGCGGACTCGTAAGTCCTCGGGGGGAAAAGAATCCGGCGGGCCGAATTCGCTTGTCGCGACTCGCAAGTCTATCGACAATTTATTGGGCACCCAAATCCTCGGATTCGGGTCGCCTCCAAAAAGTGACTTCGCTGCTGACTACCAAAGAGTGTGCTGCAAGAGGCTTACCACTCCCGATCGCTGTCGGCCGCTAAGTGATTTTACTAGGCCAGCAGCGCTCCTTATATAGCGGGCCGCGGACTCCAGTGTGCCCGCCGCGATCGGTTGCTTCTTCTTCTTTTCCGGTGTGCCCGCAGCCGCTAGTCCGGCCCTTTATCGGCGCGCGCGCGCGCATCTGCTTCAAATTTAATTTGCTTAATCCACATTTATTATTTATTTATATTATTACATGCTCTTAATTTCCATTCATTCATATTTATTTACTTCATTATTTACATATTTATTTACTTCATTATTTACATATTTATTTACTTCCCTTTGTGCGCGGCACGCGTCACACTCCCCCCTCCTTTCAATTGTGGCGCATAACCGCCACATGATTCCCCCGGTTGGAGACCACTCTCCATACAACGCCTCCGTCCTCCTGCAGCCAGCGCTTCTGCTGCCCGTGGCGCTTCTGGGCCAGCTTTTCCTCGATTGCCGCCACGCATGCCTCCGAGAGCACCGCCCCGGCCGGCAACGTCCAGCCCCGTTGGCTTACTTCCAGCGGGTGCAACTCTAACACGTCCCGATCCGGCGTCGGCGACCGTTGCACCAAGGCCGGTGGGCCTTCTTCTTCCTCCGCTCCTGCCACCGGGTCCGGCATCTTCGGGCATGCCACCAGGGATCTGATCTCCCCTGGTTGAGCGGGTGCCGTCGCCCCCAGGGTGATCGTCCCCGGCCCTCCGAGCTCCCTCTGCCGTGGCACGTGCGCCACTCGCCGCCTGCCCGCGCCTTCGTGGCTCACTGCTCCTGCCGCTGCTGCCGTCTCCCTGGGCTCTGCCGGTGCTCTGACCGCCCTCTTGCCCATCCTCGCCGGCTCCGTCCGCCTCCTGCCCGCTACCGGGATTGCTGCTGCCTCCACCAGCCTGGCCCGTGTCGCCGCTGCTGCCGCCGCCACGTGCCGTTGCTTAAACCGCTGCATGCTCTCCTCGAACTTCCCCATCTTGCCTGCAACGAGAACATAACTTTTCTTAGTATCTCTCCTCCAACTGTCTCGTGCAATTTTGTTCCCTACAGTTTCTAATGGTCGGTACTGAATGAGCGCGAGGGTAGAATTAGGGATGAGCGTGACCCCCCGCCCCGATATCGATATATCGATATCGCTCTCACTCGATATATCGTGATCGGGGTCGTGCGCTAATTCCACATATGGCTTTGTGTCACCAATATGTGCCCGCCTCATCTTACGAGTTCGTTTGTTTTTCAACGTTACAATGACCGGTGAGACGAAACCTGCCACCTCCCATGGGCCGTCATATCTTGGTGCTAGCTTTGCGTTGAATTTCTGAACTGCGTTGGACAGGTGGTGTGTTTTACACAGTACCGAGTCGCCCACCTTTGGTCTCCATTCTCTCTTCCTCAGATCATATCGTGTCTTTTGCTGTTCCGCCGCGCCAATCATGTTCCCTATAGCTCCCTTCCTTTGCTCCTCCATGCGTTTCCACCTGTCTTCGACTGTTTCCTTCTGAATCCCCGATCCTTTAGTGGCCTTGTCGAACACTGTACCTGGCAACCTTAGCTCCCTCCCCAATATTAATTGTGCGGGACTATACTTGGTTGTCTCAGAGATGCTGCTGTTGAATGCCAGCATCAATTCTGGTAGTTGATCGTCCCATCTTGTTTGGTTCTCTCCTGTTATCTGGGCAATCATTGTTTTTATCGTCCGGTTCGTTCGTTCCGTCGGGTTTTCCTGCGGCGTATAGGGAGCCGTGAACTGATGTTTTATGCCCCATCGTTCCATCGCCTGTTTCGTCTTCCTTCCCGTGAACTGGACCCCGTTGTCTGATACCAGAATTTTCGGTGCTCCGAACCTTGCCAATATCCGCTCCCGAAATATCCGCAAAAATGTTTCCGCCGTTGCTTGCCTGATCGCTGCTAGTTCCACCCACCTCGATTACTTGTCGATCATCACCAGCAGTACCGAGTTTCCATGAGATGTCCGTGGTTATGGCCCCACGAAGTCGACGCATACCGTCTCCCATGGCGTCTCCGCTACCTGCGTTAGCATCTTTCCGGCTGCCTTCTGCTGTGAAACTTTGTACTTCTGGCAACTGTCGCACGCCCGCACAAACTTCTTCGTGTCCCTGGTTAATCCGGGCCAAAAGTACCTCGCCTGTACTCTTTTAATGGTCTTGAATATTCCCAGGTGCCCTGCTTCCGCTGCGCTATGGTTCTCCCTCATAATCTGCTGTATTTCGCTTGCGGTTGCGCACAGCTTCCATCGCTGCTGGTCTCTCTCCCGTTCACCCCGCTTGTACAAGCGTCCTTCCGACATCTGGTACTCCTCACTATGTGTTCCTCCTTGTAGCTCTTCCACCTTCTGCCTTATCCAGTCGTCCTGGTGTCGCAATCCCTTGATTTCCACCTGCGGTAGTCTCGACAGGGCGTCCGCTACCACGTTAAGTTTCCCCTTCCTGTACTGCACATCGAACTGGTACGGTTGTAGACCTAGCGCCCACCTAGCGACTCTCCCTGCCGGGCTCTTGATCGAGTTTAGCCATCTCAGCGCCATGTGATCCGTTACCACCGTGAATGGATATCCCTCCAAGTACATCTTGAATTTGTCGATGCCCCAATAAATGGCCAGGTATTCCTTCTCTGTCGCGCTGTACTTCTGCTCTGTCGTATTCAACCTCCGGCTTGCGAACGAGATCACATGTTCCCCGTCCTCCGCTTCCTGCGTTAGGACCGCTCCTAACCCGAAGTCGCTTGCATCCGTTTGTAGCTTGAATCGCCTTGAGAAGTCTGGACACGCCAAAACTGGTGCCTGTGTTAAGCCCTGCTTTAGGTCATCGAACGCTCGTTGGTGCTTCTCCGTCCATTCAAATTTCTGTCCCTTCCGGATCAGCTCCTGCAGCGGCCCGGCTCGCTCGGTGAAGTTCGGCACAAACCTCCTATACCACGACGCCATCCCCAAGAAACTGTGCACCTCCTTTGTGGATTTGGGTGCTGACAACTCCTGAATCGCCGCTACCTTCTCCGGGTCTGTATGGATGCCCTGGTTGCTCACCACATGCCCCAAGTACTTCAGTTCCTCTTGAAAAAAATGGCATTTATCCGGATTTATCCGCAAGTTCGCCCCTTGCAGCCGTTGAAACACTTCCCGTAACCTCTGCAAGTGCTCCTCCTTGGTCCTTCCTATCACAATGATGTCGTCCAAGTATGCAAACGCGTACGGCTCCATCTCCGGCCCGATGATTGTGTCTAATGCCCTTTGGAATGTTGCCGGTGCTGTCGTCAGTCCGAACGGCATCACCTTCCATTGGAACAATCCTCTCCCCGGTACCGTAAATGCCGTATATTGCCTACTTCCCTGGTCCATTGGAATTTGCCAATATCCCGCCTTTAGGTCTATAGTGCTTATGTACTTTGCCTCCCGTAGCTGATCCAGGATAAAATTCATCCGTGGTACCGGATATGCGTCCTTTTCGGTCTTGTCATTCAATAACCGATAGTCTATGCACATCCGCCACTCGTTGTTCTTTTTCCTGACCAGTACTACAGGTGCACTATAGGGACTTCTTGACCTCTCTATCAGGTCCAGGGACAATAACTCGTTTACTTGCTCGTCGATAATTGCCTGCTGCTTCGGGTTTCTTGGGTAGTACCTCTGTTTGATCGGCTTATCGTCCGTCAGGTATATCTTGTGTGTTGCTGCGTTACTGACCCCCTGCATCCTCTCGAATACTTGCCTCTGCTCCTGCAGGAAGTCCTTTATCCTTTCGTCCAGCGTATTTTCCGGGTCCTGTGCGTCCTCTACTTCCCCTGCTTCGTCATCGCTGCTCCCTGCCTCCTTTATCTCCAGCTCCAGATTCCCGCAACGAAGAGTGCTCCGCACCTTTGCCAAGAAATCCATTCCCAACAAGATGCCTCCCGCTACCTCTGTCATGATCATGAACGCTGTCTCGACCCGTGCTCCTCCGAATCTGATCTCGGCGTGAAATTCTCCAATCGCCTGCTGTTTCATCCCGTTCGCCAGCATTATTTCCGCCCGAACTCCGCTCCATCTCCCGTGTTCTCGAAGATCTTGGTACGAGTTCCTGCTGATCGCGCTCCGTGTTGCTCCGGTGTCTATGACTCCCTTTACTGTTCTCTCCCCGACTCGGATCCTTGCCACAATTTGGAATCCGTCGCATGTCAGGTCGTCCCTCGGGTCTGGCCTTTGATGCGTGGTCTGAGCTGCCAGTTTTAATTGCTCAGACCTTATGCGTTTCCCGTCGGCGCCCTGCAACATTGTGTCGTTCTCACCCCGTTCCTTCCGCATACCCAACAGAACAGCTTCGGTGGGTTACCACAACTGCGTGCTGCATGTCCTGCGCCGCCGCATCTAAAGCATACCTCTTGCCTTATCTGTTGCTGCGTTGGTCGTATTGCGCCCTCCGTTGCTTCTATTTCCTCTACTTCCTCGGCTAATTTCAGGAACTCCGTTAAGGTACTAAATCCGTTTCTCCGCGTGTACAACTTTATTTTGCTCCTGCAATTTTTGTACACCCTGTCCAATTTTTCGCCTTCGGACAGCTTTGTGAATCGCATCAGCTTTCGTAATTCGGTTGCGTATTCTCTCACTGGCTCGTTCTCCCGTTGTCTCATCTGGGCGATCTGTTGTTCCAACTGTTCCTCGTACCTCGGTGGCAGAAAGTATTCCAGCAGCTCCTCCTTTAGCTGTCTCCATGTCCTGATCTCCGTTGGTGTGGTGTTCCACCAATCCGCCGCGAGTCCCTCCAGGATGAATGGCATGGTTTGGATTAACTGATCCATCGCCATTCCGTACCCTCCGGCCCACTGTTCTATCTTCTCCAAGAACTCTAGTGGGTTTGATGTTCCCTGGTACCTTATCCCCCATCCTCGCACTCGGTCGATAACTTCTACTTCTACCTTCCTTATCGGTTTCTCCATCCTCGGGCTGCTCCTCTCGCCCTCCACCAGGATCGTTGGTGCTCTTGCGGGGCTTTTCTCCCTCCTGTACCTCTCCGCCAAGGCTGCCAGTCTCTGACTTAAGCTTTCCGTATGATCCGTCTTCTTACAGAATGCCGATAACTCCTTTCTTAAGTCTTCCAACTTCCCTGTCTGGTCCAACCCGAATTCCTCCGCGTACTCGGCCAGCTCGGCTTTTGATGCCATGTACACACAGCTGGACATGTTCTCCTGGTTTCGGGTTTCTCCTGCTACCACTCTTCCTGCTCGGGTGCCAATGTGACGGTCTGCCGCCCAATTTGCCAGATAGCTCAGGGACGGCCAGAGTCCGCCTAGTAGTCCGAGTGGTAGCTGCAAGAGATATTCCCCCGATTCCCAGTAAGAACAGGTGGAGAGAATTCGGTGACTTAAGTAGGTTTTTTCTGTTTATTAACGGCTTAAATTACAGAGTTTATTATCTGGCTCCAGGTTCTGCTGCAGCGTGTCTTCGATGCTCCGGGCTGCGGCCGCCGGTCAGTTCGGCCCAGAATTCGTCGGCGCTTCGGCACGCCCGACAGGTCAGCTCGGATGGGGGGGTGCCCGGGAGCCTGTGGAGAAAAAGAACAGAAAAAGCGGTGGGGACTCGGAAGTCTTCCCAGAAGGCGGATTCGTAAATCTTCAGAGAGTAGGTGCGGCGGACTCGGAAGTCTTCAGTCGCAGGAGAGAATGCGCGGCGGACTCGTAAGTCTTCAGTTTGCGAGAGAGAGGGTGGCGGACTCGTAAGTCTTCAAAGAGAGAATGCGCGGCGGACTCGTAAGTCTTCAGTTTGCGAGAGAGAGAGAGGGGCGGGCGGACTCGTAAGTCTTCACCGAGAGAGAGAGGGGGGCGGGCGGATTCGTAAATCTTCACCGGGAGAGAGAGGGGCGGGCGGATTCGTAAATCTTCACCGAGAGAGAGAGGGGGCGGGCGGATTCGTAAATCTCCACCGAGAGAGAGAGGGGCGGGCGGATTCGTAAATCTTCACCGAGAGAGAGAGGGGGCGGGCGGACTCGTAAGTCTTCACCGAGAGAGAGAGGGGGGCGGGCGGACTCGTAAGTCTTCACCGAGAGAGAGAGAGGGCGGGCGGACTCGTAAGTCTTCAACCGAGAGAGAGAGGGGGCGGGCGGACTCGTAAGTCCTCGGGGGGAAAAGAATCCGGCGGGCCGAATTCGCTTGTCGCGACTCGCAAGTCTATCGACAATTTATTGGGCACCCAAATCCTCGGATTCGGGTCGCCTCCAAAAAGTGACTTCGCTGCTGACTACCAAAGAGTGTGCTGCAAGAGGCTTACCACTCCCGATCGCTGTCGGCCGCTAAGTGATTTTACTAGGCCAGCAGCGCTCCTTATATAGCGGGCCGCGGACTCCAGTGTGCCCGCCGCGATCGGTTGCTTCTTCTTCTTTTCCGGTGTGCCCGCAGCCGCTAGTCCGGCCCTTTATCGGCGCGCGCGCGCGCATCTGCTTCAAATTTAATTTGCTTAATCCACATTTATTATTTATTTATATTATTACATGCTCTTAATTTCCATTCATTCATATTTATTTACTTCATTATTTACATATTTATTTACTTCATTATTTACATATTTATTTACTTCCCTTTGTGCGCGGCACGCGTCACAAGTTATTTGATATTTCTCAATAAATAAAATAAAATAAATAAAATAAAATGTACAATCCAGTATTGTTGTCTGGATATGGCTCTCAAAGATTGCGCTCCGCAATGCATGTTGTTTTCATGCATCTCTCGCAGCTGCAATTTCACAATATGATCATTGTATGGAAGCAAGACCTGATGCTTTGCGGAATATGAGAATGTGTGTGAGAATGGTTAGAGGCATTTAAGGTCAACTAAGTAATCGAGAATGGTTAGAGGCCCTTAAGGTTTACTAAGTAATGAGAACAGTTTAGGGGCCTTTACAGTCTAGTAAGTAGTGAAAATGGTTAGAAGCCTTTAAGGTCTACTATAAGAGGGAATAATTTTTATGCCTGATAAGTCGGTCCTCCGACAAGGATTAGTTGACAAGTTACCTTGGCCTGGGCGGTCTTTACTCCTATTCCTGCTTACCCAGTGATCCGCCGTGGTCCTTGGGAGGGGATGTTGCTCGCTTTGCTGCTAGCACTAAATGCCTTTCCAAGGGATCGGGTCTGCTTTATATAGCGGTTCTTTATGATTCAGTATGCCTTCTCCGTTTTCCCTTTTTGCACTAATTTGTGTGACTGATCCATCATTCCCAGTGTGCCCATTCCTTGGCGCGCGCGCGTTAATGTTTCGAATTTAAATGTTCGTGATCTTTATTTCTGTCTTCCTGTTTTTATTTTGTCGTACATTTATTTATACATTTATTTATGTAAGTTCAGTCATGGCAGCGTTTTATTCATAAGCAATAATATTTACCACAATTATATAATAATTATTCTTTCGCAGCAACATACATTTATCGTAAATAAAATATCAGTTACCAGGTCAAGCGAATATGCATAGCATGCGGACATGAGGAAAATGAAATAGGGCAATAAGTCTCAGGTCACTTATAGCTGGCAATAACCCACATTTACAGTACCCCACATTCACGGTAACCCACATTCACAGTAACCCCCATTATTTGTTATACGATATTTATGTTACCATAAGCATTTTGTACCTATATATACTGTTAAGTTTTATTAATAAAATCAGTAAGAGTTCTACCTCAACAAAGAGCTTTACATCAGAGGCTGTCGCTGTATCTTCAGACCCTCATCCCTTCACCCAAACCAACCAAACTGTCCATCTAGTTCCAAGTGCTAGTTGCGACAACCTGTGACGGTCTGCCGCCCAGTTCCCCAGATAGCTCAGGGACGGTGAGCTGTAAAAGAGATTCCCCCGATTCCCAGTAAGAACAGTGGAGAGAATTCGGTAACTTAAGTAGGTTTCGTAGTTTATTCACTGTTTCTTGATACAGAGTTGAATGGATGGATCTCGGGTGCGCGGCTGCCTGGTCGTCTGTGCTCCGGAACGCCCCGACAGGTCCGTTCGGGCCGGGGTACGTCGGCGCTTCGGAACGCCCCGACAGGTCAGCTCGGGGCGATGGACCCGGAAGCCTGCGGAGAAAGAGAAGAGAGAAGGTGTGGGACTCGGAAGTCTTCCCAGAGGGAAAGAGATAGCGGACTCGTAAGTCTTCGGAGAGAAGTCGCGGTGGACTCGAAAGTCTTCGGTTTGCGGGAGAGAGAGAGGGTGGGCGGACTCGTAAGTCTTCACAGCGAGAGGGCAGGCGGACTCGTAAGTCTTCAGAGAGAGAGGGCTGGTGGACTCGTAAGTCTTCAGAGAGAGAGGGCTGGCGGATTCGTAAGTCTTCAGAGAGAGTGGGCGGGTGGACGCGTAAGTCTTCAAAGAGAGAGAGAGAGCGGGCGAACTCGTAAGGCTTCAGAGAGAGAGCGGGCGGACTCGTAAGTCTTCAGAGAGAGAAAGAGAGAATTCGGCGGGCCGAATACTATGCCGCGACTCGCAAGTCCTTCGACAATGTATTTTGCAACCCAAAGCCTAAGATTCTGGTCGCCCAAAAAGTGACTTTGGCTGCTGACTACTAGGAGTGTGCTACTAGAGGCTTACCGCTCCCCATCGCTGTCGGCTGCTAAGTGTCATCCTATGGCCAGCGGCCCGCATTTTATAGGTTCTGGCGTATTTCAGTGTGCCCGCCGCGATCGGCTGCTTCCTCTTCTTTTCCAGTGTGTCCCTGGCCGTTAGTGTGGCCCTTTATTGGCGCGCGCGCACATTTAATTCAAATCTTTCTATTGCTTTCTTTTATGCACGGCACGCGTTCTAGATTCCCGACCCTTCGGTGGCCTTGTCAAATACTGCCCCTGGTAGCCGTAATTCCCTACCCAGTATTAACTGTGCGGGACTATACTTTGTCGTCTCCGAGATGCTACTATTGAACGCCAACATTAACTCTGGTAGTTGATCGTCCCATCTTGTTTGGTTCTCCCCTGTTATCTGGGCAATCATTGTTTTGACCTTTCGGTTCGCTCGTTCTGTCGGGTTTTCCTGCGGCGTATAGGGTACCGTGAATTAATGCTTTATACCCCATCGTTCCATCGCCTGTTTTGTCTTCCTTCCCGTGAACTGGACCCCGTTCACATTTCTAATAGACAAATGATATGCAATTGAATAAAGCGGGCGCGCGCGTCTTGTCCAGGCTGTTACCGCAGCAATATATCGCGCGCGCGCGCCTTATTCAATTGCATATCTTTCATCAATTAAAAATGTATCCGATGAATGACCACTTGGTTATCATTATAGAAGTATTTAGCTATATTTTGCGAAAAGAACGAAGTTTCTAGCACATCTTGAAACCGAGTTATATTACTGTAAAGTAGGGCAAAAACAGCGTTTTTGGCAACTTTAAGCGTGTTTTTTGTGTTACGTTACGTGATAGACAAATTCTGATTACAGCTTCGGATTCAGCGTTCAAAAATCTATAAGAAAAGGTTTGTCTCATTCCCGATACAGACAAAAAGTTGAATTTTGTCGCACTGTGTAATTCATTGCCTTCTCCGTCGGGATGCCTGGTGCCCTGCCCCTTCTCTTTATTTTCCCCCCCTCGCTTTTTTCCTCTTGCTGCAGCGAGCTTCGCGTCGTGGTACTCTCCCGGAGTGAGGCTGGGGCCGGCGACACGGGCCTCTCGGCCCATTCTTTTGTCCTCTTTCTTCCCTCTCCTTTCGCTACCGCAAGCCCCGCATAGTGGTATTTTTCCCGGCATGAGTCTGCGGCTGCCAAGACCGGCCAATCAGACCTTTGTCCCTCTCTGGCCCCTCTCCCCCCCCCCCCCCCCCCGCGTCGGCACCACCACCGGCCCGAATAGCTAGTCTCTGCGTCCATCCGGAGAGGTTCTGGTCAGGTCTGGCCAGCTAGCCTCCGCGCCAATCCAGAGGAGTTCCTCCTTTTGACGCCGGCAACCACCAGTGCCAGTTCTTTACCACCAGTGGCTCTTCTCCGCCGCACGTGTCCTGCCAATGCCCACAGTGTCCCGCCTATGCCGCCGCAACCCGACACAAAGCTATCGACAGTGACGATCCTATAACTGTAGCTCTGTAGGAGCCCTGTGTAGACCTTCGTGGGCATATCTGCGCGAGATGCCTCTGAAAAAAGGTGGTAGAAGAAAAAGCAGCTTCGTTTAGGAGGAGCAGCAAGCTCCTTCATTCGCCACCTCTGGCGGAAACCCTAGAGGCCGGGCAGAGCCCGGTGCCATGCTCCACGCCGACCCCTAAGAGGACACGGGACCCATCAGGTCCAGCTATCCCTCAAAGAACAGCGCCGGGCAAAGAGAGCAGGGCCGCGAAGGAATCCAGCCTAGCAGATTTCCTAGAGTTTGGTAAATTGCTGTAGGAGTTATCAGTCAAAATGATATACGCGCGGCACATCACCATTTCAACGAGGGAGATGTTTGCCAAAATGAAAGCCCTCCACAAGAGTGTCCTCGAGGCAAGCAAATTATATATATTTATAAATGTGGTGGGGCTGGCCGTCTGCGGTGGGTGAAGAGCTGCTCGTTGAGGGAACGATTAGAGACCTTTAAGGTCTGCTAGTTAGTGTGATCGATTTAGAGGCTTTTAAGACCTTCTACTACAAGTGGGAATAGCTTAGAGGCTTTTAAGGTCTACTATACATGAGAACAGTTTACAGGCCTTTAAGGTCTACTAAGTAATGAGAACAGTTTAGAGGCCTTTAAGGTCTACTATAGATGAGAATGGTGAGAGGCCTTTAAGGTCTACTAAGTCGTGAGTATGGTTAGAGGCCTTTAAGGTCTACTAAGTAACCGAGAATGGTTAGAGATCCTTAAGGTCTACTAAGTAATCGAGAATGGTTAGAGGCCTTTAAGGTCTACTAAGTAATGAGAATGGTAAGAGACCCTTAAGGTCTACTATAGAGGCCTTTAAGGTCTACTAAGTAGTAAGAATGGTTAGAGGCCTTTAAGGTCTACTCAGTAGTGAGAATGGTTAGAGGCCTTTAAGGTCTACTCAGTAGTAAGGTTTACTAAGTAATGAGAACAGTTTAGGGGCCTTTAAGGTCTACTAAGTAGTGAGAATGGTTAGAAGCCTTTAAGGTCTACTATAAGAGGGAATAATTTTTATGCCTGATAAGTCGGTCCTCCGACAAGGATTAGTTGACAAGTTACCTTGGCCTGGGCGGCCTTTACTCCTATTCCTGCTAACCCAGTGATCCGCCGTGGTCCTTGGGAGGGGATGTTGCTCGCTTTGCTGCAAGCACTAAATGCCTTTCCAAGGGATTGGGTCCGCTTTATATAGCAGTTCTTTATGATTCAGTATGCCTTCTCCGTTTTCCCTTTTTGCACTAATTTGTGTGACTGATCCATCATTCCCAGTGTGCCCATTCCTTGGCGCGCGCCCGTTAATGTTTCGAATTTAAATGTTCGTGATCTTTATTTCTGTCTTCCTGTTTTTATTTTGTCGTACATTTATTTATACATTTATTTATGTAAGTTCAGTCATGGCAGCGTTTTATTCATAAGCAATAATATTTACCACAATTATATAATAATTATATAATAATTATTCTTTCGCAGCAACATACATTTATCGTAAATAAAATATCAGTTACCAGGTCAAGCGAATATGCATAGGATGCGGACATGAGGAAAATGAAATAGGGCAATAAGTCTCAGGTCACTTATAGCTGGCAATAACCCACATTTACAGTACCCCACATTCACGGTAACCCACATTCACAGTAACCCCCATTATTTGTTATACGATATTTATGTTACCATAAGCATTTTGTACCTATATATACTGTTAAGTTTTATTAATAAAATCAGTAAGAGTTCTACCTCAACAAAGAGCTTTACATCAGAGGCTGTCGCTGTATCTTCAGACCCTCATCCCTTCACCCAAACCAACCAAACTGTCCATCTAGTTCCAAGTGCTAGTTGCGACAACCTGTGACGGTCTGCCGCCCAGTTCCCCAGATAGCTCAGGGACGGTGAGCTGTAAAAGAGATTCCCCCGATTCCCAGTAAGAACAGTGAAGAGAATTCGGTAACTTAAGTAGGTTTCGTAGTTTATTCACTGTTTCTTGATACAGAGTTGAATGGATGGATCTCGGGTGCGCAGCTGCCTGGTCGTCTGTGCTCCGGAACGCCCCGACAGGTCCGTTCGGGCCGGGGTACGTCGGCGCTTCGGAACGCCCCGACAGGTCAGCTCGGGGCGATGGACCCGGAAGCCTGCGGAGAAAGAGAAGAGAGAAGGTGTGGGACTCGAAAGTCTTTCCAGAGGGAAAGAGATAGCGGACTCGTAAGTCTTCGGAGAGAAGTCGCGGTGGACTCGAAAGTCTTCGGTTTGCGGGAGAGAGAGAGGGTGGGCGGACTCGTAAGTCTTCACAGCTAGAGGGCAGGCAGACTCGTAAGTCTTCAGAGAGAGAGGGCTGGTGGACTCGTAAGTCTTCAGAGAGAGAGGGCTGGCGGACTCGTAAGTCTTCAAAGAGAGAGAGCGGGCGGACTCGTAAGTCTTCAGAGAGAGAAAGAGAGAATTCGGCGGGCCGAATACTATGCCGCGACTCGCAAGTCCTTCGACAATGTATTTTGCAACCAAAATCCTAAGATTCTGGTCGCCCAAAAAGTGACTTTGGCTGCTGACTACTAGGAGTGTGCTACTAGAGGCTTACCGCTCCCCATCGCTGTCGGCTGCTAAGTGTCATCCTATGGCCAGCGGCCCGCATTTTATAGGTTCTGGCGTATTTCAGTGTGCCCGCCGCGATCGGCTGCTTCCTCTTCTTTTCCAGTGTGCCCCTGGCCGTTAGTGTGGCCCTTTATTGGCGCGCGCGCGCATTTAATTCAAATCTTTCTATTGCTTTCTTTTGTGCGCGGCACGCGTCCTAGATTCCCGACCCTTCGGTGGCCTTGTCAAATACTGCCCCTGGTAGCCGTAATTCCCTACCCAGTATTAACTGTGCGGGACTATACTTTGTCGTCTCCGAGATGCTACTATTAAACGCCAACATTAACTCTGGTAGTTGATCGTCCGATCTTGTTTGGTTCTCCCCTGTTATCTGGGCAATCATTGTTTTGACCTTTCGGTTCGCTCGTTCTGTCGGGTTTTCCTGCGGCGTATAGGGTACCGTGAATTAATGCTTTATACCCCATCGTTCCATCGCCTGTTTTGTCTTCCTTCCCGTGAACTGGACCCCGTTCACATTTCTAATAGACAAATGATATGCAATTGAATAAAGCGGGCGCGCGCGTCTTGTCCAGGCTGTTACCGCAGCAATATATCGCGCGCGCGCGCCTTATTCAATTGCATATCATTCATCAATTAAAAATGTATCCGATGAATGACCACTTGGTCATCATTATAGAAGTATTTAGCTATATTTTGCGAAAAGAACGAAGTTTCTAGCACATCTTGAAACCGAGTTATATTACTGTAAAGTAGGGCAAAAACAGCGTTTTTGGCAACTTTAAATTCTGATTACAGATTCGGATTCAGCGTTCAAAAATCTATTAGAAAAGGTTTGTCTCTTTCCAGATACAGACAAAAAGTTGAATTTTGTCGCACTGTAAAATTCATTGCCTTCTCCGTCGGGATGCCTGGTGCCTTTCCCCTTCTCATTATTCCCCCCCCCTCGCTTTTTTCCTCTTGCTGCAGCGAGCCTCGCGTCGTGGTACTCTCCCGGAGTGAGGCTGGGGCCGGCGACACGGGCCTCTCGGCCCATTCTTTTCTCCTCTTTCTTCCCTCTCCTTTCGCTACCGCAAGCCCCGCATAGTGGTATTTTTCCCGGCATGAGTCTGCGGCTGCCAAGACCGGCCAATCAGACCTTTGTCCCTCTCTGGCCCCTCTCCCCCCCCCCCCCCCCCCCCCGCGTCGGCACCACCACCGGCCCGAATAGCTAGTCTCTGCGTCCATCCGGAGAGGTTCTGGCCAGGTCTGGCCAGCTAGCCTCCGCGCCAATCCAGAGGAGTTCCTCCTTTTGACGCCGGCAACCACCAGTGCCAGTTCTTTACCACCAGTGGCTCTTCTCCGCCGCACGTGTCCTGCCAATGCCCACAGTGTCCCGCCTATGCCGCCGCAACCCGACACAAAGCTATCGACAGTGACGATCCTACAACTGTAGCTCTGTAGGAGCCCTGTGTAGACCTTCGTGGGCATATCTGCGCGAGATGCCTCTGAAAAAAGAGGGTAGAAGAAAAAGCAGCTTCGTTTAGGAGGAGCAGCAAGCTCCTTCATTCGCCACCTCTGGCGGAAACCCTAGAGGCCGGGCAGAGCCCGGTGCCATGCTCCACGCCGAGCCCTAAGAGGACACGGGACCCATCAGGTCCAGCTATCCCTCAAAGGACAGCGCCGGGCAAAGAGAGCAGGGCCGCGAAGGAATCCAGCCTAGCAGATTTCCTAGAGTTTGGTAAATTGCTGTAGGAGTTATCAGTCAAAATGATATACGCGCGGCACATCACCATTTCAACGAGGGAGATGTTTGCCAAAATGAAAGCCCTCCACAAGAGTGTCCTCGAGGCAAGCAAATTATATATATTTAAAAATGTGGTGGCGCTGGCCGTCTGCGGTGCGTGAAGAGCTGCTCGTTGAGGGAACGATTAGAGACCTTTAAAGTCTGCTAGTTAGTGTGATCGATTTAGAGGCTTTTAAGGTCTACTACAAGTGAGAATAGCTTAGAGGCTTTTAAGGTCTACTATACATGAGAACAGTTTACAGGCCTTTAAGGTCTACTAAGTAATGAGAACAGTTTTAGAGTCCTTAAAGGTCTACTAAGTAATGAGAAAAGTTTCAGAAACCTTTAAGGTCTACTATCAGTAAGCACAGGTTTAGAGGCCTTTAAGGTCTACTATAAATGAGAACAATTTAGAGGTCTACTAAGTAATGAGAACAGTTTAGAGGCCTTTAAGGTCTACTATAGATGAGAATGGTGAGAGGCCTTTAAGGTCTACTAAGTCGTGAGTATGGTAGAGGCCTTTAAGGTCTACTAAGTAATCGAGAATGGTTAGAGGCCTTTAAAGTCTACTCAGTAGTGAGAATGGTTAGAGGCCTTTAAGGTCAACTAAGTAATCGAGAATTGTTAGAGGCCCTTAAGGTTCACTAAGTAATGAGAAGAGTTTAAGGGCCATTAAGGTCTACTAAGTAGTGAGAATGGTTAGAAGCCTTATAGGTCTACTATAAGAGGGAATAATTTTTATGCCTGATAAGTCGTCTTCATGTTTTTATTTTGTCGTAAATTTATTTATACATATATTTATGTAAGTTCAGTCATGGCAGCGTTTTATTCATACGCAATAATATTTAGACACAATAAATATTATATAAAAATTATTCTTTCGCAGCAACATACATATATCGTTAATAAAGTATCAGTTACCAGGTCAAGCGAATATGCATAGCATGCGGACATGAGGAAAATGAAATAGGGCAATAAGTCTCAGGTCACTTATAGCTGGCAATAACCCACATTTACAGTACCCCACATTCACGGTAACCCACATTCACAGTAACCCCCATTATTTGTTATACGATATTTATGTTACCATAAGCATTTTGTACCTATATATACTGTTAAGTTTTATTAATAAAATCAGTAAGAGTTCTACCTCAACAAAGAGCTTTACATCAGAGGCTGTCGCTGTATCTTCAGACCCCCATCCCTTCACCCAAACCAACCAAACTGTCCATCTAGTTCCAAGTGCTAGTTGCGACAACCCGTAACGGTCTGCCGCCCAGTTCCCCAGATAGCTCAGGAACGGTGAGCTGTAAAAGAGATTCCCCCGATTCCGAGTAAGAACAGTGGAGATAATTCGGGAACTTAAGTAGGTTTCGTAGTTTATTTACTGTTCCTTGGTACAGAGTTGAATGGATGGATCTCGGGTGCGCGGATGCCTGGTCGTCTGTGCTTCGGAACGCCCCGACAGGTCCGTTCGGGCCGGGGTACGTCCGCGCTTCGGAACGCCCCGACAGGTCAGCTCGGGGCGATGGACCCGGAAGCCTGCGGAGAAAGAGAAGAGAGAAGGTGTGGGACTCGGAAGTCTTCCCAGAGGGAAAGAGATAGCGGACTCGTAAGTCTTCGGAGAGAAGTCGCGGTGGACTCGAAAGTCTTCGGTTTGCGGGAGAGAGAGAGGGTGGGCGGACTCGTAAGTCTTCACAGCGAGAGGGCAGGCGGACTCTTAAGTCTTCAGAGAGAGAGGGCTGGCGGACTCGTAAGTCTTCAGAGAGAGAGGGCTGGCGGACTCGTAAGTCTTCAGAGAGAGAGGGCGGGTGGACGCGTAAGTCTTCAAAGAGAGAGAGAGAGAGAGAGCGGGCGAACTCGTAAGTCTTCAGAGAGAGAGCGGGCGGACTCGTAAGTATTCAGAGAGAGAGAGAGAGAATTCGGCGGGCCGAATATTGAATATTCTTGAATATTCCAAGGTACCCTGCTTCCGTCGCGCTATGGTTTTCTCTCATGATCTGCGGTATTTCGCCCGCGGTTGCGCACAGCTTCCACCGCTGCTGGTCTCTTTTCTGTTCACCCCGCTTGTATAACCGTCCCTCCGATATCTGGTACTCCTCACTATGTGGTTCTCCTTGTAGCTCCTCCTGGTGTCGTCCTGGTGTCTAAATCCCTTGACTTCCACCCGTGGTAGTCTCGATAGGGCATCCGCTACCACGTTGAGTTTCCCCTTCCTATACTGCACATCGAATTGGTACGGTTGTAAACCCAGCGCCTACCTTGCGACTCTCCCTGCCGGGCTCTTGATCGAGTTCAGCCACTTCAGTGCCATATGATCTGTTACCACCGCAAAGGGATATCCCTCGAGGTACATCTTATACTTGTCAATGCCCCAATAAATGGCCAGGCACTCCTTCTCCGTCGCGCTGTATTTTTGCTACGTCTTATTTCACGTGTTCCCCATTTTCTGCCTCCTGCGTCAGGACTACTCCTAATCCGAAACTGGTGCCTGTGTCAAGCTTTCCTTCAGACCATCGAACGCGCGTTGGTGCTTCTCAGTCCATTAAAATTTCTGTCCCTTCCGGATTAGCTCCTGTAGCGGTCCGGCTCGCTCGGTGAAGTTTGGCACGAACCGTCTATACCACGATGCCATCCCCAAGAAGCTGTGCACCTCTTTCGTGGATTTCGGTGCAGGTAGCTCCTGGATTGCCGCCACCTTCTCCGGGTCTGTGTGAATGCCCTGGTTGCTGACAACATGCCCCAAGTACTTCAGCTCCTCTTGGAAGAAGTGGCATTTATCCGGGTTTATTCGTAAGTTCGCCATTTGCAGCCGTTTAAACACTTCCTGTAATCGCTGAAAGTGCTCCTCCTTGGTTCGCCCTATCACGATGATATCGTCCAAGTACGCAAAGGCATAAGGCTCCATCTCCGGCCCAATGATCGTGTCCAATGCCCGTTGGAATGTTGCGAGTGCCGTCGTGAGTCCAAACGGCATCACCTTCCATTGGAACAATCCTCTCCCCGGTACCGGAAATGCCGTATACTGTTTGCTCTCCTGGTCCATTGGGATTTGCCAGTACCCTGCCTTAAGGTATATAGTGCTTATGTACTTTGCCTCCCGCAGCTGGTCCAGGATAAAGTTCATCCGTGGTACTGGATATGCGTCCTTCTCGGTCTTGTCATTTAGTAACCGATAATCTATGCACATCCGCCACTCGTTGTTCTTTTTCCTGACCAGTACTACGGGTTCACTATATGGAATCCTTGACCTTTCTATCAGCCCTAGGGACAATAACTCGTTCATCTGTTCATCGGTAATTGCCTGCTGCTTTGAGTTTCTTGGGTAGTTCCTCTACTTGATTGGCTTATCGTCTTTTAGGTATATCTTGTGCGTTGCAGCGTTACTGACCCCTGCATCCTCTCGAATACTTGCCTCTGCTCCTGCAGGAAGTTCTCTATCCTCTGCTCCGGGTCTTGTGTATCCGCTACTTCCATTGCCTCGTTGTCGCTGCTCCCTGCCTCCTTTATCTTCAGCTCCAGATTCCCGCAACGTAGAGTGCTCCGTGCCTTTGCCAAGAAATCCATCCCCAACAACATGTCCCCTGCCACTTTTGACATGATCATGAATGATGTTTCGATCCGTGCTCCTCCGAATCTGATCTCGGCGTGAAACTCTCCATGCTGCTTCATCCCGTTGACCAGCGTTATTTCCGCCCGAACTCCGCTCCATCTCCCGTGTTCCCGGAGATCCTGGTATGAGTTCTTGCTGATCGCGCTCCGTGATGCTCCCGTTTCTATGACTCCCTTTACTGTTCTTTCCCCCAATCCGATCCTTGCCACGATTTGGAATCCGTCACATGTCAGGTCGTCCCTCGGGTCTGGCATTTGATGCGTGGCCTGAGCTGCTAGTTTTAGTTGCTCAGGCCTTACGCGTTTCCCGTCGGCGCCCTACAGCATTGTGTAGTTCCTGTTCCGTTTTTCCCGCAGACCCAACAGAACAGCCTTGGTGGGTTGCCACAATTGCGTGCTGCGTGCCCTGTGCCACCGTATCTAAAGCATATCTCTTGCTTTATCTGTTGCTGTTGTCCCGGTTGTATTGCGTCCTCCGCGGCTTCGATTTCCTCTACCTCCTCTGCCAATTTCAGGAACTCCGTTAATGTGCTAAACCCGTTCCTCCGTTTGCTCCTGCAATTTTTATACACCCTGTCCAATTTTTCGCCTTCGGAAAGCTTCGTGAATCGCATCAACTTCCGTAATTCGGTTGCGTATTTCCTTACTGGTTCGTTTTCCCGTTGCCTCATCTGGGCGATCTGTTGTTCCAGCTGTTCTTCGTACCTCGGTGGCAGGAAGTAATCTAGTAACTCCTCCTTTAACTGATCCCAGGTCCTGATCTCTGTTGGCGTGGTGTTCCACCAATCCGCTGCGAGTCCCTCCAGGATGAATGGCATGGTCTGGATCAACTGGTCCACTGCCATTCCGTACCCTCTGGCCCACTGTTCTATCTTCTCCAAGAACTTTTGATGCCATGTACACCCAGCTGGACATGTTTTCCTGGTCGGGTTTCTCTTACTACCACTCTTCCTGCTCGGGTGCCAATGTGACGGTCTGCCGCCCAGTTCCCCAGATAGCTCAGGGACGGCCAGAGTCCGCCTAGTGGTCCGAGTGGTAGCTGTAAATGAGATTCCCCCGATTCCCAGTAAGAACAGTGGAGATAATTCGGTATATTAAGTAGGTTTAGTAGTTTATTCACTGTTCCTTGGTACAGAGTTGAATGGATGGATCCCGGGTGCGCGGCTGCCTGGTCGTCTGTGCTTCGGAACGCCCCGACAGGTCCGTTCGGGCCGGGGTACGTCGGCGCTTCGGAACGCCCCGACAGGTCAGCTCGGGGCGATGGACCCGGAAGCCTGCGGAGAAAGAGAAGTGAGAAGGTGTGGGACTCGGAAGTCTTCCCAGAGGGAAAGAGATAGCGGACTCGTAAGTCATCGGAGAGAATTCGCGGTGGACTCGAAAGTCTTCGGTGTTCGGAAGAGAGGGCGAGCGGACTCGTAAGTCTTCAGAGAAAATTCGCGGTGGACTCGAAAGTCTTCGGTTTGCGGGGGAGAGAGAGCGGGCGAACTCGTAAGTCTTCAGAGAGAATTCGCGGTGGACTGGAAAGTCTTCGGCTTGCGGGAGAGAGAGAGGGCGGACTCGTAAGTCTTCAGAGAGAGAGGGCGGGCGGACTTGTAAGTCTTCAGAGAGAGAATGCGGGCGGACTGGTAAGTCTTCAGACTACTAGGAGTGTGCAAACCAAAGGCAATAGTTTATGCACTATCTGCCAGGCATCTAAGCCTTTGTATAAACAATGTACATACTTCTAATTATTCTTCTGTCTTTATGTTTTTATTTTGTCGTACATTTATTTATCCCTTTATACATATGGTACTTCTTAGTGTGCGCCCTGGGCGTCACAACATTTGGCGTAAGTGAATCTATTCAGCTTGACATCATCTTAAGAACTAACTTATGCTAAACTGTACTCCCATATATTAAGAAAAAGCTTTTCTGTAATAAGAAGGAATAGAAAAGTGGCTGAATGCACGTATGCAAATGAATAAATCACGGCGACCTACAGGCTGTGCGCCGGCAGAATAGCGTCCGCGTTGCGGACCATTTCGGAAGTCGCGGCACTGGTCATCGCCGGACAAGTCCGGCTTACGGAACTGGTCAGGGAGAAGAAGGAAGCCTGAAAGACAAGGCAGCTCACCAGGGACGTGCTAAAGACCACCGCCAGGAGGAAAAGTTTGGAGAGAAGGCAATCCAGTAGGTACTCATCAAAGGGCAGCTGGACGCAATGCCTCATCCCAGATGTAGCGCGCTGGGTGGAAAGGTCGCACGGACTGGTGAACTTCTACCACACCTTGGCGCTCATCGACCTATGATACAGTAATGCAGTTTTCATTTATTAGAGACTTTGTTAGAACCTAGTAGGAGACAACTGCCTGTGATATTTTGCTCGAATCTCTTTTGTAAGGCGACTTGGGTCACACTGATTTTAAAAATTAAGCAATAACAAATGTTATTAATTTCTAGAGTCATCATTAAGCACTCATGTTTTGTGCATGTAGAAGCTCTAAAATTTATTTTTCTAATATTTAGGCATTTTATTTATTTGTTTTTTTTTTATTTGGTTGTATGCAAGTTTGCTGCTAAACTTATTTGGCTACATATCTATTATTATTTAACAATTTTATGTAGCGAATATGTAACAATGTTAATTAAAAATTAGTTTATACGCCGGGTTGGCAGCTCCCGGATTATGACCCTCGTCAGGCGTCTCCTGGTCCTAGTCCAGCCAATCCTCCTGGCCAGCGGGTTTGGGTAACTCCAGAGACTGGTTCTGTGTCTGGCAACTAGGGTGTTCATATAATCTCCTATTGCAGGGACTTTTAATTCTCTTCGTATGTCAGCATTCCTTAGATACCACTGCGCTCCAGTGATTCGCCTAAGGAATTTAGCCTGGAAGACTTGGATCTTTTTTAAGTGCGTCCAGGCCGCAGTGCCATAGATTGCCACTCCATAGTGCCAAATCGGGGCTAGCAGGGACTGGTAGAGCCGAGTCCTGCACCTAAGACTCAGCTTCGACTTCGGGCAAGTTAGCCAGTTTAGACGCCTGGCAGTGGTTTCCAACTTGGCCCTTGTCTTTTTGATGTGCGACGCGAACGTCAGCCTCTTGTCCAGGACCAGTCCCAGGTATGTGTGCTCCTCGCGTTGGGGCAACAGCTGACCATAAAGAAAGACCCCTGGACATGTGTCTCTCCTCAAGGCGAATGTGACCACCGCACACTTGTCTGTGTTGATGGCCACATTCCATCTACAGGCCCAGTTCTCAAACCTCTTCAGAAGTATCTGAAGTTTGTCCGTGGCGTAGACGCAGCTGGACCTTGCGAGGATTGCAGTGTCGTCCGCATATGTCGCTACGCACACGCTTTTTGAGCTCAGATGAAGTGGGGCATCGTGCGCAAACAAGTTATATAGTGTAGGGCCCAGTACACTACCTTGTGGAACTCCGGCAGCTATCCTCCTGGTAGTTGAGGCTACTCCATCCTGCACCACTTGGAAGGTTCGATCGCTGAGGTAGCTTCTGACTAACTCGAACAGTTGAGGAGGCCTTTGATAGGAGCCTTTGGTGCCAGACCCTATCAAAGGCCTGCTGGATGTCCAGGAAGGCAGCCACCGTATATTGCCTTCTTTGGAATCCATCCACGACGAAGTCCACTACACGGTGAAGTTGCTCGGGGGTGCCATGTCCTTTGAGAAAGCCGAATTGGTGCCTGGGGATCGCTTGTGTGACTTCTGGTATCGTTTGCAATCTTTCCAGAATGCACCGTTCATAGACCTTAGCAAAGGTCGGCAGGAGGCTAGTATTGCCCTATAATTGGCCTATAATTGCCCTTTTTGTGTATCATTACAACATTTGCATGCTTCCAGCTTTTCGGGAAATGTCCCAGCCTGAGTGCAGCGTTGAACAGCAGGACCAAGAAAAGGAGAGTCTTCTCCGGAAGGAGTTTTACTACTCGGCTGGAAATGCCATCCGCTCCTGGCGACTTCCGGTGCTTCAGCTTCCTTATCTTGGCCTGGACTTCAGGCAGCCGGATTGGGGGCATTGGAGGCGTCATCTGGTAAGGTTCCTCTAGTGCTGCATGAACCTTTTCGACTTTCTCCCTCGACGCAGTTTCGAATGGAGTGAACCGCTCCTCCAAACTCTCGGCAAACGCCTCGGCACGTTCAAGCGGAGACTTGGCCCAAGTCCCATCCACTTTCTTCACCGGGTATTTGGGGGTGGCCTGCCTCTTACTTCTGCCTGCGATTCTCCACAGCGCGAAGTCGGAATCCTTATCTTGAGTAGCCTCCTCCAGCTCCTTTTCCAACAACTCCTCCCTCAGTTGGTTGAGCAACTTTCAGACTCGATTTCCCAGCCTGCGGTAGACACGCGAAGTCCTTGGGTCCTGGGTTCTGCCATACTCCCTCTTAAGTCGGTGTTTCATCGCCAGAAGACCACTAACTTCCGGTGGTAGTGGAGAGCAGGCTCTCCTGAGGTGAATATCTGAGGGAGGCGCCGCTTGCTCTGATGCTTCCCTGATTTTAGCCTCCAGTAGAAGTGCAGCGTCATCCAGATCCTCCGCCGTGCATATCTCCATATTGAGGTGAGTGGAGTCATCCAGCGTCCTCTGGAAAGACCTGATGTCGGATCCAGTGGGCAGAAGCAGCTTTCTAGGCACAGTGAAGCTTCCTGGGAGGTGGAGACTGACAATAAGCGGTATGTGATCCTAGCGGAGCTCAAAAGAGTTTTCAATAGTCAGCCTACGACCTTGAAGACCTTTCAAGAGTGCGAAAATCCAAAGCAGAGGGAGTTCCGCCATTACAGGGGAAACAGGTGGGTCTTCCTGTGGCCAACACATCCGCTCCCAAGTTGTCCAGAACTTCCACAATTGCAACTGAAGAACCTTGTTAACTAAAACATTGTTACGGTCTGCCGCAGATTCCCAGATAACTCACGGACGGCCAGGATCCGCTCAGTATGATTCAGTCTGAGTGGTAACTGTCAGAGAAGTTTGCCCGCTTCCCAGTGAGAACAGGTAGAGAGAATTCGGTTCTCTCAAATAGGACTCGCTTTTATTGACGAATTCTGACAGAGTTTCGTATACGCGGCTTCAGGAATCCGAAGGTGCCGTTGTCTCGGCCGTCGGGGTTTCTCGCGTCTAGGCTTTTCGCGTCTAGGCTTCTCACATCTGGGCTTCTCTCGTCTCGATGATCGCAGCTCGGCGGACTGTAGAGACGGATGGACTCGGAAGTTTTCTGTGGCGGACTCGCAAGTCTTCCGTTTGGCGGACTCGGAAGTCTTCAGAGAGAGGCGGACTTGCAAGTCTTCTGTTTTGCGGACTCGAAATTCTTCCGAAAGAAGCGGACTCGTAATTCTTCTGTTTGCGGACTAGTAAGTCTTTTGAGAGATGCGGACGTGTAAGTCTTCTGTTTGCGGACTCGTCTACTGGCGGACTCGAAAGTTGTCGGGCGGACTCGGAAGTCTACGGTCGGACTCTAAAGTTGACTATGTATTTGCAAACCAAATCCTAAGATTCGGTTTGCCAAAAAAATGACTTTGGCTGCTGACTACTGGAAGTGTGTTGCTAGACCCTTACCGCTTCCGATCGCCGTCGGCTGCTAAGTGATTTTCTACGGCCAGCGGTCCGCTTTATATAGGGCCTGGCGTGATCTAGTGTGTCCGCCGCGATCGGTCTCCTCTTCTTCGTCTCTGCCTAGTGTGCCCCTGGCCGTTAGTGTGCCCCTTTCTTGGCGCGCGCGCATTTATTTTAAATATTTTTATTATGTGCGTGCCACGCGACACAACATATTATTGTTCTACATTTTTAAAGATGTTTTGCATTTTAGTTTGAAAAAATAATTGGAAAAATGAGCAAAAATCAAATTGTATTGTGTGCCCATTTTGACTTGTGACTTTTAATGAGCTGGCTAAAATACTTTTCAATTACAAATTTGTTTCATTAGAGCAGTATATTGTCAGCGGTCCAATTTCGTATCTAGTGTTTTTTATGTAGATTTATCTATTTTCGTCTCCAATGCATTGTCAATGCATTAGCCAAAGCATTTGAAGTGCGTATAGTCATCTTGCTCCTACTTATGTAAAACCCTATAGAGCAGTCAAATCTTTAATGAGGTCTTTACGGTTCCTTCCGTTAATACCTGAAAGGATTCTGTGGATTGAGGTATTGTACTGGCATAGTGGCAAGTACCGCAGGTTCGGTCTCGAACGCCAAGGTAAAAAAAAAAGAGTTCAGACAGTCACCTACACGCAGGACTGTCCAAAGTCACCACACACAGGACTACAAGCAGCCTGGATAACGGGTCCCACCGTCCTAGCCGTAGGCCACCAAACGCGAGTGCGCCCGAAGCCGATTTCGGCAGCGCAAACTATAATATTCATCATCGGATGAGAATCACGTTTAACATGGGAGTCACGTGGTTCCCATATCGAAAGAAGCATTAACTTGAAGCTATATTTCCGGAGCTAGGATTAGAATACAGTGGTAAAGTCGAGGAGCAACGGGCTCCAGACGCATTCTTTACCGAACTGCCGCTACCGCTCGATGCGGGTTCAAGGACGACCGCCACCGCTTTGGCAGACAACTCGACGTAGAAGAAACCTCCGAGTCGTAACAATGCTGAACAATTTTAAGATCCAAAGGCACAACAGGCTTGCCAGACCAATCACCGCCATGATCGATAGTTCACTATGCTAGAATATGCACTACGTAATTGGAACCAAAAGGCACAAAAGCTTGCGACTCCTTTTAAAGGGAAATAAGTGATTGACCAAAAATGGTCGTGGATGTACCTGGATCGTGCACGCGCACGCGCCATCAACACAGCAGCCATCGCCGCTCCTCAGCCCCTCCCGGTGCGAGGGTCTAACCCTGAAGGAGATCGTCCAGGCCACTGTGAAGAAAGATAGCTGCCGAATTACCGGTACCAATTCGGCCAACCGCCGCTACACCTTTTGGGGCTACATACGAAAACATCTCCGACGACGAGGTGGTAGCTCTACGAGCAGCCGTGACGCCACCAGCGGAAGTACCTCGACCGGGGGTTCAGGATTAGACGAAGATGGGACGATTGCCATCTCCGAGGAGGAGGAGATACGCCTGAGCCCGGAGCCTTGAGGAGTAGCCTCAGCCCTCTCACCTGGTAGGATGGAAAGTGCCACTTCGGCTAAAAGTGAAAAACTTCTCTAAAATGATTTTTATCAACATAATTACATTAAAATATGGTCTAATTGATCAAATTTGAAACCCTTTATCATATTCTAAAGCAAATTTCAAAATATTTGAAAGCATATTCTCGCAATCGCAATTTTTCATTATTTTGATGATAAATGGCAAAAAAAGAGGGCAGTTTTGTTTTGCTTATTTCTTCTAAACAGAGGACTTAGGCTTTGACTTTTATTTTCTAACATCTCTAACAAATATTTAAAATAAAATGCATATATGATCTAATTTATTTAAATAATAAAAAACAGCGTCCAAAGTCCGATGGAAAAAAATGAAGCGTGCGACACCATGGGTTTACGGCTTTGCTAAAAATCCGTAAACATTATTAAGACCACACGATCGGTTTTTGTCTTCTAATATTCTTAACTTTCTTTAGGATACTAACTTTCATAGGGTCTCTTTTGCATAATTCGCTACAAATAGCGTTTGAAATTAAAATTTTGAAACTAACTTCTACTTTGTGTAGCGTGTTACACAGCACAATATTTTCAAAACAGTGACTCCAGTGAAATTGAACCTTATACCCTCTGAAAGTACTCTCAATTCCCTCTAAACACATAACAAAAGCTTAAGGCAAATCTTTAAAAAATCCCCAAAAAAATGATTTTCATTAGCTAAAATTGTGCGAATGTGCGCACGGGATTTGCCCATATGTTGATTTTATAATATTGGTATAAAATGAAAATGGCTGGGTGTGGCAAATTAATAATAATGGCAAAAAATTAATCAATTATATTATAATATTTTATTTTCCTACCAATAAAATTTATTTAATTTATGCTTATGCTTATGCTCATGCTTTTACTTTATGCTTACTTATACTTATACTTTATTTTTATTTCGTTAAAGGTATCAAAACAACTCAAATTTTTGGAACAAGCTTATAAGCTCAGCGACTGGAATGTTTTCTACTCAAGATGGTTACGAGATGGTTAAATCTTTTTACAATGAACATATTGGTGAATTTGGCGCTGCTCAACATATAATTGAGAAAGCAATACGAAACATTAAAGTGGAAGTTGTTTGGAGTGAGCAGAATTTACCAATTATAGAAAAGTGGATTGACACATTTTTATCTACTCAGAATCAATAGTTGCAAACTTGTATGGCAAATAAAAACGCAATTTTTACATATGTCAGATATAATATATATATAGCATTAATAAGCCTTTTTATTAATAGGGTATTATATGCAAATTTAATCCGAAGCATGTATTAATTTGTTTTACTTGAATTTGTGAAACTTATAATGAAACTAACATTTATAACCCTTCTGATATTCCTTTCAAGACTTGTCGGTCAGCGGTCACAAATTGTCTGGTTGGAAATTTTCCAAATTATGGGGGCAGCGCTAAGAAGTGTGGGATACACGGAGTTTTACAATTCGTAAAAATCATAGTACCAAGCAAACTTAATGGCGATCTACTATGCCTAAACTTGCATGAAGACGTGTTGTTAATTCATTTTCCATCTCAATTTTCCATGTACCACGCGTCCTATTAGCGGATGTATCGACATTTAGAATACTCCATACGTTGCAATGCTTTTGATTGGTCATGAAAACTTGTCCGTGGCCTTATTCTGCGGCTTCAGTCTCCTGTGGCGCTCGAATTTTGTACTGCGGGTCGGATTTTAATAAAAAAATAAACACGGACACGATGTTTGTTTCTTAGTGGCGAATTATAACTGCCCTCTCTTTATTGAAAAAGTCATATTTAAAGGTTTTTACATTTGGGTTACAATTGGTTTGTGTTGGTGTACTTAATTGGAATTCTGATTTAGCTTATTCTATATGCTTATGTAGTTATTGCGAAACTTATGCTGATTAGACTTATTCTATCTGCAGTTGGTTTCGTTGCGAAACCGGATGCATACATGAGGTTGTTAACTCGTGTCGCGCAATTGTTTACTGTAGGGCAATGAATTTAGGTTTCGGTTGCGAAACCGGATGCTTACAAGAGTTTATTAACTCGTGTCGCGAAATTGCTTATTTTACATTTATAGAGTCCAATAACTCTTGAACTGTCTGGCTAATTGGTTTTATTTGGGTATTATGTACTGGGAGCGAAGTGGATCTGTACATAACTCGCGCTGTATTTCCACGCTCGACAGCCACGAGCTGATAATGGCGATGCTCTGGCTGCAGGTTTCTTTTTACTGCAGCAATCTTCTTGTCGACAGTAACTACCGCTATGTCGTGCGGAAGCTTCATTGCGTTTCATAGTAGTAATGCAAGTAGTCCCTTGAGAAACCCCACGCTACAGCTGAAACATTTTTGTTCGACTCCGACAAACATGTGATGGTATCCACAGATGACTTGGCCTTCCCCATGTGGAAACATTCCCTTTTGCTTATTTTATTTGCCGGCTTGAGTGTCCTTCTGTAGGTGATCACTTAATGCGTAAAACCGCTGGTATAGGCGACTGGCCTTTATGCTGCCCTTTCTTCCTTCATATATTTCTGGGTCCCACCAGAATACCGGAACGCAATGAACAATGTTAACTGACCTGTATAGTATGCACTCTGTTCTACATTAAATAATGCTACATGCATAACGCTTCTAGCAAGAATCTGCATTAAGCGTTGACGCTGCCCAAGTTAACGGCTCAGTCATTGAAGTCGCCCGCTATTAGCGTCGGCGAGCAGCCTCTTGCATCCGCACCGCGTTTGTCTAGTATGAGGACAAACGAATAAGCGTGGACTGTATGGATGACAAACCCTTCGGCAATGGAAAAAATTTCTGAAAGAAAAACATATCCGTTGGCCGCAATAAATTTTCCTTCACCACACAATTTCACTTCTTCAGTTGGCGAATTTTTCGCGGAGGTAATGGCGCATCGAAATATGTGCACAGGTTAGCAGGCGTAGATGCTGTTTGTAGGTACGGATGCACATTTGCCACGACCAAGGCAGCTTCGCCTAGCAGCAAATGAAGAACGGAAACACGGGAGAAACGCGGGAGATCGGGAAAACCGAGGACCGGAGAGCGGAAGATCGTAAGTGCGCAGAGAGCCGAAATACGGGAGGGTCACAGTTGCTGATCTTTTACAAAGAGGGCGACGCAAGGGGCTTTTTGATCTGAACACCAAGCACACCTGAAAACTTAATTAATTATTTCCATTTTTAAATATAATTAAATAAATAATATGATTATCCTTATACACATAATTACTCTAGATTATATCAGAGCTTTATGTATGTCGTTGTAAAGATAGGAATAATGCAATTAATGGGATAGCTGCCAAAATTTTAGTGCTTTAAGTAATAAATATGAAATTAATTGAGGTTGGAAGTCAACCTGTCAATAGAGGAAGGGTAATAAGGATGCAATAATACGTCAATAAAAAATCACGGGGATGTACTACCCACTACCCACTATCCTGTAAGACTTCACACTTAAGAAAAAGGACAGAGCAGTCGAAACGTATATGAGTGTATTTAGGACTCATTGAAGGATGCTTCCCAACATACAGCACCGTACCTTCGGCCTTTACGTCCTTTCTCAAATGGGATGAAAGGACGGGGAATTCGAAACGAAAGCGAAAGCGAAAATCCGAAAAGATTAAAGGTTGAAAAAGAAATTCCTCAAAATCGCTATCCCAAATAAAAAATTAATTACATATTATTTAAAATATTTATTTTAATATTTTACGTTCAATACTTTAAAACGACGTTCTAAATAAACTTACATATTCATGACTTTTAAAGATTTTTGAAAGCTTACAGTAAAGATATGACTTGCACACATATCAACTCCATTGTCGGTATATTCATTTGCCCAACAACAAGATTTAATATGTTGTCCATGAAACCAACAGCGTATCAGGCACCTTCTTATAGAAATATTCCAATGAGTCCTCCAGATATTGTACTTGTTCAAATAAATGTGTTCCTTAAATATTTTCATAAAATTATTTATCCTTAGGACAAGTTCTTGCATTGAGATGGGGGTTGTGCTGTTGGTTTTGTTTCCGATTGATAGCATTTTAGATAACTCCATGTATGTTTTATTCCAAATTTTAATATTTGAATCAATTTATCCTTTGTAGATTTTTAAACGAATCGGTCCTGATTTGACAGCCTCATTCTGCTATGAGAGATGAAAAACAACAATTGGTGCCCTTTGTCATAAAATCTGTGGGGATAAAGAAGCTCGTGGTTTTCGATTGTAATAGCTCTCTTGACATTTTGTATGCATATCATACAAGACAGCAAACTGATTCTCAGAATATCTGAGATTAAAGTCCTCATACGGATAAACTTCTGTACTTAGATATTGTTCAGTCACGGCAGCATTACTCATAAGCAATATCATTTAGAATTCTTCATAATAATTCTTCAGTCGCAGCCACATGCATTTGTCGCTAATAAAGTATCATTTACCAGGTCAAGCGAATATGCATAACTGGCGGACATGAGGAAAGCAAAATAGAGCAATAAGTGTCAGGTCATATAGCTGGCAACAACCTACATACACAGTAGCAGTAAGTGTCAGGTCATATATCTGACAATAACCCACATACACAGTAACCCACATTCACAGTAACCATCATTATTTTGTTATACGATATTTGTTACCATAAGCATTTTGTACCTATATATACTGTTAAGTTTTCATTAATAAAGTCAGTAAGAGTTCTAACTCACAACAGAGCTTTTATTCATGCATCACATGCGCCCGACCCCATCGTCGTGTCTTGATGCCCTCAACCAACCAACAAACCAACCTCATCTAACCAACCAACCAACCAAACCTCACCCAAACCCAATCAAACCGTCCAACTAGTTCCAAGTGCTAGTTGCGACAACTACAGGCAATAGTTTATGCACTATCTGCCAGGCACCTAAGCCTCAACACAAACATTTTGGTGACCCCGACGAACACGTCAACCGACGTTAGTCAATAGGAAAGAATCCGTAACTCTTGGGATCTTCCTACTCTTGTCTCACAAACCAAATAAACCATTTGGTGACTCCAACATTTAAAAAAAAAAAAAAATGGAAATATCCGTAACTCTTGGGATTTTCCGACATTTAAAAACAAAAGGAAATATCCGTAACTCTTGGGATTTTCCTACTTTTATCAACAAAGGAAAAATCCGTAACTCTTGGGATTTTTCGACAACTTTGACTAAAATCCTTTTTTAGAAACTCCAAATTCTAAAATCCCCCAAGTCTATTTGAACAGTTGTTGTTTTCCTTCGACCACATCACGGTTGCGAATAGGAGCGTATCCAGCTGTCAAAGCAAATAAAACACTCCCAAAGGTCAGGAACAAAACAATTTTCAATATGTCTAGAAAGGAGGAGCAAGCAGTCACAGAGGCGTTAGACTTGCAGGAAGAAATCAGTCAAGAAATATCGAAGCTGATCCGCAATTTTAAAAAGGACTCTGCGGAAAGAAAGCAAAATCCAACGTATTATAAAACAAAGTTGGCCGCAATCGATGAAGTATGGAATCGATTTGCGGATAATGACAAAAATATTCCAGCGGAATATAGAACCGCAGAATATTTAAAGTTCTACGTAGACTGTCGTGAGTCATACGACAAATATAGAACGATAATAACCAATGCAATGGCTCAAACCTCGAGCAATGCCCCCGGAAATTCAACCTCGATCAATGCTTCGAAAAATGCAGACGTTGCAAGCTTTACGCAACCAGCAAGCAAGCTGATATTAGCTTGTCGGCGACAAAGGGCGATTGCTGAATCAATCAAACGTGCCCTGAATGAATTTTCCGAAACCGGAAGGGCCATAACAAGGGATTCGATAACCTCATTATGGTCCCAATATCAGAATGTCCACTTTGCTGTTCACGAAGAATACGAAGACCCAGTCGAAGAAGGATACGACATGCAGTCGTTCCTCCGACTAGAAGGAGAAGTTCAAAGAGTCTTGGGGGCGCAAACAAGTGCATCAAACAATGAAGATGTACATCTGCCCAGAGTCAGCATCCCAAAGTTCGATGGGGATCTACTCAAATGGACTCAGTTCTTCGACTTGTTCAAATGCATGGTTCACGATACCAATATGCCCACAGTCAGGAAGATGTGGTACCTCAAAACCACCGTAACTGGAGAGGCAGAGAGATTAATAAGACATATTGATCTTAAAAAAGAAAATTACATGAGCGCATGGGAAATATTGGTTGACGCGTACAACAATCCCCGCCATGTAGCAGATACGATTCTCAATCGTCTCCTGCAGCACCATACAAACAGTGACGATCCAAAGTCATTAAAAGAGTTGTATATCACAACAATCGAGTCTCTAGCATCATTAAAGGGACTAGGCATTGATATATCCAGCTGGGATACAATCATAATTGCCATCATCAAGCAAAAACTGGATCTTGCAAATCGAGCCCTCTACGAACAATCGTTAGACGGATCACGAGAACTCCAAGGTCTCGATACAATGCTAAGTTTCCTGGACCAGCGAAGCCGAGTGCTGGGAACAGGAAAACGCAATTAACAATTGAGAAAGGAGCAGAAGAGCCCATCATGCACTTCTGCCAGCGCTGGAAGGCAACCAAAATGTCCTTTCTGCAAACGGACTCATTGGCTATACAAATGCGATGATTTCCGCAGCAAAACCGTACCCGATCGAGTCAATTGGGTTCAAAAACAAAAATTGTGTGTTAACTGTTTCAGCAGTGACCACAAGGCGAAAGATTGCCGAGGCCGTACGTGTTTTAAATGTGATAAAAAACACCATACATTGCTGCCCCTAGAGGCCACGTCAGGTGCGGCAACAGAGCCAAAATCACCTTCTGTAGGTGCAGCATGTAACAGAAGTTACAATTTGCTGGCCACAGTCAAGGTATTGGTCAAAGCAGGCAATGGTCAGATGGCCACATTTCGAGCCTTGCTAGACTCAGGATCACAAATTAATCTGATCTCTGAGCGAATGGCCTCCAAGCTTTCATTAAAGCTCCACGGTGCATCATTGCGCATCGAGGGCATTGGAGGCAACTCAAAAACCAGTCGAGCTAGAGCAAACGTTCTCATGAAGTCGATGCATAATGATTTTGCTCAACAAGTAGAAGCCTTTATGCTGCCGCATATCATAGCTGATCAACCAGCTCATGAATTAACTGCCTCACAATTACAAGTCCCAAACAACGTCACTCTGGCTGATCCAAACTTTGACAAACCAGGAAAAATTGGCATGCTTATTGGCGCAGAGCATTATTATTCTTTGCTTCTACCAAATCAGATGCTGATGACGCCAGAAGGCCCAATTCTTCAAAATACAAAGCTTGGATGGATTGTGGCCGGAAAAATTCCTGCTGAGCACGACTCAGCGGCATTTTGTGCAGCGGCAACCACAGAAGAGGAGGTGGATACGCTACTAGAGCGATTTTGGACACTAGAAAACCTAGACACCAAAGAAAAGGCTCGATCTCCAATAGAAGCTCATTGCGAATTTCATTTCGTAGCGAACCTACAGGTAGCAATAGATGGAAAATTCATTGTGAAACTTCCATTTTCTGTAGGAACTTCAGCCCTGGGGGCATCTCAAAAAACAGCAACCAACAGATTTTTGGCATTAGAGCGACGAACGCCACCAGAAGTCTGGAAAGGATATGTAGACTTCATGGAGGAATATGAACGTCTTGGACACATGAAGCTGGTACCACCCACACACGTACCTGCAGATCACTACTTCATTCCGCATCACTGTGTATTGAATCCCGAAAGCAGTACCACAAAACTGCGGGTAGTGTTTGAAGCATCCTGTAAAACGACAAGCAATAAATCATTGAATGATATTTTGTACGCTGGACCCACTGTGCAGAGCGAATTGTTTGCAATTTTACTACGATTCCGCACTCACAGATATGTGTTTACTGCAGACATAGAAAAAATGTATCGGCAGGTGTGGATGCACCCAGACAACCAGTTCCATTAATTAATCGTATGGCGTAAGAAACCATCAGAAGATCTAAAGTTTTACAGACTTAAAACGGTCACATATGGTACAACATCAGCGCCATTCCTGGCTACTAAATGCTTGGATTATCTGTCCGAGAAGGCCAAGAATCATCTACCGCTTGGATCATCAGTACTTAAACATGACTTTTACGTGGATGACTGTCTCACAGGAGCAGACAGTATCCCAGAGGCCGTACAAATTCAACAAGAATTAAACAAAATACTGCTGCCTTCCGGATTCAAGCTCCGAAAATGGTGTTCCAATAACTCAGAGGTATTAAGCCAAATTCCTAAAGAGGATATCGTCTCTAACACTCCAACAATACAGTGTTAAGACTTTGGGTTTGCTTTGGATGCCACAAAAAGATCAGTTATGTGGACGATCTCAAAAAAGCGAAGCATCAACCATCACCAAACGAGTGGTCAGTTCGGAATCATCGCAAATATTCGATCCGCTAGGATTATTTGCTCCCGTGGTGGTCAAGGCAAAGATGTTTATGCAGACCCTGTGGGAATTAAAAATGGGCTGGGACGACGAGATTCCTCAGTCCCTTCAGGTGGATTGGAAAAATTACCGCGCTGACTTACAAGCGCTAAACAACATGCAAATTCCAAGACACATCTTCGAAGGACAGGTACCCGTCTCACAAGAATTGCACACATTTGTCGATGCTTCAGAACGAGCATATGGAGCAGCAGTGTATGTTCGAGCCACATACAAAAATAATCAAGTGTCCGTCCGTTTGCTGTGCTCAAAGTCAAGAGTTGCGCCGACAGCTAAGGAAACGTTACCGCGGCTAGAGTTATGTGCTGCAGTGTTAGGAGCCGAGTTGACCCATAGAGTCAGAAAAGATTTGCGCATGTCTGAAGACAAGGCATCTGGATACTTATGGACTGATTCAACTGTAGTCCTATCCTGGATAAATGCGTCCGCGTCATCATACCACACGTTTGTGGCAAATCGGATAGCTAAAATCCAGGCGATGTCGCATCAATCTCAGTGGCGCCATGTGTCATCCGCGAATAACCCAGCTGATGTGTTATCAAGAGGGATTGCGGCAAGCAAATTAGCGGGACACAGCCTCTGGCTGTACGGACCGCTATTCCTACAGGGTTCCCGAGACAAATGGTCCAAGGTACCAAGCATCACTCCCAGCGATCTAGAACGACGAGTGAAGCAAGTGAGTTTGCCAACATGCCAAGATCAACTGGGGATCGAACTATACAGTTGCAATCACGGCAACTCCTTTCACAAGTTGCAACGCATTGTAGCTTACATGCTGCGCTTCTGTCACAAACAGAACCGATCTCCTACAACTACTCTAAGTGTAGGTGAGCTAACTTATGCTAGGAAACTGATTTTAAGCACTATTCAAAAAATTGAATTTAGTGCTGAGCATAAACAACTGCGCTTACACAGGACAGTGGACAAAAGAAGTTAAATTGTGTCGCTGTCTCCAATAATAGGACATGACGGCCTCATCAGAGTCGGAGGCAGATTGGAAGAATCTAACCTACCATATGCCGCAAAGCATCAGATCTTGCTTCCATACAATGATCAAATTGTAAAGATGCTGCTACGAGAGATGCATGAAGAGAACATGCATTGCGGAGCGCAATCATTGAGAGCAATAGCCAGACAACAATACTGGATTCTGAATGACAAAACAATGGCCAGATACACAGTTGTGTCAGATGCACAAGGGCACGACCCAAATTGCTGCAACAAATCATGGGTAATTTGCCTGCGGATCGATTAACACAGGCTCGTCCATTCTCCAACTCTGGAATTGACTACTGCGGTCCGTTTTGGATTCACCATAAAATCCGTGGAAAAAGACCAGATAAGGCGTACATTGCAGTATTCTGCTGTTTTGCCACTAAAGCAGTACATCTTGAATTGGTAAGCGACCTGACAACAGACGCTTTCCTAGCCGCTCTTCGGCGATTCTTGGGTCGACGTGGAAAGTGTCAGACAATTCATTGTGACAACGCCACGAACTTTGTAGGTGCCAATAATCAGTTAAAGGCGCTAGAAGAAACAATCTTCACAGAACAGGCTCAGACAAGGATCGTAAACCAATGCAGTAAGCATCAGGTGGAGTTCAAGTTCATTCCGCCTCGAGCGCCATCATTTGGCGGCCTATTGGAAGCTGCAGTAAAATCAGAGAAAAGGCTACTGGTATCAGTTACAGCCACATCGTCTCTAACGTTTGAAGAACTCAACACAGTAATCATTGAAGTCGAGGCGATACTCAATTCAAGGCCCCTCACTCCGATGTCATCTGATCCCACGGATACATCAGCCCTCACTCCAGGTCACTTTTTAATTGGTGAACCTCTAGTAGCGCCTCCTGATGCAAATCTCGCCCTACCCGGAAAAACTCTGGTAAAAAGATGGGAGCTAGTATCCAGACTCAAGCAATCGTTCTGGAACCAGTGGTCCATGGAATATCTTCAAGAGCTGCAAATGCGGACTAAATGGAAGACCATGGCCCAGAATGTCAAAGAAGGACTACTAGTCCTAGTAAAAGAAGACAACGTACCGGTAGTGAGCTGGCCTATGGGACGGATAGTAAAAACGTATCCGGGCAAAGACAATCAGGTCCGCGTAGTAGATGTCAAGACGGCATCAGGCACATTCAAACGACCAGTTACTCGTTTGGCACCTTTGTTAAAAGAAGAAGTAGCCATAAAACGACCACACAGCTCTGGTGAGGATACAGCACGAGCAGAATAGACCCCCACGCAGAAAAGGAAGATATCATTTCCTATCTTGCCAACGGTGCTGGCAATGCTACTCATACTACCGTTAGCAATGGGACAATCAGTAAACATAACTCCTTTTGCAAGTCAACCGGGAATATTCTACGAACGGCTCGGCACGTCCAGAATGGCAATTTCGGAATGGAACATAATTGCATATTATGACTTGAAGCCATACTGGAGCGACATGGGGATATTGGCTGCTGGGATATCTGAACTAAAACACAAATGTTCAGAGTTACGAAACGTCAATGCCTGCAAGTCTATATATGAACATTTTCAACATGTATATGACGAGCTACAAGCAGGAAATGAGTTGATTAATCATTCCCGACAACGAAGAGCACCACTTGATATCGTCGGAAATGTGGCGAATTCATTATTTGGCGTTCTGGACTCAAAGTACGCCGACGACATGTCTAAAATGATAAACAACGTCAAGTCTACAAGGACGTATTGATGATGCTCTTAAAAAATCAAACATCAATTCTGGACTCTACGATAAATATAGTCAAAGAGAAGCTCAGCCACCAACAATCGGATCAAAATGCTAGAGTGCCAGATAGGTGCAATCAATCAAGAAAGAGGCAAGTACCAAGGCGACCACTTGCAGCAAGCGTTTATGGTTTTGACAGCTCAGCTAACTCTGGTGGCGACGGGAATGCAGCGGATGCAGAGTGAAATAGCTAACGTGCTAACTGATGTTCGCCATCGAACGATCAGTCCGATGCTAGTATCCCCCAAGCAACTCTGGGTGCAACTAGATCAGATACGGGAACATATCCCACCGGATCAACGGCTCCCAGTATCGTCTGATAATGTAATCCAACTATACAAAATGATGCATGCCAAAGGCACCACAACGAGCAACCACGTCATCTTCAAGATATCGTTACCTCTGGTGTCTGTAACAGAACAGGAAGTGTTCAGCATCATGCAACATGGAAAGCCGGAAGCTGGCAGCGATTCCAGATAAGAACCGAAATCATAGCCGTCAATGCCCATAGAGACCAGTTCATGGGGTTGACTAAAGACGAGTTCAACCAATGTATGGAGCTGCCAAATGACGATCACATATGTTTCAACCACCAAGCCACATTCAGCGTGGAGAATCGGTGTGAGTTTCAGTTATTTAACAACAAAACTGAGACTATATGTGAGGTCGTTCAGTCAAGATCCGAGCTGCTGTGGCTGGCAACGCATCAGCGAAACAGATGGATGTTTGCCACCCGCAATCTCATAGAACTTCAAGCGGTGTGCAAAGGAATCGCTTCTACAGTGCAACTTAACGGAACGGGCTTATTGTCATTGGCCCCAGGTTGCACTGCACGCAATTCAAAAATTAGCGTGAGCACATTCAGCACTGTGGTCAGCGAAACGAAGGCTACAAATGTTCGATTTGGCAATATCTCGAAAATTGACTGTAAGGATCCACCTGAGCCACCCCAAGGAACGGCAGCCAAGGAAGTCAGTTTGGAGGAGCTGGGCGCTTTGCAACGCCAGTTGGTCAAATTAAAGGAGACTACCTGGAAGGATCAACTTGTCGCTCCTCAACATCATTAAGCTGCCTATGTGGCCCTAGCGATGTCAATCCTACTAGGCATTATATGGGCTCTTAGCCGGACGGTCGGCAAATGGACACCACGACGTCGGATATTTCTACGCCGGACGTTGGAACCCAAGCAGAGCACGGAACAACCAGCACCGGAACCTACCCCACGAAGTTTTTCGTTCGAACTTTCTGAAGGTTGAACACCTGTTCAACGGCCGGGAGAATGTTCAGTCACGGCAGCATTACTCATAAGCAATATCATTTAGAATTCGTCATAATAATTCTTCAGTTGCAGCCACATGCATTTGTCATTAATAAAGTATCATTTACCAGGTCAAGCGAATATGCATAGCTGGCGGACATGAGGAAAGCAAAATAGAGCAATAAGTGTCAGGTCATATAGCTGGCAATAACCTACATACACAGTAGCAGTAAGTGTCAGGTCATATATCTGACAATAACCCACATACGCAGTAACCCACATTCACAGTAACCCACATTATTTTGTTATACGATATTTGTTACCATAAGCATTTTGTACCTATATATACTGTTAAGTTTTCATTAATAAAGTCAGTAAGAGTTCTAACTCACAACAGAGCTTTTATTCATGCATATGTGCCCGACACCTTAGCCGTGTCTTCCATGCCCCAATCAAACCAATCCATCAAACCAATCAAACACACCCAAACACACTTCAAACCGTCCAACTAGTTCCAAGTGCTAGTTGCGACAACTGTAGGCAATAGTTCATGCACTATTTCCCAGGCATCTAAGCCTCAATACAAACAGGCTCATGTACTTCAAACTCACGCCTACAGTGGTTAACTACTAGTGGACATGGCACCCCCGAGCAACTTCACCGTGTAGTGGACTTCGTCTTGTGGATGGATTCCAAAGAAGGCAATATACGGTGGCTGCGCTTCCTGGACATCCAGCAGGCCTTTGATAGGGTCTGCGCTACCAAAGTGCTCCTATCAAAGGCCTCCTCAACTGTTCGAGTTAGTCAGAAGCTACTTCGACTCAGCGATCGAACCTTCCAAGTGGTGCAGGATGGAGTAGCCTCAACTACCAGGAGGATAGCTGCCGGAGTTCCACAAGGTAGTGTACTGGGCCCTAAACACTATATAACTTGTTTGCGCACGATGCCCCACTTCATCTGAGATCAAGAAGCGTGTGCTGTAGCGACATATCGCAGATGACACTGCAATCCTCGCAAGGTCCAGCTGCGTCTACGCCACGGACAAACTTCAGATACTCCTGAAGAGGTTTGAAAACTGGGCCTGTAGATGGAATGTGGCCATCAACACAGACAAGTGTGCGGTGGTCACATTCGCCTTGAGAAGAGACACATGTCCAGGGGTCTTTCTTCATGGTCAGCTGTTGCCGCAACGCGAGGAGCACACATACCTGGGACTGGTCCTGGACAAGAGGCTGACGTTCGCGTCGCACATCAAAAAGACAAGGGCCAAGTTGGAAAACACTGCCAGGCGTCTAAGCTGGCTAACTTGCCCGAAGTCGAAGCTGAGTATTAGGTGCAAGACTCGCCTTTACCAGTCCCTGCTAGCACCGATTTGGCAATATGGAATGGCAATATACGGCAGTGCGGCCAGGACGCATTTGAATCGAATTCAAGCGTTTCAGGCGAAATTTCTCAGACGTATCACTGGAGCGGAGTGGTACATAAGAAATGCCGACATACGCAGGGAATTGCAAGTCCCTGCAATCGGAGACGCCGTGAACACCTTAGCTGCCAGACACAGAACCAGACTTTGGAGTCACCCAAACCCGCTGGCCAGGAGGATGAGCTGGACTAGGACCAGGAGACGCCTGAAGAGGGTCATAATCCGGGAGCTGCCAACCCGGCGTTTAAACTAATTTTTAATTAACATTGATACATATTCGATACATAAAATTGTTAAATAATAATAGATATGTAGCCAAATAAGTTTAGCAGCAAACTTGCATACAACCAAATAAACAAACAAAAAAAAAAAAAAAAAAAAAATCAATACGTCCTCGTTAGACTTGACGTTGTTTATCGTTTCAGACATGTCGTCGGCGTACTTTGAGTCCAGAACGCCAAATAATGAACTCGCCACATTTCCGACTATATCAAGTGGTGCTCTTCGTTGTCGGGAATGATTAATCAACTCATTTCCTGCTTGTAGCTCGTCATATACATGTTGAAAATGTTCATATATAGACTTGCAGGCATTGACATTTCGTAACTCTGAACATTTGTGTTTTAGTTCAGATATCCCAGCAACCAATATCCCCATGTCGCTCCAGTATGGCTTCAAGTCATAATATGCAATTATGTTCCATTCCGAAATTGCCATTCTGGACGTGCCGAGCCGTTCGTAGAATATTCCCGGTTGACTTGCAAAAGGAGTTATGTTTACTGATTGTCCCGTTGCTACCGGTAGTATGAGTAGCATGGCCAGCAACGTTGGCAAGATCGGAAATGATATCTTCTTTTTCTGCGTGGGGGTCTCTTCTGCTCGTGCTGTATCCTCAACAGAGCTGTGTGGTCGTTTTGTGGCTACTTCTTCCTTTAACAAAGGTGCCAACCGAGTAACTGGTCGCTTGAATGTGCCTGATGCCGTCTTGACATCTACTACACGGACCTGATTGTCTTTGCCCGGATACGTTTTTACTATCCGCCCCATAGGCCAGCTCATTACCGGTACATTGTCTTCTTTTACTAGGACTAGTAGTCCTTCTTTGACATTCTGGGCCATGGTCTTCCATTTAGTCCGCATTTGCAGCTCTTGAAGATATTCCATGGACCACTGGTTCCAGAACGATTGCTTGAGTCTGGATACTAGCTCCCATCTTTTTACCAGAGTTTTTCCGGGTAGGGCAAGATTTGCATCAGGAGGCGCTACTAGAGGTTCACCAATTAAAAAGTGACCTGGAGTGAGGGCTGATGTATCCGTGGGATCAGATGACATCGGAGTGAGGGGCCTTGAATTGAGTATCGCCTCGACTTCAATGATTACTGTGTTGAGTTCTTCAAACGTTAGAGACGATGTGGCTGTAACTGATACCAGTAGCCTTTTCTCTGATTTTACTGCAGCTTCCAATAGGCCGCCAAATGATGGCGCTCGAGGCGGAATGAACTTGAACTCCACCTGATGCTTACTGCATTGGTTTACGATCCTTGTCTGAGCCTGTTCTGTGAAGATTGTTTCTTCTAGCGCCTTTAACTGATTATTGGCACCTACAAAGTTTGTGGCGTTGTCACAATGAATTGTCTGACACTTTCCACGTCGACCCAAAAATCGCCGAAGAGCGGCTAGGAAAGCGTCTGTTGTCAGGTCGCTTACCAATTCAAGATGTACTGCTTTAGTGGCAAAACAGCAGAATACTGCAATGTACGCCTTATCTGGTCTTTTTCCACGGATTTTATGGTGAATCCAAAACGGACCGCAGTAGTCAACTCCAGAGTTGGAGAATGGACGAGCCTGTGTTACTCGATCCGCAGGTAAATTACCCATGATTTGCTGCATCAATTTGGGTCGTGCCCTTGTGCATCTGACACAACTGTGTATGATGCTTCTGGCCATTGTTTTGTCATTCAGAATCCAGTATTGTTGTCTGGCTATTGCTCTCAATGATTGCGCTCCGCAATGCATGTTCTCTTCATGCATCTCTCGTAGCAGCATCTTTACAATTTGATCATTGTATGGAAGCAAGATCTGATGCTTTGCGGCATATGGTAGGTTAGATTCTTCCAATCTGCCTCCGACTCTGATGAGTCCGTCATGTCCTATTATTGGAGACAGCGACACAATTGAACTTCTTTTGTCCACTGTCCTGTGTATGCGCAGTTGTTTATGCTCAGCACTAAATTCAATTTTTTGAATAGTGCTTAAAATCAGTTTCCTAGCATAAGTTAGCTCACCTACACTTAGAGTCGTTGTAGGAGATCGGTTCTGCTTGTGACAGAAGCGCAGCATGTAAGCTACAATGCGTTGCAGCTTGTGAAAGGAGTTGCCGTGATTGCAACTGTATAGTTCGATCCCCAGTTGATCTTGGCATGTTGGCAAACTCACTTGCTTCACTCGTCGTTCTAGATCGCTGGGAGTGATGCTTGGTACCTTGGACCATTTGTCTCGGGAACCCTGTAGGAATAGCGGTCCGTACAGCCAGAGGCTGTGTCCCGCTAATTTGCTTGCCGCAATCCCTCTTGATAACACATCAGCTGGGTTATTCGCGGATGACACATGGCGCCACTGAGATTGATGCGACATCGCCTGGATTTTAGCTATCCGATTTGCCACAAACGTGTGGTATGATGACGCGGACGCATTTATCCAGGATAGGACTACAGTTGAATCAGTCCATAAGTATCCAGATGCCTTGTCTTCAGACATGCGCAAATCTTTTCTGACTCTATGGGTCAACTCGGCTCCTAACACTGCAGCACATAACTCTAGCCGCGGTAACGTTTCCTTAGCTGTCGGCGCAACTCTTGACTTTGAGCACAGCAAACGGACGGACACTTGATTATTTTTGTATGTGGCTCGAACATACACTGCTGCTCCATATGCTCGTTCTGAAGCATCGACAAATGTGTGCAATTCTTGTGAGACGGGTACCTGTCCTTCGAAGATGTGTCTTGGAATTTGCATGTTGTTTAGCGCTTGTAAGTCAGCGCGGTAATTTTTCCAATCCACCTGAAGGGACTGAGGAATCTCGTCGTCCCAGCCCATTTTTAATTCCCACAGGGTCTGCATAAACATCTTTGCCTTGACCGCCACGGGAGCAAATAATCCTAGCGGACGAATATTTGCGATGATTCCGAACTGACCACTCGTTTGGTGATGGTTGATGCTTCGCTTTTTTGAGATCGTCCACATAACTGATCTTTTTGTGGCATCCAAAGCAAACCCAAAGTCTTAACACTGTATTGTTGGAGTGTTAGAGACGATATCCTCTTTAGGAATTTGGCTTAATACCTCTGAGATATTGGAACACCATTTTCGGAGCTTGAATCCGGAAGGCAGCAGTATTTTGTTCAATTCTTGTTGAATTTGTACGGCCTCTGGGATACTGTCTGCTCCTGTGAGACAGTCATCCACGTAAAAATCATGTTTTAGTACTGATGATCCAAGCGGTAGATGATTCTTGGCCTTCTCGGACAGATAATCCAAGCATTTAGTAGCCAGGAATGGCGCTGATGTTGTACCATATGTGACCGTTTTAAGTCTGTAAAACTTTAGATCTTCTGATGGTTTCTTACGCCACACGATCAACTGATGGAACTGGTTGTCTGGATGCATCCACACCTGCCGATACATTTTTTCTATGTCTGCAGTAAACACATATCTGTGAGTGCGGAATCGTAGTAAAATTGCAAACAATTCGCTCTGCACAGTGGGTCCAGCGTACAATATATCATTCAATGATTTATTGCTTGTCGTTTTACAGGATGCATCAAAAACCACCCGCAGTTTTGTGGTACTGCTTTCGGGTTTCAATACACAGTGATGCGGAATGAAGTAGTGATCTGCAGGTACGTGTGTGGGTGGTACCAACTTCATGTGTCCAAGACGTTCATATTCCTCCATGAAGTCTACATATCCTTTCCAGACTTCTGGTGGCGTTCGTCGCTCTAATGCCAAAAATCTGTTGGTTGCTGTTTTTTGAGATGCCCCCAGGGCTGAAGTTCCTTCAGAAAATGGAAGTTTCACAATGAACTTTCCATCTATTGCTACCTGTAGGTTCGCTACGAAATGAGATTCGCAATGAGCTTCTATTGGAGATCGAGCCTTTTCTTTGGTGTCTAGGTTTTCTAGTGTCCAGAATCGCTCTAGAAGCGTATCCACCTCCTCTTCTGTGGTTGCCGCTGCACAAAATGCCGCTGAGTCGTGCTCAGCAGGAATTTTTCCGGCTACAATCCATCCAAGCTTTGTATTTTGAAGAATTGGGCCATCTGGCGTCATCAGCATCTGATTTGGTAGGAGCAAAGAATAATAATGTTCTGCGCCAATAAGCATGTCAATTTTTCCTGGTTTGTCAAAGTTTGGATCAGCCAGAGTGACGTTGTTTGGGACTTGTAATTGTGAGGCACTTAATTCATGAGCTGGTTGATCAGCTATGATATGCGGCAGCACAAAGGCTTCTACTTGCTGAGCAAAATCATTATGCATCGACTTCATGAGAACGTTTGCTCTAGCTCGACTGGTTTTTGGGTTGCCTCCAATGCCCTCGATGCGCAATGATGCACCGTGGAGCTTTAATGAAAGCTTGGAGGCCATTCGCTCAGAGATCAGATTAATTTGTGATCCTGAGTCTAGCAAGGCTCGAAATGTGGCCATCTGGCCATTGCTTACTTTGACCAATACCTTGACTGTGGCCAGCAGATTGTAACTTTTGTTACTTGCTGCACCTACAGAAGGTGATTTTGGCTCTGTTGCCGCACCTGACGTGGTCTCTAGGTGCAGCAATGTATGGTGTTTTTTGTCACATTTAAAACACGTACGGCCTCGGCAATCTTTCGCCTTGTGGTCACTGCTGAAACAGTTAACACACAATTTTTGTTTTTGAACCCAATTGACTCGATCGGGTATGGTTTTGCTGCGGAAATCATCGCATTTGTATAGCCAATGAGTCCGTTTGCAGAAAGGACAATTTGGTTGCCTTCCAGCGCTGGCAGAAGTGCATGATGGGCTCTTCTGCTCCTTTCTCAATTGTTGATTGCGTTTTCCTGTTCCCAGCACTCGGCTTCGCTGGTCCAGGAAGCTTAGCATTGTATCAAGACCTTGGAGTTCTCGTGATCCGTCTAACGATTGTTCGTAGATGGCTCGATTTGCAAGATCCAGTTTTTGCTTGATGATGGCAATTATGATTGTATCCCAGCTGGATATATCAATGCCTAGTCCCTTTAATGATGCTAGAGACTCGATTGTTGTGATATACAACTCTTTTAATGACTTTGGATCGTCACTGTTTGTATGGTGCTGCAGGAGACGATTGAGAATCGTATCTGCTACATGGCGGGGATTGTTGTACGCGTCAACCAATATTTCCCATGCGCTCATGTAATTTTCTTTTTTAAGATCAATATGTCTTATTAATCTCTCTGCCTCTCCAGTTACGGTGGTTTTGAGGTACCACATCTTCCTGACTGTGGGCATATTGGTATCGTGAACCATGCATTTGAACAAGTCGAAGAACTGAGTCCATTTGAGTAGATCCCCATCGAACTTTGGGATGCTGACTCTGGGCAGATGTACATCTTCATTGTTTGATGCACTTGTTTGCGCCCCCAAGACTCTTTGAACTTCTCCTTCTAGTCGGAGGAACGACTGCATGTCGTATCCTTCTTCGACTGGGTCTTCGTATTCTTCGTGAACAGCAAAGTGGACATTCTGATATTGGGACCATAATGAGGTTATCGAATCCCTTGTTATGGCCCTTCCGGTTTCGGAAAATTCATTCAGGGCACGTTTGATTGATTCAGCAATCGCCCTTTGTCGCCGACAAGCTAATATCAGCTTGCTTGCTGGTTGCGTAAAGCTTGCAACGTCTGCATTTTTCGAAGCATTGATCGAGGTTGAATTTCCGGGGGCATTGCTCGAGGTTTGAGCCATTGCATTGGTTATTATCGTTCTATATTTGTCGTATGACTCACGACAGTCTACGTAGAACTTTAAATATTCTGCGGTTCTATATTCCGCTGGAATATTTTTGTCATTATCCGCAAATCGATTCCATACTTCATCGATTGCGGCCAACTTTGTTTTATAATACGTTGGATTTTGCTTTCTTTCCGCAGAGTCCTTTTTAAAATTGCGGATCAGCTTCGATATTTCTTGACTGATTTCTTCCTGCAAGTCTAACGCCTCTGTGACTGCTTGCTCCTCCTTTCTAGACATATTGAAAATTGTTTTGTTCCTGACCTTTGGGAGTGTTTTATTTGCTTTGACAGCTGGATACGCTCCTATTCGCAACCGTGATGTGGTCGAAGGAAAACAACAACTGTTCAAATAGACTTGGGGGATTTTAGAATTTGGAGTTTCTAAAAAACGGAATTTAGTCAAAATCGGAAAAATCCCAAGAGTTGCGGATTTTTCCTTTTGTTTGTTGATATAAGTCGGAAAATCCCAAGAGTTACGGATATTTCCTTTTGTTTGTTGATATAAGTCGGAAAATCCCAAGAGTTACGGATATTTCCTTTTGTTTGTTGATGTAAATCGGAAAATCCCAAGAGTTACGGATATTTCCTTTTGACTAAACGTCGGTTGACGTGTTCGTCGGGGTCACCAAAATGTTTGTATTGAGGCTTAGATGCCTGGCAAATAGTGCATGAACTATTGCCTACAGTTGTCGCAACTAGCACTTGGAACTAGTTGGACGGTTTGAAGTGTGTTTGGGTGTGTTTGATTGGTTTGATGGATTGGTTTGATTGGGGCATGGAAGACACGGCTAAGGTGTCGGGCACATATGCATGAATAAAAGCTCTGTTGTGAGTTAGAACTCTTACTGACTTTATTAATGAAAACTTAACAGTATATATAGGTACAAAATGCTTATGGTAACAAATATCGTATAACAAAATAATGTGGGTTACTGTGAATGTGGGTTACTGTGTATGTGGGTTATTGTCAGATATATGACCTGACACTTATTGCTACTGTGTATGTAGGTTATTGCCAGTTATATGACCTGACACCTATTGCTCTAATTTACTTTCCTCATGTCCGCCAGTTATGCATATTCGCTTGACCTGGTAAATGATACTTTATTAACGACAAATGCATGTGGCTGCGACTGAAGAATTATTATGACGAATTCTAAATTATATTGCTTATGAGTAATGCTGCCGTGACTGAACAGCAATGATAGCAAAGCGTGGACGTTCTCTATTGGCCGACAGCTTTACATTCCATGTGATGTTGGATATATATCCCAATTCCGGAATGCGAGTGGAACATTAAATATTTTAATTTTCGTAGTATCACTTGGAACGATGTGGGGAATCTTCCAACTAATGCTATTTATAGCAATTCTATGTACTTTTCCGTCAACATTTGTAACATACATAAATACATATCATCAGAGTTTTTTGTACGGAAGAGAATGAGTTCATGTTTACAAATTAACACTGCTTTCTTGTAGTTTTCAGCAATTCCCAGTAAATGTCCTTCAGAAGCGATATTCACATCCTTTCAACTCATATCTTATTTTATCCACAAAATAGGCCACGCAATTATTTTTGAGCATCCCATTGACACTATTTGTACTAGTTGTTTCTGACTTCGTTTAAATAATTTTACTAAGTGTTCCTTCATGAAGCACATTATTATCTCTATTCACTACATAATCTAACAGATTAAAATATTCACAGGGTTAATTTTTATGTTTCTTTAGGGGCTTATGCGGGTTTTTGGTAAAAAAAAGTCGGTAATTTTTTTAATTTCTTTTATCAGCTCTGCGATATAGTACACTATAGCTGTAAAGCTTATCTGAATAGTTAAAGTTTCTAGTATTTTTTGCCAAAGCCAAATGGATTTCATTAAAAGAAAGATGACCCTCCCCCCAACGTGTTTTGTTTAAAAAAAATTTTCTGATTTAAAAACTTGTTTTTGGCACCTAAAATCTGACTTTAAAAAAATGTAAAATCGGCCCCAAATCAAAATGAGGAGCACGTTTTGGAGAGAGTAATTAGTTAAGAATGTGTGTGCAAAATTTCAACCCGATCGGTTGGGTAGTTTCCAGGAATTTTTTGATACCGACTTTTTTGCTACGCGCCCAGGTCTTCGAGTCGGAGAGTTTAAAAATTCTATCTCCGTCAGTTTTCCTCGGAACTTGAATGAAATGCTTGAAATGTTTACAACTTACTCTATAAATGTTTTTCTATCGAATAAAAAATTGACAATTTTTGACCGGTTTGTCATAAATCCAAATAACCGCCCAACCTCGCGTCAGGGTCGTCTTCGTCCCGGTGATCGCGGCTCGCCCTGGACTCGGAAGTCTTCAGAGAGAGAAGCGGGCGGACTCGTAAGTCTTCAGAGAGAATTCGCGGTGGACTCGAAAGTCTTCGGTTTGCGGGAGAGAGTGGGCGGACTCGTAAGTCTTCAGAGAGAGAGAGAGACGGACTCGTAAGTCTTCAAAGAGAGAGGGCGTGCGAACTCGTAAGTCTTCAAAGAGAGAGGGCGGGCGGACTCGTAAGTCTTCAAAGAGAGAGGGCGGGCGGACTCGTAAGTCTTCAAAGAGAGAGGGAGGGCGGACTCGTAAGTCTTCAAAGAGAGAGGGCGGGCGGACTCGTAAGTATTCAAAGAGAGCGGGCGGGCGGACTCGTAAGTCTTCAAAGAGAGAGGGCGGGTGGACTCGTAAGTCTTCAAAGAGAGAGGGAGGGCGGACTCGTAAGTCTTCAAAGAGAGAGGGCGGGCGGACTCGTAAGTCTTCAAAGAGAGCGGGCGGGCGGACTCGTAAGTCTTCAAAGAGAGAGGGCGGGCGGACTCGTAAGTCTTCAAAGAGAGCGGGCGGGCGGACTCGTAAGTCTTCAAAGAGAGCGGGCGGGCGGACTCGTAAGTCTTCAAAGAGAGAGGGCGGGCGGACTCGTAAGTCTTCAAAGAGAGAGAGGGCGGGCGGACTCGTAAGTCTTCAGGGGGAAAAGAATCCGGCGGGCCGAATTCGTTAACGCGACTCTCAAGTCTTTCGACAATGTATGGGCAACCGGAATCCTCGGATTCTAGTCGCCTACCAAAAGTGACTTCGCTGCTGACTACAAGGAGTGTGCTGCAAGAGGCTTACCGCTCCCGATCGCTGTCGGCCGCTAAGTGATTTTCTTAGGCCAGCAGCTCGCCTTATATAGCGGGCCGCGGATTCCAGTGTGCCCGCCGCGATCGGCTGCTTCCTCTTCTTTTCTTGTGTGCCCGTAGCCGCTAGTGTGGCCCTTTATCGGCGCGCGCGCGCATTCGAATTCAAATTATTTTGTGCGCGGTACGCGTCACACTCCCCCCCGTTTCAATCGTGGCGTATGATCGCCACGTGGTTTCCTCTATTGGAAACTACTCTCCACATGACGCCTTCATCCTCCTGCAGCCAGCTCTTCTGCTGCCCGTAGCGTTTCCTGGCCAGCCTCTCCTTGATCGCTGCCACTCCTGCCTCGGAAATGACCGCCCCGGCCGGCACAGTCCAGCCCCGTTCATTTCCCTCCACTGGGTGCAGTTTGATGGCATCCTGATCCGGCGTCGGTGGCCGTGGTATCCAGGGTGGTGGGCCTTTCTCCTCCTGTGCTTCAGACGCCCGGCTCGGCATCAGGGACCCGACCGCCCTCGGTTGAGCGGGTGCCGTCGCCCCCGAGGTGGTTGCCCCCTGCCCTCCGATCTCCACCTGCCGTGGGACCTGCGCCATTTGCCGCCTGCCGTCGCCTCCATGGCTCACAGCTAATCCGGTCTTCGCGGTCTCTGCCGGTGCTACGCCTATCCTCCTACCCATCACCGCCGGCTCCGTTCGCTCCCTCCCTGCTACCGGGATCGCTGCTGCCTCCACCAGCTTGGCCCGCGTCGCCGCTGCTGCCGCCGCCACGTGCCGCTGCCTGACCTTCGCCGTGCTCTCCTCGATTATCCCCATTTCTTCAGGCTCTTTAGATATCGATGCCTCGTGATCGGGTTCTCGCGATACTTCCACGTGCGGTTTCGTGACTCCCATGTGTGCTACTTCCATTGCTTCGTTGTCGCTGCTCCCTGCCTCCTTTACCTCCAGCTTCCGATTCCTTGCCACGATTTGGAACCCGTCGTACGTCAAGTCGTCCCTCGGGTCAGGCCTTTGATGCGTGGCCTGAGCTGCCATTTTTAGTTGCTCAGGCCTTGGTGGGTTGCCACAATTGCGTGCTGCATGCCCTGTGCCACCGCATCTAAAGCACACCTCTTGCTCTATATGTTGCTGCATTGGCCGTATTGCGCCATCCGTTGCTTCGATCTCCTCTACTTCCTCGGCCAATTGCAGGAACTCCGTTAATGTGCTAAATCCGTTCCTCCGCGTGTATAACTTAATTTTGCTCCTGCAATTTCTGTACACCCTGTCCAATTTTTCGCGTTCGGATAGCTTCGTGAATCGCATCAGCTTCCGTAATTCGGTTGCGTATTCTCTTACTGGCTCGTTTTCCCGTTGTCTCATCTGCGCAATCTGTTGTTCCACCTGTTCCTCGTACCTCCGTGGCAGGAAGTACTCCAATAACTCCTCCTTTAGCTGATTCCAGGTCCTGATCTCCGTTGGCGTGGTGTTCCACCAATCCGCTGCGAGTCCTTCCAGAATGAATGGCATGGTCTGGATTAACTGGTCCATTGCCATTCCGTACCCTCCGGCCCACTGTTCCATCTTCTCCAAGAACTCTAGTGGGTTTGATGTTCCCTGGTACCTTATTCCCCATCCTCGCACTCGGTCGATAATCTCTACTTCCACCTTCCTTCTCGGTTCCTCCATCCTGGACATGTTCTCCTGGTCTCGGGTTTCTCTTCCTACCACTCTTCCTGCTCGGGTGCCAATGTGACGGTCCGCCGCCCGGTTGCCAGATAGCTCAGGGACGGCCAGAGTCCGCCTAGTAGTCCGAGTGGTAGCTGTAAGAGATATTTCCCCCGATTCCCAGTAAGAACAGTGAAGAGAATTCGGTTACTGAAGTAGGTTTCTGTTTATTTCACGCTCAAGGTACAGAGTTAACTATCGGGATCTCGGGTGCGCTGCAGCCTGGTCTCGGTCGTCTGGGCCTCTCGCGTCAGGGTCGTCTTCAGTTTTGATTTGAACGTCAACCAGTTCGGTCGTCTCGATTCATTCAGCTCTAAAAAAAAAAAAAAAAAACGGAATCGAATTTTTTTTTTTTTTTTCGAAGAAAAATTCTAAAAACACAAAATTTCTCCTGAAAATTTTTTAAACAGGAAAAATAAATAATAATAATAATTTGTTTCGTGAAGCTGCATTCCTTAAGTCTCAGTGGCTTGGCTTTCTGCTATGCAGGAGCCACCCACAGGTGGCTCCTCTATTCACAAGGGGACAAAAGGACCGAGGTCTCGTCGCTCCTTTCACGATCAAAAAATTAAGGAAATTCATGAAATGGGGTTATCTAGTGATAGTTCCAGATCGTCGACTCCGGCTCCAGCTCTGAGCGGCAGTGAACGACCATCATCTCCCAGGAAGTTGAGAGAGCACATTGATATACTACTAAATGCTGGTGATAAAGTTAAGAGTAAGTCTATTCTGAGCAATAGTTACTCGCTCCGCAGCAAGGAGGTAATCAAACCAAGCGCGGTACAAAACATGGACACTCCAAAATCTGAGGCACTTCCCCAATGGGCGTCGACGGTTCAAATTGATTCGGAGCAACCTTCAACCTCCCGACAAGCAAGGGAACGGCAATTTCAGCTCGTTCAGGCCAACAAGGGACTGGTGGGTAAGACGAACTCTGACGGAAAAAACCTGCTCTCCAGCAAAGCGTTGAGTAAGTTAAGCTCGGCACAAATTATGGACGCCATTGAGTCCACAGCACTTCCACAATGGAGAGGAGCCGCTCCTGGGGAACTCTTTCAAAATCCCCAGCCGAAATGGCAGACCGTCCAGAAGAAGTCGTCTAGTAAGAGGCGTGCCCCTGTTGTAAATGCAATGTGTACAAAGGCCAAAACCAGCAAACCGTATAATACAAATAGGTTTTCTGCCCTTGATATGGATGTTCTTCCGCAAAATATGGATGTTGTGGAAGATGTTGAGGAGAGGGCTGCTGTCTCCCAGCTGGCAGCTAGCCCTGCTCCTTTCGCTCTGGCCAAGCCAAAGCCGATCACAGTGCCAAATGTTAACAACGTGGAGGCGATGGAGAATGAGCTCCTCCAGGTGGTCGAAGATGATGGCTTCGAGCTTCGCATTGCTCGTTCAGGTGACCTACGTATTTATGCTAAGGATTCCTCTACTCACCGTATCATAACGAGGTTTTTGACAGAAAAGAATGTTATTTATACTCATTTCTGTCTTAAGGAGGACAGGCCGTTCAGGATGGTTATCAAGAATTTGTCCAGCACCACGCCGAGGAACTTTATTATGGATGAGTTCTCTAAGTTGGGGCATACGATAGTTAATCTGTATAACCCCCCAAACCGTGCCCGGCGCCAAGGGAGTCAGGATGTAGTCACTGAGCAGGCCAGACAAAATGTCTGGTTCGTTGATCTCAAACATGCTGTAAACAACAGGGAGGCTCTGTTGATATCAAAGTTGGGTAGGCACCGAGTAACGGTGGAGCCCAAAAAGGACTCAAATAGACTGAAGCAATGTTTTAGGTGCTTTGGCTTCCATCACACAAAGAATTATTGTTTCAAGCCGCCTGTTTGCGGTAGATGTGCGAAGGATCATTGGACGGGATCGGAGAACTGCAGGGCTTTAGTTGCAGCTGACCTCTGCTGTGCCAATTGTGGTGACAATCATGCTGCATATGATAAAAAATGCCGCATTTATGCACTAAAGCTTAAGGGTGTTCTCCCTAAGGTGAAGCAGCAGCCTCATAATTCTACACGGTCTGCCTATAATAGGCAGTCTACGGTGCCCTCGGCTATGCTGCAGTCTGGGGTTTCTTATGCCAGTAGGACAAGAGCGCAGCAGTTCCAGCCTACTTCAAATCTGGGAGTAAGAAACAATCCTCCTGGATTTAAGCAGGCAGCCTATGACTTGCATGATAATTTCCCGTTGCTAGGAAGCCGTGGTAGGGCTAGCAATGACCAGCAGCCTCCCAACGCTGTCCCTGATTGGGATATGACAAGGGTAGTGACTATGCTTCTTTCCCTAAAGAACTCCGTGGAACAACTGGCCGCCTCCTTAACCACGATCTCGCTGGTGGTGCGAGATTTACAAGCTGGAAGGAATATCGCTCATGGGAATCATTAAGGTGGGCATATGGAATGCCAGAAGTCTCCTTGCCAATCGGGAGGAGCTTCTGGTGTACCTCTCTGGGCACAGCATTGATATAATGCTGGTGTCTGAGACCCACCTTAAGCACGGAGAGTACATAAGCTTTCCAGGATACAGTTTACACACGGCGGACTTCCCGAGTGCGATTTCTAGGGGCGGAGCAGCTATTCTAGTTAAGCACGGCCTGACTTGTTACCAGCAAAGCCCGATACGATTGGGACTCCTACAGATGGCGAGGATTGTGCTCAGCACTGACATGGGTGAACTGGATGTATCTGCGGTTTACTTGCCGCCTCGTCCTGCCTGGACATGTGATGGCTTTGAGGCCATGCTTAACATTTGTGGAGACAAAGCCATTATCGGAGGTGATTTTAATGCTAAGCATCGCAGATGGGGTAGTGTCAGAGCGGATAGGAGAGGAGCTGCAATTGTGGAAGCTCTGGACAACTTGGGAGCGGATGTGTTGGCCACAGGAAGACCCACCTGTTTCCCCTGTAATGGCGGAACTCCCTCTGCTTTGGATTTCGCACTCTTGAAAGGTCTTCAAGGTCGTAGGTTGACTATTGAAGACTCCTTTGAGCTCAGCTCGGATCACATACCGCTTATTGTTAGTCTCCACCTCCCAGGAAGCTTCCCTGTGCCTATGAAGCTGCTCCTGCCCACTGGATCCGACATCAGGTCTTTCCAGAGGACGCTGGATGACTCCATTCACCTCAATATGGAGATATGCACTGCGGAGGATCTGGATGATGCTGCACTTCTGCTGGAGGCTAAAATCTGGGAAGCATCAGAGCAAGCGGCGCCTCCCTCGGGTATTCACCCCAGGAGAGCCTGCTCTCCACTACCACCGGAAGTTAGTGCTCTTCTGGCGATGAAACACCGACTTAGGAGGGAGTATGGCAGAACCCATGACCCAAGGACTTTGCGTATCTTCCGCAGGCTGGGAAATCGAGTTCGGAAGTTGCTCAACCAACTGAGGGAGGAGTTGTTGGACAAGGAGCTGGAGGAGGCTACTCCAGATAAGGATTCCGACTTCGCGCTGTGGAGAATCGCGGGCAGAAGTAAGAGGCAAGCCTCCCCCAAATACCCGGTGAAGAAAGCGGATGGGACTTGGGCCAAGTCTCCGCTTGAACGTGCCGAGGCGTTTGCCGAGAGTTTGGAGGAGCGGTTCACTCCATTCGAAACTACGTCGAGGGAGAGAGTCGAAAAGGTTCATGCAGCACTAGAGGAACCTCACCAGATGACGCCTCCTATTCCCCCAATCCGGCTGCCTGAAGTCCAGGCCAAGATAAGGAAGCTGAAGCACCGGAAGTCGCCAGGAGCGGATGGCATTTCCAGCCGAGTAGCAAAACTCCTTCCGGAGAAGGCTCTCCTTTTCTTGGTCTTGATGTTCAACGCTGCACTCAGGCTGGGACATTTCCCGAAAAGCTGGAAGCATGCAAATGTTGTAATGATACACAAAAAGGGCAAGGACTCGAAGGATGTGGGCAATTATAGGCCTATTAGCCTCCTGCCGACCTTTGCTAAGGTCTTTGAACGGTGCATTCTGGAAAGATTGCAAAGGATACCAGAAGTCACACAAGCGATCCCCAGGCACCAATTCGGCTTTCTCAAAGGACATGGCACCCCCGAGCAACTTCACCGTGTAGTGGACTTCGTCGTGGATGGATTTCAAAGAAGGCAATATACGGTGGCTGCCTTCCTGGACATCCAGCAGGCCTTTGATAGGGTCTGGCACCAAGGGCTCCTATCAAAGGTCAAGGAACTGCTGCGTCCTCAACTGTTCGAGTTAGTCAGAAGCTACCTCAGCGATCGAACCTTCCAAGTGGTGCAGGATGGAGTAGCCTCAACTACCAGGAGGATAGCTGCCGGAGTTCCACAAGGTACTGGGCCCTACACTATATAACTTGTTTGCGCACGATGCCCCACTTCATCTGAGCTCAAGAAGCGTGTGTGTAGCGACATATGCAGATGACACTGCAATCCTTGCAAGGTCCAGCTGCGTCTACAGTGCCACGGACAAACTTCAGATACTCCTGAAGAGGTTTGAAAACTGGGCCTGTAGATGGAATGTGGCCATCAACACAGACAAGTGTGCGGTGGTCACATTCGCCTTGAGAAGAGACACATGTCCAGGGGTCTTTCTTCATGGTCAGCTGTTGCCGCAACGCGAGGAGCACACATACCTGGGACTGGTCCTGGACAAGAGGCTGACGTTCGCGTCGCACATCAAAAAGACAAGGGCCAAGTTGGAAAACACTGCCAGGCGTCTAAGCTGGCTAACTTGCCCGAAGTCGAAGCTGAGTATTAAGTGCAAGACTCGCCTTTACCAGTCCCTGCTAGCACCGATTTGGCAATATGGAATGGCAATATACGGCAGTGCGGCCAGGTCGCATTTGAATCGAATTCAAGCGTTTCAGGCGAAATTTCTCAGACGTATCACTGGAGCGGAGTGGTACATAAGAAATGCCGACATACGCAGGGAATTGCAAGTCCCTGCAATCGGAGACGCCGTGAACACCTTAGCTGCCAGACACAGAACCAGACTTTGGAGTCACCCAAACCCGCTGGCCAGGAGGATGAGCTGGACTAGGACCAGGAGACGCCTGAAGAGGGTCATAATCCGGGAGCTGCCAACCCGGCGTTTAAACTAATTTTTAATTAACATTGATACATATTCGATACATAAAATTGTTAAATAATAATAGATATGTAGCCAAATAAGTTTAGCAGCAAACTTGCATACAAACAAATAAACAAAAAAAAAAAAAAAAAAAAAAAAGGTCGTCTTCGTCCCGGTGATCGCGGCTCGCCTTGGACTCGGAAGTCTTCAGAGAGAGAAGCGGGCGGACTCGTAAGTCTTCAAAGAGAGAGGGCGGGCGGACTCGTAAGTCTTCAGGGGGAAAAGAATCCGGCGGGCCGAATTCGTCTTTAGAGAGAATTCGCGGTGGACTCGAAAGTCTTCGGTTTGCGGGAGAGAGTGGGCGGACTCGTAAGTCTTCAGAGAGAGAGAGAGACGGACTCGTAAGTCTTCAAAGAGAGAGAGACGGACTCGTAAGTCTTCAAAGAGAGAGGGCGTGCGAACTCGTAAGTCTTCAAAGAGAGAGGGCGGGCGGACTCGTAAGTCTTCAAAGAGAGAGGGCGGGCGGACTCGTAAGTCTTCAAAGAGAGAGGGCGGGCGGACTCGTAAGTCTTCAACGAGAGAGGGCGGGCGGACTCGTAAGTCTTCAAAGAGAGCGGGCGGGCGGACTCGTAAGTCTTCAAAGAGAGCGGGCGGGCGGACTCGTAAGTCTTCAAAGAGAGAGAGGGCGGGCGGACTCGTAAGTCTTCAGGGGGAAAAGAATCCGGCGGGCCGAATTCGTTGTCGCGACTCTCAAGTCTTTCGACAATGTATGGGCAACCGGAATCCTCGGATTCTAGTCGCCTACCAAAAGTGACTTCGCTGCTGCCTACAAGGAGTGTGCTGCAAGAGGCTTACCGCTCCCGATCGCTGTCGGCCGCTAAGTGATTTTCTTAGGCCAGCAGCTCGCCTTATAAAGCGGGCCGCGGATTCCAGTGTGCCCGCCGCGATCGGCTGCTTCCTCTTCTTTTCTTGTGTGCCCGTAGCCGCTAGTGTGGCCCTTTATCGGCGCGCGCGCGCATTTACTTCGAATTCAAATTATTTTGTGCGCGGCACGCGTCACAAATTTTTATTCTGTTATATTGTCATATTCCTTGAGTTTATCCATAATATATTTTGCAATATCTTCAAATTCATATGACTCAATAGGTATTTTCAACAAAAAAAAGTATATATTCCTCTGTGAAAGGGGGCGCATCTGCCGTCAAATAGATTCCCAAAAAATTATGTCGAGGAGTCGAGACCGCTAGGGCATAGAAAAATATCCCACCGGAGTTGGTTGGAAATAAGAAATCGGGTCGGCGTGAGTTAAATTCAAGTGCGTAATCGCGGCTAGTTTAATCTGGGTCATACATGTAACTAACTTAAGCCTTTAAATTGAGTAGCGCTTTCGTCCGCTCCTTGTTACAGGTGGGTGGGTGGTGCGATAAAGTTGTGTTAGTTAGTGAGAACGGTTTTAGAGGCCTTTAAGGTCTACAATTAGTGAGATCGATTTTAGAGGCCTTTAAGGTCTACCATCAGTGATTTTTAGAGGCCTTTAAAGTCTACTATCAGTGATTTTTAGAGGCCTTTAAGGTCTACTATTAATTAGAATGGTTAAAGGCCCTTGAGGTCTACAAATTAGTAAGAACAGTTAGAGACCCTTGAGGTCTACAAATTAGTAAAAAAAAGGCCTTTAATGTCTGCTATATGTGATCCGACGGTCCTCCGATTGGGATAAGTTTACCGTAGACGGTGCGACTGTGACTGTGACCCGGTTTTAAACTCCATTTGGTTTCTTCTTTTCTTTCTTCATTTATTTGGTTTTTCGACATGCGTTCTTTTTAAATTCCTTGTTGTTTTAAATTCTTGTTTCGTGCGCCCTAGGCGTCACAAGGGTGCGAGCGCGGGTGCGTTCTTAAAGTGAGCCAAGGCGGCACAGTGGCCCCTTACCTAAGCATTACGTTGGGGTTGCAACAGGTCCCTCGTCGTTACGGCTGGTGGCTGCCTCCGGACGCGACCCATCCAAAGACCGTGCGTTGAGTAACCGGTAGTCTGTTCATAATCTTTAAAAAGCCCGGCTGTATAATGCGAGGATAAAAGTTCGCGCCCAGTACCACGAAGATCGTCGCTGGCAAATAAAAGCGTTCGTCAAACCGCCTTAGCCGGCTTAGCTCTCGAATTGGAGTGCGAATGCACGTGTAGCAAGTGAGGCTTGATTTTAAAAATGAGGTCCAGCCAAACATTTCCGACGGTTTTGGAGCCCACGGAGGCCGAGCAAACTTGTTCGTCTCCTACGCTGCTGTCACAGGCCTCTTTTGGCTAACCTCAAGGACGAAGTATCTGCGCTTAGTGGCGGATGCTATGAGACGTTCGGCGTAATCTTAGTAGCGGAAGACTGAATCTTATGCGCGCGCTGGACGAAGCCATAAACGTAAGCGAGGACTTCTTGTCGAGTGTGGAAAAACGTTCAAGAATATCTTCAGGAGTCGCCTTCGCAACATGGACTTTGACTGCTTGCTCCTTGAGTGCAGTCACGGGGTGTCACGCAGCGAGTGCATTCAGGCAGGACCGTACCACCACAGCTTTTCTATATATAATCGTTTATTCGTTGTCTTATTACGGCTGTTTCGCAACGAGCTATTTCTACTATGACGTACTATAGGACCACAGGGCGCTAGGGAGGAGGCATTTAACGCTCAGATTTAACGGGACACAATTTCTCAGCAGTGTATGCTATCTTCCTTGACACTCAAAAGTTCAAACCGTTTGGCGGCAATCTTATCCAGTTAATATTGCACACCTCCTCCTCTGATCGGTGATAGCTTTCCTGCGACCTATCGTAATAACAGGCTACTCCTCCTAAGTCACCACTCACTTTCCGGCTCATGACCCAACCAGTTCATTAAAAAAGATTGTGGTCGCCTTCGAAGTAGACGCGCCTCTTGTAGCAGATCCATTGATAAGTCCCGATAAGCCACCCATTCATGCCGAGAGCCACAACCAAAAGGCCTCTCGAACAGAAGCGTGGAAAGATTTGGCAACATGTCCATGACAAGGCCACCTTATTTGGGGACAAATTGGTCTCGAAGGGAGGGGATTATTATAGCTTAAAATATATCTTGTAGAATTAATATATTATGTATAATTTATTTTTAACAGCTTCCTTAAGAACGAGAATTATTTGAAAAAATGAAGTTCTCTGCAAATGGATTTTGATTTTGAGACGCAAATTAAAATTCAAATAATTTAATCATTATAACTAAATTTATCTCTTTAAAAATAGGATTTTCCCATGTTATCACTACCCTTTTGTATTAAAGCTCCCGCCCAGAGTACATTCTACCAACAATTAAAAGCTATCTAAAATCTAGATGTTCTCAGGGTATCTATTTAATTCCATTGCTATCAGGAGGCTCTCGTCTGCGGCAAATGATGAACTCTTGTAGATAGGATGAGACCAAATGGGAGCTACTCCAGACGGCGATAAGGAAGCGCTATAAAAGCGGCAGGAACCCTGGGAGAAGCCACATTCAGTCACCATGAAAGTGTTCGTCGTACTGGCTCTGGCTCTGGCCGCCGTCTCCGCTGAGACCATCGAACAGGTGCACCCCAAGGACCTGTCCGGAAACACCAAGCTCAATGGCCGCATCGTGAACGGCTACCCGGCATACGAGGGCAAGGCCCCTACACCGTTGGTCTGGGCTTCAGCGGAAACGGAGGCTGATGGTGGTTCCATCATCGCCCACGACTGGGTGCTGACTGCTGCTCACTGCACCAACAACGCCGCCCAGGTGACCATCTACTACGGAGCTTCGTGGCGCACCAACGCCCAGTTCACCCACACCGTGGGCAGCGGCAACTTCATCCAGAACGGCAACTGGCCCAACCAGAACGGCAATGACATCGTCCTGATCCGCACCCCCCACGTCGACTGCTGGAACCTCGTCAACAAGGTGGAGCTGCCCAGCTTCAACGATCGCTACAACATGTACGATGGGTGGTGGGCCGTTGCCTGCGGCTGGGGTCTGACCACCTCCGGCTCTCAGCCCGACTGGAAGGAGTGTGTCGACCTGCAGATCATCAGCAACTTGGAGTGCTCTCGTACCTACGGCAACCAGCCTGACGGAATCCTCTGTGTGTCCACCTCTGGCGGCAAGTCCACCTGCTCGGGCGACTCTGGCGGCCTCCTGGTGCTCCACGACGGGGGCCGTCTGTTGGGAGTCACCTCCTGGGTGTCCGGAAATGGCTGCACCGCTGGCCTGCCCTCTGGCTTCACCCGTGTCACCAACCAGCTGGATTGGATCCGCGATCACTCCGGCGTAGCTTACTACTAAGCTTAACGTCCGGTCTTCTTTTTAAATAAATGATTTCCTTACAAAATTAATAGTGTTTTGATCTTAACATTGTTTTTAGTTTGAGATTAAATAATATTTTTAGAGGGAGCCATGAAAAGCATTCAATAGTCTACCTTGACCACAAATTTACTTATTTGTTGAAAAACTAAAAATCTGTCTGGCATTAAACGCTCAGATTTAACGGGACACAATTTCTCGGCTAGCCCCGTCGCCACACGCGCGATAAAGAACTTCGTAAAACTTCGTTTCAAAAGACAAAACCAATGAAAACCATAAATAAAACAATTTGAATTTAAACGCGCGCGCGCGCCAAGAAAGGGTCACACTGGAAGCAAGGGGCACACTGAACGGAGAGGAAGAGGAAGAAACCGATCGCGGCGAGCCCACTAGACCGCGCCGGGGCCTATATAATGCGGGCCGCTGGATAGGGAAAAGTCACTTAGCAGCCGACAGCGATTGGAAGCGGTAAGCCTCTTAGTTGCACAAATCCTAGTAGTCAGAAGCAAAAGTCATATATCTTCTGATCTGGTTTGCAAATATATATTGTTTATACGGAGGCTTAGATGCCTGTCAGATAGTGCATAAGCTATTGACTTTGGTTGTCGCAACTAGCACTTGGAACTAGATGGACAGTTTGGTTGGTTTGGGTGAAGGGATGAGGGTCTGAAGGCACAGCGACAGCGTGTTGCTGCGACTGAAGAATTATTATATAATATTTATTGTGTCTAAATATTATTGCTTATGAATACAACGCTGCCGTTACTGAATATTCTCCCGGCCGTTGAACAGGTGTTCAACCTTCAATAAGGTCGAACGAAAAACTCCGTAGGGTAGGTTCAGGTACTGGTTGTTCCGTGTTTTGCCTGGGTTCGGGTGTCCGGCGTACAAGTATCCGGCGTAGTGGTGACCATTTGCTGACCGTCCGGCTGAGAGTCCATACAATGCCTAATAGGATTGACATCGCTAGGGCCACATAGGCAAGTACTTGATGATGTTGAGGAGTGACGAGCTGATCCTTCCAGGTGGTCTCCTTTAATTTGACCAACTGGTTTTGCAAAGCGTCCAGTTCCTCCAAGCTGACTTCCTTGGGTGGCGTTGGAGTGGCTCAGGTGGGTTCTTAAGGTCAATCTTTGTGATATTAAAACGAACATATGTAGCCTTCCTTTCGCTAACCACGGTGCTTTGCGTGCAGTGCAACCTGGGGCCAATGACAAAAAGCACGTTCCGTTAAGTTGCACTGTGGAAGATATTCCTTTGCACACCGCTTGAAGTTCTATGAGACTGTGTGTGGCAAACATCCACCTGTTTCGCTGATGCGTTGCCGACCAGAACAGCTCGAGCCTTGACTGAGAGACGTCACATATAGTTTCAGTTTTGTTATTAAATTATTGAAATTCACACCGATTTTCCACGTTGAATGTGGTGGTTGAAACATATGTGCTCGTCATTTGGCAGCACTATACTTTGGTTGAACACTCAATCCCATGAACTGCGCACCAACGGCTATGATTTTGGTTTTTAGCCTAAATCGCTGCCTTCCATGTTAGGATAGGCATGATGCTGAACACTTCCTGTTGTGTTACAGCGGTAGCGATATTTTGAAGATGACGTGATTGCTCGTTGTGGTGCCTTCGGCATGCATAATTTTGTAGAGTTGGATAACATTATCCGACGATACTGGAAGCAGTTTATCCGGTGGGATATGTCAGAATCATAAACACTTGCTGCAGGTGGTCCCCTTGGTATTTGCCTCTTTGCTGATTGATCACACCTATCTGGTACTCTAGCGTTTTGATTCGCTCGTTGGTGGCTGAGCTGCTCTTTCTGACTATGTTTATCGTAGAGTCCAGAATTGATGTTTGATTTTTCAAGAGCATCATCAAAAGGTCTTCGTTAGCAAGTTCTGGACAAGATCATTTTAGACATGTCGTCGGCGTACTTTGAGTCCAGAACGCCAAATAATGAATTCGCCACATTTCCGACTATATCAAGTGGTGCTCTTCGTTGTCGGGAATGATTAATCAACTCATTTCCTGCTTGTAGCTCGTCATATACATGTTGAAAATGTTCTTATATAGACTTGCAGGCATTGACGTTTCGTAACTCTGAACATTTGTGTTTTAGTTCAGATATCCCAGCAGCCAATATTCCCATGTCGCTCCAGTATAGCTTCAAGTCATAATATGCAATTATGTTCCATTCCGAAATTGCCATTCTGGACGTGCCGAGCCGTTCATGGAATATTCCCGGCTGACTTGCAAACGGAGTTACGTTTAATGATTGTCCCATTGCTAATGGTAGTATGAGTAGCATTGCCAGCACCGTTGGGAGGATCGGGAATGACATCTTCTTCTTCTGCGTGCGCTGCATCCTCACCCGAGCTGTTTGGACGTTTCGTCGCTACTTCTTCCTTTATCAAAGGTGAGAAACGAGTAACTGGTCGTTTGAATATGCCTGATGCCGTTTTGACGTCTACTTCACGGACCTATGCTGACCTGGCTTTCATATCGAGTGCTGCCGCCTTTAATGTCCTGGCGGCGGATAACAACAGAGACGCTCATCTTGGAATACCGGCGGTATCAATCTCGTCGTCTTCTATCTTCTCGCCCGGACTATAACGTTTTACAATCTCTGGAGTTTTTTTTATTTTTTTTGTTTATTTGGTTGTATGCAAGTTTGCTGCTAAACTTATTTATGCGAGGATTGCAGTGTCGTCTGCATATGTCGCTTCTTGAGCTCAGATGAAGTGGGGCATCGTGCGCAAACAAGTTATATAGTGTAGGGCCCAGTACCTTGTGGAACTCCGGCAGCTATCCTCCTGGTAGTTGAGGCTACTCCATCCTGCACCACTTGGAAGGTTCGATCGCTGAGGTAGCTTCTGACTAACTCAAACAGTTGAGGAGGCAGAAGTTCCTTGACCTTTGATAGGAGCCCTTGGTGGCAGACCCTATCAAAGGCCTGCTGGATGTCCAGGAAGGCAGCCACCGTATATTGCCTTCTTTGGAATCCATCCACGACGAAGTCCACTACACGGTGAAGTTGCTCGGGGGTGCCATGTGCTTTGAGAAAGCCGAATTGGTGCCTGGGGATCGCTTGTGTGACTTCTGGTATCCTTTGCAATCTTTCCAGAATGCACCGTTCATAGACCTTAGCAAAGGTCGGCAGGAGGCTAGTATTGCCCTATAATTGGCCTATAATTGCCCTTTTTGTGTATCATTACAACATTTGCATGCTTCCAGCTTTTCGGGAAATGTCCCAGCCTGAGTGCAGCGTTGAACAGCAGGACCAAGAAAAGGAGAGTCTTCTCCGGAAGGAGTTTTGTTACTCGGCTGGAAATGCCATCCGCTCCTGGCGACTTCCGTGCTTCAGCTTCCTTATCTTGGCCTGGACTTCAGGCAGCCGGATTGGGGGCATTGGAGGCGTCATCTGGTAAGGTTCCTCTAGTGCTGCATGAACCTTTTCGACTTTCTCCCTCGACGCAGTTTCGAATGGAGTGAACCGCTCCTCCAAACTCTCGGCAAACGCCTCGGCACGTTCAAGCGGAGACTTGGCCCAAGTCCCATCCACTTTCTTCACCGGGTATTTGGGGGTGGCCTGCCTCTTACTTCTGCCTTCGATTCTCCACAGCGCGAAGTCGGAATCCTTATCTTTAGTAGCCTACTCCAGCTCCTTTTCCAACAACTCCTCCCTCAGTTGGTTGAGCAACTTTCAGACTCGATTTCCCAGCCTGCGGTAGACACGCGAAGTCCTTGGGTCCTGGGTTCTGCCATACTCCCTCTTAAGTCGGTGTTTCATCGCCAGAAGAGCACTAACTTCCGGTGGTAGTGGAGAGCAGGCTCTCCTGGGGTGAATACCTGAGGGAGGCGCCGCTTGCTCTGATGCTTCCCTGATTTTAGCCTCCAGTAGAAGTGCAGCGTCATCCAGATCCTCCGCCGTGCATATCTCCATATTGAGGTGAAGGGAGTCATCCAGCGTCCTCTGGAAAGACCTGATGTCGGATCCAGTGGGCAGAAGCAGCTTTCTAGGCACAGTGAAGCTTCCTGGGAGGTGGAGACTGACAATAAGCGGTATGTGATCCGAGCTGAGCTCAAAAGAGTTTTCAATAGTCAGCCTACGACCTTGAAGACCTTTCAAGAGTGCGAAAATCCAAAGCAGAGGGAGTTCCGCCATTACAGGGGAAACAGGCGGGTCTTCCTGTGGCCAACACATCCGCTCCCAAGTTGTCCAGAACTTCCACAATTGCAACTGAAGAACCTTGTTAACTAAAACATTGTTACGGTCTGCCGCAGATTCCCAGATAACTCACGGACGGCCAGGATCCGCTCAGTATGATTCAGTCTGAGTGGTAGCTGTCAGAGAAGTTTGCCCGCTTCCCAGTGAGAACAGGTAGAGAGAATTCGGTTCTCTTAAATAGGACTCGCTTTTATTGACGAATTCTGACAGAGTTTCGTATACGCGGCTTCAGGAATCCGAAGGTGCCGTTGCCTCGGCCGTCGGGGCTTCTCGCGTCTAGGCTTTTCGCGTCTAGGCTTCTCACATCTGGGCTTCTCGCGTGTCGATGATCGCAGCTCGGCGGACTGTAGAGACGGATGGACTCGGAAGTTTTCTGTGACGGACTCGGAAGTCTTCAAAGAGAGGCGGACTCGCAAGTCTTCCGTTTGGCGCACTCGGAAGTCTTTAGAGAGAGGCGGACTCGCAAGTCTTGGGTTTGCGGACTCGGAAGTCTTCTGTTTTGTGGACTCGTAAGTCTTCTGAGAGATGCGGACTTGTAAGTCTTCTGTTTGCGGACTCGTCTACTGGCGGACTCGAAAGTCGTCGGGCGGACTCGAAAGTCTACTGGCGGACTCGAAAGTCGTCAGGCGGACTCGAAAGTCGTCGGGCGGACTCGAAAGTTGTCGGGCGGACTCGGAAGTCTACGGGCGGACTCTAAAGTCGTCGGGCGGACTCGAAAGTCTGCTAGTGGACTCTCAAGTCTACTGGCGGACTCGAAAGTCTACGGGCGGACTCGAAAGTCGTCAGGCGGACTCGAAAGTCGACTATGTATTTGCAAACCAAATCCTAAGATTCGGTTTGCCAAAAAAATGACTTTGGCTGCTGAATACTGGAAGTGTGCTGCTAGAGACTTACCGCTTCCGATTGCCGTCGGCTGCTGTGATTTTCTACGGCCAGCGGTCCGCTTTATATAGGGCCTGGCGTGATCTAGTGTGTCCGGCGCGATCGGTCTCCTCTTCTTCGTCTCTGCCTAGTGTGCCCCTGGCCGTTAGTGTGCCTCTTTCTTGGCGCGCGCGCATTTATTTTAAATATTTCTATTATGTGCGCGGCACGCGACACAACATATTATTGTTCTTCATTTTTAAAGATGTTTTGCATTTTAGTTTGAAAAAATTAGCAAAAATCAATTTGTATTGTGTGCCCATTTTGACTTGTGACCTCTTATGAGCTGGCTAAAATACTTTTCAATTACAAATTTGTTTCATTAGAGCAGTATATTGTCAGCGGTCCAATTTCGTATCTAGTGTTTTTTATGTAGATGTATCTATTTTCGTCTCAAATGCATTGTCAATGCATTAGCCAAAGCATTTGAAGTGCGTATAGTCATCTTGCTCCTACTTATGTAAAACCCTATAGAGCTGTAAAATCTTTAATGAAGTCTTCACGGTTCCTTCCGTTAATACCTGAAAGGATTCTGTGGATTGATGTATTGTACTGGCATAGTGGCAAGTGCACTTTAAGTGCCGCAGGTTCGGTCTCGAACGCCAAGGTAAAAAAAAAAAGAGTTCAGACAGTCACCAACACGCAGGACTGTCCAAAGTTACCACACACAGGACTACAAGCAGCCTGGATAACGGGTCCTACCGTCCTAGAATATTCATCATCGGATGAGAATGACGTTTAACATGGGAGTCGCGTGGATCCCATATCGGAAGAAGCATGAGCTTGAACCCATATTTCCGGAGCTAGGATTAGAATACAGTGGTCGTGGAGCAACGGGCTCGACAACCAGAACATTCAGACGCATTCTTTACCCAACTGCCGCTACCGCTCGATGCGGGAAACCTACCGGTAGCCACACCGGTATTACACGTACATCCGTCGCACAGCCCGACACGAACACTTGTTTCCTCTTGGTGGACAAAGTAACCAACTGGGGACTCACCTTCAACGGCATCTCAGATACGCTCAGCTTCTTCGAGCACCTGAAGGGACGGGCTGAAGCGTGTGTATAGCGACATATGCAGACGACACTGCAATCCTCGCAAGGTCCAGCTGCGTCTACGCCAGGGACAAACTTCAGATACTTCTGAAGAGGTTTGAGAACTGGGCCTGTAGATGGAATGTGGCCATCAACACAGACAAGTGTGCGGTGGTCACATTCGCCCTGAAGAGAGACACATGTCCAGGGGTCTTTCTTCATGGTCAGCTGTTGCCCCAACGCGAGGAGCACACATACCTGGGACTGGTCCTGGCGTTCGCGTCGCACATCAAAGAGATAAGGGCCAAGTTGGAAAACACTGCAGGCGTCTAAACTGGCTAACTTGCCCGAAGTCGAAGGCTTCCAGGCTAAATTCCTTAGGCGAATCACTGGAGCGCAGTGGTATCTAAGGAATGCTGACATACGAAGAGAATTAAAAGTCCCTGCAATAGGAGATTATATGAACACCCTAGCTGCCAGATACAGAACCAGACTCTGGAGTCACCCAAACGCGCTGGACAGGAGGATGGGCAGGACTAGCACCAGGAGACGCCTGAAGAGGGTCATAATCCGGGAGCTGCCAACCCGGCGTATAAACTACATTTTAATTAATATTCTTATATATTCGCTACATAAAATTGTTAAATAATAATAGATATGTAGTCAAATAAGTTTAGCAGCAAACTTGCATACAACCAAATAAAAAAAAAAAAATAATTATTATTATTATAAATTATATATATTATTAATATTAAAATTAATATTAATCTTAAAAATATTATAGATATATAATAGTCGCGAAGCTTTGAATCGGACGTGTTTCCTATCGCTCCACCTTTACTTGAAGTTTTCACCGTAAAATCCTTATCCACGAAATCCAATTTTTTGGTAATTGATCAGTGTTTTGGTGCTCGATATTTAACAATAACAACGGAATCATTTTAAATAAAGACAGTGACTTTTATCTCTGATAATTAATTTGTTTTTAATTATCTTTCCATCCACCTTGCCTTATCTTCTGTGCTGTGCAATACTGCACTCGGCTCAACATTGTTGTTGGTGCAAGCGTTCTGCATACCGCGAACAATCACACAACCTACTGTGTTTGTGACGCTTAGATAAAAACTCTTATTTATTCTCGCTCGATCTTTGTTTTGATCGTTTCCTTCGCCGCGCTAATTCAATACATTGTGTTTTTTTGTCTTCTAAAATTCGCTTGCTTTTTACGAATTCCTACAATTACACTCAACGATACCATGGCTTCTTGTTGTGTAACTGAATGCCCAAATGGCCGCAAAAAAACTTCGCGGCAGGCCACTGTTTTTTGTTAGCTCTGCGACAAGATCGCCCACCCTGGCTGTGCTGATGTTGGACATCACCGCTTACGCGATCACGCCGGACTGGATTGGACGTGCCCGGGATGCCTACATATCAAATCCGATATGAGAACTTTTATGTGGCAAACTCATTTTGAGTTTCAGTCCCTTTCAGCCGGATTCACAGAACTCTCCAGTCGCTTCCATACGGCTGAGTTCTACTTCAAAAATCTGAAATTGCTAAGTTCTTCGCCTAATAACAACTTTTGTAATTTGCCTAATGCTTCTTTGCAAGTTCCAAACCCTGCAACCCCGCTTATGCAGTTCAGCCCTCGAACCATAGCCAGTGATATCACATCGGCTGTGACTAACGTCTCCTGCGATGCTGCCTCATCTGAGCCAACTCATACTGCGGCTCTGGGCTCTCTCTCTCACTGACGTCGCTGCACCCTCAACTCAACAGCCTGTCTATGCTAAGCTGGCTTCCACATCGCGTGCTGCCGTCGTTAATGTCTTGGCGGCAGATAATAACAGAGACGCTCATCTTGAATTGCTGGCGGTATCAATCTCGTCGTCTCCTATCTCCTCGCCCGGACTACCACGTTCTACACTCTGGAGTTGCTCAGCAAAAACCGACACCATTGGCCGGCGTCGCTCCTAGGAAGTTTGTCTTTGTTTCCCGCCATAACCCTAGTTGAATGTTTCTTGTACAGAATTTAAAGTCTCAAAGTTCAATTTTAAACAGAGACGTGATATATCTTCGTTTAAAAATAACTTTCTAATGGTCTTTTGGATAGGGTCCTGGATCCCTCCGTATGGCCTGAACATGCCATAGTTCATGAATTCGTAAACAAAATTAATACTCGGGCTCGTGCGCCTTAGACTCTCACAGCTTTGCCTTCAAAAAACTGATCGATTCGTTTTCCATCCACTATCAAAACGTTGTTGTTTTTACGGAAACGTGGCTTAACTCCTCTGTCTGTGATTCTGAACTCTTTGCTGGCAACTACGTTGTCCACAGGCACGACCGGCCATCGCGCATCGGCGGCGGTGTTCTTATCGCCGTCAAATCCTGCCTTGCCTCAAATTTGGCCCCGATAATTAATCTTGACTGCATTTTGGAGTTTGTTGCTGTTCGCATTCAAGTCTTTGACTATGTTGTCTATGTTTCATGCTCGTTCATTCCACCTAGGTCTGACTTCGACATCTACAATCAGCACCTATCCTTAATTCAAAACATCCACTCGACTCTGAATGCTAATGACCAACTTTTCGCTTTTGGGGACATTAATCTCCCTCTCATATCCTGGATACCCTCATCTGACTCTAATGTTCTCATTCCCTCTGTCCCTCATGACTTCATTCACGGACTTATTGACCTTTATTTAGGTCAATTAAACTATGTCAAGAACAGTTGTGACAAAATCTTGGACCTAATTTTTGTTTCTGACTTCGCCAATGCTTCTATCTCTCGAATCGATCCTCTCTCTTGTCCCGAAGATGTTTACCACCCTACCATAGAGCTAATATCTGAAGCCTCGGCTCCTTTATTGCCTTGTGCTGCTACAGAGCCAGCTACAATTCGCTGCTTCCGCAAAGCCAACTTCATTGACATAAATGCACATTTATCTTTAATTGAATGGACCTTTTTGGGATAATACTGACGATCCCCTAGACTTGATTGAACGCTTCTATGACACTTTATATTCTTGTTTTGATTTGTTTGTCCCATCGCTTCCCTCTCCTGTTACTTCACACAAGCTTTCCTGGTTTACACATCGTCTTTCGTATTTAAAAAATGTTAAATCCAGACTTTTTAAAAAATTCCGTCGAACTGGACTACAAGCCGACCTTGCCACTTATTTGGTAGCTCGCTCTGACTTCTTGACTCATAACACCGAATGCTATAAGGACCACTTGAATCGATGTAAAAGTGAATTTCAGACTAATCCGAAGCAATTTTATGCTTTTGTTAATTCAAAGCGCAAATCTCAGCTTTTCCCCTCCCGTCTTTATTTTAAATCCGAGACAATACCCAGACAGACGTTATCTTGACTGATTTTAGCAAAGCGTTTGACTCAGTAAAACACCAGTTATTACTGAAAAAACTTTCTTTATTAGGCTTCCCTTCTTTGTTGTCTTGCTGGATTGTAACATATCTATCTAACCGCTCTCAGAGAGTTGCTTTTAAAGGTGCGTTTTCCGATATTGTGCACGTTTCTTCTGGCGCTCCGCAAGGGAGCCATGTCGGACCTCTTCTTTTTGTACTCTTTATTAACGACTTGCCTGATGTTGTTGCATATTCCCAGGTTATGATGTACGCCGATGATGTAATATTATGCCGGTAGTTTATTTCCTTATATTCTTTTCTATATTTTCCATCGCGTCTACTAATACCAAACCCTAACAGGCACGTGCCTGGTTTCATAAGGGCCACTTGAGTGTACTGACCGTAGTGCATCAACGTCCATATATATATATTATTTACACATATGTATACATATTTCATTCCAAAGACCCACACACATATTATATATACATACCCTGCAGTACCAATCATCAACGTTTAATCAACAATTCATCAACAGCCGAAGGGGTGTTGTTGATGAATCATCGATGAATTGCCATACAAATTGTTGATGAATTTAACATGGGCATGTCCTAGGCTGTCATCAACAACATTTCATCAACAATTAATCGATGAATTGTTGATGAAAAGTTGATGACATGTTCATGAAAAGTTGATGAAATGTTGATGAATTGTTGATGAAATGTTGATTAAATGTTGATGACATGTTGATTTAATGTTGATGACTATATAATTTCACATATTTTTATATAATCGCACTGTATTTAATATAATTCCATTGTTTTCTATATAATTGCACTAACACAATTGCTACAAACTTTTAAACTAAAAATTGAATTTTGAAACAATTTAACTTTAACTTTCACTTTCGCCATCTAAAATGTTTTACTCCTAACTTATTCAGAAGCTAAAACGCAATTAAAAAACCCACCCCGCTTATATTACTGAGAGAGCGAGAGTGCATGTCAAATTTTTCATCAACAATTCATCAACAGAGAGGAAATGAGAGCGCGAGAGAGTCGGCTTCGACACGATTGCCGACTGAGAGTGTCGATTCTGCCGACGTCGGCACGTTGATGAATTGTTGATTACAAAGGCCTATTGATGACAAGTGGTACTGCAGGGTATACATATAACATTATACATGGGGGGGGGGGGTTTTAGTTGCGTTTTAGCTTCTCAATAAGTTAGGAGTAAAACATCTTAGATGGCGAAAGTGAAAGTTAAAGTTCAATTGTTTATAAATTCAATTTTTAGTTTAAAAGTTTGTAGCAATTGTGTTAGTGTTAGTGCATTTATATGGAAAACAATGGAATTATATTAAATACAGTGCGATTATAAAAAAATATGTAAAATTATATAGAAATTAACATGTCATCAACATTTAATCAACATGTCATCAACATTTAATCAACATTTCATCAACAATTCATCAACATTTCATCAACATTTCATCAACTTTTCATCAAATTGTCATAAACTTTTCATCAACGTGGCATCAACTTTTCATCAACAATTCATCGATTAATTGTTGATGAAATGTTGTTGATGACAGCCTAGGACATGCCCATTTTAAATTCATCAACAATTTGTATGGCAATTCATCGATGATTCATCAACAACACCCCTTCGGCTGTTGATGAATTGTTGATTAAACGTTGATGACTGGTACTGCAGGGTATTAACAATTGAAAATCAAATTTACACGCAATTTTTACAAATACACACACATAAAATATTTACACCCGAAATTTATAGTTTTTATATTAATTGTTAAATTGTCAATTTATATGCGATTAATGCAAAGGTCTAATAAAGAATAAAATATACACCCAAAACTAAAATTTCGTTCCAGCCAAAAAAAAAAAATAATAATAAAAATAAAAATATATCATATTCATATACATATATCCACAAAAATCAATTGTTTTTTTATTGCTATCTCGACATACATATATATCTGCAAACATAAGCTTCCCGCTATTCTGCGAGCAGCCAAAATTTACTTCACATACATACATACATTTGTATATGGGCAGAACTTAGCGCTATTCTGTGCTTAGCATTGAACTCTATAACTCCATATACACACATACATATATTTGGGCAATTTTATTTCGTCTCCGTTTTGTTCATATACAGCACCTGCACTCATACGATTCAAGTAGTAACGAGCAAAACACAGGTCATACAAAATTTTGCATCCATTCGTTAATCTAAAATCGATTCAAGAAACGAAAATTACTATTTTTCCAAAAATTGTTAAATCATCGTCAAAGAATATTTCCAAATTTGATAGCTATTTTAGAGTCGTTTTCAGCTAAGTTTTTTGGCTTCTATTTTGTGTCGCACGATTTTAAGCTTTTCGTTGTGTTTATAAATTACGAAAAATTTAGCCAGAGAATTTCAGACCAAATTCAAAGAATTCTGCTATTTAATTTCCTTGACGTTGATATTCGTATTTTTTCTGGAGGTTAATTTGTCGTATTCCTGAACAATAAAAAAAAATCAGGTCGATAAGCGGAATTTTTAAGCTATATTTAGCTGTTTTTTTTTTGTTGTTTCCAGTGAGCATTCAGCTATTTTTTTTAACTTTAAGCTATATTTAGCTCTTTTTTTTTAAGTAGCGGTCACCTATTTTCAACTAATTATCGTCTATATTCAGCTATTTTTCTAGCTATATCAGCTAAGTTGCTACAAACAGAGTCTTTGATTCAGTGTTTCGATTCCTTCATTTTTTTTGGCGGCGGGCAGGCCGTTCGATTAGTGGCGCGTAGCTGAGTATGCCCGTCAAGAGTGAAAAGAATCCAACACCTACACCAAAAAAGGAAACAAAAAGCGCTCCTTCTTCGGCGCTACCTTCTCGCGTCAAACAGGTGCCCAAGTCCGCTAGCCCAAGACCTAGAAGCTCGAGTGCCACGCCGAAGATCGGAGATCGTCCAACGACAAGCTCAAAAACAAGTCCGAGAATTGCCGTCTCCCAACCGGTGGCGAAAGCTTCAAGCGAGTCTTCACTTGGGGGACAGCCAGAGAATCCCTCTGCTTCCGGGATTAAATTCCTGAGGGTCACACGCGCTAGTAGCAAAATGTTGGTAACCGAGCAGTCAACGGCCGCAACCACTGCGTTGTCCAAGTCCCCGCTTACAAATGACGGTTTTGCGTCAGCGTGGGAAGCGCTTCAAGACCGTTTCCAAAATAAAAGACTTTTAGTCAACAGCCAACTCAAGCTCTTGTTCAACTTGAGTTCCATTTCACAAGAATCTGGACATGCTCTAAAGGAGCTGCAGTCCACGATTCAGGGATGTCTGACAGCGCTAGCATATTCCAATATCTCCACTGACAACTGGGATTGTCTGCTGGTCCTCCTGTGCACAAGCAAACTGCCAAAGTTAACCCTTTCCTTATGGGAACAGTCCCTAAATTCGAAGTCCGAAATTTCGGCTTGGGAGGAGATGAACACCTTCCTGAGCGAAAGGTATCGGACACTGGAGGCTATTGAGGATATGACGCGCGTTCCGGCTACATAAAAAAGAAGCAGCTATGCCTGAATTGTTTCGGTACAGTCGCATCCTTCACGACTCAAGTACACCACAAAAATGAAGATTCCTTCGACTCGCTTCTCAGCAAGTTCTGGGAGGTGGAGGATCTACCATTCCAGATGGTAAAAGAGTCAGATTCCTATTGCGAAAGGAACTTCCTCCAGACTACCAAGTTTAAAAAGAGACTTTCCTTTAAAAGAGCAGGGGTGGTAAGGGTGCATCAGACCAAGGCAAGATCAGCAGAGCCTCTGCTGATGTATATTCCTTGGACAACTGAAGCATCAAGTCGACTCGTAGGTGGATATCAGATTGATAGACACCACCTTCTCCTCGGAGAAGGTCCTCCGCGTGGTACCTCCTGGAAACGTACTGCGGTACGGCTAATGCGAGCGGCAAACTCCCGTGTCTCCCTTACCGTTAAATCCCATGACTCCCATCCTATTCCAAGACCCGGGCAAGTCTCGAAACGGCCTCCCCTCAAGTCAGGAGTGTGAAGCGACCCGTGCCCCCTGACTATAAGGTTCGCAGCTGAGGGGCATATCCAGCTGTGTTTGAACGGAGCCTTCCCAGGGCCGGGCAACCCTGGGTCGTAACTGCCTTGCCGTGGCTTTGGGGCGAAGCCACGGTCGACCACCTTCAAAGCCCCAAATCCCTCGGGCCCGCCGCGCTTGCCTCGTCAAGCAACGCGGGCGATAATGAACATGGAAAACAACCAACAATCCGCTTCGGACCTCGTGGAGGAGGTAAAACCCCAGACTGTCTCCGAAATCGACGAAGACTCCGTCGAGTTCGGTGGGCAGTGCTACGTCAAGCACTCCCCAAACGCCACGACCACCCACCATAACCAAGGCGAGCCACGCCAAGGTTAGTGAGGCTAGCGATAAGCCAAAATCGCTAACCCACCAACAACGGAAAGCGCAAGTCAACAAGGCCCGCTTCATTCTGGCTAAGATAGCCAAGAATGAAAAGGAGGGCAAAGCTGACCAGCGCGATAGAGAAGATAAGGCCCGATTCCAGTCAGTAATCGAGGACTTTGAGCGGTATGAAAAGGAGCACCCGGAAGCATTCCTTCCTCCCCAGGCGAAGCGAAATCGCTCCCAAGAGGTGAGCGAGAGCGCTCCGAAGAGAGCAAAGGATGCCAAGGGGGCTCCAAGAGCGACGTCATTCACAAGGCCGGCGAAAAGTTTCAGCGAGGTGGCTAGAAACAGCCTTGCCATGGCACTGGTGGACGAGCTCAATGACGACGGGCGCCTGCTGGCGGAGAAATGGGAGGAGGTCGAGACCCGACTGGCGGAGATGGTAACAGACAAGTTACTATCAGAGCCATCGGGTCCGACACCCTCGTTTGACTCCTCAGACATGGTTAGAGGGCACCGGGTGATCAGATGCGACGATGAGTCCTCAAAGGACTTCCTGGCGGCATGCGTTGCTAGCATAAGCAACGCATGGAAAGGGCTACGCATTAAGCTAGTCCCCGCGAAGGATATCCCGAGGAGGCCCAGAGCTCGCATCTGGCTACCAAAGGGGCTAACTAGCCATGACAGGGTGCTGCAGACGTTACGAGCTCAGAATCCAGATGTCGATATGGAGGACTGGGCCGTACTCAAAGCTGAGAGGGAGATGAAAACAAGTCAGCCTTTCTTGTTTCTCATCAACCGCCGATGCCTGGAGCAACTGAGGAAGTCCGACCACAAAGTGCGGTACGGAATAAGAAAGGCCAAGATCAAGGTCTTCCTTGCCGAGCCGGACGAAGCCCTCGAGGACGACGTCGATGATACCAACAGGCTGTTGGACGACCTCATCATCGACGACGTCACCCCAGACACAACGCCGAAGTAATGCCGAACGTCGTCCAGATCAATCTGAAGCGGAGCTCTCACGCTTCAGCAAATCTGGCAGTTCTTCTCAGCGAGAAGAACATCGACATCGGCCTCTTACAAGAGCCATGGACTAGAGACGGACAGATCTCTGGCGTGGCGACTAAAGGATACACAACGCTATACACAAACTCGACAGGTAGGCCGAGGGCGGGTATAATAGTCAAAAACAGCATTAACGCCCTTCTACATCCCACCCTTAGCAACCCAGACCTAGCAGTGGCCAGGTTTGAGACGGCGGATGGGACAGCAATATTAATAGCTTCCGGCTATTTGGCCCACGACGAGAACGCACCCCCAGATGCGGTCATCAAGTTGATGAAGTGGGCTGAAGAGAGCAAGACGACGCTAATCCTCGGGTGTGACGCCAACGCCAGGCACACACTGTGGGGAAGTAAAGAAACAAACGAAAGGGGTGAGTCTCTCTTCGATAGTATTATATGTCGTGACGTCACTATCTGTAATAGAGGGGATATACCGACTTTCATTTTTCCAAGCACGGAAGAATTTCAAGGTTGGGAAGAAGTTCTTGACATAACTCTCCAAATGGAGAACAGTGGGTACAAGGTAGAAAATTGGAGGGTTTCGACACTGAACTCTTTTTCAGACCACAGGTACATATTCTTTGAAATCTCGATGCCGATGCGCGAGACGACACCGAAACGCAATCCACGCAACACAGACTGGAACAAATTCGCCAAAATTGTACAGACAAAAACCAAACACAGGAGGATCAAAGTCAGATCCGACCCGGAAAAGATAGACAAAGAAGTTGAGGACCTTACAAATATCCTCAGCAACGCGTACAAGGAGTCATGCAGAATCACATACTCCAAGAAGCAATACCCACAATGGTGGAGCAAAGAGCTGAGCGAGCTCAGACGTAAGGTCAGGAAGACCTTCAACAACAGCTACGGAACCAAAGACTGGGACCGTACAAAGAGATACATAAAGAGTACAAAAAGGCGATATACGTAGCCAAGAAAGAATCTTGGAGCAACTACTGCGAATCGCTAGAAGGAATAAAAGACACAGCTAGGTTGAGCAAAATACTAGCAAGAGGGCAAGCAAGCCCCTCACTTATAAACAGACCTGACGGCACAGGAACGTCGTCAGCTGAAGAATCACTAGATATCCTGCTGGACACTCACTTCCCAGGAAATCTAAGAATAAAACCTACGGCAACGGATACCCTAAGGGCAGTCCAACAGCCACAAGTCGAAGAGATCGCCACAAGGGAAAGAATCTACTGGGCGATAGACTATTTTGACAAATACAAGAGTCCAGGTCCGGACGGAATCATACCAGCAATGCTGCAAACGACGAAGGAATACATATGGAACTGGCTGCAAGCAATCTTCCAAGCATGTATTCAAGCAGTACACGTACCGCTTCCATGGAAGGAAGCAAGAGTAGTCTTTATACCCAAACCAGGAAGAAGAGGACACATCCTAGCCAAGGATTACAGGCCGATTAGCCTGACCTCATTCCTCATGAAAACAATGGAAAGGATACTAGATATCCATATCAGAAGAAAAACGGAGAGAAGCCTTTCGAAAGCACAGCACGCTTACCGAAAAGGCAAATCCACAGAAACGGCTCTACACGAAGTAGTACAATACATAGAGAAAGCCCTACTGTTCAAAGACTACACGATGGCTGCCTTCTTAGATATAGAAGGGGCCTTCAACAACGTAACCGCGGACTCCATCCTGAGCTCCCTCAACAAAATAGGAGTTGAGGGAGGCATCAGATCATGGATAGGCGAAATGCTAACGAGCAGGAAGATAACAGCCGAACTGAGTGGCACTCATCACACCAGGTTTGTGAAGAGGGGTACACCTCAGGGGGGAGTTCTATCTCCACTGCTCTGGCTGATCAACATGGACGACATATTGAAGGAACTCAATATCGAAGGAATTAAGGTGGTAGCTTACGCGGACGACGTAGTCCTACTCACCACAGGACCATTCCCCGGCGTTATCAGCGAATTGATGACAAGGGCACTCACAAAACTGAACTCATGGGCTAAAGCCTGTGGACTAGGCATTAACCCGAGCAAAACGGAACTTATGCTCTTTACGAAAAGAACAAAGATCCCTCGGTTCACAAAACCACAGATAGATGGTATAGAACTAGAGCTATCACAACAAGCTAAGTACTTGGGGGTGATACTGGACACAAAACTATCATGGAAAAACAACATCAATGAACGAGTCAAGAAAGCGAGTATAACGAGTAGAAACTCGTGCAGAAAGATGTTTGGAAAGAACTGGGGCATTCACCCCAAGATCATAATATGGCTCTACACAGCGGTAGTGAGACCCATACTGACATATGGAGCACTAGTATGGTGGCCGGCACTAACTAGGGCATACAACAGACAGAAACTTACAAGGATTCAAAGATCGGCATGCGCAGGTGCCACGGGAGCACTAAGATCATGCCCCGCGGCGGCGTTGAATGCAATGCTAAATATGATCCCAATAGAACATTTCATCAGGAATGTAGCAGCCCAAAGCGCGGTACGACTGAAAGCAAGCCATAGCTGGAAGAACTATCACACTGGGCACTGTACGATCCTGAATGAAATAGACTATATGGGAACAACAGGAATGGACTACATGACAACCGAACTACGATTCGGCAACGCATACACAACAAGATACCCCACAAGGGAAGAATGGAGACGAGGGAGTGTATCCGAACGAGACTAGCGGCTATCAAATCTCTAGCATCAGCAAGAACAACATCGACTCTAGTAGCCCAATGTAAGGAGGCGCTAAATAGACTCGCGGAAGATAACACGGTACAAATAGTATGGGTACCGGGACACAACGACATTCCAGGAAACGAGAAAGCTGACGAGCTGGCCCGGCAAGGTTCAGAAAGGAGCTCAGACACCGCAAACATAAAAATCTCCCTGAACTCAGTCCAGAGGGAAATCCTCAACCATTTCAAACGACTAGCCAGCAAAGAATGGTCAACGATGACTGACAACAGAAGATCTAGGCTATTTTTTTTTTTTTTTTTTTTTTTTGTTTGTTTATTTGGTTGTATGCAAGTTTGCTGCTAAACTTATTTGGCTACATATCTATTATTATTTAACAATTTTATGTATCGAATATGTATCAATGTTAATTAAAAATTAGTTTAAACGCCGGGTTGGCAGCTCCCGGATTATGACCCTCTTCAGGCGTCTCCTGGTCCTAGTCCAGCTCATCCTCCTGGCCAGCGGGTTTGGGTGACTCCAAAGTCTGGTTCTGTGTCTGGCAGCTAAGGTGTTCACGGCGTCTCCGATTGCAGGGACTTGCAATTCCCTGCGTATGTCGGCATTTCTTATGTACCACTCCGCTCCAGTGATACGTCTGAGAAATTTCGCCTGAAACGCTTGAATTCGATTCAAATGCGTCCTGGCCGCACTGCCGTATATTGCCATTCCATATTGCCAAATCGGTGCTAGCAGGGACTGGTAAAGGCGAGTCTTGCACCTAATACTCAGCTTCGACTTCGGGCAAGTTAGCCAGCTTAGACGCCTGGCAGTGTTTTCCAACTTGGCCCTTGTCTTTTTGATGTGCGACACGAACGTCAGCCTCTTGTCCAGGACCAGTCCCAGGTATGTGTGCTCCTCGCGTTGCGGCAACAGCTGACCATGAAGAAAGACCCCTGGACATGTGTCTCTTTTCAAGGCGAATGTGACCACCGCACACTTGTCTGTGTTGATGGCCACATTCCATCTACAGGCCCAGTTTTCAAACCTCTTCAGGAGTATCTGAAGTTTGTCCGTGGCACTGTAGACGCAGCTGGACCTTGCAAGGATTGCAGTGTCGTCTGCATATGTCGCTACACACACGCTTCTTGAGCTCAGATGAAGTGGGGCATCGTGCGCAAACAAGTTATATAGTGTAGGGCCCAGTACACTACCTTGTGGAACTCCGGCAGCTATCCTCCTGGTAGTTGAGGCTACTCCATCCTGCACCACTTGGAAGGTTCGATCGCTGAGGTAGCTTCTGACTAACTCGAACAGTTGAGGAGGCAGCAGTTCCTTGACCTTTGATAGGAGCCCTTGGTGCCAGACCCTATCAAAGGCCTGCTGGATGTCCAGGAAGGCAGCCACCGTATATTGCCTTCTTTGAAATCCATCCACGACGAAGTCCACTACACGGTGAAGTTGCTCGGGGGTGCCATGTCCTTTGAGAAAGCCGAATTGGTGCCTGGGGATCGCTTGTGTGACTTCTGGTATCCTTTGCAATCTTTCCAGAATGCACCGTTCAAAGACCTTAGCAAAGGTCGGAAGGAGGCTAATCGGCCTATAATTGCCCACATCCTTCGAGTCCTTGCCCTTTTTGTGTATCATTACAACATTTGCATGCTTCCAGCTTTTCGGGAAATGTCCCAGCCTGAGTGCAGCGTTGAACATCAAGACCAAGAAAAGGAGAGCCTTCTCCGGAAGGAGTTTTGCTACTCGGCTGGAAATGCCATCCGCTCCTGGCGACTTCCGGTGCTTCAGCTTCCTTATCTTGGCCTGGACTTCAGGCAGCCGGATTGGGGGAATAGGAGGCGTCATCTGGTGAGGTTCCTCTAGTGCTGCATGAACCTTTTCGACTCTCTCCCTCGACGCAGTTTCGAATGGAGTGAACCGCTCCTCCAAACTCTCGGCAAACGCCTCGGCACGCTCAAGCGGAGACTTGGCCCAAGTCCCATCCGCTTTCTTCACCGGGTATTTGGGGGAGGCTTGCCTCTTACTTCTGCCCGCGATTCTCCACAGCGCGAAGTCGGAATCCTTATCTGGAGTAGCCTCCTCCAGCTCCTTGTCCAACAACTCCTCCCTCAGTTGGTTGAGCAACTTCCGAACTCGATTTCCCAGCCTGCGGAAGATACGCAAAGTCCTTGGGTCATGGGTTCTGCCATACTCCCTCCTAAGTCGGTGTTTCATCGCCAGAAGAGCACTAACTTCCGGTGGTAGTGGAGAGCAGGCTCTCCTGGGGTGAATACCCGAGGGAGGCGCCGCTTGCTCTGATGCTTCCCAGATTTTAGCCTCCAGCAGAAGTGCAGCATCATCCAGATCCTCCGCAGTGCATATCTCCATATTGAGGTGAATGGAGTCATCCAGCGTCCTCTGGAAAGACCTGATGTCGGATCCAGTGGGCAGGAGCAGCTTCCTAGGCACAGTGAAGCTTCCTGGGAGGTGGAGACTAACAATAAGCGGTATGTGATCCGAGCTGAGCTCAAAGGAGTCTTCAATAGTCAACCTACGACCTTGAAGACCTTTCAAGAGTGCGAAATCCAAAGCAGAGGGAGTTCCGCCATTACAGGGGAAACAGGTGGGTCTTCCTGTGGCCAACACATCCGCTCCCAAGTTGTCCAGAGCTTCCACAATTGCAGCTCCTCTCCTATCCGCTCTGACACTACCCCATCTGCGATGCTTAGCATTAAAATCACCTCCGATAATGGCTTTGTCTCCACAAATGTTAAGCATGGCCTCAAAGCCATCACATGTCCAGGCAGGACGAGGCGGCAAGTAAACCGCAGATACATCCAGTTCACCCATGTCAGTGCTGAGCACAATCCTCGCCATCTGTAGGAGTCCCAATCGTATCGGGCTTTGCTGGTAACAAGTCAGGCCGTGCTTAACTAGAATAGCTGCTCCGCCCCTAGAAATCGCACTCGGGAAGTCCGCCCTGTGTAAACTGTATCCTGGAAAGCTTATGTACTGTCCGTGCTTAAGGTGGGTCTCAGACACCAGCATTATATCAATGCTGTGCCCAGAGAGGTACACCAGAAGCTCCTCCCGATTGGCAAGGAGACTTCTGGCATTCCATATGCCCACCTTAATGATTCCCATGAGCGATATTCCTTCCAGCTTGTAAATCTCGCACCACCAGCGAGATCGTGGTTAAGGAGGCGGCCAGTTGTTCCACGGAGTTCTTTAGGGAAAGAAGCATAGTCACTACCCTTGTCATATCCCAATCAGGGACAGCGTTGGGAGGCTGCTGGTCATTGCTAGCCCTACCACGGCTTCCTAGCAACGGGAAATCATCATGCAAGTCATAGGCTGCCTGCTTAAATCCAGGAGGATTGTTTCTTACTCCCAGATTTGAAGTAGGCTGGAACTGCTGCGCTCTTGTCCTACTGGCATAAGAAACCCCAGACTGCAGCATAGCCGAGGGCACCGTAGACTGCCTATTATAGGCAGACCGTGTAGAATTATGAGGCTGCTGCTTCACCTTAGGGAGAACACCCTTAAGCTTTAGTGCATAAATGCGGCATTTTTTATCATATGCAGCATGATTGTCACCACAATTGGCACAGCAGAGGTCAGCTGCAACTAAAGCCCTGCAGTTCTCCGATCCCGTCCAATGATCCTTCGCACATCTACCGCAAACAGGCGGCTTGAAACAATAATTCTTTGTGTGATGGAAGCCAAAGCACCTAAAACATTGCTTCAGTCTATTTGAGTCCTTTTTGGGCTCCACCGTTACTCGGTGCCTACCCAACTTTGATATCAACAGAGCCTCCCTGTTGTTTACAGCATGTTTGAGATCAACGAACCAGACATTTTGTCTGGCCTGCTCAGTGACTACATCCTGACTCCCTTGGCGCCGGGCACGGTTTGGGGGGTTATACAGATTAATTATCGTATGCCCCAACTTAGAGAACTCATCCATAATAAAGTTCCTCGGCGTGGTGCTGGACAAATTCTTGATAACCATCCTGAACGGCCTGTCCTCCTTAAGACAGAAATGAGTATAAATAACATTCTTTTCTGTCAAAAACCTCGTTATGATACGGTGAGTAGAGGAATCCTTAGCATAAAGACGTAGGTCACCTGAACGAGCAATGCGAAGCTCGAAGCCATCATCTTCGACCACCTGGAGGAGCTCATTCTCCATCGCCTCCACGTTGTTAACATTTGGCACTGTGATCGGCTTTGGCTTGGCCAGAGCGAAAGGAGCAGGGCTAGCTGCCAGCTGGGAGACAGCAGCCCTCTCCTCAACATCTTCCACAACATCCATATTTTGCGGAAGAACATCCATATCAAGGGCAGAAAACCTATTTGTATTATACGGTTTGCTGGTTTTGGCCTTTGTACACATTGCATTTACAACAGGGGCACGCCTCTTACTAGACGACTTCTTCTGGACGGTCTGCCATTTCGGCTGGGGATTTTGAAAGAGTTCCCCAGGAGCGGCTCCTCTCCATTGTGGAAGTGCTGTGGACTCAATGGCGTCCATAATTTGTGCCGAGCTTAACTTACTCAACGCTTTGCTGGAGAGCAGGATTTTTCCGTCAGAGTTCGTCTTACCCACCAGTCCCTTGTTGGCCTGAACGAGCTGAAATTGCCGTTCCCTTGCTTGTCGGGAGGTTGAAGGTTGCTCCGAATCAATTTGAACCGTCGACGCCCATTGGGGAAGTGCCTCAGATTTTGGAGTGTCCATGTTTTGTACCGCGCTTGGTTTGATTACCTCCTTGCTGCGGAGCGAGTAACTATTGCTCAGAATAGACTTACTCTTAACTTTATCACCAGCATTTAGTAGTATATCAATGTGCTCTCTCAACTTCCTGGGAGATGATGGTCGTTCACTGCCGCTCAGAGCTGGAGCCGGAGTCGACGATCTGGAACTATCACTAGATAACCCCATTTCATGAATTTCCTTAATTTTTTGATCGTGAAAGGAGCGACGAGACCTCGGTCCTTTTGTCCCCTTGTGAATAGAGGAGCCACCTGTGGGTGCCTCCTGCATAGCAGAAAGCCAAGCCACTGAGACTTAAGGAATGCAGCTTCACGAAACAAATTATTATTATTATTTATTTTTCCTGTTTAAAAAATTTTCAGGAGAAATTTTGTGTTTTTAGAATTTTTCTTCGAAAAAAAAAAAAAAAAAAAAAATTCGATTCCGTTTTTTTTTTTTAGAGCTGAATGAATCGAAGGACAGCAGACCTGATCTCCAAAAGCAAAAAGGATATCAGAAGAATAACGTCAACCCTCACGGGGCATTGGCCAATAGGCACTCATGCCTGTAAAATGGGCCTTCCCCATAACACATATTGCAGAAGCTGCAAAGAAGAAACCGAGAAGGAGACACCGGAGCACCTGTTGTGTCACTGCCCGGCATTCAACCATCTCAGAGCCCGACACTTCGGAGCTCACCAGCTAGGGTCGCTAAGGGAGGTAGGGTGGCAATCAGTGAATGCCATCCTAGCGTACCTGAACGACACTGGCTGGTGCTGAAGTGAAGGAGCAGGCTACGACAGTCGAGGGAGTGGATCAAAACGGAGCTCAGCTCTAATTGGAGGCTACCAGGGTAGCCTCACCACTTTTACCTACCTACCTACCTTAAAAGAGCAATATGACTGCGTGGGTCATATGAACGAAGTTCCATCGACTCATAAATCCCCAACGTACTTTCTTCCATATCACGCGGTAATCAAGCCAGAAAGTACCACGACAAAGCTTCGCGTTGTATTAAACGCCTCCAGTCCATCTGCGAATGGAACCAGCTTAAATGATATTCTTCATGCTGGTCCAGTACTGCAATCCGATCTGACCATTCAGAAGCATACACCCTTTCAAAGAATCCTGTTCCGCAATAAAGAGGGTGATATCCGAGACTTTGAATTGAAAACAGTTACCTTTGGGGTCAACTGTGCGCCTTTCCTCGCTATTCGAGTGCTGCAGAAGCTAGCAGAGGATGTCCAAGGGGCGTTTCCAAAAGCCAGCCACATTCTTCAACAACATATGTACGTCGATGACGTTCTAGCAGGGGCAAATTTCATATCTGAGGCCCATAGTTCGATTCAAGAGTTACAAGCAGCTCTGAGCTCTGCTGGTTTCCCTTTGAGAAAGTGGACTTCAAACCACAAGAGCATTCTAAAAAGTATTCCAGCCAACCACCTCCTTCATAGCGAGTTCCTCGATATCGATACCGAAAGCACGGCCAAAACGCTCGGGATTCGATGGAGGGCTAGGTCCGACGAATTCTACTTCGTGCCGCCAGAAATAGTGGTGGAATCCTCCTTCACAAAGCGCGAGGTGTTATCCCAAATCGCGAGGCTGTTTGATCCAGCCGGATGGCTCGCTCCGTTTATAATACGTTCCAAAATGTTCATGCAGGAGATTTGGCTACAAGATTTAAGCTGGGATGATAAGCTTCCCAGCGAAATGAGTCAGAGGTGGCAGGCGTTTCTCCATGAGTATTCCGACCTCAACCAGATCCGCGTTCCGAGATGGGTCTGTTTTCAGCCTGACATCAAAGTGGCGTATCATGGATTCTGCGATGCCTCTCAAAAGGCTTTTGGAGCGGCGATCTACGTGCGTGGTCAGAAAATCCTTTCTAACCTCCTCACATCCAAGACTCGAGTCGCTCCAGTAAAGACCGTGTCACTTCCACACCTAGAACTTTGTGGCGCCGTGCTGTTAGCCGAAATGGTGACAGCTATTCTTCCCCATATGCCTACACCAAGTTCCGACATACTCTGCTGGACCGATTCGACAATCGTTTTGGCCTGGTTACGGAAGCCGGCGTGCAACTGGACCACGTTTGTAGCCAACAGAGTGGCCAAGATCACCCAGGCAGTACCAGTCGACTTCTGGGCACACGTTCGATCCGAACAAAATTCCGCCGATTTAGCTAGTCGAGGCGTGTCCCTACTCGAGTTAGCGGATAGTCAATTTTGGTGGCACGGGCCAGAGTGGCTGCAAGGGCCACAAGAGCTGTGGCCAGCGCAAAGCGATGTGCAGCCGAACACAGAGCTCGAGCAGCGCGCGGTGAAAGTGCATTTCATCCAGGTCCCCTCTGACGAGTTTCTAGAACTTTTCTCTAAGCTGGACAAAGCACTGCGTGTCCTGGCGTATGTTCGGCGTTTCCTTAGTCGCTGCCGTAAGGGCGCGATCCCCTCTACTCCGAGAGGCAGAACGCGCGCTGATTTCCATGACGCAGCGTCGAGCTTACGGCCAAGAGCTGAAGCACTTGTCGGAGAAGAAGCCCCTTTCGGGGGCAAGTCCAATATTGAATTTATTTCCGTTCACGGACCAACTCGGCCTCCTAAGGGCGTGTGGTCGCAACATAGCTTCTAAAGCCCTCCAGTATGATGAACGGCATCCAATAATTCTGCCCTACGGCTGTAGGATGCCTCGCCTTCTCGTCCAATTTACCCACCAGATTTCTCTTCATGGCGGTAGTCAGTTGATCGTACGCTTGATCCGATCAAAGTATTGGATTCCTAAAATCAAGTATCTGGTCAAGGCAGTGGTGAATCCGTGTAAGATCTGCACGATTTACAAGAAGAGACTGCAAACTCAGCTGATGGGCGATCTTCCAAAGGACAGAGTCTCCTTCTCGCGGGCCTTTACATATACGGGCATTGATTATGCCGGGCCGTTCGAGATGAAAAACTATACCAGAAGAGCGTGTCTCATTACCAAGGGATATGTATGTGTATTTGTGTGTTTTTCCACGAAGGCTATCCATTTAGAGCCGACATCCGACATGGGGGGTCTGCGGGAAGCAGGGGTGAAATGTTTCAAAACTCTTTTCTACAAAGCTACGGCTGCCCGCAAGTATACCTGGGAGGAACTTGCGACGCTTCTAGCCAAGATCGAACTTGCCTCAACTCCAGACCCCTCACCCCGATGTCGGAAGATCCCTCCGATCTGCTAGCCCTCACGCCTGGCCATTTCCTGATTGGCGGGCCGTTGCTTTCCACGGCTGAGCCTGAGATAAAAGGTGAAGCCAAGTCGATAATCAATCGCTGGCAACATTTAAAGGCCCAACATCAGCAGTTTAGTGTGCGGTGGAAAGAGGAGTATCTCATAGAACTTTAGAAATGGCAATTTCCGACCCGAAACATCCAAATTGACGATATGGTAGTAATCAAGGAGGACAATTTGCCCTCGAACGAATGGCGGCTCGGCAGAATTGTTTCTGTTTTCCCCGGAGCCGATGGCCGAGTTCGAGTGCATAAGGTTATTCTTCTCCCTATGGAGAGCAAGGAACCGGCTACTTCCAGCCATTAACCTATTTACGTCTGCGAGGTCCTGTATTAATTTATTTTTTCTTTTCGTTTCCTCGCAGAACAACTTCAGCATAATGGTGCCACGGCCGCGTACATCCCAGAATTTGGATCGCAGACGTACTCGAGGTATTGAATCCTACCGCTGCCGAGTCTATATCCGTCTGTCCGTCTGTCCGATTATACGCGAACTAGTCCCTCAGTTTTTAAGCTATTTGAATGAAACTTTGCAGTTAGTCTTCTATATACTCTCACTCCTCATCGGACGACTATATCATATAGCTGCCATAAGACCGATAGGAGAAATTTTCGGGAAAAGATATTTTCAACAAAATTAATATTTGACAATCTAATAGTATTTCAGAATTTCGGTTTTAATTTCATGAAAATCGGTCAACTATATCCTATAGCTTCCATAGGAACAATCAGGAAAATAAACTAAAAGCCATATCTTGGCCGTTTTTCAATTTGAGATTTGGCAACTAATTATTGTCCAAGATTTTCGGTTTTAATTTTTTGTTTAAATTCTGCAAGCCGAAGTTAGCTTCCTTTCTTGTATTTATTCATTTGTAAAATTTTAAACCATATATATTTTTTTTATTTTTTTATTTATTTATATATAGTTTGTAAGATTTTAAAAGAAATATTTTTTTTATTCCTTTATATATGGTTTGTAGGATTTCACACGATATATTTTTATTTTACTTATTCACGACGGTAAGCCGGTTGATGGTAACGGGGCGAATAAAAAGTTGGAAAAAAAGCAGGGAGAAGAGGAGGCAAGCATAAAAAAAAAGATAGAGTTCCTTTTTTTTAGGTTAGGGTGACCTAACCTATACTCGCTCGTAGGCACGTGCGACACACGTTGGGCCGGATGGAACGGGTGAATCCTCCGTTCACGGCCACTCTGGTCGAGCTCTGCTCAATACCGGCCGAGAACAGTGACCTATCCTGGTCCCTGTTCGCGCGGCACTTGTAATGATCCTTCGGCCAGGACGAAACTCAGTCGTGTCCAGGTAGGACCCTTCAAGAAATTTGTGGGTTGGGACGAAGGAAAATAGTGGAAATTTCGCAATTTAAGTGACCCTATCCTCAAATTGTCACGTGCGGGCCGATTTCGAGGGTGGTGGGTGTGCGGATTCCCCCAAGGACGATTTCTGAAAAGGTGCAGGGTAGTCGGTAGAGCTGGCTACGGTGGACGACATTGGAGGCAGCGAAGAGGGTGGGTTAGCGATCAGCACCCTGGTGAAAACCTTGAGCCGCTGGTGAAGGGCGCCTCCGGTCGAAATTCAGGATCGGCTCCGGTGAAAGCCAGGAGCCGCGGGACTAGAAAGCGCCTCCGGTGAGAACCTTGGAGTCGAGGGAGAAGGGAGGGACGTCTCCGGTGAGAACCTTGGAGTAGTGGGGGAAGGAAAGACGTCTCCGGTGAGATCCTTGGAGTCGGAGGAGCGGATCGTCTCTGGTAGAACCTTGGAGCTGAATGAGACCCTAGAAAGCAGAAAATCCCACAGAACGGAGGGCAGTTAAGGTGTAATAGAATCAATCCTGTTTTATTCTCTTAACAAACATAGCTTAAAGATAGTTACAGTGTCGTGAGAGTGGTGGGGAAGGATTTAGGGTTAAGTGCAAAGTTTGCCAAAAGACTTAAATGCGTCCTCGAACCAGCGAAGGGAAAAGCGGGTGGCCTTGGCTGCCTCAGTAGGTGACTGGCACCGGCTCTGCCGTCGGCACTGGCAGAGGGCGGCTTTGCGGAGGCGGCGCGCGGGTGGCAGTCGTGGCCTGCGTCACTTGCGCGGCGGCGCACGGACGGTTGGCACCTGCGGCGTGGCGGCTGCGCACAAGGCAGTTAAGCGGCTTACCGACGTCGCTCTCGCGGACGCGAACGGGCTGCTGGTTGGCGTCGCGGGCACGGGCACTGCCAAGGGCACTGGCAGGCGGCGGAATCGGAGTCGCGGACTCAAACTCGCGGCACTGGCGGCGTTGCGCTGTTATAAGCGGCGAACTGCAGCGGCAACGTACTTGGCGGGGTTGGTAGAAGTGACGCGGCGGCACTCTACGCAACGGGGGTTGAATCGAGTGACGGACTTTGTTGATCGCGGCGGGACACACGTGTGGATCAGGTGGTTTTGTCGAGATGAAAGGGGAAATTTTCCACTCACGTGCTGCCTTTTATAGTAAGGAGTAAACAACTCCAATGACGGGGCCCGCCAAACATAACAGCGATTTCGAGCTTTTCGTATGACCGCCCGCGCATTGTTATCGATAGTGCAATCTGGTATTTATCGGTCCGGTACTTATAGCTAAACGGTATCTACTAAAAAAATATGGCCAGAAAGTAGCTAAATTATATACTAAAATAAAGGCTAACTTATATCCTAGAAAAATAGCTACTTATATACTAGACCTAAAATTAAAGAGTTGGTATTCTACGTCTTTCCGTGAAATGCCTTTATTTACATTTAATTAATTATTATTTAAAAATGAAATTTGTGCGCCCGCGCAACGGGCGTCACAAAGTCCTCCACGAATTTTTGGATCCGGACGCCCTTCCAGAGACCCAACGAGCCTTTCAAGGAATACTTAGTGGATCTGCGCCTACAAATGCGTTGGGCATGATTCACACCGAAGCGCGAACTAGAGCGAGTATACGACAGTATAGTCCCGGAATACCAGCTATTCACCAGGAGACAGGATTTTCGGACCTTGGCGGAACTAACCCACTTGGTAGTCGACTACGTGGTGACCCGGAGCTGGGACGGAAGAGCCCAGGATCTTCGCGACCAGGATTCTCAGGTAACACACACCTCCCACGACTCCACGCCACGATGAATGCGGACGGCACGGCCCGCCGACCGCCACCAACACCAATGCCAGGGAATATCAGCCACGACATCAACCTCGGAGCAAGCACCGGTTAACATACGGGAAGAATGCAGAAACTGCGGCCAATCTGGACATTTCTCTGCGGTGCCGAAATCCGAGGGTAATATCCTGCTAGGACTGCGGATGGCGAGGACTACGTAAAATCGATTGCTTCCGACGCCAGGTTTCGGGAAACGGCAATGCGCCTCGTGGCACCGGGAATCACCCGAGGAACCCAGCCAACCCAAGCAACCAGTAGGAGAAACACTGCATCAGTACCGGAGACGCATCCGAACCGCCAATACCATAGAAGGACGACGATTCGTGGCCACTCTTGACATGGGAGCTACTCATAGCTCCATCAGCGAAGACTTGACCAAGGAACTTGACAACCAGCACAACATGAAGTACATACGGACACAAGTCAAGCTTGCCGATAGAACCTGACGGGAGCTGACCAGGGCACTAGCAGCTATCATCCACTGCGGGAGTCGCAAAACGCCGACCATCCTGCTGCTGATGACGGATGTTCTGGACGATGTGCTTCTAAGAATAAATTTTCTGTGTTTAATCGGACCATTGAACCATCCAGTGTGCAGCATAGGCCCTCAGCTTGATGCCGGACAACCAACGAGGATCATCCGGCACGATTACCCAGGAAGGGCCGGCTGCCACGCATCGAGGAATATTTGCAGAAACGCATCAAGAACAACAAGCAGATCCACACTCTGATCATCGAGGACAACAAACAGAAACACATCGAAGAAAACAAGCAGAAAACCAAGGACCGGTACCACAACCACGCACGAAGCTCAATCGACCACCAACCCCGGCACCTCGGGCACAGACCCCGAGCACACTCACGGAAACAAGCCAGGATACAGAAGCACCCACGACGACTAGCCGACCAACCAGCTGGAGCCATATTCGTGGCTGATGCCACGGCCGTGTAAAAAGCGTGTCCGCTTCCAGGTTCACGCCGACTCAGTGAGCCATGCCCCAGAAAAGCTGGACCCACCGGAGTTAGAACCTGAAGTCCCGGAGTACCCAGAACCCTGGGTGGAGGAATTTCTGGAAATCGAGATGGCCAAGTTTGATACCCTGTCTGGGGTATCCCACATCGCGGAATACAAAATCATCATGCGTAACGACCGCCCGATAAAACAGCAATATTTTCCCAGGAATTCAGCAATGCCGGCCGTCATCGATAAACAGATAGACGAACTTCTCATGGATGGGCAAAGCGAGACGTCAAAGAGCCCACACAGCGCTCCCATCCTGAAACGGCGCCAAGAAAAACGGTGACGCTCGGATTTGCATAGACTACAGACAACTCAACGAGAACTTGGTGCCGGACGCATACCCGCAGCCAAGGATTCACCATATCTTGCAACGCCCAACGCTAAGTTCATCTTAACGTTGGACTTGAAGAATAGATATTGGCAAATTCCGGTGACCCCGGAGAGCCGAGAATGCACGGCCTTCACAGTTCATGGCTGGAGCCCATTCCATTGGCGAGTAATGCCATTTGGTCTCGACTCTGCGCCGGCAACGTTTCAACGAGCGCTGGATACAATCATAGGGCCAGACATGGAACCGCATGCGTTCGCCTACATGGGTGACATCAACGTCATCGGTTCATCGTTAGAGAAGCACGTGGAAAGTAGAGAAGTAGAAGTAGAGAAGTAGAGTAGAGTAGTAGAGGTAGAGAAGTATTTTGCCGGCTACGCGAAGCCACCAGTGGGATCGCTAGTGCTGGTAGTGAATAAGGGACCATTCAGTGTCGCCAGGTTCCCGTCACAGAACATTGTGCAGCTGCACCTACCCGGCAGCTAGAGCCAACTGAAGCCATATAATGGCAAGGAAACAGACGAAGAAGACTCCGCCGAGGAACATAGCAACGACCCTGAAGAAACCACCCAATGTGGTGAAGTTGCTACTACGCCAAGAGGCCACACCTGGGCCAACCTCGTCTAGAGGAGGCAGCCAGGTCTCACGGAGCCACTTGATGGCATGCGCGCCTGTCCAACGCTCCGCCCCGCCGGGGGAAGAAAACAAAAGAAATACGAAAAAGAACAGAAGAGCCTAGAAGAAATACAGGCATGCGTCGCGAAATAAAAAAGATAGTAAACAGAGCAGAGATAGACACCCCAGTTCAAAAGAACACCTGCTAGGTAGGGAAACAGGGAAAGGACCTTATTAATCAAACTTCTTTCCACCCACAGAACTAGAAAAGCTTCCCGCACCGTGACGACTTCGCACCAACGGTGCAACCAGCGAGCCAACCCGCAAGCAGCACATTCCGCATTCCGGAGCAACGTTGCACCCATGTTGCCAGCAGGGACCGCAGCGCTATCAACCTTCCCAACCTACGCCGCAGCGCTTTCACGCTTTTTCCCTTTCGGCGTACTGAAGCTGGAGTTAATGGAGGAGGGACGAAGCGGAACTGAGCTCCCCAGCTATTTGTGGCCCGCTCATGCGCTCAACCGTGACCGCGGCTGTTCATGCCCGCCGAGAAGGAGACCCGCCAGTATGTCGGGACTACTCCTGACTCTCGGCCGCCATTGAGGAGTGCTTTTAAGCGCTACATGTCGACGAGAAGAGGCACTCAATACAGGGGGGACGACCCATCGGAGATGGTTCCGGCGAGGGAGGTGATGCGAGCCATGGTCTCCACCAAATGTGTGGGGCACGTATGACCCAATGGACGAAGAGTACGTCGGCCGAGACCGCAGGCTGGGCGCCGGAATCCACTCCGGGTTCCTTATGATGGGAGCACCATACCGCCAAGGGTAAGGTGCGCGGGAATCCGTTGACAGCCCGACTCGGACCTACGAGCCCAGGAGCAAGATGCCCACCACCGCGCCTTAGAGGTGGAGGAGGAGCTAGCCGCGGAGCGGCGCATGGGGGCACATACCAGGCGGGACGCCGCCGCCACCGCACGCCAGCGAGCCGAGGAACTCAGTGAAGAGCTGGGCATACCGCCGCCCTCCACGTCACGAAGGCACAGGCGCCGCCGGAGCGTCCCGTGGGCGGACTCCCCGAGCGAGTCCTCCGGGAGGAGGAGTCGGACGACGCACAACCCAGAAGCAGGACACACGAACCCTGGGTACCTGCACGCCTAGGCTGTTCAACGCCCGGAGGCCGACTTCCAGTGGTCGACAGGCCTCACAGCAATAACGCAGGCCCTTTTGGCTGGACACTGCGTCAACCATTCGACCCGTCATCTCGATGCACTTAGCGTGCACAACTGCCTCGCAAAGCCATCAATGGAAACTGGGCTGGTCTGCCAAAACATTTTTTTGGCAATTCTTAATAACACAGACAATATTCTGGGACATGTTCACTAACCCTAGGACCACTGTGCACACTATCAATACCAAAAAAGTAAAGAGATATAGAAAGAGACAAAAGAGCGCAAGAGTTAGAGCAGAAGAAAATCACAAGAGCGGTGAGAGCTATGAACAGCTTGGATGCAGCAATAGTAAACGGCACCTGAGCGGGGGAGAGAAAAATAAAAACAGTAAAAGAGCAAAGAGGAAAAATAAGATAAGATAACCGTCTTAGCACAAAACTAAAAAGTGATTATTAATGCAAATTAACTACACAGAAAAGTGCATGCACGCGCGGTAGCAAAACGGTATATCGTTATAAATATTAGGTGATAGGTTTAGATGAAACCCCGGTGGTTTAGATTCAAAATAAACACAAAAGTCGGAGCGCAAAACAAAAGCACAACCGTCAGCTACGAAGAGAAAGACCGAATGCTGACCTTAGGGTCCTCTAAACTATTCACATAACTAGTAGACCATAAAGTCCTCTCGAAACATTTTTCTTGTGAGTTCCTCTTTCGATGATGTGAACTCGTAAAAATTTGCTGGGAACAATATTAGTCCAGTCCAGTTCAGAAATATCAACAGGAATTTCATCATTGCCGAGCGCCAGCAGTTGGCTCGAGAATTTAGCAGAGTATGGGTCATTCTGCAATGCGACTCTCATAGTCGTGGTCAATTTAAACTTCTTGACAGATGTAAATAGACAAATATATTTTTAGCTACCCCTTCAAGAAATACTTGGTGTAAATTCGCCTGCAGATGCGCCGGGCAGGATTCACTCAGGAGCGAGCGTTGACAGATGTAAATAGACAAATATATTTTTAGCTACCCCTTCAAGAAATACTTGGTGTAAATTCGCCTGCAGATGCGCCGGGCAGGATTCACTCAGGAGCGAGCGTTGTTCTTCCGCAGGCTGGCGGAACTGACCCACTTTGTGGTCGACTACGAGGTGACCCGAAGTCGGGGCGGACGAGCCAAGGTAGTCCTTGGCACGCAGAGCTCGCGAGTAGCGCCCGTCTCCGGTCTTACGGCAGACGCAGACCGAACATGCCCGCCGGACACCAGTGAGACCTTCAGCAGGAAACATCAGCAAGAGCCAGGGCGCACCCTCTCTCGCCACACAGGAACCAGTCAACGTTCGTGAAGCCTGCCGCAACCGGGACATTTATCCACAGAATGTAGGCGCCCACGCATTGTCTTCTGCTGGGATTGTGGGCGACGAGGACTACGGATCATCGACTTATGCCGACGTGAAGCGTCGAGAAACGGGAGCGGGCCTCATGTGACCGGGAATCACCCGAGGAAATCAGCCAACCCGAGCCGCCAATAGGAGGTACCCTCAATGAACACCAGGTACGTATCCGAGCTGCCATTACTATGAATGGACAAGGAACTAGACAACAAAAGGAACATGAGGACGAAAGGAAAAATTTACGATGAATCGTGTTGACAGCTGACTCGGGCACTGGCGACCAGCATCTAGCTCGAAAATCAGAGTGCACCTACCATACTGCTGGTGATGTCGGTCGTTTTGGACGACGTATTCCACCATTCAGTGCGGCAGACCTTCATCTTGTGGCCTGTTGACCACACCAAGCCACCCTGGGCCCGGACGCGGACCGCTCCAGTCAGGGCAGGAGACACAGCAAAGTCACACTCCACTCATCGAAGACAACCAGCGTAGTCATACTCCGCCCACGAGGAAGCATAGAGGGCAATCAACAGAGCCACGCTCTGAGAACTTGGGCGACGCCACAGCCGCGCAACGGAATCCTTTCCGTACCTCTATGAACCCTGGAGCAGGAATTGGCCGGGTTTGATACTGTAATTAATTAGTACTAATTATTATTTATTGTCGGACGATTGTGACGGTCTGCCCCCCAGTTCCCCAGGTAGCTCAGGGATGGCCAGAGTCCGCCTAGTAGTCCGAGTGGTAGCTGTAAGAGAGGTTCCCCGATTCACATTAAGAACAGTGGAGAGAATTCGGTAACTACAGTAGGTTTCGTGGTTTTTCAATGCTTCTTTGTACAGAGTTCGATAGATGGATCTTGGGTACGCTGCTGCCTTGTCGTCGGTGCTTCGAAACGTCCCGACCGTTCAGTTCGGGCCGGGGTACGTCGGCAGTCTGGGACGGCCAGTCCAGAGGGGCGATGGACCCGGGAGCCTGCGGAGAAAAGAGAAGAGTACAGGTGTGGGACTCTAAAGTCTTCCCGAACGGATTCGAAAATCTTCAAAAAAAGAAAGAGAGAGAGTGAGAGAGCGGACTCGAAAGTCTTCAGAGAGGATTCGCGAGGATTCGGACTCGAAAGTCTTCGGTTTGCGGGAGAGAGAGAGGGCGGACTCGCATGGAGTGTGCTACTGGAGGCTTACCGCTCCCGATCGCTGTCGGCTGCTAAGTGATTTCCTATGGCCAGCGGCCCGCATTAGAGTCTGGCGCGCTCCAGTGTGCCCGCCGCGATCGGCTGGTTCCTTTTCTTTTTCCTTCCAGTGTGCCCCTGGCCGTTAGTGTGGCCCTTTCTTGGTATTTCTTTCCTCAGTATATCTCGTTAAATTGCCACGTGTAATATACTTATATACAGGCTTTTTGAATGGTCGATGCTGAATGAGTACAAGGTTAGAATCAGGGTTTAGAGTGACCCCCCGCCCCCTATGTATCGATTTATCGAGATGGTCTCTAATGGGTATCGATGTCTCGTGATTGGGTTCGGGCGATAATTCCACGTAGGGTTTCGTGTCTCCAATGTGTGCCCGCCTTATTTTCCGTGTTTGTTTGTTTTTTAACGTCACTATTACGGGTGAGATGAATTCCACTATCCTCCATGGGCCGTCGTACGTTGGCGCTAGCTTTGCGTTGAATTTCTATACTGCATTTGATAGCTGGTGTGTCTTACATAGTACCCAGTCGCCAACCTTCGGCCTCCATTCCCTCTTTCCTAGATCGTAGCGTGCCTTTTGTTGCTCCGCCGCGCCGATCATATGTCCAATTGCGCCCTTCCTTTGTTCTTCCATGCGCCTCCTCCGGTCTTCGACCGTTTCTTCCTGGATTCCCGACCCTTCGGTGGCCTTGTCGAATACTGCCCCTGGTAGCCGTAATTCCCTACCCAGTATTAACTGAGCGGGACTATACTTTTTTGTCTCCGAGATGCTACTATTGAACGCCAACATTAACTCTGGTAGTTGATCGTCCCATTTCGTTTGGTTCTCCCCTGCTATCTGGTCAATCATTGTTTTAACTGTTCGGCTCGCTCGTTCTGTCGGGTTTTCCTGCGGTGTATAGGGTGCCGTGAATTGATGTTTTATACCCCATCGCTCCATCGCCTGTTTTGTCTTCCTTCCCGTGAACTGGACCCCGTTGTCTGATACCAGAATTTTCGGTGCTCCGAACCTCGCCAGTATCCGGTCCCGAAACGACTTCAGAAATGCTTCCGCCGTTGCGTGCCGGATTGCCGCTAGCTCCACCCACCTCGAGTATTTGTCGATCATCACCAGCAACACCGAGTTTCCATGTGTCGTCCGTGGTAATGGCCCCACGAAGTCTCCCACGGTGCCTCCGCTACTTGCGTTAGCATCTTCCCGGCTGCTTTCTGCTGTGAGACTTTGTATTTCTGGCAACTGTCGCCTGCCCGCACGAACTTCTTCGTGTCCCTGGTTAATCCCGGCCAAAAATATCTTGCTTTTATTCTTTTTATGGTCTTGAATATTCCAAGGTACCCTGCTTCCGCCGCGCTATGGTTTTCTCTCATGATCTGCGGTATTTCGCCCGCGGTTGCGCACAGCTTCCACCGCTGCTGGTCTCTTTTCTGTTCACCCCGCTTGTATAACCGTCCCTCCGATATCTGGTACTCCTCACTATGTGGTTCTCCTTGTAGCTCCTCCTGGTGTCGTCCTGGTGTCGTCCTGGTGTCTAAATCCCTTGACTTCCACCCGTGGTAGTCTCGATAGGGCATCCGCTACCACGTTGAGTTTCCCCTTCCTATACTGCACATCGAATTGGTACGGTTGTAAACCCAGCGCCTACCTTGCGACTCTCCCTGCCGGGCTCTTGATCGAGTTCAGCCACTTCAGTGCCATATGATCTGTTACCACCGCAAAGGGATATCCCTCGAGGTACATCTTATACTTGTCAATGCCCCAATAAATGGCCAGGCACTCCTTCTCCGTCGCGCTGTATTTTTGCTACGTCTTATTTCACGTGTTCCCCATTTTCTGCCTCCTGCGTCAGGACTACTCCTAATCCGAAACTGGTGCCTGTGTCAAGCTTTCCTTCAGACCATCGAACGCGCGTTGGTGCTTCTCAGTCCATTAAAATTTCTGTCCCTTCCGGATTAGCTCCTGTAGCGGTCCGGCTCGCTCGGTGAAGTTTGGCACGAACCGTCTATACCACGATGCCATCCCCAAGAAGCTGTGCACCTCTTTCGTGGATTTCGGTGCAGGTAGCTCCTGGATTGCCGCCACCTTCTCCGGGTCTGTGTGAATGCCCTGGTTGCTGACAACATGCCCCAAGTACTTCAGCTCCTCTTGGAAGAAGTGGCATTTATCCGGGTTTATTCGTAAGTTCGCCATTTGCAGCCGTTTAAACACTTCCTGTAATCGCTGAAAGTGCTCCTCCTTGGTTCGCCCTATCACGATGATATCGTCCAAGTACGCAAAGGCATAAGGCTCCATCTCCGGCCCAATGATCGTGTCCAATGCCCGTTGGAATGTTGCGAGTGCCGTCGTGAGTCCAAACGGCATCACCTTCCATTGGAACAATCCTCTCCCCGGTACCGGAAATGCCGTATACTGTTTGCTCTCCTGGTCCATTGGGATTTGCCAGTACCCTGCCTTAAGGTATATAGTGCTTTTGTACTTTGCCTCCCGCAGCTGGTCCAGGATAAAGTTCATCCGTGTTACTGGATATGCGTCCTTCTCGGTCTTGTCATTTAGTAACCGATAATCTATGCACATCCGCCACTCGTTGTTCTTTTTCCTGACCAGTACTACGGGTTCACTATATGGAATCCTTGACCTTTCTATCAGCCCTAGGGACAATAACTCGTTCATCTGTTCATCGGTAATTGCCTGCTGCTTTGAGTTTCTTGGGTAGTTCCTCTGCTTGATTGGCTTATCGTCTGTTAGGTATATCTTGTGCGTTGCAGCGTTACTGACCCCTGCATCCTCTCGAATACTTGCCTCTGCTCCTGCAGGAAGTTCTCTATCCTCTGCTCCGGGTCTTGTGTATCCGCTACTTCCATTGCCTCGTTGTCGCTGCTCCCTGCCTCCTTTATCTTCAGCTCCAGATTCCCGCAACGTAGAGTGCTCCGTGCCTTTGCCAAGAAATCCATCCCCAACAACATGTCCCCTGCCACTTCTGACATGATCATGAATGATGTTTCGATCCGTGCTCCTCCGAATCTGATCTCGGCGTGAAACTCTCCATGCTGCTTCATCCCGTTGACCAGCGTTATTTCCGCCCGAACTCCGCTCCATCTCCCGTGTTCCCGGAGATCCTGGTATGAGTTCTTGCTGATCGCGCTCCGTGATGCTCCCGTATCTATGACTCCCTTTACTGTTCTTTCCCCCAATCCGATCCTTGCCACGATTTGGAATCCGTCACATGTCAGGTCGTCCCTCGGGTCTGGCATTTGATGCGTGGCCTGAGCTGCCAGTTTTAGTTGCTCAGGCCTTACGCGTGTCCCGTCGGCGCCCTACAGCATTGTGTAGTTCCTGTTCCGTTTTTCCCGCAGACCCAACAGAACAGCCTTGGTGGGTTGCCACAATTGCGTGCTGCGTGCCCTGTGCCACCGTATCTAAAGCATATCTCTTGCTTTATCTGTTGCTGTTGTCCCGGTTGTATTGCGTCCTCCGCGGCTTCGATTTCCTCTACCTCCTCTGCCAATTTCAGGAACTCCGTTAATGTGCTAAACCCGTTCCTCCGTTTGCTCCTGCAATTTTTATACACCCTGTCAAATTTTTCGCCTTCGGAAAGCTTCGTGAATCGCATCAACTTCCGTAATTCGGTTGCGTATTTCCTTACTGGTTCGTTTTCCCGTTGCCTCATCTGGGCGATCTGTTGTTCCAGCTGTTCTTCGTACCTCGGTGGCAGGAAGTAATCTAGTAACTCCTCCTTTAACTGATCCCAGGTCCTGATCTCTGTTGGCGTGGTGTTCCACCAATCCGCTGCGAGTCCCTCCAGGATGAATGGCATGGTCTGGATCAACTGGTCCACTGCCATTCCGTACCCTCTGGCCCACTGTTCTATCTTCTCCAAGAACTTTTGATGCCATGTACACCCAGCTGGACATGTTTTCCTGGTCGGGTTTCTCTTACTACCACTCTTCCTGCTCGGGTGCCAATGTGACGGTCTGCCGCCCAGTTCCCCAGATAGCTCAGGGACGGCCAGAGTCCGCCTAGTGGTCCGAGTGGTAGCTGTAAATGAGATTCCCCCGATTCCCAGTAAGAACAGTGGAGATAATTCGGTATATTAAGTAGGTTTAGTAGTTTATTCACTGTTCCTTGGTACAGAGTTGAATGGATGTATCCCGGGTGCGCGGCTGCCTGGTCGTCTGTGCTTCGGAACGCCCCGACAGGTCCGTTCGGGCCGGGGTACGTCGGCGCTTCGGAACGCCCCGACAGGTCAGCTCGGGGCGATGGACCCGGAAGCCTGCGGAGAAAGAGAAGTGAGAAGGTGTGGGACTCGGAAGTCTTCCCAGAGGGAAAGAGATAGCGGACTCGTAAGTCTTCGGAGAGAATTCGCGGTGGACTCGAAAGTCTTCGGTGTTCGGAAGAGAGGGCGAGCGGACTCGTAAGTCTTCAGAGAAAATTCGCGGTGGACTCGAAAGTCTTCGGTTTGCGGGGGAGAGAGAGCGGGCGAACTCGTAAGTCTTCAGAGAGAATTCGCGGTGGACTGGAAAGTCTTCGGTTTGCGGGAGAGAGAGAGGGCGGACTCGTAAGTCTTCAGAGAGAGAGGGCGGGCGGACTTGTAAGTCTTCAGAGAGAGAATGCGGGCGGACTGGTAAGTCTTCAGACTACTAGGAGTGTGCAAACCAAAGGCAATAGTTTATGCACTATCTGCCAGGCATCTAAGCCTTTGTATAAACAATGTACATACTTCTAATTATTCTTCTGTCTTTATGTTTTTATTTTGTCGTACATTTATTTATCCCTTTATACATATGGTACTTCTTAGTGTGCGCCCTGGGCGTCACAACATTTGGCGTAAGTGAATCTATTCAGCTTGACATCATCTTAAGAACTAACTTATGCTAAACTGTACTCCCATATATTAAGAAAAAGCTTTTCTGTAATAAGAAGGAATAGAAAAGTGGCTGAATGCACGTATGCAAATGAATAAATCACGGCGACCTACAGGCTGTGCGCCGGCAGAATAGCGTCCGCGTTGCGGACCATTTCGGAAGTCGCGGCACTGGTCATCGCCGGACAAGTCCGGCTTACGGAACTGGTCAGGGAGAAGAAGGAAGCCTGAAAGACAAGGCAGCTCACCAGGGACGTGCTAAAGACCACCGCCAGGAGGAAAGGTTTGGAGAGAAGGCAATCCAGTAGGTACTCATCAAAGGGCAGCTGGACGCAATGCCTCATCCCAGATGTAGCGCGCTGGGTGGAAAGGTCGCACGGACTGGTGAACTTCTACCACACCTTGGCGCTCATCGACCTATGATACAGTAATGCAGTTTTCATTTATTAGAGACTTTGTTAGAACCTAGTAGGAGACAACTGCCTGTGATATTTTGCTCGAATCTCTTTTGTAAGGCGACTTGGGTCACACTGATTTTAAAAATTAAGCAATAACAAATGTTATTAATTTCTAGAGTCATCATTGAGCACTCATGTTTTGTGCATGTAGAAGCTCTAAAATTTATTTTTCTAATATTTAGGCATTTTATTTATTTGTTTTTTTTTTATTTGGTTGCATGCAAGTTTGCTGCTAAACTTATTTGGCTACATATCTATTATTATTTAACAATTTTATGTAGCGAATATGTAACAATGTTAATTAAAAATTAGTTTATACGCCGGGTTGGCAGCTCCCGGATTATGACCCTCTTCAGGCGTCTCCTGGTCCTAGTCCAGCCAATACTCCTGGCCAGCGGGTTTGGGTAACTCCAGAGTCTGGTACTGTGTCTGGCAACTAGGGTGTTCATATAATCTCCTATTGCAGGGACTTTTAATTCTCTTCGTATGTCAGCATTCCTTAGATACCACTGCGCTCCAGTGATTCGCCTAAGGAATTTAGCCTGGAAGACTTGGATCTTTTTTAAGTGCGTCCAGGCCGCAGTGCCATAGATTGCCACTCCATAGTGCCAAATCGGGGCTAGCAGGGACTGGTAGAGGCGAATCCTGCACCTAAGACTCAGCTTCGACTTCGGGCAAGTTAGCCAGTTTAGACGCCTGGCAGTGGTTTCCAACTTGGCCCTTGTCTTTTTAATGTGCGACGCGAACGTCAGCCTCTTGTCCAGGACCAGTCCAAGGTATGTGTGCTCCTCGCGTTGGGGCAACAGCTGACCATAAAGAAAGACCCCTGGACATGTGTCTCTCCTCAAGGCGAATGTGACCACCGCACACTTGTCTGTGTTGATGGCCACATTCCATCTACAGGCCCAGTTCTCAAACCTCTTCAGAAGTATCTGAAGTTTGTCCGTGGCGTAGACGCAGCTGGACCTTGCGAGGATTGCAGTGTTGTCCGCATATGTCGCTACGCACACGCTTTTTGAGCTCAGATGAAGTGGGGCATCGTGCGCAAACAAGTTATATAGTGTAGGGCCCAGTACACTACCTTGTGGAACTCCGGCAGCTATCCTCCTGGTAGTTGAGGCTACTCCATCCTGCACCACTTGGAAGGTTCGATCGCTGAGGTAGCTCCTGACTAACTCGAACAGTTGAGGAGGCCTTTGATAGGAGCCTTTGGTGCCAGACCCTATCAAAGGCCTGCTGGATGTCCAGGAAGGCAGCCACCGTATATTGCCTTCTTTGGAATCCATCCACGACGAAGTCCACTACACGGTGAAGTTGCTCGGGGGTGCCATGTCCTTTGAGAAAGCCGAATTGGTGCCTGGGGATCGCTTGTGTGACTTCTGGTATCCTTTGCAATCTTTCCAGAATGCACCGTTCATAGACCTTAGCAAAGGTCGGCAGGAGGCTAGTATTGCCCTATAATTGGCCTATAATTGCCCTTTTTGTGTATCATTACAACATTTGCATGCTTCCAGCTTTTCGGGAAATGTCCCAGCCTGAGTGCAGCGTTGAACAGCAGGACCAAGAAAAGGAGAGTCTTCTCCGGAAGGAGTTTTACTACTCGGCTGGAAATGCCATCCGCTCCTGGCGACTTCCGGTGCTTCAGCTTCCTTATCTTGGCCTGGACTTCAGGCAGCCGGATTGGGGGCATTGGAGGCGTCATCTGGTAAGGTTCCTCTAGTGCTGCATGAACCTTTTCGACTTTCTCCCTCGACGCAGTTTCGAATGGAGTGAACCGCTCCTCCAAACTCTCGGCAAACGCCTCCGCACGTTCAAGCGGAGACTTGGCCCAAGTCCCATCCACTTTCTTCACCGGGTATTTGGGGGTGGCCTGCCTCTTACTTCTGCCTGCGATTCTCCACAGCGCGAAGTCGGAATCCTTATCTTGAGTAGCCTCCTCCAGCTCCTTTTCCAACAACTCCTCCCTCAGTTGGTTGAGCAACTTTCAGACTCGATTTCCCAGCCTGCGGTAGTCACGCGAAGTCCTTGGGTCCTGGGTTCTGCCATACTCCCTCTTAAGTCGGTGTTTCATCGCCAGAAGAGCACTAACTTCCGGTGGTAGTGGAGAGCAGGCTCTCCTGGGGTGAATACCTGAGGGAGGCGCCGCTTGCTCTGATGCTTCCCTGATTTTAGCCTCCAGTAGAAGTGCAACGTCATCCAGATCCTCCGCCGTGCATATCTCCATATTGAGGTGAAGGGAGTCATCCAGCGTCCTCTGGAAAGACCTGATGTCGGATCCAGTGGGCAGAAGCAGCTTTCTAGGCACAGTGAAGCTTCCTGGGAGGTGGAGACTGACAATAAGCGGTATGTGATCCGAGCTGAGCTCAAAAGAGTTTTCAATAGTCAGCCTACGACCTTGAAGACCTTTCAAGAGTGCGAAAATCCAAAGCAGAGGGAGTTCCGCCATTACAGGGGAAACTGGTGGGTCTTCCTGTGGCCAACACATCCGCTCCCAAGTTGTCCAGAACTTCCACAATTGCAACTGAAGAACCTTGTTAACTAAAACATTGTTACGGTCTGCCGCAGATTCCCAGATAACTCACGGACGGCCAGGATCCGCTCAGTATGATTCAGTCTGAGTGGTAACTGTCAGAGAAGTTTGCCCGCTTCCCAGTGAGAACAGGTAGAGAGAATTCGGTTCTCTCAAATAGGACTCGCTTTTATTGACGAATTCTGACAGAGTTTCGTATACGCGGCTTCAGGAATCCGAAGGTGCCGTTGTCTCGGCCGTCGGGGTTTCTCGCGTCTAGGCTTTTCGCGTCTAGGCTCGCGTCTCGATGATCGCGGCTCGGCGGACTGTAGAGACGGATGGACTCGGAAGTTTTCTGTGGCGGACTCGCAAGTCTTCCGTTTGGCGGACTCGGAAGTCTTCAGAGAGAGGCGGACTTGCAAGTCTTCTGTTTTGCGGACTCGAAATTCTTCCGAAAGAAGCGGACTCGTAATTCTTCTGTTTGCGGACTAGTAAGTCTTTTGAGAGATGCGGACTTGTAAGTCTTCTGTTTGCGGACTCGTCTACTGGCGGACTCGAAAGTTGTCGGGCGGACTCGGAAGTCTACGGGCGGACTCTAAAGTCGTCGGACGGACTCGAAAGTCTGCTGGCGGACTCGAAAGTCGTCGGGCGGACTCGGAAGTCTACGGGCGGACTCGAAAGTCGTCAGGCGGACTCGAAAGTCGACTATGTATTTGCAAACCAAATCCTAAGATTGGGTTTACCAAAAAAATGACTTTGGCTGCTGAATACTGGAAGTGTGCTGCTAGAGACTTACCGCTTCCGATTGCCGTCGGCTGCTGTGATTTTCTACGGCCAGCGGTCCGCTTTATATAGGGCCTGGCGTGATCTAGTGTGTCCGGCGCGATCGGTCTCCTCTTCTTCGTCTCTGCCTAGTGTGCCCCTGGCCGTTAGTGTGCCTCTTTCTTGGCGCGCGCGCATTTATTTTAAATATTTCTATTATGTGCGCGGCACGCGACACAACATATTATTGTTCTTCATTTTTAAAGATGTTTTGCATTTTAGTTTGAAAAAATGAGCAAAAATCAATTTGTATTGTGTGCCCATTTTGACTTGTGACCTCTTATGAGCTGGCTAAAATACTTTTCAATTACAAATTTGTTTCATTAGAGCAGTATGTTTAGGTGAGGGCCGCCGCTGTGCCGCCTTGGCTCACCGAAACTTAAGAGCGCACCCGCGCTCGCCCCTTTTGCGCTCAGGCCCTCGGATCGGCCGTCGCTGCTCCCGCTCTCGTGCGTTGCTGTCCGCCACTCGGGCCCGCTCCCGTGCTGTTAAGCTGTGCTTATCGGTCGGGAGCGCGGCCCTTATGCTAATTTAGTTTTAGTCTTATGTATGAAGCGAAATAAAGCTGACACCAGCCCATTGAATTTACCCACGACGCCCCCAACTCTTCATTTCGAGCCTCCGTTGTAATTTCGTTCGCGACGTGGGATTTTTCCTCTGGGTTTTCTTCGATTTCTGGAAATCTTTTTTGCGGCACAAGCGCCCCCCTTCACATTTTGGTCCTTCGAGCCGGATTTTTTGTGGATTCTCAGCAGTTCCCGGCATTGGTCCGCCAAAAAGATAAGTACGACATTTCTCCGTCTCCGTCTCGCTGCCGGTCTTCAGCAGTGGTCCGAACATTAAATTTCGTTCACACTGCGGTAAGATTTGTTTTCCTTCCGTGTCAGCTCCAAGTCCGAGTTTTTCGACACAACGGCAGTAATTTCTATTATTCCTATTTTTCGATTCTACTTCGCCTTCAATCTCGGAAAAATTTTCCATCCGTCTCCGTTTTGTGTGCGCCATATTCCTCACCGTTTTCGGTCTCCCCGTTATATGTGCATCCATACATACATACAGTGAAATTGTGCGGTGAAGAAAAAAGGCATAATTAATATTGGCCAGCCGGTGTGCATTAGTTCCGAAAATTTCCCAATTCGCTGAACAGTCCGCCGCTGTCGCAATATTTTTTTTTCTCGTTCCAATCAGTGTCATTTTTTCACCGCATAACACTCCGTTCCCCCAGTGACATACATACATATATACAGTCCACTTATGCCCATACATACACACATATATTCCAATATATTTTCTGCCTCCGATTTCAGAAATTAACTCATATGCATATACATATCTCCGTATAAAATAAATGCCCATATATATTCCCATATATTTTCTGCCTCCGATTTCAGAAATAAATAAAGCTAATATTAAACCTACAAATTATATTATCGAAAAATCCGTGTTCCAAAAAAAAAAAAAATTTTTTTAACTCAGCCGCCGCAGCACCGTGAGTTTTTTTTGTGGGGTGTTTTAATATTTTGTTTTGCCTTTGGTGACTTACGCACTGCGCTGCCGTCGGCGTAACCCAGTCGACTTTTTTCCCGCTACAACCACAACTCCACGCAGAGTTTTTTTAAATTTGAATTTAAAACCAATTTAGCCGTAGTTTTATTCCACGTTTCCGGCCACATAATAATTAAATGCAAAAATTATTAATTTTTAATTCCATCCGTCCGGCTAAATAAATTTAAAATAATTCAGTGGAGCAAAACCAGAACGCATTTAATTATTAATTTTTGCGATCGGGAAGAAGCCGAAGTTTTTATTCCACTTTTCCGGCCACATAATAATTAAATTCGAAAATTATTAATTATTTATTTATTGGTTCTCCATCCGAAAAATAAGCCAAGGTCAATTCCACCTTTCCGGCTCCGCAACATTTCAATTTCAAAAATAATTGAGGGTTCCTACCTATACCTATACACACCTAAGCACTTAAAATTATTGCGAAAAACAGAAATTCAGCTACTCAAAGCCCCCTCTAAATCCGAGTATACACTATACGTACGTGTCATATATTTCTACATACATAATTTTACACTCAGCGTTTGTCATCCACTTGTTTCTGAAGGAGCACGGACTTTCCGATACTTTTTCATTTTCCGTGTCTCCAACACTGCTTCCACTTCGCATCAGGTACCATCCGCCGGCAATCACACCAAACCGCTTTGCCTTGTGGGTTTTTTGGGTTTTGGGTTCCTTCTGTTTCTGTGTCCTCCACTTTCGGTTCGTGCCGAACACGACTAGTCTTTCGACGTCTGCGCCGAGTTGCTAACGAGTTCCTTGTAAGCATTGCATACGCGATCTCGCTATTCTCAGCACATTAGTGTGACCAGCCACCGCTTCGGACGAGGCACTAATTGCGCAAGTCAGTCGACAAGCGCTGACCAGCAAGCTCGATTCTGAGAATGCCAAAGGGAGAAGACCAGAGCCCGCGTCCTATCCCATCCATTCGTCTGGACAGATCCAAATCCGCATCTCCGCGGGCGCCTTTTCTAAAGCCTAGGGCTACCAGTGCCATTTCAAGGGCAAAGAGCGACGAATCCGTCAATAAAACCCCCTGTCCTTCACAAAGGCAGACCCGCTCCGTGGCAAGAATGGCTCAAAGTGCGGTCGACGTGGCACTGAAAAAGTTCATCGCCACAACAGATCGGATCAGTCAATTCGAGGCCAACATAAATACTCCGGGCGCCCCAGAAACGGAATGCTCCCAGTACATGTGGGAAGTCCATCGGGACCAAATTCAGGCCCTGTGGGAGAAGGTTGAAAAGACCTATGAGAGCTGCTCCGACTTGCTAGCCGTTTCCGACGATAATACGGCCACCTCGACAGTGCTGGAATCAAAGTACAGCTACTGTTACTCCGTCTATTCGAGGTGTACTGCTCAGCTTCGGCAAAAAATTGCCTCTCAGTCCACTCAAGCTTCCGCCAACGTTCTCACGCCCTTGTCGACAGGCTGCCGGTTACCGCCAGTGGATACCGAAGTCTTTGCGGGTGATTATCTTCGGTGGCCCACCTTTAGAGACTTGTTCACGGCCATTTATATCCAGAACTCGCGGCTCACCCCGGTAGAAAAGTTGTTCCACTTGCTATCCAAAACAAGTGGTGACGCACACGCCATTGTTTCCAAAGCTCCGCTTACCCATGAGGGGTTTGTCGCGGCGTGGCAAAGCCTCACGGACCGCTTTGAGAACCGGCGGCTCTTGGTCAACAGCCAGTTGAATATCCTTTTCAACATCCAGGCTGTTCCTCAAGAGTCCGGAGTCGCGCTGAAGGAGCTCCAAGCCACCATTCAGAGTTGTCTGACAGCGCTGGAGATGTCCTCTATCAATGTTGAGGCTTGGGACTGTCTTCTAGTGTTCATGATTTCGTCAAAGCTCCCCAAACTTACACTTTCCATGTGGGAGCAGTCCGTGCACAATAAGTCCGAAATTCCAACATGGAAGGAGTTGGATAACTTCTTGACGGAGCGGCATCGCACTCTGGAGGCCATCGACGACGTCAAGACTAATGGCTCCGGGCAAGTTCCGCCACGGTCGGTACCCCCCCCCCGTTCCAGCTCGGAGGCTTCATTCGTACGAGACACGAGTGGTTCCGAGCCAGAAGGGTTGCGATCTCTGTTCGAGGGAGAACCATCCCATTCGCTTATGTCCGCGCTTCCTGGACATGGATGTAAATGGGCGCTCCGATTACATCAAGAGGAAACAGCTATGTCTCAACTGCTTTGCCCGAGGGCACCAGCAGCGGGACTGCACGAGTGCCCATAGCTGCTTCACATGCCACAGCCGACACCACACCCTCCTGCACCGCGGCAATCCGTTCGCTACTGCTCCGAGTCCGCCTACGGCATCAGGGGCTCGACCCACACAGACTTCCAGAAGCACGACCGGCTCAGGGGACCAGTCGGATGTGCAGGTGTGTTTCGCTTCCGGGTCGGGAGCCGTCCTACTGGGCACGGCCCTTATTGACGTGTGCCATTTGGGGTGTAGCTTCCAGGCACGAGCGCTGATAGATTCTGGGTCCGAAGCGACTTTCGTAACGGAACGACTGTTCAACCTGGTCAAGCTTCCCTTCAAGACGATTCAAGCCCAAGTTTCCGGTCTTAATCAGACCATTTCCGCACAGTCTACTAAATTTTGCCATTTCTCCATCCGATCGCCGTCTAGACCCGGGCTAAAATTAGAGACTGCGGCTTACGTTCTTCCGCAGTTGGCTGAAATCTGCCCTCAAATCCGATTCCGCGGAATCTTCTCGAGGGGTTGTCCGACATTCCCCTGGTGGACTCCAAGTTCTTTAAGAGCTCCCAAGTCGATGTGTTAATAGGAGCTGACATTCTTCCGTCTATTCTCCTCGGTAATTCCAAGGCTAACATTCGCTTCTCGGTCAGGAGACCATTTTTGGATGGGTGCTGACAGGGCCATTATCTCCGGCCAGCCCCCGCAGCGTGTCCGTTTTTTCCACACGAATTGCCCGCAGCCTCGATGACTCATTGGATCAGCTCCTCACCAAATTCTGGGAGGTGGAAGATTTGCCCGCACAGGTCAGCTCAGAATCGGATTCAGTCTGCGAGCACAATTTTGTCCAGACGACAAGAAGAGACGAGTGTGGCAAATACGTTGTGACGCTCCCCTTACGCGACCCCGAGCAGAAGGGTTCCGAGCTAGCGTCTTCGCGGTCCTTTGCTCTTGCTCAGTTCCTGCGTAATGAGCAGCGCCTGAAGAGGGATCCGCCCCTTAAGGCTCGCTATGACTCGGTAATTCAGGAGTACATAGACTTAGGCCACATGACCGAGGTCTCTCCCGCAAGCAGTTCCGCTACCTACTACCTTCCACATCATGCCGTTGTCAAGCCAGAAAGCACGACTACCAAGGTGCGGGTAGTCTTCAACGCTTCTAGCCCGTCCGCGAACGGGATCAGTCTAAACGACATTCTGTTCGCGGGGCCTGTCTTACAATCCGACCTAACGATTCAGATCCTAAAGTGGCGATACTTTAGGTTCGTCTTTAACGCCGACATCGAAAAGATGTATCGGCAAATTTGGATCGACCCCAAGCATACGTCGTTCCAACGTATTCTGTTTCGCAATCCTGATGGGGATATCCGCGACTACGAATTGAAAACGGTCACCTTCGGAGTCAATTGTGCTCCGTTCTTAGCGATCCGCGTCCTGCAACAGCTTGCTGACGACGAAGAGTCGAGGTATCCGCAAGCAAGCCGAATTATCCGGCATTTTATGTACGTGGATGACGTCCTCGCCGGGGCCGACTCCAAAGCTGATGCCCAAGTTGCGATTCGGGAGTTGAAGGGGGCTCTAGAATCAGCAGGGTTCCCACTTAGGAAGTGGACTTCTAATAGCAAGGCGATTCTAGCCGACATTCCGAGCGACCACCTCCTTCGTGCTGACTTTCTCGAAATCGACGCAGAGAGCACGGCCAAGACACTCGGCGTGCGGTGGAAGGCGACGACTGACGAGTTCTTTTTTATTCCGCCAGAATTGGGTTCTGGCTCGTCTTTCACGAAGCGCCAAGTCCTGTCCCAAATTGCCAAATTGTTCGATCCGGCCGGCTGGCTCGCTCCTTTCATCGTCCGTGCGAAGATGTTCATGCAGGACATCTGGCTCTTGGATCTAGGGTGGGACGACGCCCTCCCTCAAGATTTCTGTCAGCGATGGGTTGACTTTCTGAAGAACTATTCCGTGCTCGATCAGATCCGTATTCCTCGTTGGGTCGCGTTCCGTCCGCACCTGAAGGTAGAGCACCATGGGTTTTGCGACGCTTCACAGAAGGCGTACGGAGCCGTCATTTACGTCCGTGTCGAGGTTGGGTCGATGGTAATAGTGAACCTGCTAACCGCAAAGACGCGAGTGGCCCCGGTTAAAACGGTGTCGCTTCCGCGGCTAGAGTTGTGCGGGGCCTTGTTGTTGTCGGAGATGGCCACCGCCGTTCTTCCAAAGCTGCCAGGGGCCGCAGCCGCCCTATACTGTTGGACGGACTCGACTATTGTCCTCGCTTGGCTGCAGAAGCCAGCGTGTCAGTGGACAACCTTCGTGGCCAACCGGGTGACCAAGATCATCCAGTTCACCGACGTGCAGAAGTGGGCACATGTCCGCTCCGAGCAGAACCCTGCGGATCTCGCGAGCCGGCGGGTGGCTCTTCAAGACCTGGCAGATAGCCAGCTGTGGTGGCACGGTCCTGCTTGGTTGCAAAGGCCTCGCGGCGATTGGCCCACTCAGGGCAATAACGCCCTCGTGACTGAAGTCGAGAAGCGAGTAGTCAAGGTCCATGTTGCAAAGGCGCCTGCCGAAGATATTCTTGAGCGTTTCTCCACACTTGACAAGGCGTTGCGAGTCCTTGCTTATGTTTATCGCTTCATCCAGCGCGCGAGGAAGTTTCAATCTCCGTTCGAAGAGCACCTGACAGCTAATGAGATTACGGCGGCCGAACGCATCTTAATTTCCGTCACTCAGCGCAGACACTTCGTCTCTGAGATGGGCTGCTTAAACCAAAAGCGGCCAGTTTCGGCATCCAGTCCGATTCAAAATCTGAACCCGTTCATTGATTCGCAGGGCCTTATGAGAGTCTGCGGCCGGGTTACGGCCTCTGAACTTCTCCAATATGACGAACGGCATCCTATAATCCTTCCGTACGACTGCCATCTGTCCCGACTCCTCGTCCAGTTTACGCATCGCATCACGCTGCACGGTGGCAATCAGCTGATGATCCGCCTAATCCGGGCCAAATTCTGGGTTCCAAGGTTGAGGAACTTGGTGAAGTCCGTCATCCATTCATGCAAGGTATGCGTCATCCACAAGAAGAAGTTGCAGACGCAACTCATGGGGGAGCTACCGAAGGAACGGACGTCCTTCTCGCGCCCGTTCACGCATACTGGTGTGGATTATGCCGGTCCCTTCGAAATTAAAAACTATACGGGACGAGCCTGTCTCATCACGAAGGGGTATGTGTTGGTGTTCGTGTGCTTTTCTACAAAGGCCATCCATTTAGAGCCTACATCGGACCTTACGACCGAGAAGTTTCTGGCGGCTTTCGCTCGGTTCGTGTCAAGGAGAGGGTGCCCCCGTCAAGTGCAGTCGGACAACGGGGAGACCTTTGTGGGGGCAGCTGCCCTGCTATCCCGCTATTTTCTCCAAAGCCTAAAGGGGGCGGTGACGGGTGCCTATAACCACCAGCAGCTGCTCTGGCATTTCATTCCTCCGGGAGCCCCCCACATGGGGGGTCTGTGGGAGGCAGGCGTCAAGAGCTTCAAGACCTTGTTTTACAAGTCCACAGCCACGCGGAAATACACTTTTGAGGAGCTCTCTACTCTTCTGGCAAAGATAGAGGCGTGCCTAAATTCGCGGCCGCTCGCTCCAATGTCCGAAGACCCCGCTGATCTGTTGGCGCTTACACCCGGGCACTTTCTTGTGGGAGGCCCCCTTCTTGCCACGGTGGAACCCGAGATGAAGGGGAATACCGCGTCCGTGATTAACCGCTGGCAACACCTAAAGGCTCTTCAGCAGCAATTTCGACTGCGCTGGAAGGAAGAGTACCTGAAGGAGCTCCATAAGCGGAATAAGTGGCGAGCCCCTACAAGAGATCTCCGCGTGGGGGATATGGTGGTCATCAAGGAGGACAACCTTCCGTCCAATGAGTGGCGATTAGGCAGGGTTGACGCGGTGTTTCCGGGATCCGATGGCCATGTCCGCGTGGTCGACATCCGCACCGCGCGAGGCCTCATCAAGAGGCCCGTAGCTAAGGTCGTGCTGCTTCCTATGGAAGAGTCCACCCGACCACAATAACAATGCGTTCTTCCGCTCCGATGTTCCTGTCCACTGTGCCGTATCGTAGCTCTGACCGTAGTTCCTAGTTGTATTTCACACCATTATTAATAACGTTGTTTTGTTTCTCCGTCATATTTCCGCCAGTCGCATTAACCACGATGACGCCACGTCCACGCAACGCCCAATCCCTGGAGAGCAGATGTACTCGAGGTACGCAGTCCTACCGATGCCGAGTCTGCAATGGGATCCACCCACTGAAGAAGTGCCGTCGCTTTCTGCGGTTGAGCGCCGAGAAGCGGCTCCGGACGGTCCTTGTTAACCGGTATTGCTCCAGTTGCTTGGCCCACGAGCACTCCGACGGAGCGTGTCGGCGAGGGGACTGCTGTAAGACGTGTGGTCAGGATCACCACTCACTGCTGCACATCGTGGAGGAGCCGCGGGCTCGGCGCCAGCCGCGTCAGGAGGAGCACCGGTCGCGGCCGTCGGCCACCACTTTCCGGCTCTCAAGAACCGCTCCACGGCAGGCGGCATCCCGGCGCTCATCGGCAGCTTCTCGGCAGTCTTCAGACGCTCCACGGCCGTCGTCCGCCACTCAGCGGGCACCGTCCACTGTTCGTCCGCCCGCGCCAGCTGCGCCTAGGCAAGCTTCCGCCTCTCGGCAAGGGCCCCCGCAGAATGCGGCCGCTGCGCCAACCCTGTCGTCGCTGCTGCAGCGAAACAGTGTCAATGTGTTGCCGACTGCGCTTGTACGGATTGACACCGGGACCCGGATCTTCGACACGGGGGCCCTCATTGACCCGTGCACGCCCTCTAGCTGCATTGATGCTTCGCTAGCGGCGTGTTTCCGTCTACCCACTACTAGCGTGGGGGACGAACAAGTTTGTTCGGCCACCGTGCGGTCTAAAACCGACGAGAGCGTGCGGCTGGATGTCATGTTTAAGATCGAGCCTCACGTCCGCGTTCGCACGCCGTCCCGAGAGCTGAGCGATGCGGTGCGTGCCCACTTCCGAGGCATTACTCTGGCTGACGAGCGGTTCTATTTGCCAGCCACGATTTCCGTCGTCTTGGGCGCCGACATGTATCCGCGCATTATTCAGCCGGGCTTCCTAAAGATTCAGGACGGGCTACCGGTGGCCCAAAGCACCGTTTTTGGATGGGTCGTGTCCGGAGCCTGCCACCAGCCATAACGACGTGGGACCAATTGCAACCCGAGTGATTGCAAGGGGGGCGCGTTGTTTAGGTGAGGGGCCGCCGCTGTGCCGCCTTGGCTCACCGAAACTTAAGAGCGCACCCGCGCTCGCCCCTTTTGCGCTCAGGCCCTCGGATCGGCCGTCGCTGCTCCCGCTCTCGTGCGTTGCTGTCCGCCACTCGGGCCCGCTCCCGTGCTGTTAAGCTGTGCTTATCGGTCGGGAGCGCGGCCCTTATGCTAATTTAGTTTTAGTCTTATGTATGAAGCGAAATAAAGCTGACACCAGCCCATTGAATTTACCCACGACGCCCCCAACTCTTCATTTCGAGCCTCCGTTGTAATTTCGTTCGCGACGTGGGATTTTTCCTCTGGGTTTTCTTCGATTTCTGGAAATCTTTTTTGCGGCACAAGCGCCCCCCTTCACACAGTATATTGTCAGCGGTCCAATTTCGTATCTAGTGTTTTTTATGTAGATGTATCTATTTTCGTCTCAAATGCATTGTCAATGCATTAGCCAAAGCATTTGAAGTGCGTATAGTCATCTTGCTCCTACTTATGTAAAACCCTATAGTGTAGTATGCACATATATCGAATACCAATTGTACTTAAAGGGCTGACACTGTAACACTTAGTTGCAGTGTTTACGCAATATAAATTGCCGATCATAAACTTCCAGACGAAATATGAATCGCCCAACTTATACATTGGCCCGCACAATAAGAATGCTAGTGTCAGCATAATTGCAACACGAGCGGACCAATGTATATGTATATGTGTATATACCTCCGCGCTCAGCATAAGCGAGCATAGCTATGTACTTAAGAATATCATATATATAATTGACTCTCCGCTGCCGCTGTTGGCAGCGCAGCTTTAAGAATTAGGCTTCCTGAGCCTTAAGCATATATCCATAAGACAAGAATCAATTCTGACTTTGGAGCGACATGAACAGTTGCTCCCAAGTAAACCCAAACCAACAAAATATGAAATTAAATAAAGAATAAAACTGAAATGAAATAACACCTTATTACTTGGGAAGCCCGTGGAGGAAACTTTGGAACCAACCATTAACTGGCACCTATTACATGGCGACCGTGAAATCTGCAAGCTGCAATCTTCAAAGAAAATCTTACTTCGACGAGGGAATTGTAATATGGAAAACGTGCAAAAGAAATGCACCGCAGTAAGTAGAGTGCGATGTGTGGAAAAAGAAGTGGAGTGGTTAAAAGATTAAAGGCCAGAAAGGCCGAACTATTAAAGCTGTTGGACAGCGGAAACCCCATTAAGTGGGCCCATTCGGTAAAAATACATGCCGAAGTGGAATATATAAAAACATTGCTAGACGAAAGAAAAAAGCAATATAAAACCACAGAAACACCCACATCCACCTACTCTGCAATAAGAAATATTTCAAAACCAAAAATAATAATATCTCCTCCGGAAAAAGTGGAACTCCCGAAACTAAAGAAGAAGTGCCCAAACGACTGCGAGGGACCACTGTGCTCGCCCCATTGCGAGTACACCTGTGCAGCCAGCACCGGTGCCCCAACATAGAGGACCGAAGAGGAAGTCCAGCCTGTGCAGCCAGCACCGGTGCCCCAACATAGAAGACCGAAGAGGAAGTCCAGCCTGTGCAGCCAGCACCGGCCACGTCTTGCCATCCAAGCGAGACCACGGAGAAGGGAACCGACAGCGCTTCCTAGAGCGCATATTTTTTTTTAACCATGCACTGCGTTGCATAATTTTTTTCAATTGCACTGCGATGCATATTTTTGTTTTATATTTATAAAATAACTTTTGTAAATTGAGCAACATTAACGTTGCCCGATTAGAGCGTGGCCTGAAAACCATGCAATAACTAGGCAGGTATCACCCTGTTAGTACACATACATCTTATCGTATAGGAAAAAAAATCCAAACCTAATTAAAAATATATATATTCATACATTTTTGGATATATGTCCAATAATTGGCTAATAAATTATAAGCCAAGACCTCCGCCATATCTTAGTGACATAAAATTAAACGAAAGAAATTTAAATATGGCAATTGTTGAAACAAAGTCAGTGGACTCCACTGCAAACGTAATTAACAAAATTGAATCGAGCAATATTGACTCGAATTTAACAAACATTTTATTGTCAATTATAGTTGCCATAATGTGCGCTTATATTTTGTACAAAGCCTATATTCTCCACAATAAATGTATTACAAAAAAGGCTATAAATAAAAGCCAGGCTAACGACCTGGACAAAATATAAAGAGGCACAGGCAGTAATTGAGAATAAAGTGCTTAGAACTACCATTCAATAAATACCTTTTTGAAATATAATAAGAACTAATAAAATAAAAATAAATTGATCTTTTACATACACCTTCTACTACCCTTAAAATAAATAAAACATATGACCGAACTAATAATATATTACAATCATTACAATCAGGAAAATGTCGAATAACGGGGCAGATATTCAGCAAACTGACATGAGTCAGGAAATGCAAAAGAGCGCCATTGAATGCGCAAAACAGGCCATAGAAAAATACTACCTTGAAGCTGATATAGCAAAGCATATAAAAACTGAATTTGATTTAAAATTCAAAGGCAAATGGCACTGCATTGTAGGCAGACAATTCGGGTCATATGTGTCCCACCAGCCAGATCATTTCATACATTTCCATGCAGGAGGCTTAGCTATTCTGTTGTTTAAAAGAGGTTAATAAAAAGAGGCATTCCACCTATTTAATTCTGGTAATACATTCCACTAATGTTCCCAACGAAATTTCATTAAATAATGGAATGGGATGAGTTGTATAAAGAACTGAATAACCTTAAGCTTGATTTTGACAGATCCTATAAGTCTTTATCAAGGACCCGGCTAGCACAGCAAAATACTGTAAATAAGCATGCCGAAATATTAGTAGACCGCTTCAACACAGCGCGTATATTAATACATGAGCAGAGAGACCGGCTAGACAAAGCCAATTGGTCAAGGGTATCTAAATTCTTGCTAAAATTAAGGGAGAATTTAATATACATAAAGCTAAGGTATAATTTGGCCATTTCAGTGCCAACCATACTTAATACCCCTTTGACAGTAGAAACAGGAGACAAGCCGGAATCATCAAATTCGCCAGCTATTGAGCCAGCAGAGATTGATAACCCGGTCTTAACGGATCCTGAAATAGAGGAAAAAGATATAAACAACCTCACAATCCCAGCCGTCCTCATTCAATCTGAAACATCAGATCAATACCTATCCGACTCAGACAATAACGACAGCATTGTAGAGGTTAAACCAACCACAATGGCTCAATCAAATATTGACTTTATTAACACAGCATCCAAGCTTGTACCAGCTTTCGATGGGAAAGCTGACAATTTGACAAGTTTTGTTGATGCATTAGAAATAATACAGTCAATAAAAGGCGAGCACGAAGAATTAGCTATTTCTATAATAAAAACAAAGCTAAAAGGTGCCGCCAGGAATCTAATCGGAAATGAAACAACTATTTCTGAGGTGATTTCCAAATTAAAGAGCAATGTCAAAGGCGAAACTGTAGACGTATTATCAGCAAAATTGATGAACCTACAGCAACGCAACAAAACTGCTAACCAATACACACAAGAGGTTGAGCAGATGACTAAAGCGCTGGAAGGTGCTTATATATCGGACGGATTAAGCCTAGAGTTAGCCAGAAGCTACTCTACTAAGCAGGCAGTCAAAGCAATGGCTAAAAACTGCACAATTAATAGGGTAAAACTTATCATGCAATCTGGTAGTTTCAATAACATGAACGAAGCTATATCCAGATTTGTAGATAATTGCACAGAAGAAACGGGACAGTCAAACACTGTCCTGTACTACAATAATCAGTCCCAACGCGGTACAAACCGCTGGCGTGGAAATTATAGAGGCAACTCTCGTAATTACCAAAGCAGTGGATATAACCAAAACAATGGTAATAACCGTAACAACAATAATAATAATTATAACCAAAATAATAATTATTATAGAAATAACAACCGTAATGGAAACAACCGCGGCGGAAATAGCCGTGGGGGAAACAACAACGGTAACAGAAACAATAACAACAATGTCCGAGCTACTCAAAGCAATTCGGGAAACCAACAGAACCCTTCAGATGTTTAGAGCCGTCAACCAGCTCCATAAAAACAATCAACCTCAACCTAAGCATCTTTGTGAAAATTAAAAATGAAAGGACAGGTAAACAATATACTCTGTTGCTTGATACTGGTGCAGATATATCAATTTTAAAAGAAAACATAGATCAATTTGAACATATTAATAATAATATTCATACTCAAATATCAGGAATCGGAGAAGGTACAATCTCTTCTAAAGGCTTAGCCTTTATAGAACTCACTACAGGCAAATATATTATTCCGCACGACTTCTATTTAGTCGAGCAAAATTTCCCAATACCTTGAGATGGCATACTAGGTCTAGACTTCATGAAACGATATAATTCCAATCTAGATCTCACTCAAAGTGGCGACTCACTGATTCTTCGCCCAAATAACTTAAACTTTCCAATTAAATTACAATTATCATACACTTGTAAAAATAATGCCACCGTACTCCCAGCTCGTTCCGAAGTTATCCGTGAAATACAGATCCCCTCAATAGAAAATCAAATTCTGATTCTAAACCAAGAAATTGAGGAAGGTATTTATATCGCAAATACGATATCCAATCCCAAAAACACTTATGTCCGTATCATAAACACAACAAATAGTAACAGAATTGTAAATTTAAATAAAATTAAATTCGAAACTTTAAATAATTATGATATAATAAAAGGAAATAACGAAGAAAGAGATCACTTCGTTATGGAAAAGCTAACTAAAAATTTTCCGCCTATGTTCAAAACCCAATTGAAAGATCTATGCACCAAGTATACAGATATATTCGGACTAGAAACCGAATCGATAACAACAAACAATTTTTACAAACAAAGACTTAGAGTGAAGGATGATGAGCCCGTATATATCAAGAACTACAGAAATCCTCACAGCCAAAAAGACGAAATTCAAGCCCAAGTTCAAAAATTGATAGACGATAACATAGTCGAACCATCGGTCTCAGCATATAATAGCCCACTTTTATTAGTTCCGAAGAAGTCTCTTCCGGACTCTGACAAGAAAAAATGGCGATTAGTAATTGACTATCGTCAAATTAATAAAAAACTCTTGTCTGATAAATTCCCGCTCCCTAGAATTGATGACATTCTAGATCAACTAGGTAGAGCAAAATACTTCTCATGCCTTGACTTAATGTCAGGTTTTCATCAAATTGAACTTGAAAAAAGTTCCAGGGATATAACGTCATTTTCGACGAGCAATGGCTCGTATCATTCCAGAGAATGATGACTATCGCTTTCTCCGGATTAGAGCCGTCACAAGCATTTCTTTATATGGATGACTTAATAGTCGTAGGATGTTCCGAAAATATATGCTCAAGAACTTAACTGATGTCTTCGAGAAATGTAGGCAACATAACCTAAAACTACATCCTGAAAAATGCTCATTTTTCATGCATGAAGTCACATTCTTGGGACATAAATGCACTGATAAAGGAATCTTGCCAGACGACAAAAAATATGACGTCATAAAGAACTATCCAGTCCCACATGATGCGGACAGCGCTAGACGATTCGTTGCATTTTGCAATTACTATAGGCGCTTTATAAAAAACTTTGCCGATTATTCCCGTCACATAACCAGGTTATGTAAGAAGGATGTAAAATTCTGAATGTCAGAATGCCTTCGAACATCTCAAAACGGCACTTATAAACCCAACCTTGTTACAGTATCCAGATTTCACCAAAGAATTCTGCATAATAACCGATGCAAGTAAGCAAGCATGTGGAGCGGTTTTAACTCAAAACCATAATGGACTCCAACTTCCAATTGCATACGCATCAAGATCCTTTACTAAAGGAGAAAGTAACAAGAGTACTACTGAGCAGGAACTAGCTGCTATTCATTGGGCTATAACTCATTTCCGACCATATATTTATGGTAACCATTTCACGGTTAAAACAGACCATAGACCATTAACTTATTTGTTTTCAATGGTAAATCCCAGTTCGAAATTAACACGTATGAGGCTTGAACTAGAGGAATTTGATTTTACGGTAGAATACCTGAAGGGAAAAGATAACTTTGTCGCTGATGCGTTATCCAGAATAACCATCAAAGAACTACAAAATATTACTGGAACAATAAATAAAGTCACTACTAGAAATCAAAGTAGACAGAAATCCTGCGCAGGAGAAAAAGAAACAGAATTGCCTAGGCAATCTGATGAGAAAGCTTCAAAGCCCAACGTATATGAAGTCATTAATAATGATGAAGTACGTAAAGTAGTGACCTTGCATGTAAATAATAAAATGTGTTTATTCAAACACGGAAAGAAAATTACTGCAAGTTATGATGTTAGCGATTTGTATACTAATGGAACCCTTGACTTAGGTCAATTCTTCCAAAGGCTTGAAAAGCAGGCCGGTATTAACAAAATTAGCCAACTCAAAGTGGCACCGTGGGAAAATATCTTTGAACTCGTTTCAATTGATAATTTTAAAATAATGGGCAATAAGATACTGAAATCATTAAGAGTAGCGCTACTCAACCCGGTGACCGAAATAAATTCGAAAAACGAAAAAGAAGCTATACTGTCTACATTCCATGATGATCCAATACAAGGAGGTCACACTGGCATTACAAAAACCTTGGCCAAGGTCCAGAGACACTACTACTGGAAAAATATGTCCAAAGACATAAAAGAGTACATAAGAAAATGTCCTAAATGCCAAAAGTCTAAAACGACTAAACACACGAAGACCCCATTGTCAATAACAGAAACACCTGAAAAAGCCTTCGACAGGGTAATTGTGGATACAATCGGTCCACTACCAAAATCCGAAAATGGGAATGAATACGCAATTACATTAATTTGCGATTTGACAAAGTATTTGGTAGCAATACCAATACCAAATAAAAGTGCAAACACAGTAGCTAAAGCTATTTTTGAAAATTTCATTCTGAAGTACGGTCCAATGAAGACGTTCATTACGGACATGGGAACAGAATACAAAAATTCAATTATTGAAGATCTATGTAAATATTTAAATATTAAAAACATAACTTCAACTGCACACCACCACCAGACTGTAGGTACCGTGGAGCGAAGCCACAGAACGTTTAATGAGTTCATCCGTTCCTACATTTCAGTAGACAAAACTGATTGGGATACATGGATACAATACTTCGCATATTGCTTTAACACAACCCCCTCTATGGCACACAATTATTGTCCATACGAGCTAGTTTTTGGTAAAAATTCAAATTTGCCAAAACACTTCAATAGCATAGATAGAATAGAACCCCTTTATAACATAGAAGATTATGCTAAGGAGTCTAAATTTAGATTAGAACAGGCATATAAGAGAGCTAGAATAATGCTAGACGATAATAAACAAAAACAAAAATCTAGGTACGACAAAACTATTTTAGATTTTGAATTAAAAATAGGAGACCAGGTTTTATTGAAAAATGAAACAGGGCATAAGCTAGATTTTCAATATACAGGTCCTTATAAGGTAGAACAAATAGGAGATAGAGATAACATAACTATAACAAATATTAAAAATAAGAAACAAGTAGTACACAAGGATAGACTAAAACAATTTATTTCATAATCAATTTGGTTCTTTTATATTTCATAAATAAGATTACCATCAAAAAAAAAAAAATTAATATATAATATATATATAATTATAAAATAACTTCATTATATTACGTTATTTTTCAAAAGGAGGGAGATGTAGTATGCACATATATCGAATACCAATTGTACTTAAAGGGCTGACACTGTAACACTTAGTTGCAGTGTTTACGCAATATAAATTGCCGATCATAAACTTCCAGACGAAATATGAATCGCCCAACTTATACATTGGCCCGCACAATAAGAATGCTAGTGTCAGCATAATTGCAACACGAGCGGACCAATGTATATGTATATGTGTATATACCTCCGCGCTCAGCATAAGCGAGCATAGCTATGTACTTAAGAATATCATATATATAATTGACTCTTCGCTGCCGCTGTTGGCAGCGCAGCTTTAAGAATTAGGCTTCCTGAGCCTTAAGCATATATCCATAAGACAAGAATCAATTCTGACTTTGGAGCGACATGAACAGTTGCTCCCAAGTAAACCCAAACCAACAAAATATGAAATTAAATAAAGAATAAAACTGAAATGAAATAACATCTTATTACTTGGGAAGCCCGTGGAGGAAACTTTGGAACCAACCATTAACTGGCACCTATTACAATAGAGCTGTAAAATCTTTAATGAAGTCTTCACGGTTCCTTCCGTTAATACCTGAAAGGATTCTGTGGATTGATGTATTGTACTGGCATAGTGGCAAGTGCACTTTAAGTGCCGCAGGTTCGGTCTCGAACGCCAAGGTAAAAAAAAAAAGAGTTCAGACAGTCACCAACACGCAGGACTGTCCAAAGTTACCACACACAGGACTACAAGCAGCCTGGATAACGGGTCCTACCGTCCTAGAATATTCATCATCGGATGAGAATGACGTTTAACATGGGAGTCGCGTGGATCCCATATCGGAAGAAGCATGAGCTTGAACCCATATTTCCGGAGCTAGGATTAGAATACAGTGGTCGTGGAGCAACGGGCTCGACAACCAGAACATTCAGACGCATTCTTTACCCAACTGCCGCTACCGCTCGATGCGGGAAACCTACCGGTAGCCACACCGGTATTACACGTACATCCGTCGCACAGCCCGACACGAACACTTGTTTCCTCTTGGTGGACAAAGTAACCAACTGGGGACTCACCTTCAACGGCATCTCAGATACGCTCAGCTTCTTCGAGCACCTGAAGGGACGGGCTGAAGCGTGTGTATAGCGACATATGCAGACGACACTGCAATCCTCGCAAGGTCCAGCTGCGTCTACGCCAGGGACAAACTTCAGATACTTCTGAAGAGGTTTGAGAACTGGGCCTGTAGATGGAATGTGGCCATCAACACAGACAAGTGTGCGGTGGTCACATTCGCCCTGAAGAGAGACACATGTCCAGGGGTCTTTCTTCATGGTCAGCTGTTGCCCCAACGCGAGGAGCACACATACCTGGGACTGGTCCTGGCGTTCGCGTCGCACATCAAAGAGATAAGGGCCAAGTTGGAAAACACTGCAGGCGTCTAAACTGGCTAACTTGCCCGAAGTCGAAGGCTTCCAGGCTAAATTCCTTAGGCGAATCACTGGAGCGCAGTGGTATCTAAGGAATGCTGACATACGAAGAGAATTAAAAGTCCCTGCAATAGGAGATTATATGAACACCCTAGCTGCCAGATACAGAACCAGACTCTGGAGTCACCCAAACGCGCTGGACAGGAGGATGGGCAGGACTAGCACCAGGAGACGCCTGAAGAGGGTCATAATCCGGGAGCTGCCAACCCGGCGTATAAACTACATTTTAATTAATATTCTTATATATTCGCTACATAAAATTGTTAAATAATAATAGATATGTAGTCAAATAAGTTTAGCAGCAAACTTGCATACAACCAAATAAAAAAAAAAATAATAATTATTATTATAAATTATATATATTATTAATATTAAAATTAATATTAATCTTAAAAATATTATAGATATATAATAGTATATAATATCGCTCCACCTTTACTTGAAGTTTTCACCGTAAAATCCTTATCCACGAAATCCAATTTTTTGGTAATTGATCAGTGTTTTGGTGCTCGATATTTAACAATAACAACGGAATCATTTTAAATAAAGACAGTGACTTTTATCTCTGATAATTAATTTGTTTTTAATTATCTTTCCATCCACCTTGCCTTATCTTCTGTGCTGTGCATTACTGCACTCGGCTCAACATTGTTGTTGGTGCAAGCGTTCTGCATACCGCGAACAATCACACAACCTACTGTGTTTGTGACGCTTAGATAAAAACTCTTATTTATTCTCGCTCGATCTTTGTTTTGATCGTTTCCTTCGCCGCGCTAATTCAATACATTGTGTTTTTTTGTCTTCTAAAATTCGCTTGCTTTTTACGAATTCCTACAATTACACTCAACGATACCATGGCTTCTTGTTGTGTAACTGAATGCCCAAATGGCCGCAAAAAAACTTCGCGGCAGGCCACTGTTTTTTGTTAGCTCTGCGACAAGATCGCCCACCCTGGCTGTGCTGATGTTGGACATCACCGCTTACGCGATCACGCCGGACTGGATTGGACGTGCCCGGGATGCCTACATATCAAATCCGATATGAGAACTTTTATGTGGCAAACTCATTTTGAGTTTCAGTCCCTTTCAGCCGGATTCACAGAACTCTCCAGTCTCTCCAGACTTTTGGAAAATATCACACTGTTCCAAAAGTCATTTGGATTGTTTAAATAGTTTTTTTCATATTTTTTGGTTGTTTTTTGAAATGAGTGGTTTACGTCTTGCCACAGAACTCTTTTATGTAGCCTTTGCAGTGTCCTTCGAACCCAAATTGCGTAATTTTTTTTCCCAAAATCATTTTTAATTGTTGCTACAATCTGGGTTGAATAGATTTTTGGGTAAACCTTCCCTTTCCTGACGGTATTAGCGCGCTCCGGGTCAGTCAAAGCCATGGGTCGGCCAGTGCGCTTGGCGCTCTGCAACAACAGGGCTCCTTTGAAGCGCTGCACAATGCTCCGAATGGTAAAACGGCTTCGATTTATCATTTCCCCAATCTCCAGATCTAAGCCCCATCAAAAAATTGGGAAGAATTGGACAGACAGGTAAAAAAACGCGCCATGTCCCCAAAAGCCGATCTGAAGGTAGCCTTTATAGAGGAATGGCGTCATATTCAAACAGAAACCACCCAAAATTTGGTTTCTTCGATGCCAATCTGTTTTAAAACTAAAATGCTTAGCCACTATATATTAATTTTCATTAAAACCCGTTAAATTTTCTTAATATTTAATATATTTGTTTAGGTGTGCCATTACTTTTGTTCCGAAAAAATCTGGCTTTTTTAGTTTTTAAATTTTGTTAAATTAAATAAAAAAGATTCAGTTCTGAAACAAATTTAATTTAGTTTTAAATTGTTTAATTTATATAAGAAAATTTTAATTTATTTAAATATCATCATTTTTCCTTTTGAAAAGGTGAGCGAAAGTCAGGCATGCCAACTGTGCCATCACTTTAGTTCGCCACTGTATTTGCAAACCAAATCCTAAGATTCGGTTTGCCAAAAAAATGACTTTGGCTGCTGACTACTGGAAGTGTGTTGCTAGACCCTTACCGCTTCCGATCGCCGTCGGCTGCTAAGTGATTTTCTACGGCCAGCGGTCCGCTTTATATAGGGCCTGGCGTGATCTAGTGTGTCCGCCGCGATCGGTCTGTTTGAAAAAATAATTGGAAAAATGAGCAAAAATCAAATTGTATTGTGTGCCCATTTTGACTTGTGACTTTTAATGAGCTGGCTAAAATACTTTTCAATTACAAATTTGTTTCATTAGAGCAGTATATTGTCAGCGGTCCAATTTCGTATCTAGTGTTTTTTATGTAGATTTATCTATTTTCGTCTCCAATGCATTGTCAATGCATTAGCCAAAGCATTTGAAGTGCGTATAGTCATCTTGCTCCTACTTATGTAAAACCCTATACAGCAGTCAAATCTTTAATGAGGTCTTTACGGTTCCTTCCGTTAATACCTGAAAGGATTCTGTGGATTGAGGTATTGTACTGGCATAGTGGCAAGTAGTTTATTTACTGTTTCTTAGTACAGAGTTGAATGGATGGATCTCGGGTGCGCGGCTGCCTGGTCGTCTGTGCTTCGGAACGCCCCGACAGGTCCGTTCGGGCCGGGGTACGTCGGCGCTTCGGAACGCCCCGACAGGTCAGCTCGGGGCGATGGACCCGGAAGCCTGCGGAGAAAGAGAAGAGAGAAGGTGTGGGACTCGGAAGTCTTCCCAGAGGGAAAGAGATAGCGGACTCGTAAGTCTTCGGAGAGAAGTCGCGGTGGACTCGAAAGTCTTCGGTTTGCGGGAGAGAGAGAGGGTGGGCGGACTCGTAAGTCTTCACAGCGAGAGGGCAGGCGGACTCGTAAGTCTTCAGAGAGAGAGGGCTGGCGGACTCGTAAGTCTTCAGAGAGAGAGGGCTGGCGGACTCGTAAGTCTTCAGAGTGAGAGGGCGGGTGGACGCGTAAGTCTTCAAAGAAAGAGAGAGAGAGCGGGCGAACTCGTAAGTCTTCAGAGAGAGAACGGGCGGACTCGTAAGTATTCTGAGAGAGAGAGAGAGAATTCGGCGGGCCGAATTCTATGCCGCGACTTGCAAATCAATCGACAATGTATTTTGCAACACAAATCCTAAGATTCTGGTCGCCCAAAAAGTGACTTTGGCTGCTGACTACTAGGAGTGTGCTACTAGAGGCTTACCGCTCCCCATCGCTGTCGGCTGCTAAGTGTCTTCTTACACCAGAATTTTTGGTGCTCCGAACCTCGCCAGTATCCGCTCCCGAAACGCCCTTAGAAATGCTTCCGCCGTTGCTTGCCGGATTGCCGCTAGCTCCACCCACCTCGAGTATTTGTCGATCATAACCAGCAACACCGAGTTTCCATGTGTCGTCCGTGGTAATGGCCCCACGAAGTCGACGCATACTGTCTCCCACGGTGCCTCTGCTACTTGCGTTAGCATCTTCCCGGCTGCTTTCTGCTGCGAGACTTTGTATTTCTGGAAACTGTCGTATGCCCGCACGAACTTCTTCGTGTCCCTGGTTAATCCCGGCCAAAAATATATTGCTTTTATTCTTTTTATGGTCTTGAATATTCCAAGGTACCCTGCTTCCGCCGCGCTATGGTTTTCTCTCATGATCTGCGGTATTTCGCCCGCGGTTGCGCACAGCTTCCACCGCTGCTGGTCTCTTTTCTGTTCACCCCGCTTGTATAACCGTCCCTCCAATATCTGGTACTCCTCACTATGTGGTTCTCCTTGTAGCTCCTCCTGGTGTCGTCCTGGTGTCGTCCTGGTGTCTAAATCCCTTGACTTCCACCCGTGGTAGTCTCGATAGGGCATCCGCTACCACGTTGAGTTTCCGCTTCCTATACTGCAGATCGAATTGGTACGGTTGCAAACCCAGCGCCCACCTGGCGACTCTCTCTGCCGGGCTCTTGATCGAGTTCAGCCACTTCAGCGCCATATGATCTGTTACCACCGTAAAGGGATATCCCTCGAGGTACATCTTATACTTGTCAATACCCCAATAAATGGCCAGGCACTCCTTCTCCGTCGCGCTGTATTTTTGCTACGTCTTATTTAACCTCTGGCTTGCGAACGAGATCACGTGTTCCCCATCTTCTGCCTCCTGCGTCAGGACTGCTCCTAATCCGAAGTCGCTCGCATCTGTTTGCAGTTTGAATCGCCTCGAAAAATCTGGGCACGCCAAAACTGGTGCTTGTGTCAAGCTCTCCTTCAGGCCGTCGAACGCGCGTTGGTGCTTCTCAGTTCATTCAAATTTCTGTCCCTTCCGGATTAGCTCTTGTAGCGGTCCGGCTCGCTCGGTGAAGTTTGGCACGAACCGTCTATACCACGATGCCATCCCCAAGAAACTGTGCACCTCTTTCGTGGATTTTAGTGCTGGTAGCTCCTGAATTGCCGCCACCTTCTCCGGGTTTGTGTGAATGCCCTGGTTGCTGACAACGTGCCCCAAGTACTTCAGCTCCTCTTGGAAGAAATGGCATTATTCATTTATTCGTAAGTTTGCCCTTTGCAGCCGTTTAAACACTTCCTGTAATCGCTGTAAGTGCTCCCCTTGGTTTGCCCTATCACGATGATATCGTCCAAGTACGCAAAGGCATGAGGCTCCATTTCTGGCCCAATGATCGTGTCCAATGCCCGTTGGAATGTTGCAGGTGCCGTAGTAAGTCCAAACGGCATCACCTTCCATTGGAACAATCCTCTCCCCGGTACGGTGAATGCCGTATACTGTTTGCACTCCTGGTCCATTGGGATTTGCCAGTACCCCGCCTTAAGGTCTATAGTGCTTATATACTTTGCCTCCCGCAGCTGGTCTAGGATAAAGTTCTCCGTGGTACTGGATATGCGTCCTTCTCGGTCTTGTCATTTAATAACCGATAATCGATGCACATCCGCCATTCGTTGTTTTTTTCCTGACCAGCACCACGGGTGCACTATATGGACTACTTGACCTTTCTATCAACCCTAGGAATAATAACTCGTTCACCTGTTCATCGATAATTGCCTTCTGCTTTGGATTTCTTGGGTAGTACCTCTGCTTAATTGGTTTATCGTCTGTTAGGTATATCTTGTGCGTTGCAGCGTTACTGACCCCTGCATCCTCTCGAATACTTGCCTCTGCTCCTGCAGGAAGTTCTCTATCTTATCCTCTGGCGTATCCTCCGGGTCTTGTGTATCCGCTACCTCCATTGCCTCGTTGTTGCTGCTCCCTACCTCCTTTATCTCCAGCTCGAGATTCCCGCAACGTAGAGTGCTCCGTGCTTTCGCCAAGAAATCCATCCCCAACAAAATGCTCCCTGCCACTTCTGACATGATCATGAATGATGTTTCGATCTGTGCTTCTCCGAATCTGATCTCGGTGTGAAACTCTCCTATCGCATGCTGCTTCATCCCGTTGGCCAGCGTTATTTCCGCCCGAACTCCGCTCCATCTCCCGTGTTCTCGGAGATCCTGGTATGAGTTCTTGCTGATCACGCTCCGTGATGCTCCTGTATCTATGACTCCCTTTACTGTTCTTTCCCCGAATCCGATCCTTGCCACGATTTGGAATCCGTCACATGTCAGGTCGTCCCTCGGGTCTGGCATTTGATGCGTGGCCTGAGCTACCAGTTTTAGTTGCTCAGGCCTTACGCGACCAAACAGAACAGCCTTGGTGGCTTACCACAATTGCGTGCTGCGTGCCCTGTGCCACCGTATCTAAAGCACATCTCTTGCTTTATCTGTTGCTGTTGTCCCGGTCGTATTGCGCCCTCCGCGGCTTCGATTTCCTCTACCTCCTCTGCCAATTTCAGGAACTCCGTTAATGTGCTGAACCCATTCCTCCGTGTGTACAACTTTATTTTGCTCCTGCAATTTTTATACACCCTGTCCAATTTTTCGTCTTCGGAAAGCTTCGTGAAACGCATCAACATCCGTAATTCGGTTGCGTATTCCCTTACTGGTTCGTTTCCCCGTTGCCTCATCTGGGCGATCTGTTGTTCTAGCTGTTCTTCGTACCTCGGTGGCAGGAAGTACTCTCGTAATTCCTCCTTTAACTGATCCCAGGTCCTGATCTTTGTTGGCGTGGTGTTCCACCAATCCGCTGCGAGTCCCTCCAGGATGAATTGCATGGTTTGGATCAACTGGTCCACTGCCATTCCGTACCCTTTGGCCCACTGTTCTATCTTCTCCAAGAACTCCAGTAGGTTTGATGTTCCCTGGTACCTTATCCCCCAACCTCGCACCCGGTCAATAATCTCTGTTTCCACCTTCCTCCCCGGTTTCTCCTTCCTTGGGCTCTCCATCTCGCCAGTTACCATGATCGTTGGTGCTCTTGCAGGGCTTTTTTCTCTTCTGTACCTCTCCGCCAAGGTTGCCAGTCTCTGTCTTATGCTTTCTGTATGATCCGTCTTTTTACAGAACGCCGACAGTTCCTTCCTTAAGTCTTCCAATTTCCCTGCTTGGTCTAACCTGAATTCCTCCGCGTACTCGGCCAGCTCGGCTTTTGTTGACATGTACACCCAGCTGGACATGCTCTCCTTGTCTCGGGTTTCTCTTACTACCACTTTTCCTATTCGGGTGCCAATGTGACGGTCTGCCCTCCAGCTCCCCAGGTAGCTTAGGGACGGCCAGAGTCCGCCTAGTAGTCCGAGTGGTAGCTGTAAGAGAGGTTCCCCGATTCCCAGTAAGAACAGTAGAGAGAATTCGGTAACTTAAGTATGCTTCTTTGTACAGAGTTCGATAGATGGATCTCGGGTACGCTGCTGCCTGGTCGTCGGTGATTCGGCACGCCCCGACAGATCAGTTCGGGCCGGGGTACGTCGGCAGTCTGGGACGGCCAGTCCAGAGGGCGATGGACCCGGGAGCCTGCGGAGAAAAGAGAAGAGAACAGTTGTGAGACTCTAAAGTCTTCCCGAACGGACTCGAAAATCTTCAAAGAGAGAAAAAGAGAGAGTGAGAGAGCGGACTCGAAAGTCTTCAGAGAGGATTCGCGAGGATTCGGACTCGAAAGTCTTCGGTTTGCGGGAGAGAGAGAGGGCGGACTCGAAAGTCTTCAGAGAGAATTCGCGGTGGTCTCGAAAGTCTTCGGTTTGCGGGAGAGAGATAGCGGACTCGTAAGTCTTCAGAGAGAATTCGCGGTGGACTCGAAAGTCTTCGGTTTGCGGGAGAGAAAGAGGGCGGACTCGCAAGTCTTCAGAGAGAATTCGCAGTGGTCTCGAAAGTCTTCGGTTTGCGGGAGAGAGAGAAAGGGCGGACTCGCAAGTCTTCAGAGAAAGAGGGCGGGCGGACTCGTAAGTCGTCAGAGAGAGAGGATTCGGCAAGCCGAATTCGATGCCGCGACTCGCAAGTCTTTTGACAATGTATTGAAACCCAAATCCTAAGAATCTGGTCGCCCAAAAAGTGACTTTGGCTGCTGACTACTAGGAGTGTGCTACTAGAGGCTTACCGCTCCCGATCGCTGTTGGCTGCTAAGTGCCTTCCTATGGCCAGCGGCCCGCATTATATAGGGTCTGGCGGGCTCCAGTGTGCCCCTGGCTGTTAGTATGGCCCTTTCTTGGCGCGCGCGCACATTTAATTCAAATTCAAATCCACTTCCTTTATATACATTTTATTTACAAGTTTATTGTGCGCGGCGCGCGTCACACGATTTAATTTGATTTAACTTCGTTTCATTAAATTTCTTTAAAAAAAAATTAAATAAAATTCAAACCAATGTGTTTTAATTTAACAAAATACTCATAAAAGTTGTAAACAATTATTGTAGAAATAAAAAGCCGTTGAAAAAACTATACCAACCAAAATGGTGCTAAATTCGATTCAAATAATAACAAACCATTTATAATTTTCACGTTCATGAGAGAAGTACACCATGTTCTTTAATTCCGCCTAGTTTAGTTAATGACTATCTTGAATCTATTCCTATGAACTGTTTGTGTTTAATAATAAAAAAAATATTACAGTAATAATACATTACAATAACCTTTCGATCTTTCGCAACCTGTAGAGTTGATACTTAAAGAGATTTGCAGTGAGCTTCTATCGGAAATCGAGTCTTCTCTTTGGTGTCTAGATTTTCTAAAGTTCAAAATCGTTCTAGCAGCGCACAGTGGCGCCATTGGCGCATTTGGCGTTGCATAAATCAAAAATGCTCGCAAAAACGATTTAAACTATAAGAAATCGACTGAGAATTTCACGACGGTTCCAAATCCGTTGAGAAAACAAAATTTTTGTAGAAGTTATGAGCATTCAAAGTTGAAACCAATCGGACTGATTTTGGTTTTAAATTATAGATACATTCATAAACTTTAAATGAAAGCAAAAAAACGGCAGTTTGGGTTTGGCTTGTACAGGTAAATCGTTACCTGCCAGCTGTCCAATTTTAACAACTTTTTCTGCCTAAAGTAGTCTAGAACTTTTTTGGCACCACGGAACACTCAACTACACTATATAGGTCAGTTCCGTGTATCTTTCCTGAACCAGGATCCGTTTAGAGAGTCTGCGTCTAGCTGCGACTCCACCTTTGGCAGCGATTTTAGTGAAGCAACTCAGGGTCAAAAAACACGAAATATGGGTGAAAACGCTTCAGGGGTACCGGCAGCGATTTGTTGATTGTGATTTGTTGTTGTGATTTTTTGTTTTAAATAATATTAAGACGCGAAAGGATGAAGAATCAAATGTTTATAGTCCAGAAATGCTTCAGCTATTAGAAATTCCCTCAATATAGGTTTATTGTTAGTCAAAATGTTAGAAAAATGATCAAAAAATAAAAAAAATCGAAATTTAAAAAAATATTTGTGTAAAATATTTTTTTACATTTTTTAAAATATTTTTATTTGAGCAAATCGATAAAAATAAAGCTAAAAAATTCAACAATTTTTTTTGTATAAAAACCGTTTTCAATGAGAAAAATCGATTTTTTCACTTTGACGCCCTATAAATGGAGGAATGGGTGGGCGTGGCACATTGTCCACTAGATATATAAATTTTACATCAATTCACTGTCAAATGCCGTTTAAATTATTCGATTGTCTTATTTGGTTCAAAAGTTATAATTTTTGCAACGTCAAATGCCAGAAAAGCGCCACTGTGCAGCGTATCGATCTCTTCTTCTATGGTTGCCGCTGCACAAATCACTGATCAGTCATAGAAGTCCAGAATTGATGTTTGATTTTTCAGGAGCATCATTAATACATCCTCCTTGGACTTGACCTCCTTTATTACTTTTGACACGTCGTCGGCGTATTTTGAGTTCAGCATGCCAAAAATGAGTTTGCCACATTTCCGATTATATCGAGTGCTGATTGTTGTTGTCGGGAGTGATTAATCAGCTTATTTCTTGATTGTAGCTCGCCGTGAAAATGTTCATGTAGGGACCCAAATGCATTGCCGTTTCGTAGTTCTCAACACTTTTTGTCTTAGTTCAGATATTCCGGCTGAAAATATTTCAATGTCGCTCCGATATGGCTTCAAGTCATAATACACGATTATCATCTATTCTGCGATTGCCATTTTGAAGGTGCCGAGCCGCTGGTAGAATATTTGAAAACTGAGTCGCGCTTATTGATTGTACCATTGCTAATTATAGAAAGAGTAGCATTGCCAACAAAGTTGGGAGGATCGGCAACGACATCTTATTTTCCTACGTTTCTTCTGCCCGCGCTGTGTCCTCAATAGAGCTGCCTAGACGTTTTGAATGTTCCTGATGCCGTTTTAACGTCTACTACTCGGACCTCGTTGTTTTTGCTTAGATCTGCTTTTACTATCTGTTTCATATTCCAGCTCATTACAGGCACGTTGTCTTCTTTTACTAATACCATTAATTCTTCTTTGACATTCTGTGACATGGTTTTCCATTTGGTGCGCATTTGTAGTTCTTGCAGATATTCCATTGAGTACTGATTCCATAATGATTGTTTGAGCCCAGCGTTTTACCGGGTAGGGCAAGATTTGAATCAGTAGGAGTGGTTAGTGGCTTACCCATTAGGAAATAACCTTGGATGAGCGCTGATGTATCCGTAGGATCTGATGACCTCGGAGTGATCGCCTCGACCTCAATGATTATAGTGTTGAGCTCTTCAAACATTAATGATGATGACTGATACCAGTAGCCGCAATGCTGATTTTATCGAAGCTCCCCATAGGCCGCCAAATTATGGCGCTCGAGGAGGTTTAACTTGAATTCCACCTGCTTCTTGTTGCATTGGTTTATAAGTCTGGCCTGGGCATTGTCGGTGAAGATATCTTCTTCTGAAGCTATTAACGGATTGTTGGCACCGATGAAATTTGCGTTATCACAGTGAATAGTCGACAGCAAAGAGCGGCTAGGAAGACATGTGGCTTTAGTGGCAAAACAGCAGAACACTGCAATATAGGTCGTATCTGGTCTTATCCACGGATATTATGATGAATCCAAATGGAACTGCAGTAGTCGACTCCAGAGTTGGAAAACGGCCAAGCCTCTGTCATTGTTTTATATGGACGTTAATGCACTACGGTCAGTGGCCATTATGACACCAAGCACGTGCCTGTTAGAGTTAGGTATTAGTAGACGCGATGGAAAATATAGAAAAGAATACGAGGAAATAAACTACCGGCGAGCTGCCTGAATGTTTGCGTGCATGCGGTCTAAATGGGTAAGAATTAAAGTTGTTAGTTTAGGAAGACTATCAACATTTGCGATTACCGAATACAAATTATTATAACTAGCACACAGTACTCTGAAGGTATCATGCAGTTCATAGGAGGTTCTACAATGGCGCAAAACTAAGAGTATATACGATCTAGTCTTTCTAATCGGAACGTGGAAATTGATCTGACCTAACAAGTCAGTACTTTCCACGTCACCGTTAATAAGGTTATAAATAAAGGTAATGCCTAGCATAGTTCTACGATTGGCTAAGGAGAGTAAGTTAATTAGGAGAAGTCTACTATAATAGGAGGGTAATCTCTGTTCAGCATCCCAGTTTAAAGCGCGTAGAGCGAAAAGCAAAAAGTTATTTTGAACCGATTCAATATGGACCCCATACTGGGGACTCCAAATGCAAGATCCGTATTCGTAGATAGGACGAACTAGAGAAATATATAATGTTTTTTTTACATAGGGGTCATCGAATTCTTTCGACCACCGTTTAATAAATCCCAACATACCCCTGGCTTTATTCACCATGCACGAAATATGATCGATAAAGTCAAGTTTGGGATCCAGGCGGATACCCAAGTCATCAACTGAGGTAATTCTTTCCAAAGAGCAGCAGTTAAGCGTGTAAATTTCAAGCTTGGCAACGACACGAGAGAATGTCATTAGCTTACATTTAGAGCCATTTAAGTTTAGTAGGTTTGGGAGCTATCAAGATCTGTTTGTAAATCAGACTGGTAAGCAACGTCCTTGTATTGCACGCAAAGCTTGACATCATCAGCGTACATAAGTACTCTAGAATTTGTCAAAACTTCGGGCAGATCATTATTAAATAATGTAAACAACAAAGGACCCAGGTGACTCCCTTGCGGGACACCTGAGGTGACTTGAAGAACATTAGATAATTTATTTTAAAGAGGACTTTTTGCGTCCTGCCAGTCAGATAACTAGAGATCCACCTAAGAAGATCAATTGGAAAACCCATTAAGTCGAGTTTCCTGAGGAGAAGGGAATGATTAACGGAATCAAATGCTTTACTGAAGTCATTATAAATTACATCCGTTTGAAAGTTATTCTGGAAACCTAGAAAGTGAGCTCCAAAAGGTTTGTAGTTGTGGATCTTCGCTTAACAAATCCATGCTGACATGGTGAAATTACTGATCTACAAAGGTGCTGCAAATGTGGAGTAATAATGTTCTCAAAAAGTTTAGGGATGGCCGAAAGCTTAGAGATTCCTCTATAGTTATTGGCCTCCGATTTGTTACCTTTTTTGTGGAGAGGAATAATGAATGATTCCTTCCAAATAAGGGGAAAGTGCGAGGCTTCTAAGGATACAGTAAAAAATTTTAGAAGGGGCGAGCACAGGGCATCGGCACAATACCTAAGCACACAGCCCGGTATTCCGTCGGGACCTGGCAGATAAACAGGCCTTACACGATGAAGATCTAAAAGGAGTGAGCTTTCGTTTAAACATGGTCTGAAAATTAAGTTCGATCTGGGCAAGCTATTAGAATACGTCTGATTTAGGTCAGTGGAAGTGGAGTGTGTTGTTTTGAAAAACTTGGGCAAAAAGATCGGCAATTGCCTGATCGCCCTTTACAGTTGCGTTTGCAAAAGAAAGTAATAAAGAATGTTGTTTGTATTGAGGCTTAGATGCCTGGCAAATAGTGCATGAACTATTGACTACAGTTGTCGCAACTAACACTTGGAACTAGTTGGACGGTTTGAAGTGTGTTTGGGTGTGTTTGATTGGTTTGATGGATTGGTTTGATTGGGGCATGGAAGACACGGCTAAGGTGTCGGGCACATATGCATGAATAAAAGCTCTGTTGTGAGTTAGAACTCTTACTGACTTTATTAATGAAAACTTAACAGTATATATAGGTACAAAATGCTTATGGTAACAAATATCGTATAACAAAATAATGTGGGTTACTGTGAATGTGGGTTACTGTGTATGTGGGTTATTGTCAGATATATGACCTGACACTTATTGCTACTGTGTATGTAGGTTATTGCCAGCTATATGACCTGACACCTATTGCTCTAATTTACTTTCCTCATGTCCGCCAGTTATGCATATTCGCTTGACCTGGTAAATGATACTTTATTAACGACAAATGCATGTGGCTGCGACTGAAGAATTATTATGACGAATTCTAAATTATATTGCTTATGAGTAATGCTGCCGTGACTGAACATTCTCCCGGCCGTTGAACAGGTGTTCAACCTTCAGAAAGGTCGAACGAAAAACTTCGTGGGGTAGGTTCCGGTGCTGGTTGTTCCGTGCTCTGCTTGGGTTCCAATGTCCGGCGTAGAAATATCCGACGTCGTGGTGTCCATTTGCCGACCGTCCGGCTAAGAGCCCATACAATGCCTAGTAGGATTGACATCGCTAGGGCCACATAGGCAGCTACTTGATGATGTTGACGAGCGACAAGTTGATCCTTCTAGGTAGTCTCCTTTAATTTGACCAACTGGCGTTGCAAAGCGCCCAGCTCCTCCAAACTGACTTCCTTGGTTGCCGTTGCTTGGGGTGGCTCAGGTGGATCCTTACAGTCAACTTTCGAGATATTGCCAAATCGAACATATGTAGCCTTCGTTTCGCTGACCACAGTGCTGAATGTGCTCACGCTAATTTTTGAATTGCGTGCAGTGCAACCTGGGGCCAATGACAATAAGCCCGTTCCGTTAAGTTGTACTGTAGAAGCGATTCCGTTGCACACCGCTTGAAGTTCTATGAGATTGCGGGTGGCAAACATCCATCTGTTTCGCTGATGCGTTGCCAGCCACAGCATCTCGGATCTTGACTGAACGACCTCACATATAGTCTCAGTTTTGTTGCTAAATAACTGAAACTCACACCGATTCTCCACGCTGAATGTGGCTTGGTGGTTGAAACATATGTGCTCGTCATTTGGCAGCTCCATACATTGGTTGAACTCGTCTTTAGTCAACCCCATGAACTGGTCTCTATGGGCATTGACGGCTATGATTTCGGTTCTTAGCTGGAATCGCTGCCAGCTTCCGCCTTTCCATGTTGGGATAGGCATGATGCTGAACACTTCCTGTTCTGTTACAGACACCAGAGGTAACGATATCTTGAAGATGACGTGGTTGCTCGTTGTGGTGCCTTTGGCATGCATCATTTTGTATAGTTGGATTACATTATCAGACGATACTGGGAGCCGTTGATCCGGTGGGATATGTTCCCGTATCTGATCTAGTTGAACCCTGAGTTGCTTGGGGGATACTAGCATCGGACTGATCGTTCGATGGCGCACGTCAGTTAGCACGTTAGCTATTTCACTCTGCATCCGCTGCATTCCCGTTGCCACCAGAGTTAGCTGAGCTGTCAAAACCATAAACGCTTGCTGCAAGTGGTCGCCTTGGTACTTGCCTCTTTCTTGATTGATTGCACCTATCTGGTACTCTAGCGTTTTGATTCGCTCGTTGGTGGCTGAGCTGCTCTTTCTGACTATGTTTATCGTAGAGTCCAGAATTGATGTTTGATTTTTCAAGAGCATCATCAATACGTCCTTGTAGACTTGACGTTGTTTATCATTTCAGACATGTCGTCGGCGTACTTTGAGTCCAGAACGCCAAATAATGAATTCGCCACATTTCCGACTATATCAAGTGGTGCTCTTCGTTGTCGGGAATGATTAATCAACTCATGTCCTGCTTGTAGCTCGTCATATACATGTTGAAAATGTTCATATATAGACTTGCAGGCATTGACATTTCGTAACTCTGAACATTTGTGTTTTAGTTCAGATATCCCAGCAGCCAATATCCGCATGTCGCTCCAGTATGGCTTCAAGTCATAATATGCAATTATGTTCCATTCCGAAATTGCCATTCTGGACGTGCCGAGCCGTTCGTAGAATATTCCCGGTTGACTTGCAAAAGGAGTTATGTTTACTGATTGTCCCATTGCTAACGGTAGTATGAGTAGCATGGCCAGCAACGTTGGCAAGATCGGAAATGATATCTTCTTTTTCTGCGTGGGGGTCTCTTCTGCTCGTGCTGTATCCTCACCAGAGCTGTGTGGTCGTTTTGTGGCTACTTCTTCCTTTAACAAAGGTGCCAACCGAGTAACTGGTCGCTTGAATGTGCCTGATGCCGTCTTGACATCTACTACACGGACCTGATTGTCTTTGCCCGGATACGTTATTACTATCCGCCCCATAGGCCAGCTCATTACCGGTACATTGTCTTCTTTTACTAGGACTAGTAGTCCTTCTTTGACATTCTGGGCCATGGTCTTCCATTTAGTCCGCATTTACAGCTCTTGAAGATATTCCATGGACCACTGGTTCCAGAACGATTGCTTGAGTCTGGATACTAGCTCCCATCTTTTTACCAGAGTTTTTCCGGGTAGGGCAAGATTTGCATCAGGAGGCGCTACTAGAGGTTCACCAATTAAAAAGTGACCTGGAGTGAGCGCTGATGTATCCGTGGGATCAGATGACATTGGAGTGAGGGGCCTTGAATTGAGTATCGCCTCGACTTCAATGATTACTGTGTTGAGTTCTTCAAACGTTAGAGACGATGTGGCTGTAACTGATACCAGTAGCCTTTTCGCTGACTTTACTGCAGCTTCCCATAGGCCGCCAAATGATGGCGCTCGAGGCGGAATGAACTTGAACTCCACCTGCTGCTTGCTGCATTGGTTTACAATCCTTGTCTGAGCCTGTTCTGTGAAGATTGTTTCTTCTAGCGCCTTTAACTGATTATTGGCACCTACAAAGTTTGTGGCGTTGTCACAATGAATTGTCTGACACTTTCCACGTCGACCCAAAATTCGCCGAAGAGCGGCTAGGAAAGCGTCTGTTGTCAGGTCGCTTACCAATTCAAGATATACTGCTTTAGTGGCAAAACAGCAGAATACTGCAATGTACGCCTTATCTGGTCTTTTTCCACGGATTTTATGGTGAATCCAAAAGGGACCGCAGTAGTCAACTCCCGAGTTGGAGAATGGACGAGCCTGTGTTACTCGATCCGCAGGTAAATTACCCATGATTTGCTGCATCAATTTGGGTCGTGCCCTTGTGCATCTGACACAACTGTGTATGATGCTTCTGGCCATTGTTTTGTCATTCAGAATCCAGTATTGTTGTCTGGCTATTGCTCTCAATGATTGCGCTGTTCTCTTCATGCATCTCTCGTAGCAGCATCTTTACAATTTGATCATTGTATGGAAGCAAGATCTGATGCTTTGCGGCATATGGTAGGTTAGATTCTTCCAATCTGCCTCCGACTCTGATGAGTCCGTCATGTCCTACTATTGGAGACAGCGACACAATTGAACTTCTTTTGTCCACTGTCCTGTGTATGCGCAGTTGTTTATGCTCAGCACTAAATTCAATTTTTTTAATAGTGCTTAAAATCAGTTTCCTAGCATAAGTTAGCTCACCTACACTTAGAGTAGTTGTAGGAGATCGGTTCTGCTTGTGACAGAAGCGCAGCATGTAAGCTACAATGCGTTGCAGCTTGTGAAAGGAGTTGCCGTGATTGCAACTGTATAGTTCGATCCCCAGTTGATCTTGGCATGTTGGCAAACTCACTTGCTTCACTCGTCGTTCTAGATCGCTGGGAGTGATGCTTGGTACCTTGGACCATTTGTCTCGGGAACCGTGTAGGAATAGCGGTCCGTACAGCCAGAGGCTGTGTCCCGCTAATTTGCTTGCCGCAATCCCTCTTGATAACACATCAGCTGGGTTATTCGCGGATGACACATGGCGCCACTGAGATTGATGCGACACCGCCTGGATTTTAGCTATCCGATTTGCCACAAACGTGTGGTATGATGACGCGGACGCATTTATCCAGGACAGGACTACAGTTGAATCAGTCCATAAGTATCCAGATGCCTTGTCTTCAGACATGCGCAAATCTTTTCTGACTCTATGGGTCAACTCGGCTCCTAACACTGCAGCACATAACTCTAGCCGCGGTAACGTTTCCTTAGCTGTCGGCGCAACTCTTGACTTTGAGCACAGCAAACGGACGGACACTTGATTATTTTTGTATGTGGCTCGAACATACACTGCTGCTCCATATGCTCGTTCTGAAGCATCGACAAATGTGTGCAATTCTTGTGAGACGGGTACCTGTCCTTCGATGATGTGTCTTGGAATTTGCATGTTGTTTAGCGCTTGTAAGTCAGCGCGGTAATTTTGAAATTTGATGGTTGATGCTTCGCTTTTTTGAGATCGTCCACATAACTGATCTTTTTGTGGCATCCAAAGCAAACCCAAAGTCTTAACACTGTATTGTTGGAGTGTTTCGTCTAACTTGACGTTAGAGACGATATCCTCTTTAGGAATTTGGCTTAATACCTCTGAGTTATTGGAACACCATTTTCGGACCTTGAATCCGGAAGGCAGCAGTATTTTGTTCAATTCTTGTTGAATTTGTACGGCCTCTGGGATACTGTCTGCTCCTGTGAGACAGTCATCCACGTAAAAATCATGTTTTAGTACTGATGATCCAAGCGGTAGATGATTCTTGGCCTTCTCGGACAGATAATCCAAGCATTTAGTAGCCAGGAATGGCGCTGATGTTGTACCATATGTGACCGTTTTAAGTCTGTAAAACTTTAGATCTTCTGATGGTTTCTTACGCCACACGATCAACTGATGGAACTGGTTGTCTGGATGCATCCACACCTGCCGATACATTTTTTCTATGTCTGCAGTAAACACATATCTGTGAGTGCGGAATCGTAGTAAAATTGCAAACAATTCGCTCTGCACAGTGGGTCCAGCGTACAATATATCATTCAATGATTTATTGCTTGTCGTTTTACAGGATGCATCAAAAACCACCCGCAGTTTTGTGGTACTGCTTTCGGGTTTCAATACACAGTGATGCGGAATGAAGTAGTGATCTGCAGGTACGTGTGTGGGTGGTACCAGCTTCATGTGTCCAAGACGTTCATATTCCTCCATGAAGTCTACATATCCTTTCCAGACTTCTGGTGGCGTTCGTCGCTCTAATGCCAAAAATCTGTTTGTTGCTGTTTTTTGAGATGCCCCCAGGGCTGAAGTTCCTTCAGAAAATGGAAGTTTCACAATGAATTTTCCATCTATTGCTACCTGTAGGTTCGCTACGAAATGAGATTCGCAATGAGCTTCTATTGGAGATCGAGCCTTTTCTTTGGTGTCTAGGTTTTCTAGTGTCCAGAATCGCTCTAGAAGCGTATCCACCTCCTCTTCTGTGGTTGCCGCTGCTGAGTCGTGCTCAGCAGGAATTTTTCCGGCTACAATCCATCCAAGCTTTGTATTTTGAAGAATTGGGCCATCTGGCGTCATCAGCATCTGATTTGGTAGGAGCAAAGAATAATAATGTTCTGCGCCAATAAGCATGTCAATTTTTCCTGGTTTGTCAAAGTTTGGATCAGCCAGAGTGACGTTGTTTGGGACTTGTAATTGTGAGGCAGTTAATTCATGAGCTGGTTGATCAGCTATGATATGCGGCAGCACAAAGGCTTCTACTTGTTGAGCAAAATCATTATGCATCGACTTCATGAGAACGTTTGCTCTAGCTCGACTGGTTTTTGGGTTGCCTCCAATGCCCTCGATGCGCAATGATGCACCGTGGAGCTTTAATGAAAGCTTGGAGGCCATTCGCTCAGAGATCAGATTAATTTGTGATCCTGAGTCTAGCAAGGCTCGAAATGTGGCCATCTTTTTTTCTGCGGAAATCATCGCATTTGTATAGCCAATGAGTCCGTTTGCAGAAAGGACAATTTGGTTGCCTTCCAGCGCTGGCAGAAGTGCATGATGGGCTCTTCTGCTCCTTTCTCAATTGTTGATTGCGTTTTCCTGTTCCCAGCACTCGGCTTCGCTGGTCCAGGAAGCTTAGCATTGTATCGAGACCTTGGAGTTCTCGTGATCCGTCTAACGATTGTTCGTAGAGGGCTCGATTTGCAAGATCCAGTTTTTGCTTAATGATGGCAATTATGATTGTATCCCAGCTGGATATATCAATGCCTAGTCCCTTTAATGATGCTAGAGACTCGATTGTTGTGATATACAACTCATTTAATGACTTTGGATCGTCACTGTTTGTATGATGCTGCAAGATACGATTGAGAATCGTATCTGCTACATGGCGGGGATTGTTGTACGCGTCAACCAATATTTCCCATGCGCTCATGTAATTTTCTTTTTTAAGATCAATATGTCTTATTAATCTCTCTGCCTCTCCAGTTACGGTGGTTTTGAGGTACCACATCTTCCTGACTGTGGGCATATTGGTATCGTGAACCATGCATTTGAACAAGTCGAAGAACTAAGTCCATTTGAGTAGATGCCCATCGAACTTTGGGATGCTGACTCTGGGCAAATGTACATCTTCATTGTTTGATGCACTTGTTTGCGCCCCCAAGACTCTTTGTACTTCTCCTTCTAGTCGGAGGAACGACTGCATGTCGCATCCTTCTTCGACTGGGTCTTCGTATTCTTCGTGAACAGCAAAGTGGACATTCTGATATTGGGACCATAATGAGGTTATCGAATCCCTTGTTATGGCCCTTCCGGTTTCGGAAAATTCATTCAGGGCACGTTTGATTGATTCAGCAATCGCCCTTTGTCGCCGACAAGCTAATATCAGCTTGCTTGCAGGTTGCGTAAAGCTTGCAACGTCTGCATTTTTCGAAGCATTGATCGAGGTTGAATTTCCGGGGGCATTGCTCGAGGTTTGAGCCATTGCATCGGTTATTATCGTTCAATATTTGTCGTATGACTCACGACAGTCTACGTAGAACTTTAAATATTCTGCGGTTCTATATTCCGCTGGAATATTTTTGTCATTATCCGCAAATCGATTCCATACTTCATCGATTGCGGCCAACTTTGTTTTATAATACGTTGGATTTTGCTTTCTTTCCGCAGAGTCTTTTTTAAAATTGCGGATCAGCTTCGATATTTCTTGACTGATTTCTTCCTGCAAGTCTAACGCCTCTGTGACTGCTTGCACCTCCTTTCTAGACGTATTGAAAATTGTTTTGTTCCTGACCGATGGGAGTGTTTTATTTGCTTTGACAGCTGGATACGCTCCTATTCGCAACCGTGATGTGGTCGAAGGAAAACAACAACTGTTCAAATTGACTTGGGGGATTTTAGAATTTGGAGTTTCTAAAAAACGGAATTTAGTCAAAATCGGAAAAATCCCAAGAGTTACGGATTTTTCCTTTTGTTTGTTGATATAAGTCGGAAAATCCCAAGAGTTACGGATATTTCCTTTTGTTTGTTGATATAAGTCGGAAAATCCCAAGAGTTACGGATATTTCCTTTTGTTTGTTGATGTAAGTCGGAAAATCCCAAGAGTTACGGATATTTCCTTTTGACTAAACGTCGGTTGACGTGTTTTTCGGGGTCACCAAAATGTTTGTATTGAGGCTTAGATTTTTTTTTTTTTTTTTTTTTTTGTTTGTTTATTTGGTTGTATGCGTTTGCTGCTAAACTTATTTGGCTACATATCTATTATTATTTAACAATTTTATGTATCGAATATGTATCAATGTTAATTAAAAATTAGTTTAAACGCCGGGTTGGCAGCTCCCGGATTATGACCCTCTTCAGGCGTCTCCTGGTCCTAGTCCAGCTCATCCTCCTGGCCAGAGGGTTTGGGTGACTCCAAAGTCTGGTTCTGTGTCTGGCAGCTAAGGTGTTCACGGCGTCTCCGATTGCAGGGACTTGCAATTCCCTGCGTATGTCGGCATTTCTTATGTACCACTCCGCTCCAGTGATACGTCTAAGAAATTTCGCCTGAAACGCTTGAATTCGATTCAAATGCGTCCTGGCCGCACTGCCGTATATTGCCATTCCATATTGCCAAATCGGTGCTAGCAGGGACTGGTAAAGGCGAGTCTTGCACCTAATACTCAGCTTCGACTTCGGGCAAGTTAGCCAGCTTAGACGCCTGGCCGTGTTTTCCAACTTGGCCCTTGTCTTTTTGATGTGCGACGCGAACGTCAGCCTCTTGTCCAGGACCAGTCCCAGGTATGTGTGCTCCTCGCGTTGCGGCAACAGCTGACCATGAAGAAAGACCCCTGGACATGTGTCTCTTCTCAAGGCGAATGTGACCACCGCACACTTGTCTGTGTTGATGGCCACATTCCATCTACAGGCCCAGTTTTCAAACCTCTTCAGGAGTATCTGAAGTTTGTCCGTGGCACTGTAGACGCAGCTGGACCTTGCAAGGATTGCAGTGTCATCTGCATATGTCGCTACACACACGCTTCTTGAGCTCAGATGAAGTGGGGCATCGTGCGCAAACAAGTTATATAGTGTAGGGCCCAGTACACTACCTTGTGGAACTCCGGCAGCTATCCTCCTGGTAGTTGAGGCTACTCCATCCTGCACCACTTGGAAGGTTCGATCGCTGAGGTAGCTTCTGACTAACTCGAACAGTTGAGGACGCAGCAGTTCCTTGACCTTTGATAGGAGCCCTTGGTGCCAGACCCTATCAAAGGCCTGCTGGATGTCCAGGAAGGCAGCCACCGTATATTGCCTTCTTTGAAATCCATCCACGACGAAGTCCACTACACGGTGAAGTTGCTCGGGGGTGCCATGTCCTTTGAGAAAGCCGAATTGGTGCCTGGGGATCGCTTGTGTGACTTCTGGTATCCTTTGTAATCTTTCCAGAATGCACCGTTCAAAGACCTTAGCAAAGGTCGGCAGGAGGCTAATAGGCCTATAATTGCCCACATCCTTCGAGTCCTTGCCCTTTTTGTGTATCATTACAACATTTGCATGCTTCCAGCTTTTCGGGAAATGTCCCAGCCTGAGTGCAGCGTTGAACATCAAGACCAAGAAAAGGAGAGCCTTCTCCGGAAGGAGTTTTGCTACTCGGCTGGAAATGCCATCCGCTCCTGGCGACTTCCGGTGCTTCAGCTTCCTTATCTTGGCCTGGACTTCAGGCAGCCGGATTGGGGGAATAGGAGGCGTCATCTGGTGAGGTTCCTCTAGTGCTGCATGAACCTTTTCGACTCTCTCCCTCGACGCAGTTTCGAATGGAGTGAACCGCTCCTCCAAACTCTCGGCAAACGCCTCGGCATCTAGCTCGAAAATCAGAGTGCACCTACCATACTGCTGGTGATGTCGGTCGTTTTGGACGACGTATTCCACCATTCAGTGCGGCAGACCTTCATCTTGTGGCCTGTTGACCACACCAAGCCACCCTGGGCCCGGACGCGGACCGCTCCAGTCAGGGCAGGAGACACAGCAAAGTCACACTCCACTCATCGAAGACAACCAGCGTAGTCATACTCCGCCCACGAGGAAGCATAGAGGGCAATCAACAGAGCCACGCTCTGAGAACTTGGGCGACGCCACAGCCGCGCAACGGAATCCTTTCCGTACCTCTATGAACCCTGAAGCAGGAATTGGCCGGGTTTGATACTGTAATTAATTAGTACTAGTTATTATTTATTGTCGGACGATTGTGACGGTCTGCCCCCCAGTTCCCCAGGTAGCTCAGGGATGGCCAGAGTCCGCCTAGTAGTCCGAGTGGTAGCTGTAAGAGAGGTTCCCCGATTCACATTAAGAACAGTGGAGAGAATTCGGTAACTTAAGTAGGTTTCGTGGTTTTTCAATGCTTCTTTGTACAGTGTTCGATAGATGGATCTTGGGTACGCTGCTGCCTGGTCGTCGGTGCTTCGAAACGTCCCGACCGTTCAGTTCGGGCCGGGGTACGTCGGCAGTCTGGGACGGCCAGTCCAGAGGGGCGATGGACCCGGGAGCCTGCGGAGAAAAGAGAAGAGTACAGGTGTGGGACTCTAAAGTCTTCCCGAACGGATTCGAAAATCTTCAAAAAAAGAAAGAGAGAAAGTGAGAGAGCGGACTCGAAAGTCTTCAGAGAGGATTCGCGAGGATTCGGACTCGAAAGTCTTCGGTTTGCGGGAGAGAGAGAGGGCGGACTCGCATGGAGTGTGCTACTAGAGGCTTACCGCTCCCGATCGCTGTCGGCTGCTAAGTGATTTCCTATGGCCAGCGGCCCGCATTAGAATCTGGCGCGCTCCAGTGTGCCCGCCGCGATCGGCTGCTTCCTTTTCTTTTTCCTTCCAGTGTGCCCCTGGCCGTTAGTGTGGCCCTTTCTTGGTATTTCTTTCCTCAGTATATCTCGTTAAATTGCCACGTGTAATATACTTATATACTGGCTTTTTGAATGGTCGATGCTGAATGAGTACAAGGTTAGAATCAGGGATTAGAGTGACCCCCCGCCCCCTATGTATCGATTTATCGAGATGGTCTCTAATGGGTATCGATGTCTCGTGATTGGGTTCGGGCGATTATTCCACGTAGGGTTTCGTGTCTCCAATGTGTGCCCGCCTTATTTTCCGTGTTTGTTTGTTTTTTAACGTCACTATTACGGGTGAGATGAATTCCACTATCCTCCATGGGCCGTCGTACGTTGGCGCTAGCTTTGCGTTGAATTTGTATACTGCATTTGATAGGTGGTGTGTCTTACATAGTACCCAGTCGCCAACCTTCGGCCTCCATTCCCTCTTTCTTAGATCGTAGCGTTCCTTTTGTTGCTCCGCCGCGCCGATCATATTTCCAATTGCGCCCTTCCTTTGTTCTTCCATGCGCCTCCTCCGGTCTTCGACCGTTTCTTCCTGGATTCCCGACCCTTCGGTGGCCTTGTCGAATACTGCCCCTGGTAGCCCAGTATTAACTGAGCGGGACTATACTTTTTTGTCTCCGAGATGCTACTATTGAACGCCAACATTAACTCTGGTAGTTGATCGTCCCATTTCGTTTGGTTCTCCCCTGCTATCTGGTCAATCATTGTTTTAACTGTTCGGCTCGCTCGTTCTGTCGGATTTTCCTGCGGTGTATAGGGTGCCGTGAATTGATGTTTTATACCCCATCGCTCCATCGCCTGTTTTGTCTTCCTTCCCGTGAACTGGACCCCGTTGTCTGATACCAGAATTTTCGGTGCTCCGAACCTCGCCAGTATCCGGTCCCGAAACGCCCTTAGAAATGCTTCCGCCGTTGCTTGCCGGATTGCCGCTAGCTCCACCCACCTCGAGTATTTGTCGATCATCACCAGCAACACCGAGTTTCCATGTGTCGTCCGTGGTAATGGCCCCATGAAGTCGACGCATACTGTCTCCCACGGTGCCTCTGCTACTTGCGTTAGCATCTTCCCGGCTGCTTTCTGCTGCGAGACTTTGTATTTCTGGAAACTGTCGTATAACCGTCCCTCCGATATCTGGTACTCCTCACTATGTGGTTCTCCTTGTAGCTCCTCCTGGTGTCGTCCTGGTGTCGTCCTGGTGTCGTGCTGGTGTCGTCCTGGTGTCTAAATCCCTTGACTTCCACCCGTGGTAGTCTCGATAGGGCATCCGCTACCACGTTGAGTTTCCGCTTCCTATACTGCAGATCGAATTGGTACGGTTGCAAACCCAGCGCCCACCTGGCGACTCTCTCTGCCGGGCTCTTGATCGAGTTCAGCCACTTCAGCGCCATATGATCTGTTACCACCGTAAAGGGATATCCCTCGAGGTACATCTTATACTTGTCAATACCCCAATAAATGGCCAGGCACTCCTTCTCCGTCGCGCTGTATTTTTGCTACGTCTTATTTAACCTCTGGCTTGCGAACGAGATCACGTGTTCCCCATCTTCTGCCTCCTGCGTCAGGACTGCTCCTAATCCGAAGTCGCTCGCATCTGTTTGCAGTTTGAATCGCCTCGAAAAATCTGGGCACGCCAAAACTGGTGCCTGTGTCAAGCTCTCCTTCAGGCCGTCGAACGCGCGTTGGTGCTTCTCAGTTCATTCAAATTTCTGTCCCTTCCGGATTAGCTCTTGTTGCGGTCCGGCTCGCTCGGTGAAGTTTGGCACGAACCGTCTATACCACGATGCCATCCCCAAGAAACTGTGCACCTCTTTCGTGGATTTTAGTGCTGGTAGCTCCTGAATTGCCGCCACCTTCTCCGGGTTTGTGTGAATGCCCTGGTTGCTGACAACGTGCCCCAAGTACTTCAGCTCCTCTTGGAAGAAATGGCATTATTCATTTATTCGTAAGTTTGCCCTTTGCAGCCGTTTAAACACTTCCTGTAATCGCTGTAAGTGCTCCCCTTGGTTTGCCCTATCACGATGATATCGTCCAAGTACGCAAAGGCATGAGGCTCCATTTCTGGCCCAATGGTCGTGTCCAATGCCCGTTGGAATGTTGCAGGTGCCGTAGTAAGTCCAAACGGCATCACCTTCCATTGGAACAATCCTCTCCCCGGTACGGTGAATGCCGTATACTGTTTGCACTCCTGGTCCATTGGGATTTGCCAGTACCCCGCCTTAAGGTCTATAGTGCTTATGTACTTTGCCTCCCGCAGCTGGTCTAGGATAAAGTTCATCCGTGGTACTGGATATGCGTCCTTCTCGGTCTTGTCATTTAATAACCGATAATCGATGCACATCCGCCATTCGTTGTTTTTTTCCTGACCAGCACCACGGGTGCACTATATGGACTACTTGACCTTTCTATCAACCCTAGGAATAATAACTCGTTCACCTGTTCATCGATACTGACATGATCATGAATGATGTTTCGATCTGTGCTTCTCCGAATCTGATCTCGGTGTGAAACTCTCCTATCGCATGCTGCTTCATCCCGTTGGCCAGCGT